>CM037851.1:252424110-253624110 GCA_021234595.1 Delia radicum
CGAAATGTTTTATCAAAAAAAAAAAAAAAAACGGTAATTAATATTATTAAATATAAAATTAAAAATATCTTATAAAATAATATACAATTGAGGTGTTTCAGCTTTTAAAAAGATTCTTTTCTCCGTTTTTATAAAGTTCGACTTGGGAAAAACCCTAGGGATATAACTTTTAGGCTTTTATCCAAATATCTTCGCTGTCGCTAAAAAAAAAAAGGTGCGTAGAAGCTTGAAATGCAGGTTTTTAGTTCGATTTGATTTTTTTGCAATAACTCGTCACAAATATAAAAATTTTAAGTATAACAATTTGTTACTCCATCTTTTTCAATAATTTTCTTGTTAATTCTTTAGAAATCTATTTTAAGCGGGCTGAGGAGGTGTTTTCAAATCCAAATAAAAAACATTTATTATTTTTATTGAAAAAGTATCTTAAGAAAGTGTAAAAATGTGATATTTAAGAAATAGCTCTCTCTGCCGATAATTTTTTCCCCAAAGTAATCCAAGAAAACTATTTTTATTGCTAGAACTGTATTAAAACTGTATTAAAATTTTTTTCGATTTACTCGATTATTCGACCAAAATTTTTCGAGTTTGTCGTTACTCGAAACAATTGATTGATTAAAATTCATCGATTAATCGATTTTAACTATTATCCTATTTAAATGCGGAATTTAGTTACTTTTTTACTGAAAATGTACTTAGTTGTCAAATATATTTATGAAATAGCAATAAAAGATCTTAGTTCTTTAATAAAAGTACAGTTTTTAGTTAATCGGAGCCTTGTTCCAAAAGTGAGCCAATGGCCTTCTCCTATGCAATATAAGATTGTAGAAGATATAGGGAGTCCAAAAGGTTGGACCTCTGATTATAAAGAGGACATATTACTATAATGGTATATACATAATAAGATTAATTTTTCCAAAAAGATTTTGGATTTGGCTCACTTTTGCTCCACAGTGTATATAATTAAGTGGTTTTGTCTTATAAAATGTACCAATTTTTTGTTTATATATTATATAAAAAAAAATCACTTGAAAATGATTTTGTTATAATATGGTTATATGTGAAGACATATGTTATGAAGTCTTAACTTGCAGAAAACTTAATGTGATATCGAACTTTACCAAAATATGTATGTTACTATACAAAATTATAAAGAAAATATTTCCATTATATCATATATAGCAAACCGTTCACTACGTATATTTCCATTATTATTAAAAGTCGTATCTATTTATATATGGATTAAGATTTGGAGACATATAATTATATCAAGTACCATATAAAAGATTCTCTCAATAAAAATTGTAAGATGTATTTGTATATACATAATTATATAAGCCGTAATGTGACTCCATTTAAAGTCAGATATGACTCATTCATATTATATATAACTAGATATAACTATTTTTATCCGGGATGTTTTAGTTTTTTGTTTTTTTTTGTTTTGTTAAGCGTACAGAAACACGAAAAAAAGAATGTAACACTAATTGTTAACACACATTTTTAAATATTCAGCTATTATATTTTAGATTTTTCTTAACAGTGTAACAGTAAAGTAAATGGACAAAAATGTAAAAAATTTAAAGATTAAATTTCAAAGTTAAAAAAATGGAGTTTTTCTCCCACATCCTTTGTTATAATATTACAATTATTCTGCAAGGCAAAAATTTGTTCACAGATTAAAAACATTTTTAATTAAAAAACAAATTCTAAATATTCTTCCTCTCCGATTTTGTAAAACTTAATTCTTAGAATAGATATTTATGTCCAAAAAATTTTCTTAATTTTAAGTTATAAGAATGTAATCCAGTTCTGGCGGGACAAAATCGAGAAATTTACATGAAATTGCGACACAAAGAAAGCGATATTTAATTTTATATAAAAAAATCTAAATTTCGATTTATGCATGTTTGAAAAGGGGAAAAGCAATTTGAAAATGCATCTTAAAATTACATTTGCGTCAAAAAGTTTTTTTTAAAAATATTTATTTTATAACGTATGAAAGAAGACAAACCTACGAATCAAATGTTTCTATATTGGAAAAATCCGATGACAACTTTCAAAAATATTTCTTTTAAAGTTATATACACTAAGAATATTATATAGTTTACGTTTATAGTTTAATAAAAAAGTTTTCACATGCATTTATTTTTCAAATAAAATTTTTTTTTCAATCTTTTGATACATTTTTTTAGTGGCTTTTATTACTTTAATTTCTTAAAAGTTTCATAAAAGTTTAACCATAATAACGGAATATTTTAGTTTATTTGTTTCCGTTTCCGTTACCGTTACAGTTATTTTATTTGTTTTCGAAAATATATTCAAAAAATTCGTGTTTGTTTTTTTATTAAAATAGTTTGTTTATATACAAAATTATTTTAATTTAAATTACAAGAAATTGAAAAAGTTTACACAAATTTGTGAGTGTATAAATTTTATAGAAAAAGAAAACAAAAAAATTATATAATTTCAAATAACTGAATATAACTTTTATCGATTTGTTATAGTCCGTTTCGTAAACGGACTGTAGTCTATTACAAATAGTTCCAAATGGAAGAGATAGATTTTTTTAGATCCATAAAGTGTCACTTAAATTCGTTCATTGAAACTTTTCTTTAAATTAATGCATCTTTTCATAAAATTTTACGAATATGTTCATGTTATTTATGAAAAATTGCATACACCTAATGAAAAAGCTTCGTTAATAATAGTTTCATAAAAATAAGCTTAAGAAATTGTTCATTCACTTTGTGAAGAAATTTCATTTAAACTCATCCGAGAAAATTCTCTCTGTGTAGTACAAGTATATTTGGTTAACATGGACGATTGTCTACATTGACACCCACCGATTTGGATTAAATGTGTAATTGTGAAATTCAAAACTAAATTATATAACAAAGGTTGGTATCCCAACCCGAACTCGCAGATTTTAATGAACTTTGGATATGTTGTAAAGTAGCAAAAAAAAAGGGACATGTTTAAGGGTTAAAAATGAGGGTTCATTTGTTTTTGTATGAAAATTTGTCTTTAATTTACGAAAACTAGATTTATTTGTATGGTGGGTTAAATTGCCAAGAAAACAAAAATGTTGACTCCAATATTGCCTTTATAGTGGAGCCAGAGTTGCCACAGTTTTTGAATTATTTGAAATAAAGGGGAAAAGGCTATTCGGGAAAAGTCGCATAAAAACTAAATCTTTTCCAATATCTGAAAAAGCTCAGACACCACCTCGATTAAATTAAATAGGCATTGCTATGCACTATTTACAACTACAATTCCTTAATAAAACTCAGGATTTAATGTTGCTCAAAACACATTTTTTTGAATAACAGAAATACTTAAAAGTCTTTAGACATATTTTGTACACCATTGAATGTGTCATCACAAAACCTTTCATTTACCAATTTTGCGTTTCACCGACTTGCATACAATAAAGCAATTAGGGAAGGCATTCTGTTGTGCTTCCCAAAATGACTTCTTTGAAGCATTGCATAATGTTTACCAAGAAGCAATAAAGAATGCATACCATGAAGCATTAATGTTGTCGAAATACAAAAAATCGCTTATTATTGCTTAAGAAGACATGAATTTATTGCTTCTAAGAGCACTTGAAAGAAGCGCTTTTCAACTGCTTAAAAGAGGCATACCAAGTGGGACGTCGAGAATGGATTTGCTTTGGAAGCGCTTTGTAATTAAATAATGCCTTCTGGAATTGCTACTGGGTAAGAACTATTTTTTTGCTGGGTTTTGACCCCACTTTTTAACGCCTAGACATGAGATTGGGCAGCTAAAAAAAAACACTGGTATCCGCAGTTCATTAAGATCTGCCGGTCCGGGTCGGGATCTCAATCGCTTTAATTAAAATTATTGGGTGATCTGGTAGGAAACTTTTTTTAAACGAAATCTTGTGTAGCCTTCACAGTCATTATCAGAAAAGATAAAAAAAAGCAAAATGTAAATCTAAGAAAAAACAAGAGTACAAAATTTGGAAAAAAATCTACTTTTTTAAAAAAGAAAGTTAACGTTTTATAAGTAAAAAATCATAAAATCTTTACAAAAGCAACTAAAAGCAACTAAAAGCTCAAAAATCTGAAGAAAAAGTTTTTTAACAAAACAAATTTGTCTTCTTAGAATTTTATACCTGCTAGCATTTAAAATAAGGAATATACACGCAAATTATTTCAAAAAATGCATATTTCTTTGAAATTTTGCAATAAGCTAAATATTCGAAAATGCAGAATAATTATATTCGAAAATGCAGAATAATTCGAATAACTCGAAAACCGTCCTTTTTGAAAATCCGGTTTTAAAAAACCGGAAACGGAAAAATAGAAAAAACCGGTTTAGCGAATTGTTTGGAAACCGGTTAAGACAATTTTAAGTGCAGACAATTAAAAATTTAATAAACGGGATACCCGAATTGGGAAATTAAAAAATAAATTAAAAAATTATGAACGTACATGGCCTTCTTGTTCAAAATAAGTAATTTGAGATGTTGGCAGTATAAATATTTCCTTCAAGCTAAATACTTAATCGCGAATCTTTTATTCTGTTATTGCAATGGCATAATAATTTTTGCATTTGATATAATGCTATTAGTGCTACTATAGATAAATTAACAACATTACATTTTTTTGCTTAACACTTCTCGATATAAATGAAATTTTAGTAGTGGCAGTATATACATTTCCTTTAGTGTATTTAAAAAAAATCACAGTTTTATAGATGAACTTATAATTATTTAGTCCACTGTATTTAGTAGTAGTGGCAATGCCTTTAAGTTTTATAAGAAAGTAAAAGTGCGTTTCAGCTCAATTTCGAGTTTTTTGAAATGCAAAAATCGTCATATCGTTCATTTACTTCAATAACGTCTTAACTCAATTTTGATTTTGTAGAAAACGAGTTTAAAGTTTTCAATTCACTCCCACCTTGAAGAAAAAAATAAAGACATAATTTCTCTCAAGAGGTGAGTATATAATATGTCAATACGAATTTTTTACACAATATGAAACGTGATATAACGAATAATTCTGCGTCATTTACTTAAAAATCATGTTTTTTGAGTTGTGACGTTCTTGAAGTAACTGAGCGTTATATTCTTAATTAAAAGCACAATTTTTGGACTTCAATTATATCTTAGTAAGAGGAATAATTAATGTAATCGTTTTTGTGGATTATGTTTTGAGACTCGCATTTTAGCCCATATCGCCTAAAGTAGGCAATGATGCCTAATACGTGGTATAAATGTCAGGCCGGTTTGAGGGTTAATTGTGATGAGGGAATGATTCTGCAATGAGGCATATTTGTATGATTGTTTTTTAAATATCATATATTTGTGGTTATAAAACTGATTCGTTTGTCAATTTACTTTATTGTTACACTTTATTAACATTCAAATTTTTTTCAACAAATTTGTATTAATTTAATTTTTTACGCAAACACACCTCCAGCATATGAATTATTGCTTATAATGTATCGTATATGGAATAGTAGAAGTATATGAAAATTTAAATTTAAAAATTATTGATGAATTTTAATCACTTAAATTTTTTTTTTTTTTTGTTTAATAATTTTTAATTATAAGTTGTAAATTCTTTATACCTACATATATGTATTTTTTGAAAACATCAAATTATATTTTACGATATTATAATTTATATATTTTTGTTCACTATTCAATATGTTGAATAAATTTTTGTTGAATATTTTTTTTTTTTTGTTTTTTATAGTTAGTTTTTAAAAGTGCACCAACAAATAGTTGGTAGTATTTTATTTTTTTTTTCAATAATGATGTAATTGTTTATTTAGATTTTTTTTAGAAAGAGCTGTTGTAAAAAAAAATAGAAAATTTTTAAATTATTATTTTCAATTATAAATTAAATATTATTTAAGTAATTTTAAATTATTTTGCACATGTGATTTATTTAGTAGACTTTTTATTTCAAAGCACATTTAAAATGATTTTTTTCTACATTTTTTATTAATTGTTTAATGACATTATTTAATGAATGTATTAATACAAAACAGTTAAATTCAATTAATTTTCACTCTTTACTTATGTTTGTTATTAGTTTAATATTTTTTATTTCATTTTTATTGCATTTTATTATTATTATTTATTTGTCACATTTATAGTAATTTGTAGTTTTTTTTTTATCTTCAACATTTAAATTATTTATATTAATTGCATTTGGTAGAGTATTTTATTATACAAAAATCTAAGTATTAATCTAAAAGATCATTTAACTATATTTTGTATGAATTGTATTCAGAAAACTAATAAAAGTAAGAATATTTCAGTACTAGGATTGAATTTATTAAAAATGGCAATAACTGGAATCAAATGTTATTATCTTTAAAGAAATTACATCAATTGTTTGCTTGATGGTAAATTAATCAAATATATTCACATTTTTCTTTATAAAATTCTTTTTGGTGGGTATGTTTAATAATTTTATTTAGTAATTCCATATTACTCATACGTAAAAAAAAATGTTATAATTGAACTATTATTACCTGTTCTTTCTATTTTCAGAAAATAGAGAAAATTAAAATCAAAAATGTTTTAGTTTTTGTATTAAAAATACAAAAATTGTTTTGTCTGACTTTCTATATTTTCATATATTCAATTAGCAGATTGTTCTACCTCAAGTCCAAAATCAAATATGATATTGTCATACTTGATTTTAATTGTTGTTTTTCAAAAAGTTTAATCATTTCCATGATAGACAATACAATTGTTTCATTGGCATCAAATAAATCCATAGTTGTCGGCAAAAGAAAACGAAAATTGGCTTAAAACTTAAAAAATTAAGTTAGTAGAAAAGCTAGTAAAACGTCTTGTAAATCAAGTATACTATTTTTCAGCAAATTTGTTGCTGAAATTTTCATTTAAGCTAAAATTGTTGGTATATTTATTCAGCACTTAACTGTTTTGAACTAAAATTTTACTAATGTTTTACTAATTTATATTGCAAAAAAATATACATATGAGTTTGAAGTTAAAGATTATAACCATTGATCAAAAAATAAATTGAAAACTTGAAACAAAAAACGTGTATTGAATATCCACCAGAGGTGTACCTTGCACATCAAACAAGTTTTCAATTTATTTTTTGATCAATGGTTATAATCTTTAACTTCAAACTCATATGTATATTAGTTCTCATGTAGTGAGTAAACTAGTTCATATGAATGTTTGATGTTTGGCATGGGATTGTTATCGCTTTCAAAACGTGTTCTGATGATGGGAACCTAGAAAATTCCCGAAATAGATCTATCAACACATTCCTGAAAGGCTCAAATAATAAATTTGAAAACAAAAAACTCTATAGATTATTTGTTAGGACAATATCCTAATGAAGAAATATAGAGTATTTCCTCGAACTTGAATAATTTTCATTGCACAATTAAAGGTCGAAAAAACACACAATTTTTATTTTTAATAAAAATTATAACAAACTTATTTTAATTTAATTTAATACACATAGATTAAATGTGTGTTTGTCAATTAAGTGATTATAGTGAATATTAATGAAGTATTGTATAATATTATATGTAATATGTGCGTCTGATGTAATACAGTTTGTAAAAACAGCATATATCCCAACAAATAGTGTTTGTATGAGAAGAGCCGTAGTATGCTAATTATTCAAAAATGTATTAACAAAAAAATTGTTTTCTCGGACTTTATATATTTTCATATATTTAGTTAGAATATTGTTTTACCTAAAGTCCAAAACCTAATATGATATTGTCATATTAGATTTAATTTTTTGCTTTTCCAAAATGTTTGACAGTTTTAATGATAAACAACGCAATTGTTTCATAGGCATCGTCCAAATCCTCAGTTATCCACAAAAGATAACAATAACCGTCTTAACTTAACGCAACAAATAAAATCTAATACGACTATATCATATTAAATTTTGGACTTGAGGTAAAACAATATTCTAACTAAATATATTAAATTCTAATTACACGTTACATATTTGTATTTCATTCTGTCCATCTATAACGCAGTATTTCTTAACAAATCAAATACAATATAATCACTATTAATTAATACAACAGCCGTTTTAAAAAATTTATTATAGCACATGTTGTTTTAAAACAGATTTTTTGCAATTAAATAAATCATATTTTATTCCTTTGGCGGTAATAAAACATTCTTAATAAAGAAAATAGAGGTCTGATTACAGTGAAGTACCCAGGATTTTGCTTCGGGCGAGGGGGCCAACATGAGTTTTGTATTTAAAATATTGAGACATACACATTTTAAACTTATTTGATGGGCGATTACTCCAGGTTTCATAGAAATTTATATATAAGATCAAGAAGGCAAAAGTCATAAAAACTGGTAGGAAACATAACGCCCAATCGTATATTTAGGGGGTAAAAATGGATTTCAAAGTTGCTCGACATTTTTTGTTTCAAATTTGTTTAATATTTTTACTACTCTAATGGAAACGTTTCCAGTAAAAAATGTTCGTATTTTCAGAAGCATGATAAAACAAATGCGCTGATGTAAGTACACTTAGAATAAAGACCACTGCAAATGTAGTGATTGTCTGCGTTGACTTACGTAGTTTTCAAACAAAATTGTATGAAAAATATAATTTTGTTAATCAGTTGATTGTTATTTTAATCACTTGATATGTGAAATCTATCACTTGCATTTTTCAGGTGTTGAATAAAAAAAATGCATGTAAACACAAACAATTTTAATAAAAACACTACAAATTAATTACTTAACGACAAAAATAATTATTTAACCAAGAATATCTTTTCCGGCAGAATAAAAACACTGACATCATTTATTTTTTTTTTTTTTGTAACAATTTTATTTTTATGATTAAAAATTAATAAAATCACAAAAATTAATACATCAAAATTTAAATAATTTTCATTTTAAATGAATTTAAAATAAATTTGTTTTGTTTTCTTTTTTCTTCTTTGTTTACATTTGCATTCTATTTTTAAGGGTTGCCAGTACTAAATTATATGAATCCCCACACAAGACAGGTAACATTTTTACATTTTTTGAAAGGTGGCAACTCTAAAATGTAAATGATTGACAATTCAAGTGATAACGTAAAACTCAATCACAAAAACGGGATTTATAAAACATCATTTTCTAATCCCCGCGATTGGTGAATGAAGTGAAGTGTCGGTGATGTGATGAGCTAGGACATTTATTAATATGTCTAAAATTTTACCAACAAAAAATTAATATCTTCAGAATTTTATATAAAATAAATTATATAATATTCTTATTATTACTTTTAATCGTAATAATTTAGACATGAAATATGATTTTACTGAAAGCGACGAAATCACAGCTTTTTATAAGCGCTATAAACCGCACTTATTTTGCCCAAAAGTAACGCTTCCAAGTAGGAATTCGATATATAAAACTCATGGCATATTTAAGCAGGTTTGTAAGGGATTATTTTTGGCTTACTCTCTTGCAAACCTGCTTCTTGGTAAGCAGCGTTTTTTTACTATTTTTGATACCTATTTGTATTTAATTTGATTCCAAATCTCGCGAATTACGGAAAATTGTTTTTTTTTGCACCAAATAATAAAAAAAAAGAAATAAATATCATTTCAGTTGGGGCACGGGCCACCTGGGCAACCCCTGGGTACGTCACTGTCTTATTAACTTTACTTTCATACCCTCTACCATATGTTATCCAGGTATAGATACATCAGTTTGTCATTCCGTTTGTAATATGTCGAAAAATAGGTCTTAGACCCCTCTCTGTCTGTCCATCTGTTTTTTTAAATTGGGATAACGGCACGAATGCTCATTTTTACATAGATTGATGGACATCTTCGCGAAAAGTTTGGTATTGTAAATGAGTAATGTAAATGAGGTGTATAATACAATAGTATACTAATACAATTTCATAGTAGAGTCAGTTATATAAAATATACTTCATATTTTTCCACCAGACGCTAAGAGGTGAATAATATTTAAAATACACCTCAAATTTTTATTTCACCTCATCAATTTTTTTCACCACTAATTCAGTTTTTCACCGCAAAAATGGTAGTTTACCACAGAAATATTTGTTTACATCCCAAAAGGGTTTTCACCTCACAAAAAGCATTTGTTCACCTCTGTAATGTTTTTTTTTAATTTTTTTTTTTTTGTGGTGGAGGGTATAAAAAATTTGTAAAACCAATTTTAACACATATACTTGTTTTAGTAACCATATTTACAGAATGCTAGTTATATTTAAATGCATATTTTTAAGAAAAATATTTTTAATTGTTTAAGGGGCTTAAAAGCAACAATAGTTAAAGGGTTACAAAAAATAAAGGAATGAAATATTAAAAAGATAATTTTTTGGCAGACACATTTTAAGATATTTTCTTAAAAAAATATAACTTACATGATTGCCATTTCAATTAAGAGCTTTTGTAGAGGCAAAATTGGTTGCCACTGTGCATTAGAGCCGCATTTTTTGTTTTAAGAAAACACGTTTTAGGAAAATTTCAATTTATTGTTCAGATTATTGTTATCTTGAAAATTCAAAAACTGAAAAAAAAAATGCAAATTATAGAGTGTTCAAGTTTCGTTACAAGTATTATGAAAAATATATTTTTAGGAAGGTGAAAAATCTGAGCATTTTGATCAAAAACGACACTATTTCCGTTAATATAGCTCGAACGTCTGATGGCGCATAGTGATTCTGAGACCAGATTTGGATTCATCGTACCTTATACCTTTAGAAGAGTATACTTTAGTTTTAGTGTTAAATATTTTTCGGCTTGAATCTTTAGGTGTATAAAGTACTAACATGAACTCACAAGTGCTCCAAACCATATGCTTCTTATGAAATGTTTATTACACACAGAGAAATAAAGTGACAACCGAATTGAAAAGTGTATTTTAATGGTAACGACTTATAACTTCAGTCAGTGCAACGAAATTTACATCAGTTTTCTGATTTTTTTTTTGGGTTTTGCAACTAAAATTCAGTTGAATTAACCGAACTTTGCTGTGAAAACTGATGTTTAATTGTACCAACCGACTGAAATTCGTAATAATCGAATTTGAGTCGTAGTAACCAAATTTCAGTTGGCAAATAGCTAAAGTTTTCTCTCTGTGTACATTTGTCTCCTCTATCAAAAATTAAAAAAAAAGCATTGTAAGCTTTAAATCTTTTAGGAAATAAATTCATTTATATTTCCATATTACAATTGTTATATAAATAAAATATTTAATAAACAATGACAATACAAAAAGTCTTCTTACTGAAATATTATACATTGCCATAAATTAAATTATGAAATATCTCAAATTTCATAAACAAAAGCAGTTTTTTGCTTCTTTATTCAAATTTTATACATACTTTAAATTTATTTAAAGCTATTTTCAATTACAAATTTTATGTTTACCGCAAAGTTAATTTATATTGTTTTTTTTGTTTCATTCATAAAATAATAATTTTTTTTTAACAATAAAGCAGGTGTTAAATAACAAAACCCTTAATTTTCAATTTAGATAAACCATAAATATACATGCATACATATTTGATAAAGCAAATTAATTGAATAAACCGCAAACATCATTATGTATTATAGATAAATATAAGTATTATATTTCGGTTCGTGGAAAAATTTCTAACCCAAAGTGAAAACAGAAAATGCGAAAGAAATCAAAATGTTCCATCGAGTACATTTTTGCAAACTTTTTTTGTTTTGAATTTGCAAAAAGTTGAATTTTTTAACTTTCGCGAAAACTGTTCCAGTTAAGAAAACAAGACTCAAGCATAATTGCATTTGCAAACAATATTTCGTGCATAAAAAGTTAAAAAATGTTTACCAAATTTTAAAAATTTGTGTTTTTTAATACAATTTATAGAGGAGTTTGGTATGAAAGGAAAACACACCAAAGAATGATTAGTGGATACCTTTTATGTCAACTAACTTGTAAACTAACTGATTTCTTAGATGAATTTAAAAAAAAAATACTTTTTGGGGTGAAGTGAGAAGTGAGGGGGAGACGTGGTAACATGAAAAAGTACCAGAATTTCTTCATTAACAGATAAATACAAAAATAAAGAGATATGAAAAAATTTAAAACTAAGATATAAGTACATAGAAAAAAAAGTCTTTTTCCGAATATTCTGAGTCACAATAGACACAGGTGAAAAAGCTGGCTGTTATGCTGGCACAACTCAAGTCAATAGCACTCTTGCATGTGTTGCTGTTTACGGAATTCTCAGAAGTTAATTTTATGGGCATTTCGTTTAAACAAGTTGATCATTTAAAATATACATAAATAAATATTTATATTTTTGTATACGTGTAATTTCAAATAATGTTCGACATCTATTGAAACTGGCTTTAGATGCCTCTTATTTCTCAAGGTGTTTTGAATTGAGAGAAACCAAGGACTATTTAAAAGTCGAAAATTTAAAAAAAATTATTTGAAACTTACAACAGTTTTATCATTCCTGTTATTTTTTTGATCATAGTTTCTAACTTTTAGATCCAAGCCAATACAAAATGGAGTCACCAGACTTGGGAAATACATTCACTACAAAAGTAATTTCCATATCGCTGCTAGCTGAAAGTTTGTATGGTGGTTTAATGGAATGGAACAGTATTTAAAAAATTGTGTCTTTTTACAGTTTGAGGTAAACTTAGTTTATGTCAGCACCTTAATAACGGGATACGAACATCATAAGCTTTTAAGAGATTGGTGTTAATTTTTTGAAATTGTATGTTCTTTGCGTCTGACATTCATAATTCCAATATTCTATATTGGCTAGCGTATTGTGTGAACTGAGAATTTGAAGACAGCTATTCCTTATCAGAAACAGATAACTATAAACCTTTAGCAAGACTGAAACGGAATCTACAATTCCAACTGTAGCTCTTGTAGACAAAAATAATATTAGTACGAGAAAGGCTGCACAAATTTGTGAGGAATTGGCTCAATCTGGAGTTAAAATGTCCACACCATCGCAACCAGCCATATATAAGGCAGATATAAAATCAGCTGAACAAAATGAAGAGTTATTAAAGAAGCAGTTAAAAAGAAGAAAATTTGTGTCACCATTTTGATGGCAAAAAAATGAATGGTAAGGAAGTTCGGGTGCTTGTTTCAAAAAATGCAAGTAAACAATCTACCCAGGGGTACTACCTAGTGAATCAAAGATATTCTTAGCAAGTTCGAACAGTGAGTTTCCATAAAAATAATTATTTGCAATAAAACCGCAGTAAATACAGGTGAAAAAACGGAATAGTTATTCAATTCCAAAATTATTTTAAAACAAATGAACTGCAATATATTGGTTGTCAACACCATATTTTAGATTTAATATTAAGGCACATAATGGTTGAGTTGTTCGGAGGAAAAACTTCATCTCTCGAAATAAGAAATTTTGTATCACAATTAATTAACAATTACAACGAACTGAATGAAGCAAAGCTATACCCAAAATTAAGAAGAAAAAAAAAAAATAGACGGCAAAACATAAAGTGGCGTGATAATATAAAGTATTTGTTTGAATTGGGAACTGCATTCATAAAGTTTCCGTATATCAAACTAAAAGCTATTCCCCCGAACAGCAATACACGATGAATTTCGAGCACCATCCTTGCACTTTTATTATTTATACACACAGAGAAAAAATTATCTATTTGGCAACTGAAATTTGGTTACTACGACTTAAACTCGGTTAATACGAATTTCAGTCTGTTGGCACAACTTAGTTTTCAGAACAAAGTTCGGTTAATTCAACTGAATTTTAGTTGCAACACCCAAAATATTCAGAAATCTAATGTAAACATCGTTATACTAACTGTATTTATAAGTTACTGCCATTAAAATACACTTTTCATTTCGGTTGGCACTTTATTTCTCTGGTGTACTAATACCAAAATATCAGGCTCAGTTATACCCAATTTGATTACACTGTAAAACAAATTTCGGGTCATGGCATACATCCCGGACTATTCCAACGGAAAATGAAAGTAGACCATTAGTAGACTAAAACCGCCAAAGGGTTTGGAAATCTTTGCTCTTGTTTTGTTTTTATAGGCCCTTGAAGTTGACTCTTTTTTAGCATATTTTTGCTAGGGATGCTCATTTTAACACAGACTGTTTGGTAGCTTCTTTAGAAGTGTGGTGTTCAAAATGAGCTAAATCGGTCCAGTGCTTCAAAAGTTATGAGTGAAAACATATGGCTGCCTCAAAATTTTTCATACAAATGTGCGAATTTTACTAAATTACGTGACTTGTCCATTTTGTAACCAGACATATAGAGGTGAATAGTGTTGAATATTAACCTCAAGTACTTTTTTCATCAATTTTTTTTTTTCACCTCGAAATTTTTTTTCACCTCGAAATTTTTTTTCACCTCCATTTTTGTTTACTACAAGAAAAGTTGGACATTTTGTAACCAGAGACATAATATTAAATATTTCACCATATAATATTTTTATTTGTATCCAAAAAAAATCATTTTGCATAATTCACATTGATTTCCAAATTTGAAACGACTTGCACAGTGTTATCAGATCACCGATTTCTCTAAGATAACTTTAAACTTTTAAACCAGTCATTAACAAGATTCAAAAAGCGAAGAAATGCTTTCTTAAACATTGGATACAAGATGATTTTTTTTTTTTTTTTTTAGTTTAGTTTAGTTTATTAATTTAATGAAATTTATTAATTTATTTACAAAAAAATTATTACAAAATTAAGTTTGCCTCAGCGTCATATGACATTGTTGAGGCGAGTTGGCATTAAATTTTATCAAGCAATAAATTAATAATATTCAAAATTTCATTTAAAGTTTACATTCATTTTTTTTTTATATAAAATTATAACATTAAAAGCATTTCCAAATTGTTTAACAAATGCTCTTTTAAAGAGGATTTAAAAGCTGAAATTCTTAAAATATTTCTTATATTTTGCGGTAAGTTATTATACTCCATGCACCCAATATATTCGATTCTCTGCTTTGTGGTTTCGAGTCTACATCTTGTCACTCTTAAATTTGAGCTACTTCGTGTGTTGATGGCTGTTTGATTTATTCCAAAAGATATAGTGTTGTGGCCAATATTCTGCAATGCTTTAAATATAAACACTAGCAATTGCTTTTTTTAAAGCCCATATATAGGTAAAATATTTTTTGAAACATTTTTGTATAATGAAAGTGTGGAATACATTATTGGTAAATTATAAACCGTTTTTAATGCTTTGTTTTGTACTCTTTGCAAAGCTTTAAGTTCAGTATTATTTTTAGAACCATATACCAATACTAGATAATTTAAATGGCTTTGAATTAATGATTGATAAAGTAATAGTTTTGTTTTTTCATTAAATTTATTTTTAAATTTGTACAACAATCCAATAACTGGAGATATTCTCGAGTTCAAATTTTGCATGTGCATATTCCACGACAAATTATTTTGTAATTCCACTCCCAAATACCTTATCGACTGACTTTCAAACACTTCTTCACCATCCACATATATACTAAAACTACCAGCGTTGTTATTTAGGTAGGGTTTAAATCTTAGAGCTTTAGTTTTCTTCGTATTTATAACCAATTTGTTTAGCCTCGAATATTCAAAAATTAATGCTGCATCTCTTTCCATGTATGCTTTTAATGCAGTTTCATGTTTATATGGATAAAACAAGGATATATCATCAGCATACATATAAATCTTTCCGGAAAGTCCAAGATTTATGATATCATTCACATAAATTGTAAACAAAAGTGGACCCAAAACACTGCCTTGCGGCACATCATGCTCAACATCACTAAGAAAACTTTGACTGCTATTTATTTCAACGAATTGCTTTTTATTTGATAAATAACTCTTAAAAAGATTCAACTTTCTACCCATGATTCCATAATATTCCATTTTTTGTAACATTATATTATGATCTACGAGGTCAAAGGCTTTAGAAAAGTCATAGAAAATACATGCCACAGCTTTATATCCTTGATCCAACCCTTTACATATATAGTTAACAACATTTACCACTGCATTCTCAGTTCCACTTCCTTTTCTGAAACCATACTGACATTTATAAAATAGTTTGTTATTTTCTAAGTACGTTAGCACTTGTTGATGAATTATTTTCTCAAAAATTTTGTCAATTATGGATAATAACGCAATAGGTCTATATTTCTCCTCGACATTAGCATTTACTTCCTTCGGCAATGGGACAACTTTTGA
The DNA here is from genome assembly GCA_021234595.1 of Delia radicum. NCBI lineage: Eukaryota > Metazoa > Arthropoda > Insecta > Diptera > Anthomyiidae > Delia > Delia radicum. The sequence goes on from CM037851.1 coordinate 252,440,326, forward strand.
AATTTTTAAAATATTTGGATATTCTGAAGTTTCTACAATACTCTGAAAAATATTAAATAAATGCGGTGCAATTTCTTGACTGCACTTTAAAAATATCTTTGGGGACAAGTTATCATGACCAGAGCTTTTGGTTACGGATAGATTTGAAATTATTTGTAAAATTTCTTCGATCGTTATAATATTAAAATGGAATCTGCTATTATGACGGCTTATGGTTCTAAAATTGTTAAGCGAGTCTGTGGGGTAAGTAATAATGTTTTCTTTCATAGTTTTAGGAATTTGCAGAAAATATTGATTTAGACGTGCACATTAATCAATCAAAACTCAGCAAAGGAAGCATATTTGTGCAGAAAGTGCCATAGAGACTTTACAGGATATATATCGATTTTGCAAATCTAAACGTACTCTAAACATAAAATGTTTATCCTACAACAATAATTGAAGGATAACATAATAATGTGTTTTCTTAATTTTTCTTAATTATATGACCATTATATATAAAATTAAACAACTTTTTAAAAAAAAAATTTCGCATTGATTTAGAAAATGAATTTGGTGCATGAAGTTTTTTTTTGCAAAATAATCCAAGAGTATATTTTTCTTTAACATACGCAACCATATATGTCCATATATGAACACATTTGTACATATATGAACATTGCTAACCAGCAACTTATTTTTTTTTGAGATTATGTTATTTCTTAATTGAAATTTAAAATCTGTGCAAAGCTTAAGTTAATTAATGCAAAAATATTTTTTTTTTAAATTTTTCATTTTTTATTTAGTTTAAAAACACATTTTTTTATTTTTTCATCACTTTTAAGAATTTTTCTTTTTAATTTTTTTCTGTTAAGTTAAAACCAAAAAAAAATCTTGAATTTTTTAAGTTATTAAGGTCTGCTTACATATTTAAAAAAAAAACCAAAGTAACCGTAGTTATGAATGTCATATTTATATAGAAATCTCAGCTTTTAAATTTAAACTCGGGTTATTTTTTAGAAAAGTTACTTGGTCGAAATATTGTATAAAATTTGTAAAGGAAACATATTAAACTTTTTCTTTTTAAATAATTTTTTTTACACATTAAATTTGAGAAATAAATTTTAATAAATGCAATAAAATTGAGATACTTTTATAAAATAATTTTATTTTTTTTATAATTTTATCACTTTTTGTTTATTTCATTATTTGGTTTTATTATTTTTTATATTTTTCCACTTCAATTATAAATTTAAAAATAATATTTAATTTTAATTAATTAAATTTGTTTTAGTTAGATTTTTTTTTTTTAATAATCTTTAAACTTGTAGTATTTTTCTTTAACTTTTAAATTCTTTAATATTATAATTTATTGTATTCAATAGTTTTTCACTGTTTTAAGATTTTGTTATACCATATAAATTTTGTTTTCCCCCGATAACTTTAATCTTTACGCGACAAATAACCAACGAAGACTAAAAGTTTAATATGATTTCAAAATAACCGTTAGCATATAACGATTTTCGTTTCACTTTTATATCAAACATGTTGCCAATAATATCCTTTAGTATCAAACATGTATCCTGTGCTATAGACCCACTTGTTTTGTATACTTTAAGGAAACTTTTTTGTTTTGTTTTTGCAACATTTCACTTTCGTTTAAATCTTCACTTGCTCAACAACACACACACACACACGGTCGCACACTTTTCCATTTTCATTTTTCTTGACAATTTTGATTTAAACGTTTTAACTATTAACAACTTGTAACAGTTATTGATGACCGTCTAGTCGGCATTTTCAACACATACTAATTTCACAAATGTCTACGTAGTTGTCGTTTAGTTAACTGAAAATATTAAATGGTTGTGTTGATTTTTACTGGTCGAAATTTACAACTGAAAAAAACATCGCACAACATTTTTCATTCTCATTTTCAACACTGTTTCGGTTCTTAAGTGGGGAAATACTATACACGTTTGTTAGTCACTTGCTTGTTTTCATTGATTTTCCCTGCATGTTGTATTACAGTGGTATTCATTGAAGTTTTTCTATTTCTATGTTTTCCTATTCTATGTTTTCTTATTTTTCTATATATTCCCCTCTTTTAGAATGTTTATGTGCAATTGCCTTTATTAAGTGTATCGCCAGTATTCGTTTGAATGTGTTTTTCTTTGTCATTATGGTATGTGGAATTCATTTAATTTTGTTTTGATTTTTCTATGTTAAACATATGTTTTTATAAGAATTCTAAAGATTTTTCATAAATAATGTGTTGCAAAAATAAAATTATATAAATATTTGTGTAGTATACAAAAGAAATATAATGTAGTTATTATTTTGTGGGAAAAAATTAAAAAAAAAAAAAAATTTTCACAAAATAAAATGAATTTAACAAAGTTGGTAAAATTCTTAAATGAAAGAGACAGGTTAATTTAGCAAGGCGTCCAAGAATATAAATAATTTACTAGGCGTCATTAGGGTTCTAGCACAGAACGTTCTGTTTACAAGGCAAATGATCTAACATTAGATAATGTTGCTTGTGCATATTGGCAGGCTAACAACAAAGTTATATTTTGTGCGTGTGCTTACAGAAACAAAATATAATTGAAGTACAGTTCAGTGAAATGCCCTCGGTTAACCACTTTAGATCCTTTAAGGACAGTTTATTCATTGTTTGCTGCTTCTGCAGTTTTACTTTAATAGCAAAATTTTAACGAAAAAATGCTTAATGGCTTTTAAAATGAAATGGGTACCTAATTATTACGAAGCGAACAACTGAATTAAATTGTAGATTGCAATTTTAAAAAGTTCGATATACTCTACAAAAGTAAAATTATCATAAATAAATGCGGATATACAAAAATTAAAAATGAAGAAAAATCTAAAGTAACAAAAAGTGCTAAAATTTAAAAAAATGCTTAAACTAAATAAGAAAAACTGATTAAATACTCATAAATGATATTTATAAATATAGTTTAAAGTGTTAATTATATAATAATGATTTTATAAAATTAAAACACATTTACAAAACAAGTTTTGCAAACAAAATTTGTTCCATAAAACTTCTATGGCTTTTATGAAATCAGGAATAAAAAAAATGAAAAATTCCCAAATTATTTAAAATAACAAAAAAAAATTCTAAAAATAAACTAAAAAATATTAAAATTTAATTAAAAACTTACACCGGATTTTACAAACAAAAAACTATGTTTTTTAATTTTTATCATGAAAAAAAAGTTTTCTGTTTAAAATAAAGTGATTTTCTAAACTATTTTTATCGATAGTTTTTAAAAAAAAAAAAAAAATTAATATTTTTTTCCAAACCATTTTTTCTTCAAACTGAAAAGAAAATAAAATAAAAAATTTTGTACTAAAAAAGAAATTTTTTTTAAGAAATAAAAAGTTTTTATATAAAGAAAAACTCATTTGTTTCGAATTTTAATTAAATTTTGTTTTCAACTGCATTAAAAAATGATATTTTAAAAAAAAGTAAAAATTGCAAAAATTCGCTGAAATCAGGGATGGAAACTCCTCTTTCAGACTCATGATTATAAAGGGTGGTTAAATTGTAAGGGCCGATGTTGAATGTGAACCACACCTAAACGCCAAGTTTTTTTTCCGAATTTTATTTGACATTTCTCTATTTCAGACTTACTCAATTTGAACCATGGAGAGATACACAATCCAACAACGTGTTAAAGTTATTCAGACTTATTATGAAAATGGGCGTTCAAATCAAAATGCATATCGTGCACTTCGTGATTTTTTTGGCCAATTTGATCGTCCAAATGTGCGTACAATCGCAAAAATCGTGGAAAAATTCGAGCAAACCGGGTCTGTAGAAGATGTGAGAACACCAGTGCATGCTCGTACAGCTCGTACTGCAGAAAATATTGCTGCTGAAGAGCCGTCCACCTCAACTCGTCGTCGTGCCCAACAATTGCACCTCTCACGCTCGTCGTTGATGAACATTATGCATAAAGACTTGCATTTACACGCTTACAAGGTGCAATTGGATGAAGAACTAAAGCCTCTTGACCATTCCAAACGTCGTGAATGGGCAGAATGGTGGCAAGAAATGGCAACAGTGGATGATCAATTTTCGAAGAAAATCATCTTCAGTGATGAGGCACATTTTCACCTCAGTGGATTCGTCAATAAACAGAATTGCCGCATTTGGGCGAATGAGAATCCAAGAGTGATTGTCGAAAAACCAATGCACCCACAAAGAGTGACTGTTTGGTGCGGTTTATGGGCTGGCGGCATCATCGGGCCGTATTTTTTCCAAAATGAGGCCGGTCAGGCAGTTACTGTGAATGGTGTTCGCTATCGTGAGATGATAACGAACTTTTTATGGCCCGAATTGGAAGATATGGATGTGGACGATATGTGGTTTCAGCAGGACGGTGCCACTTGCCACACAGCTAACGAAACAATGGCTCTTTTGCGCAACAAATTCAATGGCCGTGTTATCTCACGTAATGGCGATGTCAATTGGCCGCCAAGATCATGTGATTTGACACCGTTGGACTTTTTTCTTTGGGGTTATTTGAAAGAAAAGGTGTACGTCGATAAGCCAGCAACAATTCAAGAGCTAAAGGATGAGATAATTCGGCACATTAACGGCATAGAACCTCCATTATGCCTCAGCGTCATCGAAAATTTGGACCATCGGATGGAGGTTTGCCGCCGTGGTCGCGGCGCCCATTTGGCCGATATTTTGTTCCATACATAATTGAGTAATACCAATATATCATAATAAAATAAAATTACAATAATTTCCTAAATAGTTTGTGTTTTATTCAAAATCAACATCGGCCCTTGAAATTTAACCACCCTTTATTAAATAATTAATGAGACCGAAATTTTAGAAATCATATTTGCATAAATTTTCAGTCTGCTTTGTGACCAAGTAAAGAAAAATTAAATGGAATGAAATAAGTGGAATTGTGGAATACTAACCACATAGAACGAAATGTATTAGAACGGGGAAGGAAATTCGAATTTTTCGTGTGCTTACTCTATTATCACACATATTGGTGAAAAAAAAATAAGTCATCATGTGACAATTTTCTAAAAAATTTTAAAATAAATAAATCAGAAAAACAACTAAAGTTTTATAAAATTTTGTTTTAGTTTTCGATATACTGACCATTTTGTGACCATATCTCCAAAACTAAACGGTATAGGACAAAACGGACAAACTGCTTGCTTTGCAGTATTAATTAACCCTGCTAAATATTATTTAACCCTGATAAAACAAGCACAGGGTATCTTAATTATTTGTTTATCCATATAAGGACGTGAACATAAAAATTTTAACACTCCGATAATAGAATGAAACTTTTTTCCAAAATGGAATTATATGAAATTTAACGGGGAACAAGTGGAATCGAAACACTTTACACATTTTTATTATTGGTACGTGTTATATGCGTCAGGTTTTGCAAAATGTTTGTCCGTCTTGCGATATCTCGCTTAGTTTTCGAGATACTAATCAATTTATAAAATTACTTATTTTTAACTGGTCGATATCTCTGAAACTAAACGAGATAGGGCAAAACGGACAAATACAGAGAAATATCCTGAAGGATTATTTTTTTATAAAAGAACTTCATTGTTTACCCATATACCACTCCGATAATATCACTCCACACTTGAACACTCCGATAAAAGAATGGAACATTGGTCCAAAACGAAACGATATGAAATGGAATGGGGAACGAGTGCAATTGGAACACTTAACACATTTGTACTATCGGAACGTGTTGCATAGATCAAGTTGTCCGAAAATTTTTTCCGTTTTTCGGTATCTCGCTTAGTTTACGAGATACAATCCATTTTATCAAATTACGTCTTTAAATAGAGCAAAACTGAAAAAATGTTTGCTCCTCAGGAGTATTAATACACCCTGATAATAGAAATAGGCTAGGTCCTGAGGGTATTATTTTGTATGAAACAACCATAGGATAACTTAATTATTTGTTTACCCATATACTAATATGAAAATACAAATTTAAACACTAAAATAATAAAATGGAACATTGGTCCAAATAAAATGACATGCAATGGAAGGGGGAACGAGTGGAATCGGTACACTTAACACATTTGTATTATCGGTACGTGTTCCGAAGCTCAAGTTTTGCCAAATTTTTTACTGTTGCAATATCTCGCTTAGTTTTTAAGATACTAGCCATTTTATCCGTATCTCCAAAACTAAACGATAAAGGGAAAACGGACAAAATGTTTGCTCCATAAAAGTATTGCTACACCCTGATAATGCAAATATATCCGGGAAAGATCCCGAGGGACACAGAGTGATTTTTTTTTTTTAATATAATATAAATTAGGATACTATGATATAACAGAGTTCGTTCCCAGTTCAATACAATTTCGTAAACTGTAATCAATGTTGCAATTCAACTCGTTTCCCGTTCCATTCCATATCGTTATCCATATTTAGTCTTTCAATTCCACTCATTCTACTAACTATTAAATTTCGGTGCCAATTTTATTCCACATCATTTCGATTTCAAAATATTTTGCATTTCATCCATAGAATAACATCTTAAAAAAATATATTTTTTTACTTACCTGTCCAACCCGGTTTCGGTTTCATTACTCAGCATGTTTCGAAATACTTCAACAAAGAGTATTTATTACAAAGTAATGCATTATGTAACCCATTGTTATGATACATGTAAGGAGTATACATTTCAAGGTAATACATTACCAAATTTTGCCTGGGTAGTGAAGCGTTTTTATTGTTGTAAAAAAACAAACTTAAAGCTGTTTTGTGTTTTAAATGGATCAATAACTTCTATTAAACTTATCTTTTGAATTGTCTTTGGCGTTATTTCATCAAAATAATCATTTCAATGATTTATTGGAATGTGATCACAGACATGTGAGTCACACATCACTAAAGCTTGAGCAGAGGAAATAGTATAAAAATGTGTCTAAAAAATATTTTATTACGTTTAACAAATACCTCTGTATGTCTGAATAACTAACAATAATAAATTTTTTTTAATTTCACAAATAATTTTTTTTTTTTATCATTTAGCTTTTCTGTGCAAAAATCAACGACAAAATGAACCAACTTATACAATTCAACAAAGGCAGAGTAAAATACGAAGAAAAAAAAACTAACAAAAATGGCACGTTCGTACGTTTAACTGTGGTTTTATATTCACAAATAAAATATGGGTATGAGGATTTTCATTTTCCAACATTCCTGTTCTGAAAGTTTACATGTAAACGAATGTTGTTACGCAAAAAGATTCATAGAGTGAATGTGGTCGAATTTTATAAACCCTCCAACGTACATGACATATTGGCAAAAATTAATTGATTTCAAAGATTTATTTTATTTTACACAGAGAGAATTTCTTGGACGAGTTTTAATACAGTATTTTCACTACCCAGAAAAAAATCAACATATCGCTTATTTATTTCAAGAACGTCACAACTCAAAAAACATGATTTTTGAGTTAATGACGCAGAATTATTCGCTATATCACGTATTATATCGTGTAAAAAAATCGTGTTGATATCTTGTATACTCACCTCTTGAGAGAAATTATGTCGTTATTCTTTTCTTCAAGGTGGGAGTAAATTGAAAACTTTAAACTCGTTTTCTACAAAATCAAAATTTTTTAGTTATGACGTTATTAAAGTAAATGAGCGATATATTGATATATGCAGTTTTAATGTATGTCCGTGCATGTTTATAAACATGCATGCATATCCATACATGGCTGCATAAATATCCATACATACTTCCATATACATTCATACATGTACATTATCGTAATTTGAGGTAATATCTACATACAAGATCATACGTGTTAATGTGTTATCATCATATACCTCCAATTTCGTTAATGCGCATGTGTAGAGATATGTATGTATATGGTGGCATGCATGGAGATTTATTTATCCATGTAGGGACATGTATGCATATTTTTGAGCGTGTACAAACACATCTTTATGGGCACACATATATGAAAATTTTTAGTCGTGTATACTAATGAAATTTTCTTCACAGTATAAATGAAAAATTTCTTAAACTTTATGAAAGAGCTTCACAGTTTTAATTTAATTTAAATAAAATAAAGTTGTTAATTAAATTTTATGAAAAACTGCATTAATTTAATGAAAAATTTCAAGGGAAGAATTTTAGTGACATTTTATATATCTAATGCAAAAATCCATTAATATCATGCATATAATTATCTCAGTGTACACAGAAAAAATGTTTGTGGACGAAAAATAATGAAAATTTACAGTGAACTAATGAACCTTTTATTTACAAAGTAAATGAAAATTTTTTAAAGTAAATGAAAACCTTCATACTTTTTATGAAACTAGTTTTTTTTTTAATTCTTCATTGAGAGAATGAAACTTTTAATAATTAAAAAAATATATTTTTCATAAAATTTTATGTAAACTTGCATATTTATTGCTACTATGAACAAATTCATTAATGCGATGCAAAGAATTCTCTCAGTGTACGTTGACTTTTTTTGCTTAAAGTGACGGTTTTCTTCGTTGTCTCTTGAATTAATATAGTGTCTCAAGTTGTTTCAGAAACTTATAATACCGAAAATCTTCGTAAACTTGTGGTATAACCAATTTCATCAAATAAAGAATGTGGCATTAAAGAAGGCTCTATTATTTTTATTTATTAACGAGTATGGACCCAGTCAGAAACTGACAGTGGTACAAAAAATCAATCACTTGTATACCACTAGTTAACCGAGGAATAGTATATAAACTACTGGGAGAAAACTTGTTTAAGACGCTTTACCAGCACTACCAAAAGGCGTTTTGCCAGTATTTGTTTTACAATCATTTCAGTGCTTTACTGAAAAATCATTGGCAAAGAATTGGCTGAGACCACAATGCCAACATTGGGAAAAAGTGTTTGCCCAATGCTATCCAGTCAAAAATGTTGAAGCAATTATTTTATAAAAATTATGGTGCTCTGTTTAAAAAAGCTTTTAGTCAGAAGGTTCCGAGTTCGAGCCCGGTTTCAGGCAAACATTTTATTCTGATTGTTACTTTTCCATATTTTTTCCATATAAAATTGATTTTTTTGTTTCTAGAAAAGATCTTTTAAGGCTAACTTTTTTTTGTTTTCAGAACGTTGGCAAGTAATTTAAATCAAACCTTATGCCAGTGCTGACATATTTGAACAGATAACTGTTACACAACAGTTATAATTTCATTCCGTTTTAAGCTGTCAAGTATTAAATGTGTCGTTAGCTCAGAGTTGCCGGCTGCCAATCTGGCGGAGAGGGTTCGGATCCCGACGGGACCCAAAAAAATAATACATGAACTTTTTGCAATTTTATTTTGAAAACTAATTTTTAAACAACCTATTTCATGGTTTCACCAACATTTTGCCAACGTTGGCAATTTGGTTTCACAATGCTTGTCCGACACTTTTTGAACTGAAGGACCTTTTGTGTAATGATGTTATCATATTGGCATTGGGACAGCACTTGTTGCCAGCGCTTGTACCAATTGCTAAAGTGCCTTGCCAGCAGTGGTCTGTTTGTCTTTTTCTGACTGGGTATTTTTGTTATTTTTTCCGTTTTCAATAAGTCACGTGAGCTTAAATGATTTTTATATTTTAGCTTTAACTTAACATCTTCCATCAATATTTGATGATAAATATAGTTTGTTATTTTTGGGTTAGGGTGTCATTTATTTTTAGATAACCCCTATATGAAGCTTGCATATAGGGGTTATCTTTTAAGTGACAAAGTTTCCGATTCATTGATAGGAACAAGCAAAATTACATAAAAATCGCATTTTATCTTATTTATTTGTAAATTTATACAACGCTTTTAATCAGAATCTTAAATTTTTTTAATATTCTAAATAAAAATTACATATTACAATAGTACACCTTTCCTTTATTATTTTTCCAATGTAACCATTTATTAATTTTAGACTTCTAGCAAATTGCTTAAAAAATCATATAAAGCGGTTCATTGCCTTAGTTCCAATATATTTTTCAAGACTTTCATGCGGAATTTTATTAATTCAAAGAACTTCTTAATATTACAAAATTTTATGAAACTGTTTCATAAATTCTATAATCGCTATATTTTCGGTGACAATCTTAATTAAAGCTATGAAGTAATTCCTTAATTTAATTCAAAATGTATCTTTTGAAGATAGAATTTGTTTAATAAAAATGTAACCATTAAAAAAAAAATTGCCATACTTCCAACGTTTCAATAGAAAGAAAAAAACTAATTTCTGTGTGAATTTGTTCATGTAAGTATAAATAAATCTGCTAACTAAATGAGAATTACATGTCAGTTTAAATTTAATTTTATAAAATTCAAGTTATACAAAAAAAAAATGGTATGACAACAACACTTTATCCAGTTGTTTTTTTGCTTTTTGAGAAGGTTTACAATATTGATCACTTTTAAATTAAATGAGCTAGCATTTAATTGAAAATTAGTTCAATTAAAGAACTATCAATTTGTAATTGAATTAGCAATTTTCGATGTTGGCGAAATTTCAGCAATTAAAGTTATTGAATCGGTGGTTGTCGTTATTGAAATGGGGTTTTATTTTTGTGTGTAAGTAATCATTTTTAAAAAATTTCTATAGTGAAGGAATAAAACCGCATTTTTAGTCAAAATAAAGCCGTAATATCTCGAAAACTATTTGTCGGAATTCAAAATTTGTAAAATATTATAGTTTTGCATGTAAAAATTAATTAGAAGTAATGTGTCTCAAAATATATTTTTAATAACGCAATTTTTAAGGTTTCCAAGGGTTAAGCTACTCTATTTTTCAAAAATTTGGACCACATAACTTTTAGATCTCGTGCTAGAATAACCCAGAGTAGAAGCAGTACTGACATGTCAGTACTTTTCTCACTACCAGTAATGACACCAGTTTACTGTCTGTATTACTTTATCACAAATAATAAAGAAATACTAATAAGTAGTTACTTTTCCCATTATTTCAATACAAAAAATAATAGTAATAGTTACTTTACCCATAAGTATTTATTTTTATTTAATGATCTAAAAAAAATTTGAAAATCAATTTGTAGACTCATTATTTTTTCATTTCTAGTAAATACATATAAAATTATTTATTTTTAATTTTTTGTAAGCTGGAAAGTAATGACATTTTGTGCAAGTAAGTCATTTATGCCCAGTGTACAAACTGTAATGAAATGGCATTACTTTTCTCACTACCAGTAATGACACCAGCTATGCGCCCCGGTGGGCTAGTTGGCATCGTGCTAGCTTATCAGTGCGTGGGTTCGATTACCACCAGAGGCATTGGTCTGTCATAGTTGCTAGTGCTCGGTTAGGGTAATAGGATATAATTTGTAATTATATGATTATTAATAAATAAAACATACATAAAAATAATGATACCAGCTTACGCTATGCATTACTTTAATACAAAAATAAGGACTTACAAATAACTAGTTAATTTTCCAATTATTTCAATACAAAAAATAATGCGTTACACATATGTACTTACTTTTATCATTATTTTAAATATAAAGTAATGATATAAATATAAAGTAATGATATATCTCTTTTTAGACTCAATATGTTTTCACTTCTAGTAAGTACATATATAACTGCTTATTTTGGATTTTTTGTAAGCTGTAAAGTAATGACATTTTGTACAAGCAAGACATTTATGTTTTTATTTATCAAGTATAACATGTCGAAATTGCTTAGATGGTTGAGCGTTTGACTGACAACCTGGAGGTTCGGATTCGAATCCCATTTTATTACAAAAAATTTTTGAATAAAAAAAATATTTCTTTATTAAATTTTGTTTTTTTTAATTTATTTGTGTCCATACTAATAAGCATACATAACCACAAATTTTTCTAATTTTTTTAGGTTTGTTCTATATCATCTAAAAAGTCTACGGTACAAATTTGAGCCAAATCGGATTAATTTATAAAGAGCACAATTGGATAAAAATTTGGAAATTTCTTTTAAATTTAAAACAAAAACAAAAAATTTTTGTGTTACATTTTTAAAATATAATTTTTTTATAACAATGATAACGCTTTTTAATTTTTTACCAAAAAAATTATAAAATTTTTAAGTAAATACCTCAAAGTTCAAATTTTGAAAAATTTTGATTAACAAAATTGCAAAATATTATCGTTGTCATAAAAAAATTATATTTTAAATGTGACTGGCTATGGCAGAATGTAACACAAAAATATATATTTTTATTAATTTAACAGAAATACAAAAATAAATATTTTTAGTTTTTACCAAAATTTCGAAACTTTGACCCATTTGCGAGACCTTATAGATGATATAGAACAAATTTGGCACGTAGGAACAGCAAAAATCAAAAAATCATATTTTAAGAAACAGTCTAGAGTTTAGTAATGATATGTTTGTCATTATTTTGCGCGACATCACCATATAAAATTAATGCGATTTGTTATGACAATTGTAAGTAATTGACATTACCAAATATGTACTTATATAACCATTTATATGGTAATGCTTTTCTACACTGGGAATTGATAAAAATCGAAATTTGATTAGAAAAAAAAATATGAAAAAAGCTACACTTACGATTCCTAACGCTACACACTTTAAAAATAAAAACATAATATTTACTGCGATTATTATGTGTAGTAACTTTTTTTTAGTTAAAGCTGCTAAATTTTGGTTTTAATTTAATATTCAGCCACTTTATTAGAACGATCGTGGAGAAAATAACGATGTGATAAGTACCGTAACGCGACATTAGAATATCAACTTTTTATCAAATTTACCATAAATTGAGCTTTAATTTTTTTGTATTAATTTGTTGTTGATAGAAATATCTTTTTCAAAAAACTTATGCAATCATAATATTAAAATGTAAATAATAAATATGAAAAATAGTTAATATGAAAAAAGAAAAGACGTGTTTTGGGTTCATAAATTTGTTTTTGTAATAAAACTCAATTACAAATTATATCAAATTTAAATATTTTCTAATGAGCGGGAAGTTTGATAAAATTCCGCTGTATCCTGAAAATAAAATCCCCTAATTGTAGCAAAGTTTGAAATTTGCAATTGATGGAGGAGTTGCTTTATTTTTGTGATACCATTTTTTTTTTTTTATTTTTTAGAATTTTAACATCCAATACAATGTATAATAAATAATGTTTGTAGAGGGAGGACTGACTTTTTAAATGCCTCCAACGTTATTTTTTATGCTGCTGTAGAGATAGACTTGATATTATTTTATACGTGTATATAACAGTACATTGATACTGGATATTCTGGGAATTTTTTTTTTTTTGCGCCGTATTATTCTATCAATCTATCCAACGATATGGTATCAGTATATTCACCTCAGTCAGTATCAATGTTAATAATTTTAAGTTCATAAGTTCAACTCAATATGGCTTGTTTATTTTTGAAACAGCAACAAGTGTCAATCAAACCATACATGGGACTAATTAATTGAATGGAATAATTATTGATGATTTGATTACTATTTCATTGATACACTCAAAAAAATAAGTTAGTAGAAAAGTTAGTAAAACGTCTTGTAAATCAGGTATAATATTTTTTGCTAAAATCGTGTTTTCAGCTAAAATTTTTGTTATACTTATTCAGCACTTAACTGTTTTATACTAATGCTTTACTAATATACTAATGTTTTACTAATTAATTTTGCTAAAAAAAAAATTGTGCTGATAAGCACATTAATAGTGTGGACGACAACGAGATTGAAAGATATACGCAGAATGAAGTAGATGTCGTGGCATGTCAAGATGTAGTAGAGAAAAGGAAAATGATACTAAAAAATACAACTCCAATAAACATATGAAAAAATCAACCATGGAAGTTTTTGTATTTCTTTTTCATACATAAAACAAAATTGAGGATTAAAATAACTTAAATTAATTAAATAAAAGACAAAATAAAATATTAAGATTTAAACTAAATGTTTATATGTGTGGTCAAATTGCAAACAAACATATACAGAAATGTAGACAGAGTAAAGCGAAAGACAAAGACACACATCTTAGGTAGATTTTTATGGTTCCTTTTTCTTATTGCAAAAAGGGTTGTTTTTTTCGTTTCGTTTGTTTTTGTTTATTTTTTCGTTTCGTTTCTATAATTATCTTCGGCAGTTGCGATAGCATCATTTAAACGATAGCATCATTTAGACAACCATTGATGTAAGTAGTTGGAAGAAAATGTTTGTTATGTTATATATATTTATTTCTATATATTTTCAGATATTAAATTAATTCATGTCGTCAATGTGGCAAAATGAAAATTTTTATATTTTGTAATTATTGTAAATTATTTTTAAAAGAATCACAAAAATATGTTTTATGATTTTCAGCAAATAAATTAACTAAATTACAGTTTTTCTACAAATTTTTTGCGTTTTTTTCAGTCTACTAAAATTCAGCAAAAAATTTATTAATTTCTAGCAAGGCTTTTGTATTTCTAATCTACTAAGTGTTAGCAAAACTTTTGCTGAATCTACAAATTTTGTTGCCAAAAATCAGCTCGCTGATTTTCAGCAAAAGATTTTGCTGACATTAGCAACTTTTTTGCAAGCATCCTCCTGACTAAAATTTTGCTGACTCAGCAAAATTTTTTGCTGACTTTACAAACTTTTTTTTTTGAGTGTAGCAATTATAATGAAATTAATATCATTAGCATTTTTTTAATTAATAATTTGTTAAAGATCTGACTATTTTGGAGGCTTTAGCTTTTCTAAAACTTCGGGTTCTGATGAAATCTTAAGCCAGATCAAAATACTAGTATTTGCTTTATTTTGTAAATATACGTTATAAATAATAAATAAAATGAATTTCATTGATTTGATTTCTGTGATTAATGGCAATGATTTAAAATTTCATTACCATTAGTAATGCATTAATTAAAGGGAAAAAATTACAATTGACAGATAAGATTTTCGAAAGACTTAGTAATGTTTGATATTGATGAAATCAGGGCTCCACAGGAGCATAAAGTAACCCTTATAATAAAAATAGGCTAGGTCCGGGAAAGATCTCAAGAGATTAATTTTTTATGAAACAAAGTGTCTTAACTATTTGTTTACCCAAATACGTACTAATTGATTACTAATGGAACATTGGACCAATATTAAACGATATGGAATTAAACGGGGAGAACGAGTGGAATCGGAACAGTTAACACATTTGTATTATATAAAAGCATTACGAAGGTTTAGTTTTGCAAAAATTGTGTCCGTTTTGCGATATCTCGCATAGTTTTGAAATACTAGCCTTTTTATAAGATGGCGATTTTTTAAAATGGACAGTATCTCCGAAAGTAAGCGAGATTTGCTGCGCAGGAATCTCAATTAACACTCCTAATACAAATAAAGAATAGATAGCGAGTTACTAAATTCTTAAGAAACAGCCACAGGGTGTCTTAATTATTTGTTTACCCAAATACGTACTACAAAATGCCAATTTAATCACTCCGAAAATAAAATGGAACATTAGTCCGAAATGGTGCGATATGGAACGAAACGGGTAACGAGTGGAATCGATACACTTAGCACATTTATATTATCGGAACGAGTTACGTAGATTAAGTTTGTGAAAAATCTTGTCCGTTTTGCAATTTGTCGCTTAGTTTTTGAGATACTCGCCATTTCATGAAATGGCGATTTCTTAAAATGGACAGTGTCTCCGAAACTACGCGAAATACGGAACAACGGAAAAAAATTGTTCCACAGTAGTATTAATACACTCTTATTATATAAATAGCCTAGGCCCGGTAGAGATTCCATGTGATACTTTTTTATAAAACAAATATTTTATTACTTACGTGATAATACAAATAAACGTATTCGGCTAATTGATAGTTAGTTCCTAGTTTCACTCGTTTCCCGTATTCAGTGTTACAATTCCTATCGATCTCGGTTGCATTCAAATATAAAGCAATTAACACTCCATTTTTTTTTTTTTTTTTGGAAACAGATGCTTTTTTTGCTCAATTGTAATTAGTTTTTTAGGCATTAGTACACTCACAAGAACTTTTCCATAAAAAATCTACAGTTATTTAAAAGTTTAATCGGTAAAGTTGTTTCAATGGAATATACAGTTAAATTAACAAAGAAATATATTTTTTAACTTTCTGTCTGTTATTTAATAAAGAAAATAAACAAAAATAAGGACTTTCCGTAGTAGTTAAAATATACAGTTAAAATTTTCTATTTAAAACAAAAAGTTGTTATATTATATTGAGTATTGAAATAAACGAAAACAACATTTTTGGTCTTCAAAGTTTAGTAACGTCATGATGCTTGTTAGGAAAAGACCTAACCACGTGGTTGATTACTAAGAAGACAAGAATGGAGCAAAATTGATTATTAATAGGTTTTTTGTTAAAGTTCTGCCTATTATATTGGCTCTAGCTTTTCTAAAACTTCGGGTTCTGATGAGATCTTTAGCCAGATCGATATACTAGTATCAACCTAGCTAATATGTTTGATTTGCTTTATTTTTGTAAATATACGGAGGTTGAAAGCTCGTTATAAATTGAAAAGAAAATATATTGGTTTTATAAATTTTGTCAATTAATTTTCAGTTGAAAATAAACAGTTGAAAATAAACTAAAAAATACAATTATTTTAAACGAAAAGTAAGTAGTCCTGTTTTTAACTGATTTTCAGTTAATTTAATGTGTATATTCAGTAGTATTTACGGAAAAAATATTGTGAGTGTACGACAAATGGGAATGCCAAAAACTTTAATTACAATTAAATGGTAATGATTTTTTTTTTTTGCATTTCAATGCTAATGAAAAAATCCCAAGTATGAATCACACAAATAATAAAAAAATATATACTAAAAATTCTGTTTTGCACTTTAGATACTGGTATCATTTTTTAAATATTCGGGCACATTTAAGAATATTGAAAATATTTTGATTGGCGGTTTTTTTTTTTTTGATTAAAAAGACGTGATGATTAATATTGTAGAATAATCTTTTGAAGGGTTAATAAACTTCTGTTTACAAATTCATAAAGTAATGTTTATTAAAAAAATATTATTTAGTGGATTACCTCATTGAGACTTTTTTAAAAAATACAAAAATTAAATCAAAACGTGTTCTGATGATGGGAACCTAGAAAATTTCCGAAATAGATCTATCAACACATTCCTGAAAGGGTCAAATAATAAATTTGAAAACAAAAAACTCTATAGATTATTTGTAAGGACAATATCCTTGAGTATGGCCTCGAACTTGAATAATTTTCATTTTCATTGCACAATTAAAGGTCGAAAAAACATAATTTTTATTTTTAATAAAAAGTGTATCAAACTTGTAAAAATTAAAATCTTTATCACGATAGCAACTTTTTGGCGCATAAGTCAAACCAATAATAAACCGACGAAATGACTTTTTTAAAATGTAATCCTTCAATATTTTTGATGATCTAAACTTGTAACCAACACTTGAGCAGTTTTTCTCAGTTTTAACTAGATTAATAGACATTATTCCGAGAATTTTGGTATTCAAAATTTCCAAAGCAGGTTTATGAAGTTATGAGTTAAAACGCGAAGGTACATCGAAATGTTGCGTTCAAATTGGCGTATTTCAGTACAAATACATCTCTAGGCGGTCGGTGATCAAAATATTTTTTAACAGACGCTAAAGGTGAATAATATTTTATTTGTACAATCTAAGTTTTTTCACCACAGAAATAGTTTTTCCCCACAGAAATAGTTTTTCGCCTCAAAAATGCTGTTGAAAACACAAAAAATTTGTTCACATCTATAATGTGTTTTTACCACAAGAATATTTATATCACATCAATAATGCTTTCTCGTTTTATTTTTTAACAAAAACACAGTTTTTTTTTCCTGTTAATATATGTTTTTACTTTGAATTTTTAAACTGTTTTCGATATAACTTTTATCTAAATTAGGAATTGTTCGTTGTCTTTTTTACGTCCTAGTTTACTTCCCCTTTACATCTTCTTTTTAAATAAAACAAAACAAGTGTAAACATAAAAAGAAGAATAAAAACAAAAAACGTGTATTGTACATCAACCAAAGGTAGACCTTGCACATAACAAACAAGCTTTCAATTTATTTTTGATCAATGGTGATAATCTTTATCTTCAAGCTCATATAATAGTTCTCATTTAGTGATATGAATGTTTGAGGTTGGCACTTCTTTTAAAGCGTGTTCTGAAGATGGAAACCTGGAAAATTCCCTAAATAGATCTATCAACACATTCCTGCAAGTAGTCAATTAATAAATATGAAAACAAAAACTCTATAGATTATTTGTTAGGACAATATCCTAATAAAGAAATAAAAAAATTTTATTTGCATTTGCTTCACCATTTATTCTATCCTTCTTCACCTTTCTCCATTTTTTCCATCTTTACGGTTTTTTTTCTGCTTTTTTCCTTTTTTTTTTCTTCTTCGATTTTGCTGGCTGGGAAAATTTCTCTATTTCCCATGATCCCAGGTCTAGGGACTCCATTTTGTATTGATTTTTTTCTTTTTTTCTGCCTTTTTCCTTTTTTTTTTCTTCTTTGATTTTGCTGGCGGGGAAAATTTCCCTATTTCCCATGATCCCAAGTTCAGGGACTCCATTTTGTATTGGTTTTTTTCTTTTTTCTCTTTTTTTTCTTCTTCGATTTTGCTGGCGGGGAAAATTTTCCTATTTCCCATGATCCCAAGTCTAGGGACTCCATTTTGTATTGGTTAGGATTTGAAAGCCAAAAACTACGAACCAAAAATAAAATTAATGGAAAAGCAGACGTAAGTTTCAAGAAATTTTTTCAATTTTGACTTTTAAATACCCATCAATTCTTTAGATGAAGACTTTTCAACGTGAAATTTTTCATGTCCTAGTTTTTTAGTTTAGCCTTGCAAAAAAACTTGAGAAATAAGAGGCATCTTAAGTCTGTTTCAACAGGTGTCGAAAATGTTTTAAATTGCTCTTATGAATTTTCTGGAGCAATTAAAATTCAAAATTAAAATACAACTTTATTATCTTGTAGACAGACAATTTTTTGTTTAATCTTTCATCTGTAAGTGATACAAGACAAATCAGTCAGACCAAGATTATTAGCTTGTCAGATCTGCCAACCGCATTCCCATACAAAAAACTACAAAGTGTTTTTTTTTTTTTTTTTTTTTTTTTTGGAAGTAATACAAGTTTTTATTACTTATTTATCAACATAAAACAAGAACTTTTTAAACAAAATAATAAAATTACAAACATGTTAAGCCATGTACAAACATGATTTAGAAATATATATATAGCCCACAGTTATATATCGATTTATTATATACAATATTCCATTTGTTTGAAACTTTTTCGCCGAGCATTTGTTACAAATTCAAGTAAAATATAGATTTGTTCATTACAAATATGCATAAATTAACCAAATTTGGTGATACAAATAAACAAATTGACAATTGCAAAATACATGCACACACACTCACACAGATATAATGAGGATATGGCCTACAGCCAGAAGTATTGAGGGTAATACAACAAATATATAATGACTAGGGCAATATTTTTTTTTTCCATTTGTCACAAACTGCAGCATTTGCCATTTTTTCAATTATTTTCCAAAAATGCCATTTTTGGTCCACCTTGCCATAAAATGCCATTTTCTACCTTCTTGCAATATTTTTTAGATTTTTTTCTACCCATTTTACGTTTTAAGTTTGTCCATTTCGCCCAATAGTAATTTATTATAAAAACATTAAATTATGTATGATTTTTACAGTTTTCACATGAAAATATTACATTTGAATGGCCGGGTTTGTACAAGACGCATGGACCAGGATTATACAGTTTCCTCAAATTATATTCCCATCGATCCCAAAGTTTTCTTATTGGAGAAAGTTTATCACGAGAGCGTCTTAGAATTCTATCGGTTTTTTTATCAAAACGGATACCTCTTGTTATGTTTTGAAATCTATTAAGAGGCATAGTTGCTTTGAAAATTAATTTTCATCCCATAAATTTTCCAAATCTTCACCACGCGAACGAAATACACCAGCCAACAAAAGAATACCAAAATACGCCTTCATTGATATCTCGTCAACTGGCTTTCAGTTTTTGCCATATACAGAAACTCCTAAATTACAAAAATAAATATAAAGCGCCTAAATTGTAAAAAACATATTCCAATGTGAATTTAAAATTTACCTTCTAAATTAGTCATACCTATGATAATTTTAACGAATGATGATTCTATTTAAGTCATTCTCGTAATTGCGTAAAGAGTTGATCCAGGTTTAGTATCCATAATGTTTTCAGCTGCCCGTCTTCCAGCATTATCTAAATTTGGAATCTGGTCTGTCCAAACATATTTGCCGTCTTTAGAGATAAAGTTCTCTGTGATTTCAGTATCATTGGTTTCATCACCAACACTTTCACTCAAATCTGATCATGATACATCATCTTCATCTGTTGACAGATCGTTAGCTATTTCATCATTTTCGGATTCAAGTAACAAATCATGAATTTCATTTTCGTTCAATCGCGACATTTTTTTAATTTTTTTTACAACAACCCCACGCTTTGAAGTTGTATACAGACTAAAGTAGTATTCATACTAAACTATGAATGTAAATAATTATTTCCTTGAATTGAGTTCTAATTTATAAAAAACCAGTAGTTTTTATGAAAAAAAAAAATGTTTGTCAAAAATTTTAACTAACTACTTAGTTTTATTCAAAAATTCGAAACTGCAAAGTGTTTTTCATTGAATTTAAAATTTTAAATATCATATAATTTGAAATAAAATAAATGAATGTACAAGTAGAAATACATATAAACGTTAAAATTAGCATGCAATTTGTATTGGACAATTTTGACCCCCTTACGCCTTATATGCTACTTTTTTAATGGGGACGCTCTGGATTATTTCTATACATTTTCCCGAATCAGAAAAATATATTAATAACTTTTCAAGATAAATCAAAATAAAAGTTATTTTTTTGGTTTTGACCCACTTACCCAGGATAAGGGTTAAGGTAAATTTAACATTTAGGGCCTAGTTTTTAGGATGTAAGTTAAAGTTCGTTTACCTAACCCGACAGCGTCCACCATTTCCAATTTTATTAACAAACATTTGCGGGAACAGCTTTTTCTAAATCAGAATTTCGGTATTTGCTGAAATAAAGCAAAAAAACAAAAAACAAATAAACTCGGCATAAGTTTCGTGTTATCTAGTTTGAGCCATCTCGCCAAAATTTGTTACAATCAATGTATTCGAATTTAAGTAAAACTTGGATTCAAGCTGAAAATATTGCTGTGATAATTTCAATTAAATTTGTGACGTATTAAATATGTTCAGTGACGATAATGTAGTGATATTATAGATTGCGTTAAGGAAAAGATTAAAGGTGCCAATAACAAAGAAGTTATTGAAAAATGTTTGCCATTTTTAATGGGGTTTCGTGCTATTTTCCCAAAAAAAACTTGCCCTGACAATGACATACGATTTAAATAAGTTTAAAAGCAAATGTTATTATACAGTGCGCGAAAGAACTAAAGGATACAAATTAAAAATCTATTAATTGTCTAGTTTATAGTATTTATAAATTTGGAAATATTTTATATGTGACTAAAAACATATAAAATCAACTCCTCGATTTTCACCACCCTTTCTAAAACTTGGTATAAAAGATGTACATCATATATCTATAACCACGTCCAAGTGTAGAACGGATTTATTTTTAGAAAATATCTGCTATCCCAGCGGATCTTTTTATAGAAAATATTTGTTAATTATAAATAACTTCCCTATGTCGTGTCCAAATCTGTATATGGTACTGAGTTATAAATAAAACTGTTAAAAAATTTAACTAAAAAACCAATAACTCATGAACATGCAGGAGTACCATATAGGGATTTGACAATGGTATAGAGGAATGATTTATAATAATGAACCACGGATTTTGAAATCAAGAAGTGGATAATTTTGTTCAATGCAATATTTTCTTTATATGTACATCGTTTTTTTTTACTATATCTAGTATTTTTTTCAGATTTGTTTTCCATAACTTTGGATACCGTAAGAGTACCATATAATGATTTGGCAACGGCGCACACAATTATTGTAAAAATTACAAAAACTTTCGAAAAATGTACAAATTTTCGTTTATTTTACTAATAATTTTGTTATTTTGACATTTTTTCGTAATTTTATGCATAGATTATTATCAGTGTGCATTACGAAAAATTTTGTAATGTATACACTCATAATAATCCATGCTAAAAATACGAAAAAAAATTCAAAACAACGAAATTTTTTGTAAAATAAACCAATTTTCGTGTATTTTACGAAAGTTTTTCTTATTTTGAAATTTTTTTCGTATTGTTGCGCATGGATTATTATCAGTGTACAAATCATATTGCGTTTAAGAAGATAAATTGTAATTGTATATTTTATGAAATTTTGTAAAAACACAAAAAAGATTTGTAAATATACAAATATTTTGTTAAAATACAAAATAGTTTTGTAAGTTTTTTAAATTGTATTTTTTTTTTTTGTATTATTGATGAACATTTTGTAAAATTTTTGTACTTTTTTTTAAAAATTATTTACGAAATCCTCTTTGTATTATTTATTTATTTACGAAATTTCTAAATTTATGAAACTTGTTATATACGAAAATTGTATAATATTAAACTTTCATTTTGTATGCTTTGGTTGTTACGTTGACTGTATGTAAAACAACTTTATAAAGTACTAGTTCTGTATGTTAATAAACAAAATTAAATAAATATAAAAAAATCTATACACAAAAGACAAATCAATAAATCTCAATTAATTAGAAAATAGACTAAAATAAGATTATTTTGTAAAGCTTGAATAATTTGTTATTGAAAAAGGTGTAATACAATTTAGGCGTATGGGGAAATGATAACAAAAAGTCAATCAAGTGTTAAAAATATTTCTGTGTTTATATAAAAATAAATATAATGAAATTAAAATTGTTAATATGATATATATAGATTGGGCGGGTATTTTTTTTTTTTTTTGTCAACAAGCGTATAGCAAAAACATTATCTAAGAAAAATTCTAAAAAAACTTCACCAAGAAAACTTCCCCATTTCGATTTGTAGTAAGTGCGTGGAGTGGTGAAAGAAAATTTCAACGTGTCCGATAGCTTTGCATTTAGTTGATTAAATATTTGGACTGTTGCAAAGACTTTTTAGTTAGTAAGACATATACGAAACGTATAAAAATGTTGTTAAAAATGCACCAAAGTTGGTCACTGTTCGCTCAACTGTCCCGGAACATCAAACGATCGTGGCTCGAGCCACATTTAATGCTACAAGTGCAACCGCACTGGTCACATCTCGAATGATTGTCCGGACACGTCCAAGACATGATATGGCTGCGTTAAAAGAGGTCACTTAAGAATTGAGTGTGAAGAAGAAGGGAGTCGTAACTAGGAAGCGGTCAATCACCACGACTACCAATGGCCCTCCTATTTTTCCGCCTGACCGAATCCACTCTTTAAAATAAAAATTGAAATTAGTGAATGCTTCTTAGAAGTTCACGATAATACTGAATTTTTTTAATGGCTCTTTCGGGAACAGGTTTCCTTTCATCGAAAAGCATTGTTAGCAATAAATTTTCTGGATGGGCGAAAAATGCATTGTTTTGGATAGTTTTGTTTTTCCAATTTCTCGTAGATTTAGTGAGTGGTAAAGATTTCGTTGACTGCATAAATTTATACAAAACTGCACTGCCATATACCAGTGAATTATAAAATTTTACACTAAAATACATCGGTGCATAAACTTTCATAATAAAATTAGCTAATTTTTTTTAATTTGTTGTAAGTTGCAACGTAGAGTCGCAAGAGTCTGCTGGCTTTTTGTTAACCAGCGAGAATGAACAATTTGTCCCTGTCCAGCATGCTGGTTAGATCTTCTGGACACGAAACTTGCGTTACAGCTTTGGCTATTCGATAGAGAAATAAAACTTCAGTAGTAATACTTTTCTCATTTCTAGTGTCAAAATTAAGTGTTAACCTTTAACATGTTAATTTAACCCTAAGTAGGCTGTTAAAGGATTCCCAGAGAATTACTCGCCAAAAGCTGATGCCTATGCCAAGGATATTAACCTGCCACAATACTGCTGGACTTGAATTTGCTAACAGGAATTTACAAATCAACAAAGGTTCGAATTCCGTGTGGGCACATTTAAAAAAACAAATTCAATTTTTTTAATTTATTTTTAGACTCATTATTTTTGTTCATACTAGTAAGCATATAGGTAACACATAACTTTTTGATTTTCGTAATTTAGTTATGATATGTCATTATTTTTCTCGACATCCCCATATAAATGTTATGAGAGTTGTAATCACAATTCTGAGTCCTTGCCGTTACCAAATATGTACTTACAAAACCACTTATATGGTAATGCTCTTCTACACTGGTACGCTTATAGCAAACTTGGCTTATAACGAAATAAATTATCCGGTCCCTACGTGTTCGTTATAACTGAACTCCACTGTATATAAATGAATTTGTATATTTGAACGATCGTTATATTATTATAACGATCGGTCAATAATTACTTTCAGATTCGATTAATTTACTTATTTTAGAATAAACAAATAATTTTATGGCATGATTTTGCTTAATCAAACCTTAAAAAATATATATTTTATATATTTTGCATATAAATTTCCAACTAACATGGATTACCTTGTTAATAAACTAAAAATAAATAACCAAAAATTTCGATGTCTACATATAGAAAATTTAATAAATTTGCCAAAAATAAATAAATAAGTTTTTGTTAATCTAAACAATTGCAATTTAATTTTAACTACATGTTAAATCTTATTTATATATAATTATACTCTAGAGCACTCATGAAATATATGAAAATTGCAAAGTTGGTTTTTTTTCTTGCTCCCCGCGCTTTTTACGACAACTTGCTTTTCTACACTGATTAAAGCATTATATAGTTTTATATAATTTAATATGGCCATACGCTTACCCAGCAAAAAATTTCCAAAAAGGTAAGCGGGTTTGTAATCAAGAATTTTGGGCAGAACGCATTCCTTACTAGATTACTAGAAGTACTTACATTTAAAAAAAAAAAGAAGTAGTTCCATAAGTTAATTCAACTTTTACTCACACGTGATTCTCCTAGGTCACTCAAATATAACGATCTAAACTCATACGGGAATAAAATCCTAAAAAGTGAAACATCGAATTGTTGTGATAACATGGGTTTGTCATAATTTTGGAGCTATAAACCACGAAAATATAAATTTTTCAAAAAAAAGAACAATTCAAAATTGAAAAACAAAAATATGACTCACGCACAATCACTCTCGAAATTTTTTTTTTTTTACACTCACTCACGATAACGTCAGTAATTTCAACTTCCACTCACAATTTTCTGCTCACGTGCACTTCCCTAATTTATACCTAACCACAGTTTGACAAAATTTAGGCAACATGCAATTTCTGTTTTTAGTATTATTTTCCTGCAAATAAAAATTTGTTTGAAAAAATATATGAAATTCTTTAAAATTGTATAACCTCTTTTTTAAAAATTAGGAACTACTTCCAATAACGTCCTTTTATTAAGAAAAATTATATGATTACTTCTTGAGTACAAAAAGTTATACATATAAGTTAATAACATTGTTATTTTCTTTTAAGTAAATAATTACTTTATCATTGAGTGCATGCCTTCTGGTTTAAATTTAAAGAATTGACTACAATACTACTTGCTTTTTTGACTCTATCGTTGG
The DNA here is from genome assembly GCA_021234595.1 of Delia radicum. Classification (NCBI taxonomy): domain Eukaryota; kingdom Metazoa; phylum Arthropoda; class Insecta; order Diptera; family Anthomyiidae; genus Delia; species Delia radicum. Next base: position 252,466,109 of record CM037851.1, read on the forward strand.
AATGAGTTTGGTATTGCAGTTACTAAATTTGGCAATGAGATATGTAAGCAAGTGTGGGCATCGCCTTCTTTTTGGAATGTGTAATTTTTTCCTGGGTAGTTATATAAAATTTCTTACTAAAAATGGCCCTATTAAATTGTATCACATTTGATCTATTTCGATTTGATCATATTCGATTTATTTAGATACAATTAGAAGTGATTTGTAACTGACACTAAAAGAAAACATATGATATTCTATTGTTGATTTACTTGAATAAACGTCACTACATTGCTAGATCTGTCAAAAAAAAGCAGAGTAGTATTTGGAAGATGACAAAGCCAATTGTGATAATATTTTGTTGTTGTTTTTGTTTTTTCTTTGATATTTTAAATTTTCAATCTCGCTCCTAGACGAGGACAAGAAATTCTCATTGAGTTTGTGATTTAACATAACAAATATCTCTAGAAATTCTAATAACAAAGTCCCCTGAAGATTTCCTTGGGCAGGAATGAAATCCGGATAGGGACACGCCTACAGCAGATTGTTTTTCACAATTTGTTAAATAAGGTTTGGGACTTTAGCACATTTAATTACTATAAGTGATTTGATATTGTTTTGTCTGAATTTTGTCCTCATCCAATTTTATCAAATAAGATTATATATAAGATTATATATATAATGGGATATAATTTGAACTATATATTATTTTAAATATAAATATCGTATGGTTCCTTCCAATTTTCAAAATATTAATATTAAAAATGTCTATGTTAAACATCAAATTTATTATAGTTTTCAAGCTACAAGCGAGTTTGTTGTATTTATTTATCATTTACGCTGAAATCAAGAAAATTTTAAATATATTATTAACTGTTTGTTATATTTGAAATGCAGAAAATTTCTAATTAATATCAATGTTGCCATTTTAGCCATTTTTCGGCTAGATCTGGCCATTTCATTTGTATCTAGTAGGAAGATTTAGCCATTTTTTCTCCGTAATCTAGACATTTTTTTACTTCAAGAGTTGGCAATCTGGATTTGTAATTTAAGAAGTTATAAATTAATACAGGATTTCTTTTAAATTTTTAAATGATAGTGCAAATATTTTAATTGAAATTACTTACCCATAGAAATTCACCGGTAAAAAAAGCCAAAAAAAAAATAGCTACCAACAATTAGTTCAAATAAGCTTGCAGAAAGAACTGCTAAAATTAGCAACATTTTTTTTACTAAATATGAGTAATATTTGAATAGAATTTACAAATATTGAGTTATATTTGAGCTAAATTTTAGTTAATTGAGAGTAACAAAATAATCTGCTGAAATCAGCAAAAACATATAAAATATTTATTAAAAGTTTATGCTAATTTTACAGGGTAAAATGCTATTTTCAATAAACTAAAATTCATATCGAATATAACTAAAATTTTGTAAAGTTAACAGATTTATTTTTGCTGTTCTTATTTAATTTATAATTTAGCAAAAAAAAATCTGCTTAATTTCGTAGTTTATTACCGTTAGTTCACTAAAAATGTATTACCATTTAATTGTAATGAAATATTTTGGCATTAGCATTTGTCCTACTAATGCTAATGAAATCACACTAATGCCTAAAAAAGTAATTACAAAAGCACTTGTTTAAATAACAAAGTCGAGTACAAATTGCCTTACATAGGAATGGATGTCAGATCGATAGGAATTGTAACACTGAATACGGAAAACGAAATGGAACGAGGAACTAGATGCAGCTACATGCCAAACTTCGACATGCTAGATTTCTTAGTTTACGATATACACCAAACGCACCTTTTTCGGAGATAAAGGTTCATTAAACAAATCGGAACTTCTTAACAAATATCGCGACTATACTGTCCTGATGAACAGTTTTTTTACAATGACAAATATCCCAATGAATATATTTAAACAAAAATATAAAGTTTTATTGCATTATCAAAATTTACATAATTATTTCAAAATATGTACACTGTAGTGTACAAGGGTACAGAAAGGATTAAATCAAAATAACCCAGCAATATCAGGGCTTCAGCTCATTACCAGCATTACTTTTATATATTGGGTGTATCACTTAAAAATGCGGGATTCAGAACGGATGGCGTACATTTTACATATGGTTTGTGTCTTTAATAACTTATATAGAATTTTGGAGGGTAAACATTGATCATTTATTTCACATAGTCATGGAACGAAATAGTGTAAACAACAAAGTTTTTTTGCTTCGACAATGTCTAATTTTGTGCCAACGAAGCGGGAAGTTTAGAATTTGAACAAAAGTGCAACTGAGGCACATCGATTATGAATATGTTTAATCGATTTCAAAGTGCGACTGACCTCGGCAGCCAAAAAGGGGCCCTTCTATTTTGAGCTGCTGAAATCGTGTCACAGGGAACCTGTACCAAACACAAATTCGAAAAACGACCGGAATATGCGACAAATTTACAAATTTGCCAAAAATCCTGCATTTTAAAGTTATACACCTAATAAAGGGTCCGCCATCTAACGTTTTTTTTTTCAACTAGTGCTTTTTTCGTGAATGGTAACACTTAGCTCATGTCTGATTTGACAGATAATTAGTTTTATCCTTCCGCTCAACGAATATGGCCCGTATGTTCGTTATCTTGTGAAAAAAATGAAAGAAACTGGCATCCTTATCGATAAACCAAAGCGTGAAAAGCCAAAAACAGTGCGTACCCTCGAGAATATTTCTGCTGTGGCAGAAAGTGTGCGTGAAGCTCCATCAACATTCTCAACAATTGAACATTTCGGAGACATCATTGAGATGAATTTTGCATAAAGGCCTTGGTATGACGCCATACAAAGTCCAATTGGTTCAGGAGTTCAAAAAAAAAAAAGTTATTTGGCGGACCCTTTACAATGTCCCAAAGGTAATGGGTACCTATTGTTTTGTGTATTTTTGTTAGCGAGAGGGTTATGGGTACCCATTATGTCTCCCTCTTTTGTAAGCGATAGCGTAATGGGTACCTAGTACTTTTGGGACATTGCGAACAAAAGTAATGTTCTGGTAATGAGTTGAATCCCTGTTTTTGGTGTGTTATTTTTATTTAAAGATTAGATTTTCCCATTACAAATGCAGTTCGTAGCAAAAGTTCTTTTTGAATAACAAACACTTATAGCAAATTTTGAATATCGATGTTCATAAGTGAACATTTTCTTAGTGAAAATTTTTTTTACAATTTATGGTATAAGTTATATGTAGTTTTTATTTCAAGTAGAAAACAAAAATTATTTGGGATTGTCATCTTATGACCATAGATTTTTTTACACATTTTCAAAATATGTAAATTAATATAAAATTTTGATATACGATAAATATTATTTATAGATAAAAAAATGTTTACAATATTTTGATTTTGATTGTGGAAAACATCACGATTTTTCATATTTAGGTCAAAAGTATCTAAAAGAAAAATAATTGCTGTTTTATTCTGCATAATAACACTAATAAAACTTTTTAACGAGACCCCACTATTTAAAAAGTTGTAGAACAACAAAGCAATTAACCATTTTTAGTAAATTTTTTTGGTAAAAAGTCAAAACGGCATGGCGGATTTGCGCAATACAAGTCCAGTTTTTTTCGCAGATCTTATTTTTTACACCCAATACATCATAAAATGCGCGAAGAGCAAGAAAAAAACAACTTAGCTTTTTTTGGGTACTCTATTGAACACATAAAATCAAGCGAAATAAATTCAAATAATTTTTCATTTGATTACTATAAATTCACATTTAAAATGAAAATAGTGCATTGAAAATTAATATACCAATCCCTAGCGTAACGGAATTTTTAAAACTTAAACAATTTTCGGTAAAGCGAAAATTAAATATTTAAGAGTTTTGAAACAAGCTTTTTTCATAATTTGTATAAGCCGCAAACGCGAATCTTTGCAAAACGAGGTATCGGTGTACATATATATTTATACAAAATGTGCAACACTGTATTGGTTGAAATATAAAGCACTGATGAAAATTGTAGCATACTTACTTATATTTATTCTGTTTTCCGAATATCTCGTTAAAGACTTAGAAAGTATTAGAAAGTTGTAATTTTTGGCCAAAGAACAATACTGGTACTGTAAAACATGGTGGTGGTTCGATCTTAGGTTGGCGATGCATGACGGCATTTAGGGTCTTGAAACTTGTTTTTACTGACGGAACTATGGACAAATACTTCTACCGCAATATTCTAAAATATAACTTCAAAGAAATCGCTACACAATTATTACTGGAAGATGCATTCATATTTGAGCAGGACAATCAACGAAAGCATACGGTTCTCATTGTCAAGGAATGATTGTTGCATAATACAAAGTAACTTAAAATTCCATCTCAATCGCCAGATGTTATTCCCATCGAACACCTATGGGATCATCTTAGTAGTCAAATACGAAAACGGGGGATAAGAGAAAGAGATGATCTCAAAAATATTATAATGGAAGAATGGTCGAAAATTCACAGTTATGTGACTCAACGTTTAGTCGATTCAATGAAGTCACAGCTTCAAGAAGTTATAAAAAATATGGGGTACCCCACTAAATACTAATTCCATAAAATGTTATAAAAAAAACGAAGGTATTTTTATTGCAAGTCCAAATATCATACATAGTGTATACTTACCTCTGTGATGTTAATTTCATACCTTTTAAACTTTATCTCATAACTACAAGAATTATTGTTATTTTTGTTGTTGTTAGTATTTAATACTATACTTATTATTATTGAACTAAAATAAATTGTTTAATTTCAATAAACTTAAAAGCATATTTTTTATCTAAATATATAGTTTATACAGCTGTATACTTATTTTTGTGACACACTGTATATTGCGGTCCAGCAAATTTTTGGACAGAAATACTACAGTCATATTTTGTTCAAAGTCATCATCAAAAATGAGGAAAGTATTGAAAATTTATTGAAATAACCAAAATATCAAAAAAAGTTTCTATATTTACATATGTATATTCAGTTATCATATTATTCTACCTCAAGTCCAAAATTTAGTATGATATTGTCATATTAGATTTTATTTGTTGTTTTTCAATAAAATTGATAAAATTTCAATTGCTTCATTGGCATCACCCAAATCTTCAGTTATTCGCAATAGAAAACGATATTGGCAAACCTAATTATAAAATAAAAGCTATTTGAAAAACAACAATTTTTACATATCAATATACTTTGTCTATCATTGTATGTAGTATGTGTGCTTGTTGTATTCCAATTTGGAAAAATAATGGCTAAACTGCACTTTATGTTATTTTTAAAATAACGGCTAAACTGCAAAATTAAAAAAAAAAAATTTTCTATCTTCGGTTAAGGCGGCCTTGTCCTCAAGGGGCTCCAGGGCCCAAAAAGCGGTACGCGTAGTAACATATAAGTGTTGGTACTCTAATGAAAGGAAATTTCCTCAGGTTTTAAAAAAGTATATTATTTTTAGGATCCATGATGCGTAGCGCCCTCTATACCCGCTTAAACCCATTCATTTTTAACTAATTTTAAGTAGCTTTTTCAGCTATTTTTACAGATTTCTTTCTATGAGTGTAGTTAAGGGTATTTCTATGTGTGTAGTTAATGTTATGTGGGCGTTGTGGTGTACTGTTTAGCGTGTTGGACTGTTACACAGATGGTCCCAAGTTCGATTCCCGGTGCCGACAACAACAATTTAGAAAAATAATATATATCAGTTTTCTATCTCTCGTATGTATCGCAGCGCCCGCCTTCGGTGTTCCCAAAGCACTTAACCCCACCGAAGTAAAATAATGAATCAGGGCTATGAATTAAAAAGCTTCAATAAGTTCGCCAACTCTCCATCAGGTAGCAAGCAACAACTGTTCTAAGACTTATCATATCGCGCAATTACAGTGTTGCTATGTTTGAAGCCCTTCATCTTTCCCCACTTTTCACTTTTCACCTCTCTCCTATCCCCTTTCCAAAGAAAGTAACACATTAATAAATAGGAAGCATTTCCTGAGTGTTGCTTCTCTTTAAAAAAAAAAAAATATATATAGACCGCAAATGTGAAACTTTGAAGAACGAGGCATCGGTGTACGTACATATTTATATACAAATTTCAACACTCTATGGTTAAAATATATGTGTATAGTTCAAAAGACTTATGGTCTTTAGTTCAAAACAAAAATTGTAATTTCAGAAATATTTATAATGAAAAATAAAGTAATCGCACACAAAAAACTTGTAGTAGTAAACAAAAATTTTGGAAATCAAAACAATTTAAAAATAAATAGAAATTTTTTTATTTTTCTAATTTAGAAATTTATGACCATGTCAATATTGACTATTTAAACATATTAAATGATATATAAATGTCGAAAGTATCGACACAATAAAATGCTAAATTTTATGAATTGTAATTTTCAATGGAAAATAATTTGGGCAGTTTATAAATAAATAAATTTTTAAATAAATGTTTATTGGCTCGCTGAGTTGTTTTATTGTTGATATAAATAAAATCAAGGTATTAAATGTTACACGCGTGCATCAAAAAAATGTGTTGTGATGCAAATTATTTGAAGTGCATTGAAATCTCAACACTATGCAAAAGCTGTCTCGGACGCAACAATGCACTATAGGCATTTGAAAGGGATTTTCCCTAAATGATATAGGTATCAGCCAGAAATTGTGCAAGGTTATTTGCAGTGATGTTTTTAGGCTGTATATATAAAACTAGCATCATCGGAGATGATTACGGATTCCTTTAACAAATTTGAAAATAAATGTATTAGTTAATTATAAAAATGTGAATAAAACAATACTAAAAAATGTTGTCAATATATAAACATTAGCAGAAATGTATTTTTAGCTTTATTTATCACTGACGATAAAGATAAGTCACGCGTGATTCTCTATGTCACACGAAGCTTTTTCACTAAATTTTACACAGTATTTAGTATTTTACCATCTCTGAATACATGTTTTTGATTTCAGTAGGCTCTACTAAAATTTGAAGCCAAACATATTAGCGAAATATTTATACCCTCAATACGCCCGTTTAGGGGCATTTTTTTAGTATCTTATGAAAAAGGACTTAAAGGTAACATGAAATATAACCAGATATATTGTTAACAAGTTAACCAAAAAAAAATAAAAAATCCTCATAAACTTATATTGTGGACATCCGAATACAGAATCAAGCTTAGGAAAACTTTTATACTGTTTTTAGCGTCTTATAAAATACCAGGGTTGGTCAAAAAAATTAAAGCTTTAAAAGTTGACTGTACCCACACAGTCACACATCCTTTGTCGGCTTTACAATACTAACCTTATAGATTTATATGGTATAGGAAACATCAACGCCCAAGATCATTACCCCCCATTTTGTTGTATAGTGTTATAAATAAATAAAGTCAAACAAATATATACTAAAATTTAAATGTCATTTCTCTATGGAGTGGCATGGTTTGGCGGTCAAATATATTTTAGCTAGAAAGAGTTCCTTTATACTGTGAAAATGTATATGAATATGGAAATATATGCAAAAAAAGTTGCAGTTCAAAAATGTTTAAAAAAATTTTCTATTCCTGGAGTAAAGTGTCTGTAACCTGTGAGGGATTTTGGTTCGTTATTCAAATATTCAAAGGTATTAAAAGGGTTAAGAATTCAACAATATTCACTTGAGGCTTATCGAAAATTATTACTTTGAAAATTATTTCAATTTGAATTTTCAAAAATTTTCTTTTTCAAATTTCAAAGTTTCAAAATAATTTTGATTCTAAAATTGGATTTTGAATTGTTCGTACAAATCGAACAATATTCTCGAACATCTTTAAGGAAAATAAATATTCAACATCCTGCTTGTAAATACTTCCAATTTATAGAAGATTGGGGTTTACCAATTGGAAAGCTTAATTATTGAAATCCTGATCGAAACTACATCCTGTGTTTCTTTATAAACGTCGTTATCCATCCCTTAAGGGCAATAGCCACATCATCAATTTGGAGTGTAAGCTACAATTCAAGTCAAACTCATCATCAAATCATCTTGGTGGAAGCTATAATACAGCAATTTAAGAACGATTGGTGTTACATTTTAACGGTTATATCAAGATTGGTTTTCCATCTCAACTATTTTATTTATCGAATTTACATCGTTCTGGGTTGGTGGAGCTATAATTATCCAGATTGGTTTTACATCTCAACTATTAACTCATCAAATTTACATCGTTCTGAGAGAGCATATTTTGAATTTGATCGGATCGGCAGCAACATTCTAAATCATTATTGAATATAATCACTAAATAGAGTCGCAATATTTATCGATTTTTTTTATTTAATTATTTGGACATAATTTAAATACCGGTATTACAATCATTTTTATCACGTCCAGAGTTCATTGAAAGAATTTTGGACGTGATCATTTAATTTAGATAATTTTTACCAAACGGGTTGTTATATTTAACTCCAATTTTTCCTTATTATTTTATTAATTTAAATTTGCTTTAATTTCTTTTATTTTCATTTTTTTTAACGTAAATCTTAACTTATTTTTTTTTCGCGATAAATTTTATCATAATTTAATTTCTAATCGCTAATTATTAATACCTATTAAATATTTTGTAAAATTTATTTATATATCTAAATATCTCACTAGTATTAGTCCAAATTTTTTTATATAAAAACACCAGGTCAACTTCGTCGCCGTGATCACAGCCATGGAAGAATCTGGGTAAGTTTATTAATTTATCATTTCTCTTAATTTTATATTAACATACTATTGACAATTAGATATATAAATTTATTACCTTTACTTTAGTTTAAATTCAGAAATCTTTCTTGTATAAACCATTCTTCTTTAATAAACCATGAATTCTATTATGACTAGCTAGATTTGTTTCTTTAGTTGACGAAACTTAGGGAATAGATAATGACACAATTCAGGACGAATTGACTTTGACTTCATACATTTTTCCTCCTTCTTTTTAAATTTTCATTTCTACTTTTCTTTTTAAATGTGTAACGACCTGACCAGGATCCCCCCCATTTTACCATGAGCACGGTCGAGCATTTCTACGGGTCAGAGGCGATTTTCTTTACAAACCTTCATATAATAATAATCTTAATTATTTTTATTATAATTAATTACTGAAGATTTTTTTTAGTTAGATTTTTAAAGGAAGAAGAAAAAAGCATTTTTATTGAAAATTTAACGGACACAATGGATATGCCAGACTGTCGCTGTTTTGTCCGCTCCAAGGACTCGTCAGTGGTTAATTTATGTGTCAATTGAATAAAGTATTTTATTATTATAAATTGATCTATATGAAAAAGTTTTTTAATTTGTGTCATATTGAGTTCCAAACCCACAGCCATGCATCAAGCAATGTATGACTCTTAGTATCACCTCTTAGCGAGTTAAGCCACAGTTGACACAGCGATGAGTGTGGTTAATTGGAGTTGTGTCAATCTCAGCATTCACAATATAATGAGAGTTGACTAATATCAATGAACAATTTTTTTTTTTCAACTGGAATGATTCCTCTCTTTAATCCTATTGCTATCTGTTTCTCACAAGTAGTTATCACATTATGATGCGTTTTATTCACAGTCATTAGTTTAATACCAAGTGTATGTTATAGATAGAGTTGCCGCTGGCCCAATTTAAAATAATTAAAAAATAAGCAAATCCACATTTTAATATTGTACATTATATACTATTTATTTGCTCTATTGCTAAATGAAAAAAATTTTAAAAGATTTTACAATAGCATTTTTCAGACCGTAATGTGGTAATTACTTTTGCTCTAAAAAATTAAATTTGTTTTTGACGATTACGTACTAGCGGAATATGAATGTTTTATGTTTGCATGGGATTGTCACTTCTTTCAAAACGTGTTCTGATTTATTCCCGAAATAGATCTATCAACCCATTCCTGAAAGTGTTCAATTAATAAATTTGAGAACAATAAATTTGAAAGAATTTTCATTTTCATTGTACAATTAAAGATCGAAATAACATAATTTTTATTATTAATAAAAATTATATCAAACTTTAATAATAATCTTAAAAAAACAGATGATAGTTCTTAGAACTCATTAGTTTATTAATTCAAAAGTATTTTAATTAAGTCATTTCGGAAGGTTAATAAATGATTCCAATTTTTCTTTAAAAGGGAATTCATTACATCTATTATTTTATACATAAAGGGTCCGCCATCTAACTTTTTTTTTCAACTAGTGCTTATTTCGTAAATGGTAACACTTAGCTCATGTCTGATTTGACAGATAATTAGTTTTATCCTTCCGCTGAACGAATGTGGTTGTGTATACGCTTGAACAACGCTGGGAAATATTGCGACATTACTTTGAAAATCGTGGTAATGTCGCTGAATGTGTGCGAAAATTGCCGTTACGGTCAATGGCGATCGTTATAGGGCCATATTGAACGAATTTTTGTTCACAAAAATTGAAGAGGAGGATATTGGCAACAATTGGTTTCAACAGGAAGATCGCATTATCAGCCGCAAAGCTGATGTCGTGTGGCCACCTCGGAGCTGCGATTTGACACCGTTGGACTATTATTTGTGGGGTGCCGTCAAAGATAAGTGTTACGCCAACAAGCCAGAGACAATTGACGCTTTAAAGGACAATATTCGTGAAACCATTGGTGAAATACAGCTACTGTAGTGTATCCACTCATTCTACCACTACCTTAACACTATTGTAAAGTACGATCGAGTGCAACGCATCATATTGCACGTATCAAACATATGTGTCATGCACAATACACTCAATCGTACTGATAACTCAAGTATAATAATTTTTAATTTATTTGAGTAACTTTAGAAAGTGACTCAGAATCTAGGTTAAGATTTATCCACATGTTAGCTATATAAGCAGGGTAAAATTTAAATAAAGAATCAGTTTTTAAACAGACTAAGAACTCGCCTTATAATTCGTTACATGGCGATCCAGCTTTCGCCCTTATAGCTGAAAACGTTACATGGCGATCCAGCTTTCGCCCTTATAACTGAAAACGTTACACTACACACAATCGATAATGTGCTTAAAAATTGGACCGATCGTGTAGGCCATTTGAATGAAATTATTTTCCATTATTAACCGGAAGGATTGTACTTTCAAATAAAAAAAGTTATTTGGCGGACCCTTTATAAAAAGAAGTGCACATTTTGATTGTCACTCCATAACTCGAGAACGGCTGCATAAAATAAAAAATGGCTGAATACGTTTTGTAGAACATGCAATGAGGATGATTTTGAAAAAAAAAATGTTTAAAAATAGCAGTCCAACTATCATTCTTCTTCGAAATATCAATCCACCACGACTTTGTAACGGAACCAGACTTTCAATGAAAATAAAATTTGAAGGCAAAACAACGTTTGTCGGGTCAGCTAGTTTTAAATATTTAGTTATTCAATTTTATTTCCTCCAACTAAATTGATACAAATTAGATTCAATTACGTGTGTGAAATATTATAAAAGCAGAAGTTTTACAAATTGTGGTTGTTAATTTAACTAATTTATTTTTACTAACTTTTGAAACAAGATTTGCTGAAATTGGAAAAAAAATTTACTAATAATATGATTTTTTTCAAAGCTAAAAATTATTTAAAGCTAAAAATTATTATTATTATATAGGTAAAAAACTTGCACTTTATTTATGCACTTTAATATTAACTGCACTCAGGGAAAAAAGTTTCATCACGTATTGATGAAAATGTTTCATAAATCCTTTGTCATCAATTATTCATCATATTTTTGAAGTTTTCACATAAAACTTAAAGACAAATGTTTTATGGAAAATCATAATTTCCAAAAAAATGTTTCATAAACTTTGTGAAAATAATTCTATTCCAATTATTAAATTAGTTTTATTTATTATTAATAACATTAGACCAAAATATATTTTTTTATTTTAGCATATAGCATTTACAAAAAATGCTGATGACTTTATCTAAACGAAATCTACACCATTAGAAAGGACTCTAAATATCAATTGAAATTTCAAATATTAATTTCAATTCAAAAGCGTTCGATTAAAATTTGGGTTTTAAATTTGATATTAAATATATTTATAGTTCGGTTTCTTTTCGAAACTCAAAAAATCAGAAATTTCATATTAATTTTCAATTATGTTTTCTGGATTTTAAACAGATGTTTCTGAACAATAAATTTTTCCCAAATTTCAAAATAATTTCAAAATGGCGAAAATGGCATTTATAAAAACTTGCCCTAGTTATAAGTACTAAAAAGCATATGTAACAGACACGTTTAAAAGTTGTATACCTTATTTTCCCCGAAAAAAAATTTAATAAAATTGTCTGAAGCACATTTACTTAAACTTTTAGGCAGATGCTGGCACGTTTTATTGTGGATAAAAGTATTATTCATTTAACAATATTATCTACTACTACTGTTATGAACTTAAGCTTATAAAATGTCGCATTATGTAAAATGTTCTTTTTGACAAAAAAAAAGGAGCAAACAAAAAAGATTAAGAAAAGTTTGTAAGGCTTGCGCACGAAATAACTAGTGTACACAGTTTCTCTTGCAAATTCTTACCTAAGCTAAAAAAAAATATTTTTCAATCACGTTAGCTGTGAAAAATGTAATGAACAAATGAATGTGTCCAAATAATTTCAATTTTGCATATTTAGTTTGCGTGAAAATGGATATTCAAGAAATTTAGCTGAAAATCTGCCAAATTGTCCATAACTCAGGTCAGTGTAAAGATATAAATCATTGGTAAAATGGAGATAAATAGTACAAAATAAGTCGCCGTTGAGGTCAAAAAATGTTCTTAGAATTTGAAAAAGTCAAGCTAGAAGGTCTACTTTATCTTAATTGTTAATAAAATGTAAATTCATATAATATTTTTTTCAATAAAATGTTTAATTAATTAAATATGACATTATTATTATTTAAATATGACATTTATTACACTCAAAAAAAAACTTGTTTCGGATTAAAGAAATTTTACTTAAATTGAGTAAAAAATAATAATGATTTAGGTCGTATACACTGTTACCAGGTTTGACGATTTATCGTCATTTTGACGATTTTTAGTACCTAAATGACGATTTGACGATTTTTGCTTCCAAAATGACGATTTTTTGACAAACGTTTTTGACAAACGTTTAATATGCTATTATTAAAAAATCACCGGATCTATTTTTGGATTTTCAGTATTTCGTTAAAATTGAAAACTATTTTTATTGAAAGTTTAGCAAAAAAGTTATTTTGTGGATTCATGTTAGGTTTATTTTAATTTATTTTCTGCACTTAATAACGGTAAAGAACACTGCAAATGTAGTTAAAAACAAATGAAATTTCACTTGAAAAAAGAACGACTTACATTTTAGTAAATTCAACTAACAGAGTCATTCGTTTTTTACTATTAAAAAAATTAACTACAATTGTATTATTAATGAGTGGTTCATTCAGTGCAGTAAAATATAAACAAATAGAAAAACTTCTAATAAAAAATTTTAAATAAAAACTAATAAAGGTCGATTAAAAAATTGTTTACAATTACACTGTGCTCGAATCGGACACTTTTTTTGTAACAAACGGGGCACCCGGTGGGTAAACCTAATTCGAGTACGCTGAATCCTGTGGTGCTAACCGTTTTTTTAGGTTAGCTCTTGTTTAAAAGATAATTAAGATTGAAAATTATGGTTCCCTCCCATACAAAGTAAATATTTAATATCATATATCTACAGTACTATAATAGTCTTAGTCTTAGAAATTTGTGCACGTTGATTATTTGATAGTGTTAATAGTCATGGGAAAAATGGGCGTGATCGGACCAGTGGGCGTGTCATCTTCCATACAAAGTAAATACTTAATATCATATAACTACAGTTCTATAATAGCCAGAGTCTTAGAAATTTGTGCACGTTGATTATATTATGAATAGTCATGGGAAAATTGGGCGGGATCATACCAGTGGGCGTGACAGCTCCCATACAAAGTGAATATTAAGCTCATATACAAAATTAATATTAATATTAAATATCTAGGGTTCTATATTAGCTATATAGCCTTCAAATTTTGTACGAGTCCATCAATTACAATTATTGGTAGTCGAACTGAAAATGGGCGGAATGCGATAAATGGGCGTGGTACCAAAAGCAAAAATCAAAAAAGCATTAAAATAAATTATCACATTCAAGACTTTTGTTGGAATTTGCAAGAGGAAGATAATGATATAGAAGAATCAGGAAATGAAAATTGAAAAAATCATGAAAAATTTATTTATTAAAAAAAAAAAATTATAAATCACTTTAAATTTTGTTGCAAATAGTTTATTGTTGATGTTGTTTCATAAAATGTTCTCAATTTCATACATTTAAAATCAATAAATGGTAAAAAAAAACTTAAAAAAATTGTTTTTTTAGGTACTTGGAACCATAATTTTCAATCTTAATTATTTTTTAAACGAGAGCTAACCTAAAAAAACGGTTAGCACCACTGGATTCAGCGTACTCGAATTAGCTTTACCCGCCGGGTGCCCCGCTTGTTACGTTTTTGAACTAGCACAGTGTTATTAATTTGTTTTATTTTTTTAAATAAAAAAAAAATACTGTATAAAATGAATGTAAAATCATAATACTGTAATTTAATGTGGTTTGTTTTTTAAATGAGCTATAATTGTAGTCAAAAATTAAATTTCTTCTACAAATGGCTGATTTTTCACTTAAAAATAAAGATACTGTATTACAACTGTAACAACGACAAATATTTACAGCAGAAGTTCCCTGAGTATGTGCTTACTTTTTTCATGATTGACAAGCACTACCTTTTCATTACAATGCCAGTTGCCTGCCACGGCCACACCAATGCCGTTATGAACGTTTTAAAGCTACGATTCCAATAGTGGCATCTGTCTTTACAGGGTATATTTCAAAATTCTACCCATTAAATTTTGTTACATCAACAAAATAACGTTATAAATCGTCGTTTCGGTATTTTAGCGTTATTTTGACTTTAACTAGTTCAAGATATTTCAAAATCAAACAGGTTAAATAGAAAACTAAAACCATTTACATAAGAAGAAACATGTCTTTAATGGAATCGCTTTTTTTAATTTCCAT
The DNA here is from genome assembly GCA_021234595.1 of Delia radicum. Taxonomy (NCBI): domain Eukaryota; kingdom Metazoa; phylum Arthropoda; class Insecta; order Diptera; family Anthomyiidae; genus Delia; species Delia radicum. The sequence goes on from CM037851.1 coordinate 252,481,198, forward strand.
TCCGCTATTAGTGTTACTGTGATAGCCAATCATTATTATGAGAAGGTATTGAATATCAACCCTGCTTTTTTTAATATTTATATTTTTATAAAGTTTAATTAGTGTAAGATTGAGAAAAAAATAAAATATTTTTTATATTAAAAAAAAACATCCAAGTTTTTGCGAAACAAACATCGAGTTCGAATAAAAATAAATCCGGTGCTTAAAAAACAGGCCTAATAATAATATACATAAAGTGTTCCAAAGTGAAACTTCAGATATTCACAATTTATATTTGAAAATGGAAAAACATGCAGTAATAAACAATATTTAAATAAAAATAAATAATAATATAAATAATAAATAAAATAATAAATAATTTTTAGCAATATTAAAAACCAACCCAAAATGAAAAATATGAAATAATCAAAAATTTCACAATTGATTGTATTAAACTATGTCATCACATGTAATGCAATTTTAAACTTTAATTCGTTAATGAAAGTCCAAATTTAATAATTAAAGAAAACAACATTGTTAAAGAATTTCTAAACTATGTAAACGAATTTAAGATTTAAAAATTGTGCTACGGAAGTGGTGTTTACAGAATTATGTAGAAGGAATTAACAGTTAAAGTGGTAAAGTGCTATCGTTATAAAATATCATGATTTTCGAAGTTTAAATTACAGAAAAGTTTAAAAAATCGTATTATATCACACCGATAGTACATGAGCTCTTGAAATGTGAATTACATTATTATTCTTTTTTTTTATTAAAACTTTATCCCACTTGTAACAAATATTTTTTGTTTTGACGTTTTTTTTGACGATTTTTGAAAATATAATGACGATTTTGACGATTTTTATTGGAAAATTTGACGATTTTATGCTCAACATACCTGGCAACACTGCTCGTATACGATTTATTCGTGCACTAGTTATTTCGTGCTCAAGCCTTAGTAGCGAATGCACAAAAATATTTACAATTGTATTAATGTATTTAATAAAGCTTTTGTTGGCTTAAACATAAGTTTTATTTTATATTGTCCGCTAAATAAAATTTTTTTATCATCTGAAAACAAACTTTTAAAGGTACATTAATTTTTGCTGTTAAATTTGATTGCAATTCAAACGCACTCAAAAAAGTTTTACAGTTGAATCTACTGAAAATTAAAGTTAAAATAACTGTAAATTAACTTAAAAAGCGACAAACCACAAAAAAAAAATGTATTTTTAACTGTTGGAAAACTAACTAACTAACTAACAAATGCAGTAAATACAACTAACAATGTAGTAAAAAGAACCGAAATTGTTTACTACAAAATTTTTGAAACAACTAAAAAAAAAATGGTAAGAAATACTAGTTTTTAATATTTATTTTTTAGCTAATTTTAAAATAAACATATTTAAAAACAAAACATTTTTTCTTTGTATCACAACAAATAAATATAATAATAAGTTAGTAGAAAAAAGTTGTTAAAGGTTTACAATACATTTCAAGTATTCTATTTTTCAGCTGAAACTGTGTTTTCAGCTAAAATTTTTAGTTATACTTATTCGGGACTTAACTGTTTTGAACTAATGTTTTACTAATATTTTACTTATGTTTTACTAATTTATTTTGCTACCAAAATTGTGCTGATAAACTCATTAACAGTGTGTACAACAACGAGATTGATAGATTTACGCAGCAGAACGTAGATATCGCTGCATGTCAAGATATAGTAAAGGCAGGGAAAATTATACTAAAAAGGACAACTATTGTAAGACATACATATAAAAAATCAACTGTTAGAGACATTTATGGAATGTGGTTAAATTGCAAATCAACATACCTTCAGGTAGACCGACTAAAGCGAAAGATGAGGACACACGTCATATGTAGTTTTTTATGTTTTCTTTCTCTATTTGCAGAAAAAGGGTTGTTTATGTTTATGTCATAGTTTGTTTTTTTTTGTCCTGTTTTTGGAATTATCTACTGGATTTGTCTTAATTCAAAATTGTCATCATTTAGACAACCGTGGATGTCAGTAGTTGAAATATATAATTTTATATTTTGCTGACATTCACAATTTTTTCCAAGCACCCCCCTGAATAAAATTTAGATGACTTTACTGACTTTTTTTTTTTGAATTTACTTAAAATCTAAAGTCAACATCTGAAATAGTATTCCAGCTATTACGTTTTTATGCATTGGAGATACATTGATATTTTCTAGTTATTATTTGCAAACCATGAACATATCAATAATAACAAATATAAAGTAAATGAGAATTTTCAAAAATAAAAATAAATAACTAACAAAAATTAACTGTTTTACAGCATAAATACTGTTTTGGTTTACGTGTATTAGCCCATTAACGCCCACTGATCCCAAATGAGGACCCCGCGATTTATGCGATTTTCTCTTGAACTATTTGTCCAATAATTTATGTAAAATTATTTTCTGAAAGCCAACAAAATTTGGAAATCATGAAACAAAAGTATATGATTAGAAAACATAGCTAATTTCTTTCGCCTTTAAATTCACATTATTTAACAGAAAATGAAAAAAATTAAGTTTTGGCAGAGAGAAAACTTTAATTTTAAAATTTTTAGATAATAGGGATTTGTTATGCATTATTAATATTTATTATTTGTTGTTCATGCACTAATTAAACCTCATGACTTAAGTTTTACAATACCGAATTTCGAAACGGCTTGATTAGGAGAGCTGTTTTTCGCTTTTTTCTCCTTGGCAATTTACAAGAATATCTTTCAACTTTTCTCAAATTTCATTTCACTTTATGATATTTGAAGCCACTGCCTATCATATAAATACAGGTTTTATTTGTTTAAGTGCCTTAAAGAAATGTTCAAAAAATACAGTATTTTTCTTGTGTTGTTTTTTAAATAACTGCCACAATACCTGTTTTGTATTATTTCAAAGAAACACAACTGTAAGTTCAGTTAAAACAACAACTACAAATAACTACACTAATAACTGCCATGTCGTAACTATAAAGCTTGTTTGATCCAAGTAAAATGATTAAATTCGGTTTAAAAAATATTTAAAAAGTCTTTTGATGCGACGCACTGTGGTTACTGCCATAGGTCAAAAATAAAAAAGTGAAAGTCTAAAGTTTGTCACCAAATGTGTCATAACGCTCTCTTAAAAGAACAAGCTTTTAAAAAGTATAGATGGCTTTGTTTCATTCCAACCGTACTCTTTAAGATTAGCGTCGAAAGAGAGAGCCTGTTATTAGTTTGTTCTTTCAGTGTAATTAGGTTGAAAATAAGGAGCAACTTTAAAAATATAAAACTGTTCTGTATTGAAATTAATCAAAATGATAATTGAAGTGAAATGTTAACATTATTAACATTATTATAAAACGATTTTGATGTCGTGTATTTTTTTATAAAATTTATATATTCCCAGTGCTTTTGTTAGGTTTACTGGTATATATAGTTCAATTTCATTAAAGTTTTAGTTGTGTTCACCCGGATTCCTTCATTGGGATTTTGTTCTTGATATTAGTCAATGTTTAAAGATCCTAAACTGTTAATAGCAGCTGCCAACAAGTGCCATTCTTTGAGTTATCTCCCTCAGATCAAAGCGGTCTCATTGTTTTTTCGATAAATTTCTGATGTGCAACTGTGAGTTTTTGTGTGATTCCTCGGTTAGGACGAAGTGTTTCGTTCTGTCTCACAAACAAAATGTCATAAAATTTTACATTTTTCAACGAAATCCCCAGAAATTAGAAAATTTTTTCTAAAACTTCTTTAAATTTTAAACCGAAAACACAGACATTGTTTTCGCAAATGTATTCAGAAATATGTTTTTACGACATCAAGTGAAAGAATTGCACCATTTTTGAAAAGTTTTTAAAAATTTTTTAATATTTTGTGGAGAACAAAAACGAGGGCCAAAAAGGGGAAAACTCCACCTTGAAATTTTGTACGTGAGTTTCTAATAAGAAGTAGACATCTGTATAGAGCGTACATAAAGGATGAAAGTCTCCCCCATGGTGGCCTGTCCAAATTCCTTATATCTTGAAATATGGTATGTGGTTTCCTGATCCCGGGTGGAAATCCCCTTAGAAGATATTTTTAGAAATTCCTACGGGGAGATCCCAAAGGGCTATAGTCTAACTCTTGACGACCAATCCAAACCGCTTTAAACGACGTACTTGAAATTTGGTGTATGGGCGTTAATGTCTAAAAGTTTTAAATCGAGTATGTTCCTTGAAATATGTCCTAAATAACTGCTAAAGTTCTTTCAGAATTTTCAAGAGGAAGGTAATAAAAATTGTGATACAAAAGCGTAAAAATAACATTTAATAAGTTTGTTCTTCCATCAACTTAGACGGGATTTTTGTAAACTCCTGATGGGAGGGCTGAAAAGTATTCCCAAGGACGGCATGCCTATACCAATTCAGTAAGAAACCTAAATATGAAATCTTTGTTCACTGCTGTATAATCTACACATCACATAAAATGCGGTCTTATTTGGGGAAATGTCTGGTCGTAAAATCCGTTAAAGTAATGATCTTAAAATGTGGTTTGTCAATGTCCACAGCGTAAAAAGTTGAATCTAGGAACTAATAATTTGGTGCAGGCATTTGGACAAAAAATATGAAATTTAAAATATATTTGTTTTTTCAGGTATTGGATAATTTATTGAATAATCTCTTGGGTTTTTATGAAATCTTAGTATAAATAGGGTTTAAAACAACAAATTCCACATTTAATGATCAATGGAATTACATTGAGGTGGAAATCTTAAACAATTACAAAAAAATCCACTTAAAAAGGATGAAATAATTTTTCAAAACAAATGTCATAAAAAATAATTGATTTTCCATCCAAATATATTCCGATATATAAAACTACCGGTATCGAAGTTTCTTTTAAACTCATAATTTTATAAATCGGTAATTATCTTATCTTATAAAAAAACTTGTAGTTAATTAAAAACAAATTGCATACATTTTTTTCTAAATTTGTTGCTTTCATGTCAGAGTTGAGTAAATTTACTTTTTCCAGAAAATTTGCCTACAGCCCACAGTTTTAAACGAATTTGAAATTTATTTTATAGTTTTATATTTTATTTTATATTTTTGCTATAAAATATTTAAAAGTTGTGGAATACAAACGAAATGTATCTCAAATTAAAGATAATTTTATTCTCCACTGATACTTTTTGTTAACTCCACGGTCACAGTTTTAGTTTATTTATAATAATCAAATAAAATATCAAATATTCACTTTTTGCATTCACTACAGCATCTTTACTATCTTACCAAAATCGTTGAACTCTAGGCATAATTTAAAAAAAATTAAAAAAATTCTAAAGATTTGCATTTTTAATAAGAACATGACATACTTATATTTCTTAAAATACCTATTTGTATTTCTTGAATATTGTAAAGATGCATGTCGATGAAGAAGAATATCCACATTCATCCTCATAAAAGACCAACACGATTGGTAAATTTTTGAAGATGTTGTATGAAAAATCAAAAGGCTCTATTTCCAACTAAATTTGTTAATACAAAATAAAATAAAAACGTGACCACAGATTTAATAATGAGAATAAAATTACGTAAAAGTTAAGATAAATTTCGTAAATATACCACAAGTTTTAAATTTTTTTATAGTAGTATCAAAAGTATCAAAAAAATTGGAAATTTCGCTGATGTTGACGTTTTATTAAGGACATAAAATAAATGACTTTCAAATCGATCTTGAATTTAGTCAGCCATTTTTTAAATTTGAATTCTTTCATATTAGTTAAGAACTGTGGTATGTAGGCAAATTTGCTTAAAAAAAGTCAAATTTTCCACACTGTGCATGGTGTGGAAGTGGGTGGTAAAGCGTGGATATGGAGGAAGCAAACACGCCCATTTTATCATTAAATAATTCTCACATTGTTATAAAGCCGTGACCACAGTTTCACATTGATATCTCAACTGCAACTGTTTTTGGCCGACAACTCCATACAAGTCCGACCAGTGTGCCACATTTCCACTGAAGAAGTTTTGGACGTGATTTGAAACAAAGCATGTTTTTCTACATATTTTGTTTAACAAAATACATGTTTTTCTCAAGACACGTAACAGAAAACCAGTATAATACTACGTTTCCACTGAACGTGTTTTGAACATGTTTTGAAATAAAACATGTTTCCAACATGTTTTCTCATACATTTTCTTCACCAAAACGTATGACTTTAACTTGTATATTGAAGAGGAAACATATACATACAGAGACTTTAAAAACATTAATATGGACTTGTTAAATGATCAATTTTCACATATCCATTGGAATCAAGTCTACTCTATGACCACAGCTGACTCCAAACTGTCGTTTATTGAATCCAGCATTGCTCAGCTCTATAATTTAACAGTACCTGAAAGAACTAAACGTATAACCAACAAGACTAGGCGATGGTACACACCTGAAATCAAGTCGTTAACTGAGAATAGGGATATGGCTTTCTCATGTTGAAAACGCTTTAAAACCACTATGTTACGTGAAGAATATCGAAGGGCTAAACGTGATGTTAATAATTTAATAAGAAAAACTAAATCAGAATACTATACAAACAGATTTTCAAATGCGGCTAACACTAAGCAAACATGGAGGACGATAAAAGAAATTGGTATTGGAAAATCCGTAAAAAAGCCAATAACTTGATCAACGTAGATGAAATCAATGAAACTTTCGCCAATCTGCCACCTGATCCAAGTTTTTACAACTTTAATAATTATGTTACCAACACCCCTCAGTTTCAATTTGAATGTGTGAGCCAAATCGACGTGTATAACTGTTACTTAAGTATAAAGTCTAATGCTGTTGGATCAGATAATGTTCATCCAAAATTCATAAAAATTCTTCTTCCTAAACTCTTCCCTTACATAACAGATCTCATAAATACTGCTATAATAACCAGCTCGTTTCCACTTAACTGGAAACATGCCAAGATTTTACCCGTACCCAAGGCTAACACAGAGTTCAGACCAATAGCAATTTTGCCATACGTCTCTAAAGTTTTGGAAAGACTTTTGCACCAGCAGATGAGCAATTACCTAAAAAGATATAGCCTTCTCACAGATAAGCAATCTGGATTTCGTCCAAAACACAGTTGTGTTTCTGCCCTATTGAACGTTTCCGAGGACCTGAGACAAAATATTGATAATGATGAAATAACTTTTCTGGTTTTACTTGATCACTCTAAAGCCTTTGACACGGTAGACCACAATATCCTGTGTGACAAGATGAAATCAATGTTTAATTTTTCCGACACTTCAGTAAAATTGCTAAAATCATATCTTTCTGGCCGTACTCAATCTGTATGCTTTGATAGCTCTACATCGAAAAAACTTGCTGTGACAAGAGGGGTACCCCAAGGATCTATTTTGGGGCCTCTTCTTTTCTCAATGTATGTGAGTGATCCTCCTACCCATTTGGACAACTGCAACGTGCATTTGTATGCAGATGATGTCCAGCTCTACCTAAGCACCCCAATAAGTAAACTTGATGAGTCTCTTAGTAAACTAAACATGGATTTAAATCGAATTCACCGATGGGCGACAGCCAACGGCCTTTGCATAAACCCCAATAAATCTAAATGCCTTCTAATTTACAAAAAAACGTTTAATTCCACAAAAGATTTGGATATCACTCTGAATGGCCAAAAAATTGAGATTGTCAAAACTGTCAAAAACTTAGGAATCATTTTTAATGAAACTCTTACCTGGTCAAATCACGTCAACACCATTGTAGGGAAAACATATTCAATGCTACGTAGCCTTTGGGTAACCAGGTCCTTCACATCTCTGGAAACCAGAAAACTTATTGCAAATTCATACCTTATGCCCAGCCTTCTCTATGGCTGTGAAATTTTTGCTAATAGTGACTCTACCAGTAAACGCAAACTGAATGTAGCTTATAACAACATCATTAGATATGTCTTTGGACTAAGTAAATATGTCGCACTATCACCGTATTACTCGAAACTTCACGGAATAACCTTTGATAATCTCATGAATATAAGATGCTTAACATTTTTTCATAAAATTATATATGAACATGAGCCAAATTATTTATATCAACGTCTGAACTTTGCTAAATCTAAAAGAGGAAAGCTGATAAAATCTTTTAAATTTAAATACCTGTCGTCGACCTGGCAATTCTTTGTTGCCGTTACACGTCTTTGGAATAAACTACCACTTAAACTACAGGGTAACAGTAATGCAATTATATTTAAAAAAGATCTGAGCAAATACTTTAACTGCATTGTTTAATATCTTCTTCCGTAATATTAAATTATATATATATATATATATATATATTTTTTTTTTTTTTTTTTATTTATTCTTTGTATTTTCTTTTCATGATCATCTTCATATCTGTTCTATTGGAATATATATATATCGGTTTTTTGTTTTATTTTTAATAATCTTTATAAATTGCTATGAGAATTGATTGTTTTTTCTAAATATTGTTTTTCACAACTGTTTTTAATTTAATTATGTACAAACAAATTATGAGCACATATATTTCTATGCTATAATCATAAGATTTAATCTTGTTGCATAGAAAAGGAAATAAATAAATAAAATAAAATAAATAAACACATCGCACACCTAGTTCAAAAGTGACTTAACTCAAAATTTTAGTTTTTCGGGTTTATATGTTTAAACTGTGCACAATACACTTGTTTATTTATAAAAAAAATTCAGTGTATTTTGTTGTTGTTAACTGTTGCTAAAAAAACAGTTACATATGTCTTTCTTTATATTTCAATTGGTATATGGTTGCAAATATTTTTTTCGATTTCTGAAAAATTAAAAGTTTTGAGTTGAGTCACTTTTGAACTTGGTGTGCGACATGTTTTGCTCAAAACACGTAAGAGGAAACATAGTATAACAAAAACTATTGCAGGTTAAGTTTTTTAATTGCTTTATGCGCTGATTTTTTTTAAAACTTTGTTAGTACTATTTTTATATTGCTCAACTCATCGCATACGGAGAAAGGTAAACAAATATATTTTTTTATTAAAATCCTTTTTTTTCGAAAAATATATATAAAGACTCATTATTTTTGTCAATACTGGTAAGCTTTATATTTTGCGCGAATTTCCATTCTGAAAGTAATAAGAAAATTAACAAATTACTATTACCAGATAATGGGTAAACTAACCCATTAATTGGTAATGTTTATCAACACTGGTAAGTATAATGAACACATTTTCTTTAAAATATTGCGCAATTAACACTTAATTGAGTTTCGTTTATCTGCGTAAACAATAAACAACACACAATTATAATCCAACTTAAATTGATATTTTTTTCGATTTATTTTTAAAAATCTATACATACGCAAAGCCACACACAGTGATCTGAGGAAGAATTCCAGTAGGCAAATAAACTTTTTGATACGGTTAAAAATTTAATTGTAATGTAAAGGCAACAAGTCACTAACACTCAGAAAATTATGTAAGTATAATCAACTGCAAATGACAGTTAAAAACACAGCATTTGCAGTTGAAAAAGGGGGCACTACATTTTCAAGTTAATCAACTGCAATGCGTAGTTATTTTTAACCGTTCAAAATAAACTGTCAAATGTAGTAAAACCAATTGCAAATTCAGTTAAAACAACATTATTAGCATTTTAAAAAAATTATTTATAAAAAAACATATTTTTGTAAAAATTCTTAATTGATTTTATTTTTAATTAACTACAGTTTTGAAAAACTTTATTTACACAAAATTAAACATTAATTATTTTCATTTCACGATATTTTCGAAATTATTTTTGGCACACACATGTCTGCGTGATGGTATACTAATTACTTGGTTTCTTTTCATCAGGTTGAAGTAAGCTACAAATATAAAAGAACTTAGTGAAAATATAGATACACAATGTATTAAGAAGTCAAAACAACTACATAAAGTAAGTGTTACCACAATGCAGTAGTTTTGGTAAGTTGTTAAAAAAACAACAGACAAAAACATTGAAACTTATTATTCTAAATGAAACAACTGCAATTGCAGTTAAAATAACTACAACCTCCTTACTACACCATTAGCTGTCATGTAGTAACTGCACAAAGTTTCTGAGTGTATAAACTTTAGTCTAAAAATTCGCAACTATTAAAATTCATACAAAATGGTTTCAACATTCTGACGTCTTTTTATTTTAACCAAACCCGTAACAGAAACCCCAAACCGGTTTCGAATATTTTGCATTTTCGAATATTCGAGAGACTTTTTTTGGGGGGTCCGTTAATCGGTTATTTTTTTAATGAGATATTTTACTTGAAAAACTAGTAAAAATTAAAAATTTTGTATATATTTTTTTCTAATTTCTCCCTATTTCAGATCACCATAGAAAAAAAAATTCAAAATCGTGAGTTAGTCGAATTTGTTAAATAAAATTTAAAAAAAATTTATTGAAATTATAAACAACAATCAAATTATTGAAAATGTATTTATGTTAATCATACTGATTATCGCCATTTCTAAAATTTCGGATAAGCGATTGTCGTGATCTACCAGATGGTAGCAGAGAGACGAAAATATATTTTAAAAATACTTAAATTTAAATTATTTCAAAATATATGATATATTATAAAATTTATGGTAAACAATAAAACCAAAACCGGTTTTTAATAAAAACCCTATTCGAAACCGATTTTTTAAATATCTGATTTTTTGAACAAACCGAAAACCGGGTTTCTAATTGTAATTATATGATTTTTAATAAATAAAAAAATGTTAGCTTACAAAAATTTAAGGGACAGATATTCAAACTCATGTTTAGGAGTTACTAATTGGGACAAAAATTACACCATTTCCGATTTTTCATTTTATTTCGTTCTGTTTTACAGTAAATATAGACATACATATTTGGTATCAAAAGTTTATGTATTTTTAGAAGACACATTCAGTGGTGTATAAAATATGTCTAAAGACTTTTAAGTATTCTTGTAATTAAAAAAATGTGCTTATTAAGGAATTGTAGTAGTATGAAACTAAAAATAATGCAAAGTAAAGCCTATTTTATTTAATCGAGCTTGCGTCTGAGCGAGTTCCGATGTTTAAAATCGTTCGGTTTTTATGCGACTTTTCCCGAAGAGCCTTTTTATCTATATTTCAAATAATTCAAAAATGTGGCCACTGTGGGTTCATTTTATAGACAAATTTTTGTTTTATTGATTACTTCAATCCTGAGCACAAATAAGTATAATTTTCTTAAACTGGACAAGTTTTCATACAAAAACAAATTAATTGTTAACCCCTCTTTTAACTCTTAAACGTGAGATAACGTTTTTCATACTCGTTTTTCAAAAATATTTGGTATTCGGTATTTTGCATAATCTGCATGTTTCTGTTATTTGTCAATCTTCTACACAGAGAGAATTTTAGTTTACGAAAAATCATGAAATTTTTCAATTTTTCCTAAAATTGATGAAAAGCTACATATTTTTTATGAAACTAAAATTTTTAAAGAAAGTTCTTCATTGAGTGGGTGAAAATTTTAATAAATATTTAAATTTATTTTCATCGGGATAAACATTAATTGCATTTATAGTAATTAAATGTGCTAAAGTCCCAAAACTTATTTAACAAATTGTGAAAAGCAATCTGATGTAGGCGTGTCCCTATCCGGATTTCATTCCTGCCTAAGGAAATCTTCAGGGGACTTTGTTATTAGAATTTCTAGAAATATTTGTTATGTTAAATCACAAACTCAATGAGAATTTCTTGTCCTCGTCTAGGAGCGAGATTCAAAATTTAAAATATCAAAGAAAAAAGAAAAACAACAACAACAACAAAAAATTGTCACAATTGGCTTTGTCATCTTCCAAATACTACTCTGTTTTTTTGACAGACCTAGCAATGTAGTGACGTTTATTCAAGTAAATCAACAATAGAAAATCATATGTTTTCTATTAGTGTCAGTTACATTTAAATTTGCACAAGCACCTGCATATTTGTTATTTAAATTTATTTTCATCGGGATAAACATTAATTGCATTTATAGTAATTAAATGTGCTAAAGTCCGGGACTTTGTTATTAGAATTTCTAGAGATATTTGTTATGTTAAATCACAAACTCAATGAGAATTTCTTGTCCTCGTCTAGGAGCGAGATTCAAAATTTAAAATATCAAAGAAAAAACAAAAACAACAACAACAAAAAATTGTCACAATTGGCTTTGTCATCTTCCAAATACTACTCTGTTTTTTTGACAGACCTAGCAATGTAGTGACGTTTATTCAAGTAAATCAACAATAGAAAATCATATGTTTTCTATTAGTGTCAGTTACATTTAAATTTGCACAAGCACCTGCATATTTGTTATTTAAATTTATTTTCATCGGGATAAACATTAATTGCATTTATAGTAATTAAATGTGCTAAAGTCCCAAAACTTATTTAACAAATTGTGAAAAGCAATCTGATGTAGGCGTGTCCCTATCCGGATTTCATTCCTGCCTAAGGAAATCTTCAGGGGACTTTGTTATTAGAATTTCTAGAGATATTTGTTATGTTAAATCACAAACTCAATGAGAATTTCTTGTCCTCGTCTAGGAGCGAGATTCAAAATTTAAAATATCAAAGAAAAAACAAAAACAACAACAACAACAAAAAATTGTCACAATTGGCTTTGTCATCTTCCAAATACTACTCTGTTTTTTTGACAGACCTAGCAATGTAGTGACGTTTATTCAAGTAAATCAACAATAGAAAATCATATGTTTTCTATTAGTGTCAGTTACATTTAAATTTGCACAAGCACCTGCATATTTGTTATTTAAATTTATTTTCATCGGGATAAACATTAATTGCATTTATATTATATTTATCATAAAATTTTATGAAAAAATCAATAACGTTTTCTGGGTTATTTTCTATTAGTCAAGGTAAATTATAGCAAACAAATTATAATTTAAGAATTAATTTAGAAAAATTTTCACCATCTTTAAGCAAACAAAAATAACCTGCACTGATAGAAATTTGTGCGTAGTATTAATGAATTCGTTCATTAATCCAATGAATTTTTTCATAAAAAAGTCCCCAAAGAAACGTTTCATTGAGTCAATGAAAGGTGTTTCATTAAATCAATTTTAATGAATGGTTTCATTGACCCAATGAAAATTTCATAAAGTATATGAAATTTTTTTCATTAATCCTTACCTAATCGTTATGAAAGTTTCATGTGTTTAATGAATAAAATTAATAGTTTGTATGAAATATTTTCGTTGATATTTAATAATTTGCACTTTTTATGATTATTTAAGCATACAAATTACAAAATTTTAAAAATTAAATTTTTTTATCCATTAAAAAGAAATATTTCAGTTATCGTACTTTTTTTAAATTATGTATATTAAGAACTTTAATGATTGAAAAAATCGTTTAAATATAATTAATAGGCATTAAAATATTATTAGCTGAACTAAAAAAAACAATTTTAATTTATTTCTGTTTTTATTGTTTTATTTTCACAAAATTGTTCAACATTTCTTTACATTTTTTATAAGTTGTGTTAAAAGATGACATATTTTCTTATATGTCGGTGCAAAATATGTAATTTTTTATCGATCTGGCTAGGAATTCTGTAGAACGATCGACGATTATATATTATGTCCTATGGTTCCTATTGGGAACAAAGGGCCACACATCCACGTTTTGTAGTTAAATTACGATCATATTAAATAAAAATGTTAAATATTGTTAACAATGTTGTTAAAAAACAAAAAATTATTATCGTTTAGCATAACGTTTTTGTGTAACATTGTCAAAACGATAACCATGTAGGTCTCGTTTTGAACAAAACTATATCGTTTTTCTTAGAGAATCTGTTCCCTGGTATTTTGGGACCAACTATTCAAATTCGTCAAAAACTGTTTGCTCTAGTCAAATTTAATAAAAAAAATTATTTATATACAAGTTTTGGTTAATTCTGTTTAAAAGAAATTTTTTAGTTTTTTTTTATTTCAAAATGATGGAACAAACAAAAAAAAAATTTTGACTTGTAATAAAAGTCAAAATTTTTATTGAAAAAAATTTGAAGTTTTTCCATTGATTTAATGAACTTTTTTATGAAATTATGAAAAAATCATAAAAAATTTTAATGAAAGAAATACCAATATTAATGAATTTTCATTCAGTTAATGAAATTTTTCATTAAACCAATGAATCGATTTTAATGAAATCGTTTCATTAATACTATGAAGGAAAATTCTATCAGTGTGGGACCGTACTTATTACTCCTTTTATCATAAAAGTCAGATGCAAAAAGTTATTTTGTGACTTTTATTTTTTCGAGCAAAAATATAAGTTGTTTTTTGACTTTTTTTGAGCAAAAATAAAAGTCATTTTTTGACTTTTATTTTTTAGACCAAAAATAAAAGTTATGTTTTGAATTTTAGTTTTTTGAGCAAAAAGAAAAGTTATTTTTTGACTTTTATATTTTTGAACAAAAATAAGTTCTTTATTAATTTTTTTAAGCAGCTTTTTCTCTTCTTGTTTTTAAATTTATGGCAATTAAAAATTAATTTTATAATGGATAATTGTATAAAAATATATATTTTTGTCAAAAAAATCTGTAAAATTAATTTTATTTTGAAATGTTTTGCAGAATAATTTCGGCGGTTTATGATAAATACATCAACCTAAAAACGTATAACTGTTGAAGATAAATTCTAAACCGAAAAACTTTTAGTCTACGAAAATTAATGAAAATGTTCAATAAACTAATGTAAATTTTCTTTATAAAGTCAACAAAAAATTTATTAATATTAATGAAAAGCTTTTTACTTTTCACGAAACTAGTTTTTTAATAAATCTTCTTCATTAAGAGATTGAAACTGTTTATTAAGGAAATGATATTTTTCATAAAATTTTATGAAAACATGCATTAGTTAAATTAAAAGTTTCAATGGACAAGTTCCAATTGCATTCTATGCAAAAATTCGTTAATATCATGCAGAGAACTCTCTCTAACAGTTTGGCTAAAAAATATATTTTATCGTGTTTTTGGCATTTGGCGGCATTACAAACAAGTTTCGATATTGCACTGAGAGAATTATCAGCATGATATTTAAGAATGTTTGCATTAAATCAATGTAATTGCACTGAAAATTATTCTATTGAAACTTTTCATGAAGTTAATGCAAGTTTACATAAAATTTTATGAAGAAATATAATATTAATTATGTAAATTTTCTCACACTCAATGAAGAACTTTCATTGAAAACCTGGTTACATAAAAATATGAAAGTTTTCATTAATTTTAAGAAAATTTATGTTTATTTTGAAAAGAAAAGTTTTAATGATTTTTTTTTTTGCCAACAAATTTTTCTCCGTGTGGTAAAATTTTTGTTAAACCGATTTATTGCGACTTCATATGAATGACAAATTTAAGGAAAAAGACTAAAGCTGTAAAGCAAACTGATCTTTACATAGTTGGATCTTTACATAGGTTCTAATATCAAAATTTCATCCATTCGGCCCAACAAAATGTGGCAAAATTACTTTTGTATACATTTTCTTACCGAACTAGTCGGTTAGACACTTTTTTCTCTTAAAACGAAAGTTTGTATGGATTTTTTGTTTGCAAAATGACAAAATTATGCCTAAGACGATGATATAAATTCTATATATTTTGTGAAAATTTTACTGTTCACTAAAGATTTTTTGAATATATCAGGATATTAACGTAACAAAAACTTTTAAATTTTGAAATCTCTTTCTTTTGTCTTTTCTTTTTTCTTCTTCTTTCTTTTTTTCCTTTCTTTCTTTCTTTCTTTCTTTTCCTTTTTCCTTTCTTTTTAATTTTTCTCTCTTTTTTTGTTTTTTTTAGAAGACAAACAATGAAAAAACAGCTGTTAAAAACATTAGTTTTTAACAATTTTTACAGTTGTTTAAAAAATTTTGCAGTAAAAAATTGTATGTTGTTTTTACGTTGTTTTTCAACCGTTAAGAGCAAAGTTAATTTTTAGTTATTTAAAGGTAATTAGATTTGTCGCTTTTTTAACTAAAATAAGAGTTGTTTTAACTGTTATTTTCAGTATATTCTACTGTCAATCTTTTTTGGGTGTTTAACATAATTGTGTACATAATTTGTAAAAATTAGTACAAATCTGCTGTATAACAAAAATTTAAATTAGGAGATTTCCTTGTTAAAACTAGTTTCATTAATGCGAAAAATTTTTCCGAATGATTTTGAACAATCTTTCGGCATTTTATATTTGTAATGATTACATAATTTGGGCCAGCTAGATGTTCCAAAGCATTAAAAATAAACCTACTAAATTTTTTAATAAAAAATTTTGAGATTTTATTAATAAAAATTCATTTTAATTGTTTTAACAAAATAATAATAAAATGCTCGTGGGGGTGCCTAAAAATGGACTAAATATTAGATCCCTGATACCACAAAATATATATATTTTTTTTTTCAAACAGAGCAAATATTTGTGGGATTCATTCTTACTTAATTTACATTACCAATTTTTTGGTTGAATATTTAAAAACGATTTTTTTCAATCTTAAACAACAAGAAATCCCAAACCACATATACTGGATTAGGGTGTCCAGATAAATTGATTCAAGTAATAGTATTTAAACAGTCTTATTAATGAGCTGAATTAGGGAGAAATATTGAGAAGAGATATTTGAAAGGGAGAGATATAGAAGAGATATTCCTTACCAGCGATTGAAGATTTTGATACTAGTTTACTCGTATTTTGTCAAAAAAAAAAATGTTTAAATTTGTTTTCCAAAAGTGTTACGAAAGTTGCCTAACGACGAGATTGGAATCAGAAGCACATTTAAAAAATGTTGATGGAGTACATTTTTAAGGTGCAGATTTTGAATGTGTGCCTAAATTGATCATTAAAGTTGCTATTGACGTGCCTGTTAAAATACTATTTCACACTTAAAAATAATCTTCAAAAAGGCACATTTTCCATGAGTCTATTTTTTCATAAAAGGAGCATTCGTAGACCAAAATTGTTATAAAAAATCAAAACATATTTTTTGTAGCGCTTAAAATATTGGTACATTTTCATACATTTTCTTAATAACATCAGTCCAAGTCATGTAAAAAATAAATTGAAATAAAAAAATAGGTGGCAACACTGGACACTTCATAGATCAGCAGGACATTTTTTTAAATAAGCTTTGTAGATATATAGAACAATACTTCAATAAAAAAATTTTCTGGTGGAAAAATTAGCAACCAATGTTAAATCTTGGATAAATTTAAATAAAAAAATAGGTGGCAGCACTGAACACTTCATGGATCAGCAGGACATTTTTTTAACCAAACTTTGCAGATATATAGAATAATACTTCATTAAAAAATTTTTTTCTGGTGGAAAAATTAGCAACCAATGTTAAATCTTGGATGGCAAATAAATCCTAGGCGATTGAAGATATTTAAAAAATGTAAATTTTGAATAATTTTATGAAAATCTTTATTCAAAAATATATCAAAAATTAATTTTTAGTTATCTGATTTTTAAATTTTGTTTGCGAAATTAAAACTTCCATATGGAAACCCTGTTTGGTAGTACGATATTTTAATAAAAACAATCCGTTATTTATATTTTGTGTGAAAACGGAATAAATTTTGGAATATTTTGGACTTTGTGTATTTAAAAATTCATCAACATGACAATCAAAAATATAAAATGTTAGGCTTTTTAATATTTTAAAATAATTTAAAAAAAAAACCGCACTAAAAAAACAAAAAAATCATTTATTTAAATAATTATTTGGAAAATCTCAATAACAATTTTCCTCAATTTTTTATTCACGATTGTAGTCAATATATTGATTTTTAAACCACTTAATTATCTTTTTCCTGTAAAAAAAAAAAAAGTCTGGGTCGAAAAATGATGGCTGTGTCAATAATGAGTTAAACACGTGTATTTAAGTCTGGATCAAACCTGTTTTACAATTATAGAAAACTATAAAGCGGATATATAATGGAAATTGAAGCTTAATAAAGGTAGATTAAAATCATTATTTCAAATTTGATTTTCAGTGCCCTTGTCGTTACTCTTGAGTGCTATGTTAAGATGGTTTTTGTTATTATAAATATTTCGTAGTCTGAGACTAAAGTGGGAAGTTTGGTCTCGTTGATATTATCCGGCAAACTTCTCCAATTGTAATTTTAGTTCAGGACCATTTTCGAATATCTTTGCAGAAAATCGTTAGTTTTGTGTACAAATATATGTGATGTCATATACAATAATTATATGTAAAAGTAATAGAAGTTTTTTCTTTTTTCTACCATATATGTTTAATATACATACCCAGGTAGATATTGCCAACCGTACCAAAAAAAATTAGTACTGGCGAAGCACTGCTATTTTTGTAAAACCCACGGGACTAAAAACTACTAAGGGTACAACTAATATTGTACTATGAAAACGCTATTTTGTTTGCTAAGCATGTGTTTTGCCAGTACTACCAGCGAAATTCTTTGCCAATATTGTTTTTACCAATACTACAACCAATTAGAAGCATTTTTTTAAAATATTATATTATATTTCACACATTTAAATATGATGAAAACCGAACCGAAACTGTTTTTTAAATGTGGTTTATTATACAAATTTCTCAAAGTTAATTTAATTTAAGCTATTTTAAAAGCAAAATTTTTTTTGAAATACCAACGTTATGCCAACAGTGGCAGGTTCGCTCAAACCAACGGTTGGCCAATCGGACAACAGGATAATACTGTCAAGATTGTTAATCCCATTGTGCACGTCTCCAATTAAGTAGAGGAAGTCGGTTGTAGATACTCCAACATACACCTACTATATTGGATAAATCTCTTCCAATCCCCGTCTTAAATGAAGAGATGGCAGCAAAAAATTTTAAAATCCCAGTTTTGGAAAAAAAAAATGATTTTTGGGAATTTTGGGATTGCTTTCAGAAAACCATCAATTCGGACATAAATTTCGCTTTATTGACTTAAAATTCTTTAAATCCAAAAAAAAAATCATTAGGTTAAGTCTATTAATAAATATTTTTATGAACAGTGAAAAATTACAAATTAACAAAAGCTGAAATTTTTACCTTCCTATTCGAATTTCCCAAGTTTTTGGTCTACCAATTGGGATTCTTTTTAAAAATGTTGTAATCAACATTAAATTTTGTTTTTCCACTTACATGGCAGTTTAGAACTCCTTAACAGAAAATATTCAAAAGTTACTTCTTATGCAAATGTTTCTTATTGTGAGTTTTTGTTTTCACATTTTGCATCATTTACAATTAATACAAACACTCATAATAAGAAATATAGGAAATATTTCAATAGGGGGTATGTTTGGGAGCACTCAAAATGTGTATGCAAAAAGTGCTCTACTTTGGGGAGCCATATTGCCGCGCCCGGTCTGGGAGGGTCAACATCAAAACTTTAACTTGATATTATGTCACTTATGCCTGTTCCAAATTTTATTGCAATTGGACCACTTAGTAAGAAATGGCAACATTTTTTCCAACAATTTTGCGATATATCCCACTGTGGAGCGCAGGAAACGGCTTGTTTAATCAAATAAAGCACCCAACCATTATAACATTCGCGAATGGATTCTAAATTTTCAATTTTTAAAATTAAATAATTGCTTAGTTCCACTATAGGCAATATACTTTCTACCACTGATCCTATTTTGTGATAAATATTAACAGTTTTTATTTCAAAAGCCATGCCCCTGAAAAAAAGGTGCTGTGTGCAAAAACGGACATTACATTTAAAATCTATAGACTTCTACGATTTATAAATGGTGCCACATAAGTATCAGAGCTGTAAATGAATCATTCTTTTTTTGATTTCAATTCATTACGAATTTGAATTGAGTTTTGAATTAATTCTTTTCATATGAAAAAAGAATTGAATGAAATTTTAATTAATTCAAATGAATTTGGCAAAAATAAATTGGAGTTCATTAACAATTCAAATAAATTCGGCGAAATGAATTGCAATTAATTTCCAATTCAAATGATTTGGCGAAATGCATTGCAATTCATTTTCAATTCATTTGAATTGAATTGATTTAGAACTAATTCAAATGAATTAGAAAAACAATTGCAATTCATATTAATGAAATGAAAAATGAGTTGCAATTAATCAAAGTAAATATGGTGTTTAAAGATTGTTTCTTCAAGTATTACTTATTTTGGTTTTGGCGTACGCTAAACGACAAAACACGTTTAATATTCGAGAAACAGTTAATAGTTTATGAAATTTTTGAAAATTGAAAAGTGATTTACACAACAAGTCCTACAACATACACTTGGTAATTTTACAAGTTTTTGTTTTCACTGAAGCACCGTGTTATTAATCATATTTATAAAATTTTCTTATATGTGATGAAGAGTTTCATAGAAATTGACAAGAGATATGTTTCATAACTTTTCATCACTACATAATAATGTTGATTGCATTTAAAAAATGGTGGTTATGATTATTACATCTGTAAAACACTATTCTTATATTATTTTTACCTTTGTTATATTATATTTTGCATACATTTTTATTAACTATTGTTCCTTATGTTCCGAGTCCATTTTACAGGAATCAAGTTATATTGAAGTGAAAAGAAAAATACATTTTATTTTTTTATTACAAAATTAATATATAACTAATATATAACTAACTTACTCATTTGAATGAATTCAAAATTAATTCAAGTCAAATGAATTGGAAATGAATTGCAATTCATTTCGTCAAACTTATTTGAATTGAAAATGAATTGCAATTCATTTTGCCAAATTCATTTGATTTGGAATGAATTGCAATTCATTCCAGCCAAATGCATATGAATCGATTCAAATTTCATTCAATCCGTTTTTTGGCGAAAAGAATTAATTCAACATTTTACTAATTTAGTGATTCATTTACAGCTCAGATAAGTATATATATGGATTGCATTTAGCAAAACTATAGCTTTTTTTAGTACAGTGTTATATTAACGTCATATAGACAGTCGCAATTAATTTTTAATTAATATACATTTGACAAATTTAATTTTAGAAATGTTGAGGTTAAGAAGAAGAATAAACGTTTTTCTCTAAAAATTATAAACACTTTTTAATTTTTAAATCAGACTAGACTAGTTTCTGCCTTTTTTATGGACAGACTCATCAGTGATTTTCCATTTAAATTGTATTATTATTTGTGTCTTATAACACTGTGCAACAAATTTCGGGTCATGGCAGACATCCCGAACCATTCCAACGGGAAATGAAAGTAGACCATTAGTAGACTAAAACCACCAAAGGGTTTTGAAATCTTTGCTCTTGTTTTGTTTTTATAGGCCCTTGAAGTTGACTCTTTTTTTAGCATATTTTTGCTCTTTTTTTTTACTATGGATGAAAATAAAATGTTGAAATCGGTAAAAATTAAATGCAATAACGACGAAAGCGAGGATGCTTATTTTCACACAGACTATTTGGTAGCTTCTTTAGAAGTGTGGTGTTCAAAATGAGCTAAATCGGTCCAGCGCTTCAAAAGTTATGAGTGAAAATGTAAGGCTGCCTCAAAAATTTTCTACAAATGTGCGAATTTTACTAAATTACGTGACTTGTCCATTTTGTAACCAGACATATAGATGCGAATAGTGTTGAAGTACTTTTTTCAAAAAAAAAAAAAAAAGAGCAAAAATATGCTAAAAAAGATTCAACTTCAAGGGCCTATAAAAACAAAACAAGAGCAAAGATTTCAAAACCCTTTGGGGGTTTTAGTCTACTAATGGTCTGCTTTCATTTTCCGTTGGAATGGTACGGGATGTTTTTTCTTGTTGCACAGTGTAATTGTCAGATTGTCTCTATATGATAAATTATTTCAACAACCTGCGGCTGTAAGAATCAAACTTTTTTAGTTTGGCCAACATTCGTACGTTTTTTAAGATTTGCACTTTATATTGTCCGGTAGTGTATATCAACTTTTTAATTTTCATTGAACACCCTGTTTTTGAGCACTTTAGTGTTTAAAATTTAATAAATAGCTATGTTAATTAACTTTTTTTATATGAAACCTTACTTTTTCATATTAGTTAAATAAATATTTATATTTTTGGCAAAATTCCGATTTCTTTTGCAACGAATTCCATGAGCTGCGATAAAATCTAGAGGCATTAAACTAAAAAATGAGATTTGTCCGGGTTCTTATAAAATAACGAAAATATCCTTGAACATTAAAAAAGATTATTTTATTGAAATTAATGCTTAACTACCATAGATTTAGAAAACAAAAAAATTATTTAACATATTAAATTCAATTCCACGATATTGAAGCAAAACTGCTTAAATATGTGTGTTCAAGGAAAGTTGAAATATCTCGGAAACTGAACGTGCGATTTAAAATTGTTTAAGTTCAGCGTGCCGATTATATTATATTATATAGGAATTATGGGTTGCAAAGTTAGGTATTTTTTGATGTTTTATAGTGTAATTTAAAACAATATAAAAAATATTAGCGGTTTTCATTCTTGGTGTTATATTTACTTCGTGTTATATTTACTACGATTTGTTCACAACAAAGCGTGAGTGTCTTTTTTTTAATGTCTGGTAAATTTATAAATCAGCTGATTTTTGTTGTTCGCCACAAATGTATGAAAAGTTATATTAAAAAAATGCCAAAATTTACAAATAAAAGCAAAAATCACAAATTTATTACTGCAAAATGCAAAATGTTTTCCTTTTAAACTTTTTTTTTCGATATTTTTATTAATTTTTAAGTTTTTTCAATAGTTAACACAAAATACATTTTTTTGGCGGCAGAACAGCCAGCTGTTCTTTTTTTTGCTGATAAATTTATCACGCCTGTTTACCACAGCTTTTTGTGTGGTATTTCGCCATAGCTTGGTAAATTTTAGTGCAATAAATTTTGTTGTTGGTTCTGGTAAATTCTGATAAATTTATCAAACGTACACCAGATCTACAAGGGTTGTTTACTACCAAGAATGCATACCGCTATTATTTTTCTTGTTTTTTAATTCTGCGACGATGAGCGTCAATAGTAAGTATTAATTATGAGTGTTGTGTGGACGTGATTCGTTAATATTAGAAGTCAATCTGCGCCAAAATTTTCCGAATTTATGTAAAAAAAGCAACTGAATTTGGGACCACAGTGCAATGGTAGGGAACTTAAAATTCACTCCAAAATATTTTTTTTTACTAATTTTTCACATATTCTGCTGAATTCAAATGTGTTCATCGGGTCACCCTAATATGCATGGATGTGTCTTTTATATACATTTCCTATTTGCCTTTGTACCAGTGTTGCCTTTTCTTGTGTAATTACACAAATTGCATGTAATTTTGACATGTTTGGTATAGTCCATGTGTAATTGGAACATGTGTAATTCTTTATTTAAATAAAGATTCGATTCTGAGAATTTTATTATTTAAAACTTTGAGATTCTTTTCAATCAATTCGAAATACAGTGCAATCGCGATAATATGAACTAATGAAATCCAGGCCAGTTCACTTTTGCAAGATTGTTCAAATTTGCGAGTGGCATCTAATTTACATTTAAAAACGTT
Source organism: Delia radicum (assembly GCA_021234595.1). Lineage (NCBI taxonomy): Eukaryota > Metazoa > Arthropoda > Insecta > Diptera > Anthomyiidae > Delia > Delia radicum. Next base: position 252,504,739 of record CM037851.1, read on the forward strand.
TTTTTCAAAAAAAATAAAAGTTTCTTATGTTAAATTTTTTATTTATTGTTTATTGGGTTAAAAAAAAAATTATTTTTGAAAAAGAAACAAAATGTAAAAGTTATTTTGCGGAAAACACGTTAAAAATACAAAAATAAGCTGTTCATATTTTAAAGCTTTGGCACTAAGTTCATATTTTAGAGTAATCAATGGAAGAAAAAAAATGTTCATATTTTGGGGTGTTCATCTAATAGGGTGTTCATATTTTCGCGAGTGCACTGTATTGCTTAAATAGGTTTAACCCCATTGTTAAATCGAAGAGCTTTAATCCGGGTCACCAATTTGGTTTTCGTATAAAACAAGGCGCAATTGAGCAGGTCCATAGGCTAGTAGTTGATCCAATGCAAACTTCGAGATTCTGATGAATATTTATATAAAAGCTTTTGAAAATATATTTGACATTAGAAACTTATTGTTAAAAACTGTTAACGAATTGATCAATTTAAAGAACGGCTGTATTCTTAAAATGTTTTTCTAGAAAATTCCGTCTATCGCAATGTTTTAAAAAGAATTATGACTATAATTAAAAGGACATATGTATGTTAAAAATTTCAAACATATTAAGGAAGTTATAAACAGAAACAAACCCTGTAAAATTTCGAGGATGTGTTTTAATTGAAAGCCCATGTATGTGAAAACGTTTTCCTAAATACATGCCTCCAGATTCCAATAACTTGTTATTATAGAAAAACTTTAAGGATCTCTACGTATTTCTTTAAAAAAGTAAAATTTTTTATATTCTAGGATTCCAAAGACTTTTTCTTATAGATATCACACAGATTTTCAGAAATTTTCCAAAGAGGAAAACATCAGACTCTAACAACATAAAATTATAAATTATTTATAATTCCATGTGTAATTTGGCATTTTTTGTGTAATTTTGACTCCCATCATGTGTAATGTTGAATTTCCCTTGTGGCAACACTGATTTGTATATAATTTCAAGTTTCCTTGTCTCTCTTTTTCTCCGGATTTAGTTTATGTTAATAAAACATAAATACCCGATCAAAAAAAAATTACATCTTAACTACAAAATCAGATCTCATTTGATATAGATCGATATTTATTCTTAATCAAGTTTTCTCAAAATTGTGGTAAGCAGTTATATCTGAGTAGATCCTTTAAATGTATTAAATAAGATCAGAACTGATCTCAAAATTAGGGGATCTAAAAATATCTAATTAAAGATCCTGATGGATCCAATGAGATATTTTGAAATTAAATTAGATTTACTTAAATCCCACGTCACATATTTTGTTTAGTAAAATTTAAAAAAAAAATGTACAGAAAAATAATTTAGACATCTGCGCATATAGAATTATGTATGGTGTTATATAACAATATATACATCATTTATATATACAATTACATATATATAGTTTTATATATGGTGTTATATAACAATACATATATATATAGAAATATGTATGGTGTTATATAACAATATATACATCATTTAATGTCATATATGATTATATCTTGAGTTACATTAAATATGGCAAAATATATAAGCATATCACACACAAACTTATTTTTTATAAGACAGTATATAATATTATATCTTAAATTATGTAGCTTATATATCGCCATATATGATTACATATTGTGTTATATAAGAGAATGTATTATATATGAATATATCTTAGTATGACCATATCTTATTATGTATAGCATAAATATATATATATAATACATACATCATTTACATATACATTACATATATATAGAAATATGTATGGTGTTATATAACAATATATACATCATTTACATTACAATACATCATTTAATGTCATATATGATTATATCTTGAATTACATTAAATATGGTACCATATATAAGCATATCACACACAAAATTATTTTTTATAAGACAGTATATATTATTATATCTTAAATTATATAGCTTATATATCACCATATATGATTACATATTGTGTTATATAAGACAATGTATTATATATGACTATATCTTAGTATGACCATATCTTATTATGTATAGCATATAAGCTTAATATTTGATTTTGTAAAGGTCAATATATAATAATATATCGTTATATATGTGTCCACATAAAATACATACTATAATATATTTTAAGATATTTTATATACGATATATTTAAAGATGAAAAAACAAAAGCCCATACATAAATTTTTTTTTACTCGGGTACACAAAAAACATTTTCCCCCTAGAATTAGAGACAAAGTCTTAATTGTGTTAATGCTTTAATGACTGCTTTAATGAAAAGTTCATTCGAACATGTTGAAGATTTCCTTTGTTGTAAGTTTTATTTTTCCGAAAAATATTTAAAACTTTGTGCGTGGATTAGTGTGTGTAAATACTTGTATGGGAGTGTGGTTTTGTGTGTTTTATTATTTATTTAATAAATTTAAGTTATTTCTATCACTTTCTTTGTGCGTGCGTATGAGCAACAGAAAGCCACAACAAGAACAATAATAATGACATGGTAAATTATTATGTATTTAGTACTTACAAAGTATTCTTGGAAGTTGTTGGTTTTTTGAAAAATCTTATACAGAATTAAGGTTTCGAGGTTTTTCTGCTTTTTTGTGTTTTTCTTTTTTGAACGCCATACAAATTGTGTTTGAAATTTTGGTATTATTGGAAAATGTTTAAAGCAATGAAATTATCAATTTCTTTATTAAATAAATCGATTTAAATTTAACGATTTTTAATAGATACTTTTACTACAACATGTTAAAAATAGTTTTAAAGAGAAACAAATTCAAAATACTTTTTAAACTGTTTTACAAAAAGAATATTTACATACACTACACGAAATAATTATAACTTACAGAATTTTTTAAAATATATTTTGACTCCAGGATGGTATTTATTTATATTTTTAATTTATTATTAATAGTGCTCATGAATAGTTATATTGGGCTTTATGTAGGCATATCAATTTCTACACTAAAAAAAAAAAGTTTACCAAATATTAAGTAATTTGAACTAAATTCTAAGAAATGTCGCAATGATTTGGATCCAAAGAAATTTTAACTCAAATTATGTCTGCATTTTTCTTGAAAACAAGTAAAAACAATTTACTTCAATTAGGTAAATTGTATTAAAATTTAGTAAATTTTGTCTTAAATTTTATGAAACTTTACTAAAATTGCCTATATTTTTGAATTAAATTCAGTATGCAGTTTGCTTAAATCTAGTAAAAACATCTTAAAATCTAGTTCATTTCACTTAAATTTTAAGACAATTGAACTTATGCTAATGCTAAATTAACTTATTTTTAGTTCATACATTAAACTTATATTAAGTACATGCCGAAAAAAGTTCCAATACAATCATATATGATTATATATAGTATCATATAAAACTAAGATTAGATTAGATTAGATTAGATCAGAAGGCACTATGCACCGCGACCAATGTAGGTCTTTTGTGCTGCCTAAAGTTACCTACAGATTCAAGCTACCTATAAAGCCAATTATCCTATTAGGCAAAATGTTCACGATGTCGGAAGGCGAAATGAAGCGAACACCTAGAAACCTAAGTCTCCTATCACAAAGCCTGGGACATTCGCAGAGAACATGCTCCGATGTCTCAGGCACCATCTCACAAAACCTACACATATCCGTGACCGATTGACCCTTCCTGTACAGATGGTATCTGAGATTACAGTGTCCAGTTAAGTACGACGCCAGGGTCCTCAAACCTCCCCCCCCCCCTTTCAAGCGACAAGAGTCGCCTCGACCCCCTATTGGAAAAAGAAATCAATCTCTTAGCCTGGCGCTGACCAGGATAGTTTTCCCAGTAACCAGAGAATTCAGACTCTCTCCATGCCCTGAGCCTTTCCCTAACATACCCCGCAGGTATTCCACAGAATGGTTCAGGGCTAATAAAGGGCCTTCGGGCCCCGCGGTTGGCAAGACAATCTGCCCTCTCGTTGCCCTCATGACCTGGAATCCACCCCAAGGTTAGAGAGTTGCCCCTACCGAGCCTATTGAGAGTATGAATGCATTCCATGACCAACCCAGACGACACCTTATAAGCCATTAAGGCCTTCAGTGCAGCCTGACTGTCAGAAAGAATGTAGATGCGAGATCTGAGCGTTCCCCTTCGCAGGCATTCCCCTGCACGGACACAGATGGCCCAAATTTCTGCCTGAAAAAATATATAACTAAACATCACATCTCGTTTGGTCGAGATGTGGTGATTTTTCTGAACATTAGTCATTTTCATATAAATTGTGTGAATATCAAAAATCAATCCACCACGACTTTGTAACGAAACCAGACTTTCAATGAAAATAAAACAACGTTTGTCGGGTCAGCTAGTTATATATAATTTGATACAATATTATCTAATAAGTTTTTTAATAAAAAAATTTAAATATTTTAGAGATCAGTACTTTTTATTTTAATCAAATTAATTGCGACTTGTAATTCATTTATAAAACATATAAATATTAGTGTCCAACCGAAAAGTTCGGTCAAAAAACTATAATTGGTCGGTTTTTTTTTTTGGTATCTAGAGGCGATGAGGATACTTTTTTGTATTGGAAACATGTTTGACGAACATCAAATTCTTTGTTCACAAAATTTTAAAGTAGAAGACCTGCAGTTTTTTTCAAGAACAGAAATAAACAGAAAACTTTACACGTCCGTGTTATACAAAATAATTAAAAATAATAACTATTGTTTGTGAAGAATAAATCTCCCTATTTAGTACTTCGGCAATTTCAGATTGTTCAAAACTATTATTTTGTTAACCACAAAATGGGATCAGTGGTGGTACACGCATAGAAAAACCATGGTTGTGACAACCATACTCTTATCTTTTTCTTAATCATAATATGAAAATTAGACTATCATATTATGGGCCCCAATTGATCTCAATATTATCATATTATGGTTATGGACATTTTTGTAATTATTAGAGTATGATTCCTATATTATTCTCAAAGCATTCTGTTGAAGCTGTATGTTTTTTTTTTTTAAATAGTACAAATATTTATTTATTTAATAATTCACACATTAAAATGAACTCATTTTAAAATATTTTAAGTAATCAAATATTCTTTGCTCTGACGAATAAGATTTGTGTTATTAACCATTATTTTGTCGATATGCGATGTTTTCATATGTAAATGTTTTATTTTAGTATCCAAAAAAGCAAAACTAAACTTTCTGTTTTTCAGCGCAAATCTTATTTTGTCAGAAAAAATAATATAATGTGTGATTACGGCATAAATACGCATTCAAATTTTGTTAAGAATACAATTTCACAAAACATTTCAACTAACTATCATAATATGTTTGCAGCAATAGTAATATTTGCGTTATAACCATATTATAGTCCTAGTTATCATATTGTGATCATAGACAAGAATTTTGACAGCATTTATAACCATATTATGATTATTGCAAACATGTTATGATTATATCGTATTACAGACTTAAAAGCTCACAAATCAGAGATTAGAATCAGTGTTTGCAATACATTAATGCTCTGAAATTCGAATTTAAAATTCTAATTTCTGAGACTTTAATGTATTTTGGTTATTTGAACACAAGAAATCCCCAATTTATATTTATTCTGTTTAGACATAGTAAAACTAAAAAGGGGAATCCCCAAATTATATTTTTTGGCTTTCCGTAATGATATTTCGGATTCGATGAAACCAAAAAAACAAACAAATATAACTGAAAAGATTAGTTGTAAAATTGGCAATTGTGCAGTCTATCCCTCCAATAACTTTAGTTTTCAATTTAATTTTTTTTTTTTATTTTTATCAAATAAAACGAGTTTTATTTAAGTTTTTGGAAGTAAATTTACTAAATTTTTTATTTTTTATTCGAAAAAAACGTCCAGAAGTTAGAATAATTCAGAAATTAGAATTGGCTCAAAAACAAAGCGGTTCTAATTTGCGAGCGTCTATTGTACAACAAATTTAAAAGTAAATCACTTCTTACTTAATTTAAAACACTTTTATGTATAATAAACAATAACTTCATTTAAGGGATGCGTGTCAAATTAACTTTTGCCTAGGCATGCCCATGGTAGACCGGGTTGAGACTACCAAACCATTACAATTAGCACCACTGCTTTGTCTTTCTATTTGTATGCCATAAAAAATAGACTGAACATCTTATAGTTGGTGCAACTATAATATGTCTGTAGTTAGAGAGAGGAATATGATAATAAATACTATATTATGATTGTAGATTGTAGAGAATAATATGAAAAAAGAGACATTTTTACTACAACATGACAAAAAAATACTTAAGTGCAAAAGAGAAATGAACAAAACCCAATCTGTTGTATATGAAAACGACGATCGTCCAAAAGAATCGATTGATCGATAGAGTTTTGCCATAGTTTTCTTAACACTCATCAGTATCGTATTGTTTCGTACATAGTTTCGAAGACGATAGTGAAAAGCTGATGGGACTTAACGTTTTGTTTTAATTTTTCATCACATTTCTTGAGAAATAACTTAAAAATGACAAAAATAAAAAATTAAACAGATTTATTTATTTTTTTTTTTGTATTGGAAGGAACGAAACACAATTTATTAGTGTTAGTATTAGTATTAGTATTAGTTAGTATTATTTAAATTTTTTTAGTGTTACAAGTGGTGATAAAAACTTAATCGAAAAATGAATTGTACAATCAAAAAGTTTCTCGATAAAATTTATTTAAATTGATTGTAAATGAAAATGAATCTAAAAAGTCGACAAAGATATTTAAGTGTTAAAAGACAACTGATAAATGCAGTAAAAACAAATAAAGGGTGGTTAAATTGTAAGGGCCGATGTTGAATGTGAACCACACCTAAACGCCAAGTTTTTTTCCGAATTTTATTTGACATTTCTCTATTTCAGACTTACTCAATTTGAACCACGGAGAGATACACAATCCAACAACGTGTTAAAGTTATCCAGACTTATTATGAAAATGGGCGTTCAAATCAAAATGCATATCGTGCACTTCGTGATTTTTTTTGATTTGATTTGATCGTCCAAATGTGCGTACAATCGCAAAAATCGTGGAAAAATTCGAGCAAACCGGGTCTGTAGAAGATGTGAGAACACCAGTGCATGCTCGTACAGCTCGTACTGCTGAAAATATTGCTGCTGTTCGCGATAGTGTGGCTGAAGAGCCGTCCACCTCAACTCGTCGTCGTGCCCAACAATTGCACCTCTCACGCTCGTCGTTGATGAACATTATGCATAAAGACTTGCATTTACACGCTTACAAGGTGAAATTGGCTCAAGAACTAAAGCCTCTTGACCATTCCAAACGTCGTGAATGGGCAGAATGGTGGCAAGAAATGGCAACAGTGGATGATCAATTTACGAAGAAAATTATCTTCAGTGATGAGGCACATGTTCACCTCAGTGGATTCGTCAATAAACAGAATTGCCGCATTTGGGCGAATGAGAATCCAAGAATGATTGTCGAAAAACCAATGCACCCACAAAGAGTGACTGTTTGGTGCGGTTTATGGGCTGGCGGCATCATCGGGCCGTATTTTTTCCAAAATGAGGCCGGTCAGGCAGTTACTGTGAATGGTGTTCGCTATCGTGCGATGATAACGAACTTTTTATGGCCCGAATTGGAAGATATGAATGTGGACGATATGTGGTTTCAGCAGGACGGTGCCACTTGCCCCACAGCTAACGAAACAATGGCTCTTTTGCGCAACAAATTCAATGGCCGTGTTATCTCACGTAATGGCGATGTCAATTGGCCGCCAAGATCATGTGATTTGACACCGTTGGACTTTTTTCTTTGGGGTTATTTGAAAGAAAAGGTGTACGTCGATAAGCCAGCAACAATTCAAGAGCTAAAGGATGAGATAATTCGGCACATTAACGGCATAGAACCTCCATTATGCCTCAGCGTCATCGAAAATTTGGACCATCGGATGGAGGTGTGCCGCCGTGGTCGCGGCGCCCATTTGGCCGATATTTTGTTCCATACATAATTGAGTAATACCAATATATCATAATAAAATAAAATTACAATAATTTCCTAAATAGTTTGTGTTTTATTCAAAATCAACATCGGCCCTTGAAATTTAACCACCCTTTAGCAATGTCGTAAAAACAAATTACACATTCTTAATACGAACATTTTGAAAAAATGTTAAAATACTACACTCAAAAAAATAAGTTAGTACAAAAGTTAGTAAAACGTCTTGTAAATCAGATATACTATTTTTTAGCAAATTTTTTTGCTGAAATCGTGTTTTCACCTAAAATTTTTGTTATATTTATTCAGCACTTAACTGTTTTATACTAATGCTTTACTAATATACTAATGTTTTACTAATTAATTTTGCTAAAAAAAATTGTGCTGATAAGAAGAGGAAAATGATACTAAAAAGTACAACTCTAATAAGACATATACAAAAATCAACCATGGAAGATTTTTGTTTCTGTTTTTCATACATAAAACAAAATTGAATATTAAAACAACTTAAATTTTGCGTTGTAACCGGCTTGTGAAAATAATTGTCTTTTAATTAAATAAAAGACAAAATAAAATATTTCAATTTAATATGTATTTCTAAACTATATGTTTATAGATTTATAATCTAGTGTGGTCAAATTGCAAACAAACAAACATATACAGACATGTAGACAGAGTAAAGCGAAAGACAAAGACACACATCGAGGTAGATTTTTATGGTTATTTTTTCTTATTGCAAAAAAAGGGTTGTTTTTTTCGTTTCGTTTGTTTCTGTTTATTTTTCGTTTCTATAATTATCTTCGGCAGTTGCGATAGCATCATTTAGACAACGATTAATGTAAGTAGTTGAAAGAAAATTTTTGTTATGTTATATATATTTATTTCTATATATTTTCAGATATTTAATTAATTCATGTCGTAAATGTGGGAAAATGACAATTTTTATATTTCGTAATTATTGTAAATTATTTTTAAAAGAATCACAAAAATATATTTTATGATTTTCAGCAAATATATTAACTAAATTATAATTTTTTTACAATTTTTTTGTGTTTTTTTTTCAGTCTACTAAAATTCAGCAAAAAATTTATTAATTTTTACCAACGCTTTTTTATTTTTAATCTACTAAGTGTTAGAAACACTTTTGCTGAATCTACTAATTTTTTGCTGACATTAGCAATTTTTTTGCTAGCACCCTCCTGACTAAAATTTTGCTGACTCAGCAAAATTTTTTGCTGACTTTACAAACTTTTTTTTTGAGTGTACTGTTTTTTAGGTATTTTAAAAATATATTTTAATAAAACAAAGTAAACTTCTTATTCTGATTGCAAAAAAAAAAAATTTTATTTACTTAATCTTAATTTAAATTTAAACTTAAAATTTTACGTTTTTATCCATTGGGAAAACAATGAAATTTTCTGACATTTTCTATTTTTTTTTTTTTTTTAATAACTAACAAAAATTAACTGGGTATGAATTATATATCTTTTTTACGACACACGACAATGAAATGACATCTAGATCATTATCGTTTCGGGCATGGAACTAATTTTGTTTATTCATCTCATGGCGTATAAATGACAAACCGATGCAACAAAAATGTTTACATTTACGCTGTTAAAACGAGAATGATTTAGGTGTCATTTCATAATGGTGTGTCGTAAGAAATATACATAATTGATACCCTGTTTACTGCAAAAAAAACTGTTGTGGTAGTACTACCAACCTGCTTTTGAAATAACTGTTACGAAAATACCGTACTTTTCTGAAATTCTTTTATTAAACAACTGTCATATTAGTTGTTTTGAATTATTTTACAAAAAAAAAAACAATTGCCGTCGTAGTTAAATACAACAACAACTATATCATAGTTTTTGAGTGTATGCTGTCAAAACCACGATATTCAAAAAAAGAATAACAAAAGTTTTCTTTACGTGAAACAACACGATAGTCAAAACGATATCGTTAGATGATAGTCGTCATATGGAATTCGGGTCCAACTGTTCGAAATTTTCAAATAAAACATTACAACTTCATGTGTGAACACGAATGTTCAGTTTTTACATTTTCATGTTTAAAAATTGCACTTTGTACAACTTATAGTGTTAATTTTATATTTAACGGTAACACGCTATATTACCATTCATTTTTTAAATATTATGTAATCTGGTAATGCTCAAAACTACCATTTAACCCAACTGTGTAACTTAGCTTAGACAACCACCTAGTACATAGTAATTACCAAACTACAGCTCTGTGTTGATACCGATAAGTATCGATTATTTTTAAACCGCCTCAGTAATTCTACTAGCACTTTTAATTATAGATGAGCGATTTTTTAATACCAGTGATTTTTTAACCACCATGATTGAGAAATCACTGATAGCACTGCAGTCACACGAACAAAATTTTCTTGATAGTCTTTAACATATAGTTTGTCAAAATATGTTAAAATTGACAGCATGACGTAGGCTGCACACAAGTTAAAAGCAATTTCAATATTTGTGAAAGGAAAAACAAAAACAACTTCCAAAGAATTGTAATCAGCTGTTTTACTGAACGTAAATTGATACACTCCACTTGAAAGAGAAATCTGAAGCAAATTCGTTTCAACTTTAGAAGGTGTGAGTGTATTGGTAAAAAAGTGTGAGTGTATTAAAACTTGATAGGCAAAACTTGATCGTGTAACCCTCACAGTTACACAGTTACTCTAAATGTTGATCTTTTAATATTTTAGCAGCATCCGTTCTTGAATACATAATTGTATATAGTAAATATATAAAATTTTTGGTAAAATTTACTTGTTTTCACAAATGTTGTTTAATATTTTAGAAAATCGCCTCCTTCTTTCAAATTGCTTATTTTTTCTTTTTGAAAAAACCGTGATCACAGTCACTGTTTAAAAGGACTGTGATTTTAAAACACGTGCACTGAGAACGGCGTTACTGAAAAATCACTGGATCGTTCATCTCTACACTCAGGGAATTAAGAAGGTAGAAATTACTAAAAAAAAGTGACAGTTAAAATGACTACAAATGTAGTCAAAAAGAAGATGAATGTTTTTGTCATAAAAATGACAATTAACCTTAAATTAATGCACAAACCATATAAACGAACTATTGTTTTTATCATTTATTTTTTCGGTATTTTAAAAATATTTTTAATTAATCGGATAATGCTAACTCGCTGCGACCTGCGACCAAATCATTAATTTTCTTAAACATTTTATTTTTAAACATATATGTACAAAAGTTACACGCCCCAAAAGATTATTTACTAACGATGTAGTCCACTTTGACAACCTGTAAGTACACCCTGTACTAAGAAAGGGTGGCCGAATTTCGAAAGATGAACACCTCCTTTACAATTTTCAATTTGATTCATATCGATCGGATCAGTAGTTTAATTATTACCATTATTTTTTCATATCTCCCACTGTGTCGGCTAACATTTTGAAGCCGAAATTAGCCGCATATGTTGGCGGCTAGGCTACCTGAAGATAAGGCGGCTAAGTCTGTTAGCTCGACTTGGTTCTCTGCTTTTTGGCGTTTTTCGGCATTTATGTGTGTGTTAGTGCGAAGTGTGTTTAAAACAAAAATTTATTAATTTATTAAAACAAAAAATTACAAATAAATCTTTTAAATATTCTTACAACATTAAGAACAAAGTTAATGTTGTTATAAATAACAATTGTTAAATAAAAGCAATAAATAAAATGCATGACGTTGGTGGTTTTCAAAGAATTGAAAAAATTGGCGAGGGGACTTACGGCATTGTTTATAAGGCGCGAGACTCTAAAACTGGCAAGGATGTGGCATTAAAGAAAATACGATTGGAAAGGTAAGAAAAATATTACAATTGAAAAATCAATGAAAAAACCAAAAAAGTGTTAAATTCCAAAACAAATTAAAAGTGTATTGAAAAAAAAAGTGAATGGCCAGACAGAATGTCCTTAATTTGTAATTGTGTCGGCGTTTGTATGTATATAGTTGTCAAATAGGCAAACTTATACACACACACAAACATGTCCTTATACATTTTGTTGTTGTTGTTGTTAAATAGTGATGGCATCTAAATACAAAAAAGAGGTCGGCCGGGTCGTGTCATTAGAAGACATGTGGTGGTGTCTTGTTATAAATGTCCTTCATGAATGTCATTCGCCTATTGACTTTTGTTGTGTTTTCATAAGCATCTTTCAAGTCGCATTTGAAAAACTCTCACTAAAGATATTGTAAAGTGTAAAAATCTAACCATGGACACTAGACAACATCCGAATCATGTACGTGCTCCGATGTATTTGATAATTTCTAACGTAGCACCACATGATTCGGCTTTGTATAGTTTTGTCAAAAATCAACAGGATCAGAAAACGGAAATTATTTAAACTATTATTAATTTATACATATTTGTTTAATTTTACATGCTTTACATTATGATTAAACGGACTTTCATTGAGGTAAAATAAATATATAGTGTAATATTTTACTATATTCTAAAGTAATTTTGTTCTAATATCCTTTTTTATATTTTTTTTTTCAGTGAAACTGAAGGTGTACCCTCTACTGCTATACGCGAAATTTCCCTGCTAAAAGATTTACAACATGATAATATTGTTCAATTATTTGATGTTGTGGTAGCCGATTCTAGTCTCTATATGGTATTTGAGTATCTGAATATGGATTTAAAAAAATTAATGGACAAAAAGAAGGAAGTTTTTACTGCGAAATTAATTAAGGTTCGTATAAGACACATTGTTTGGTATTGCCATGAAAGGCATAAAAATGCTGTCCCTAAGTTGTGGGCGTTATGGTGTAATGGTTAGCGCGTTGGACTGTTACACAGATGGTCCCGGGTTCGATTCCCGGTGACGACAACATCAATTTAGAAAAATAATATGTATGAGTTTTCTATCACTTATATGTATCGCTGCGCCCACCTTCGGTAACCCCACCGAAGTAAAATAATGAATCAGGGATATGAAACAAAAAAAAGCTTCAATAAATTCGCCAACTCTACATCAGGTGGCGAGCAACAACTGTTCTAAGACTTATCATCTCGCGCAATTGCAGTGTTGCCATGTTTGAAGCCCTTCATCTTTCACCACCTTTCATCTCTCCACTATCCCCTTTCCAAAGAAAGCAACACATTAATTAATAGGATGAATTTCCTGAGTGTTGCTTCTCTTTTAAAAAAAAAAAAAAAGTACTGTTTTAACCATTCGCCAAGTTAATTTCTAAAGAATCCAATTTTGTTACTCTCTTATTAACCGCCCAGTTAGAAATATAGATCATGAAAGCGTTTTAAAATCATTTCAAAAAGGTAGTACAACATCGTTTTTCAGAACAGTTGTAAATGTCGTGAATTATGTTTGCAATGGCTTGGATCAAGGTGCAAAAGGAGTGGCGGGTCTGTTTTTAGATTTTTCAAAAGCTTTTGATCTAGTTGATCATAAAATAATGTTAAAAAAACTAAAATACTATGGTGTAGTTGGAAAGGAGCTACAAATTTTTGAAAGTTACTTTCAAAATCGCAAACAGTTTGTGCAGATTAACAGTACTAAAAGTAATGAAAATGAAAATTATTCAAGTTCGAGGCCATATACTCTATATTTCTTCATTAGGATACTAACTTAACAAAATATAAAAAAGGAGAGAGAAACAAAAAAAAACGTGTATTGAATATCCACCAGAGGTGGATCTTGCACATCAAACAAGTTTTCAATTTATTTTTTGATCAATGGTTATAATCTTTAATTTCAAACTCATATGTATATTAGTTCTCATGTAGTGAGTAAACTAGTTCATATGAATGCTTGAGGTTTGGCATGGGATTGTTACCGCTTTCAAAACGTGTTCTGATGATGGGAACCTAGAAAATTCCCGAAATAGATCTATCAATACATTCCTGAAAGGGTCAAATAATAAATTTGAAAACAAAAACTCTATAGATTATTTGTTAGGACAATATCCTAATGAAGAAATATAGAGTATATGGCCTCGAACTTGAATAATTTTCATTTTCATTGCACAATTAAAGGTCGAAAAAACATAATTTTTATTTTTAATAAAAATTATAACAAACTAGTACTAAAAGTAGCTTATTAAACGTCGAGTGTGGCGTGCCGCAAGGTAGCTGTTTAGACCCTCTGCTTTTCTGTATTCTTCTAAATGATATTAGTAATTTAGACCTCACAGGTCGTTTATACATGTTCGCAGATGTTGCATGTCTTTTTTATCCGTATAAGTATGACTTGGCTTTAAAAACAACTATTGAACGTGATGTTTCCTTTATATTTGAGTTTGCTAGGTTGAACAAATTAATATTGAATGCTGATAAAACCAAATTAGTTCGATTTAGATCACATTCGCCAGCTATAAACAGTAATTACAACATATATGTCGACGGGAAAATTATTTACGAAACGCATGCAGTGAAATACCTTGGAATAACGTTGCAAAGTAACCTTTCTTGGGATGAACATATATGTGAAATCAAATCAAAGATCGCACCGGCTATTGTAATATTATATAAATTAAAATATAAACTTAATAAGAAAATTAAGCTCTTGTTATATCAAGCGTTAATACAAAGTCATTAGAATTATATGGCTATAATTTACGGATACAAAAAAACAACAGTATTAAAAACGCTATAGAGTATGCAAAATAGGGCACTAAAAATAGTACACAATTTACCGATTACTTATGCAACACTATCTCTTTTTGCAAGTCAATTTTGCTGATCAATGGATTGTTTAAGTATCAAGCGCTTATGTATATATATAAGTCCTTGCACAATATAGGTTATCACACCGTTAATTTTCTTCAAAACCAATCTGTATTTAACACAAGAAACCAAGAGAAATTTTGGATATCACGATGCAGATTAGAAACTACAAAGCAGCATATTGAATATATGGGTATTTTTGAATACAACAAGTTGCCTGTTAGCTTAAAAACCACAAATAGAATTTCGATTTTTAAATCAAATCTTAAAGACTACTTGACTGGAAACCTTGAAACGCTTCTGTTGTAAATAAATGCTTTCTATTTTTTTTCTATTTTTGTAAAATTAATTTTATTTGAGTAAATAACTTGTAATATGTACGCACATATGTAAATTTGCCAGCTAGTCTCAATAATGCCTATAAGGCGCTGAGACCTACATAATTTTGAATTATAATTGTACTTGGAAAATAAATAAAAAAAAAAAAAAAAAAAAAAAAAAAAAAAAAAAAAAAAAAAAAAAAGCGTTTTGAAAACGACCGAAATGATAAACATGTTTTACGGTGTGAAGATGTTACATTATACCATTCTCAAAGCGTTGACAAAAGCAAACTTTGAAATGCTTTTTTAACCGTAAAAAAAACATTCGTATATCATTCTTGTATACAAATTAAGAGCGTTGTTAAAACGACCCAAATGATAACCATGATTTACCGTCTCAAAATGGTATTTTATAACTTTCCCGATAAAAAAAAGTTACAACTCAATTCCAAAATAAGATCTCATTTGATATAGATCGATATTTCATCTTACCCAAATTAGGGTAAGGTATCCAGCAATATCCGATTAGATCCCACAAATATATTTCATTATCAAAATTGATCTCAAAATTGAAGGATCTAATTTAAGATCCTGATAGATCCAAAAATATCCCATGGGATTATTTTAGATCTAATGTGATCTATTTAGATTCAAAAAGATAAGTAATTTTTGGTGGATCGAATTAGAAATTTTGAGATTAAATTTGATTAGCTTAAATCCCTTGACATATCGTCACCTAAAATCCAAAAGGACGTAACTACACTTTTTATATTTTTACAGGAGAGACAAAAAACATGTATAAATAAAAAAACTACTTCAAGTTTAGTATCCAAATTTTATAATTATGCTTAACAAACAAAGATGGGTTTGTTTTTTCTAAGAAAAAAATACATGGAAAACCAGTCGTTTTTAAGTAATCTAGTTACGGCCTTTTGTAATCGATTTTTCTGAAACCCGAGAAATAAAAAAATGTATGTAAGATAAAAATACTGCTTTCGACAGTAATTAAAACAGTTTTTCGTTAACTTATGTATTTTTAGGTATTTATTGTGAGTAGCGAAAAGTGTTTAAATTTAAAAATTCGTAGTTTCTTTAATATATATGAGATATAATTATCATTAAAAATGCGTTGAAATTGTACACTTCTCTACTTTTATACTGCGGACCAAATTTGTTTCCAGCGTCAAAAGAGTTGCATTTTTATGAGTTTTATTTTTAAAATACATTTTTCTAAAATTTAGACACTCGATTTAAAAAAGTAACTCATATTTGCAAAATATGGAATTTTTTGGCCATTTGACTTTTTTGGGTCCACGGGTTTAACTATTTTTACTGAGTTTTTTAATGCAATACAACAATTTGTTATTTTTCAGATTTTTTTTATTAATATTAAAAATGTAGTGTTAAGGGGCTCTTTAAAAATCTCTGTTTTAATAACTATAAATTTAATTTTTATGATTTTTTCTGTATGTGACAGATAAAAGAGTCAATTAAAGTGTTCTGTTTTAAAAATTAAATTTTTAACTCTTTCAAGGCCACGTTTGCTTTTGAATATCAAATTTTTTTATGGAAAGAAACCTGGGTTGAAAGGATTAAAAATTTAATTTTGAAATATAATATTTTAGTAAATTCATTTATTTTTCAAAGAAAGAAAACATCTTAAAAATTTTGTATAAAAGAGATACATACAGTGGGGAGCACTTGTGAGTACATGTAAGTACTTTTTACACCTAAAAATTCAGGCCGAAAAATCTTTGACACTAGAACTAAATTATACTTTTCTAAAGGTACAAGGTACGTTGAATCCAAATCTGGCCTTAGATTCACTCTCCGACATCAGGCGTTCGAGCTATATTAACAAGAAAAGTGTATTTTTTGATCAAAATGCTCCGATTTTTGACCTTCCTGGAAATACATTTTTCATAATACTTGGAACGTCACCTGAACAAACTACTAAAACTTTAAAGCTAAATTTTTAAATTTAATTTTGAAAAAAAAAATAGTTGTTTTTTATATGGAATTTTTTAATAATAGGTAAACCCCGGGACCCAAAAAAACGAAAATGTAGTTTTTTAGTAAAAGTCCCATATTTTGCAAATGCGCACCTATTCTTCAAATCGAGAGTGGCCGAATTTGTGAAATGCATTTAAAAAACAAATTGCATAAAAAATGCATTTCTTTTTGACGCTGAAAGAAAAATGCATTCCACAATAAAAAAGTAAGGAAGTGTACCATTCCACTGAAATTTAAATGGAGATGATCCGATGAATTTAAAGAAAATGGGAATATTCGAACTTACACACTATTAGCATATATCTCATTTTTCATAAAAACTACATCGGGGATAAAACCGTGGATTTTTCACGAAATATTTTAATATTAATTAAACTAGGGTTATAACTTTTTTGTTGCGACCAAATTACAGGGCACCACCTTATAGGCAATTTTGTGCTGATAATAAATATCGCTTATTTAAGTCAATTCGGAACAAAAACCTTCCGCACCGAAGCCTATTTCTAAAAGTCTTTTTATTAAAATATTTTTTGAACAATCGGCATACCACGACTCTTCTCATACAAACATTGGTTGTTGGGATATATTAAGGTTACAAGTTGCAACAAAAAAAGTTGACTTTTCGACTTTCCGACTATTGTAAAGAATTTCAAAATTTAACGTTTCGACTATACGACTTTGTCGTATTTTCCAAAGTCGACTATTCGACTTTTTTCTCAAAGAAACCTATTTTTCAGACTGTTTTGGGGCCAATGATGATGGCATATAAACTTATAATTGGTGCTTTATTGGTAATGATAACGAACTCGACTTTTACAGCCTTCCCTCTCGCAAAATAAGTACAATGCTGAATATCCGAACTTGTTATACAAACTTTGCACATAGATGCAATTTTTAAAATAGGCTCACGCAAGTCCAATATTTTATTAGGCAACCCTCTGATGATAATGTCCGCTCTATTCAAGCGCCTTTGAAGAATGCTGTTTTGAATTTCCAAGCTAGCTAATCTTCCACTAGCAACATTATCCACTACATTAATGACATCAAAACAATGCTTTAAATCTGTTTTGATTACCTCTACATCTTATCTGATTCAGCAGTATTGCTATTTGAAAGCTGGTCAAGTTTTTCCTGTACTAGTCGGAGACCACTTTAGAGTTGTTCATCAAGAATACGCTTATTTTCTTGTAGCTTGTCATCCAATTTTTTTTTCCAATAAAACCGTAAGCTCAGTAAAACCATTCGCAACTCCTCTTGAACATTGCAAAATTTAGGAACTCTGGAGCAATAATCACAAATGTATTTAAAAACTTTATTCTTTGTTAAAATACTGTGCTGTTCTGTAGTCCCTTTGGCGCAATCAAAATTGGGCTTTTTTGCCGTAAAGTCAAAATCTGGTAGCTCGATTTTCACCGTAGACGTATGGTCTAGTGGACTTTTTTGCTCAATACAATCACAAGAATCAGAAACGCGAAGCGCCCATTAAGATTTCTTTAATTCCATACAAATCGCCCTACCCTAGTGACCACACAATTTTTTTTTTAAAGCCTAACTCCACTACAATTGTGTATACATTTTGTCCAAATCGGATCAGTAGTTTAAAAGGAGCGCTGTTTCCGCTCACTTTTATGTTTTTATATTTCACGACTTTTTTGTGGCCATCACTGGTTTTATGTTTGTCTACTGCGTTATACTAAACCAAAATTTACTTTCAAGCCTATATACCAAAAATAAGAACGTCGAAAGCAAAAGTCGACTTTTCGACTTCGAACTTTTTCATGAGAAGAAAGTCGACTTCCAAAAAGAGAAAAGTGTTTTTACAAAACTTAAGCCTGGCTGGTATGTTGTATTTTTCGTAACATTTTTCTGGCGTTTTTTTTTGGATCGATGGAACAACAAAGTAGCTTGTATCGATATAAAAAAGTTGACGCTTTCGGAGCATAACAACACCTTGGACAAATGTAGTCTTAAATCTGAATATGATGACCTGAGGCACTATACTTGCTTGTGGTCGTCAAAGGGCTAAAATAGAATTATGAGTTTAGTTTTACTTTTATATATATTATTTTATTGTTAAAATTACATTACTGGTTAATAAAAGCTACTAAATACTGTTAGATTTGTATTTTATTCTTCAATTTCTCTAAAATAATATCGTCGATGGCTTTAAAACTTTTTCAACTTATAAATCATGTTGTTCTGGTTATACGGTCCAAGTTTCGTCAAAATTAGATAATAAATACCGAACCATATAGTTTTTTTCAATATGCATTCAAACATAAATTGGTCTGAATAACCTTTTTAAATTTTTTGCTGATTTTCCAGTTAAAAATTTTGCAACTTCTGCTTCATTTTTCTATTTAAAACTTTGCATACTGATAGATATATTTTAGATTTATAGATATGCTGAAAACAATATTTAAAAATATCAAATTTTAACCATTTCCTACGTGTTTCTCGTCTCCTGAACAGTTTGATTTATGGTCTCGAGTTTTAAATGTGTTTTGAAGTGATGTTTATAATTAAATATTTAAAGGACCGTATGTAAACAGTGTCCTGAGGGTTCAAGTCCAAGAAACGGGCACTGGGTGAGTTCACAGTGACACTGGTTCTAGGTTGGTTGGATTGTTAAGACAGCTAAAAAGATTAAAAATATCGTGTAGGCCATTTCTGCAGTTTGGGCATACATTTGCAATAGCTTTAACAGTCGGCACCAGACAGAGCGATGCTGTGCTAGCGTGCATCTGGCATTTCTCTTCTAAAAGGGATATCCAAATTGAGTAGTTGAAGATTTCGATGGTGAGGTTGGTGGCAAGTCAAAAGATATTGTTTAGTTAGAAGTTCATTGTTATCTATCATTTTTACTTCATCTTGTAGATGGTCTTCGCTGAACATGAGGTAGCACCCAGTGAAAGAACGTAAGGCAGCATTTTGAGTTGTTTATAGAGTAAGCTATTGTAAATTTCTAAGAAACTGCGTCTAAACTGGAGCTGGATAATTTAAGATAGAACGGCCTATTGTGGCTAGCGGTGTTTCCTTATCCTTAACCCTTCAAAACATTATTACGTCCACTTACACGATTGCGAACTGTAGAGGAATGAGTTGAAAAGGTGAGGAGAAGGTGTTAAAAGTGACTCCTAAAATTTTCGGATTGTTTACTGTCGGCAAACGGTGGCCTTTGGCCATGATATTAAGTATGCGCTTTACTTACTTTGTCGAAGTTGTGAACAAGGTGGCTGTAGATTTCTCGGTAAAGAAAGTAAGGGTTCGATTTTTAAAAAATGAGGTTAGCGTTTCCAAGTATTTGTTGATGTTATTACAAAGCTCATAGATTTTCTTTCCAGAAGCGAAAAAGTATACATTTGTTAATATTTACATTTTTACATGAGTTCAAACGAACAAAACGTGCACCCTCATTACTCGAGGTACTCGACATTTAGTCGACAGGTAGTTCGAACCCGCGAACTAGTTTATTATCGAGTTTCGTGGTGTACGCAAGCTACTCGGTTTTGATCGCCATTTCGATAGAAAACCAAATTTACAGAATATTTTGTGAAGCATTATTTTGTGTTCATGACACGATCTAAAAGCGAGTATATGTCAGCGTTAAAATTTCGTAAAAACAAAAAAAAAAAAAATTTTGTGAAATAAACTAAAATTGCCAAAATCTTGAAAACATATTTATTTTGACCAAGTATTAGCAAAGCCTTTAAGTTTTGTCTGTATATATTGGAGTTAAGATTCATTTTCCCTTTTTTTAAAAAACAAAAATCGCCATATCTTTTTAAGTTAAAGTACATAAAGTATAATTTATATCTTGGTAAGAGGAATAACTTATGCATAAACTTTTGGTTTTTATGGATTAGTTTTTGAAATTCACTCTAAACCTAATTTGGTATTAGAACATATTGTTTATTTTTCGTGCCTACAAGTGGTATAAATTTCATTGCAAAAATGCTTAGGCCGGTTTGAGGGTTAAGTAAAATTTTAAAATCTCAATTTTTACTACTTTTTAATCTTCAAATTATCAACTTTTTTAGAGTTATATGTTTCAAATGTTTGATGCAATTTCTTTCTGTCACACAAATCGGATATTACACAGAGACTTAAAACCACAAAATTTACTTGTTGATGCAACTGGTAACATAAAGGTAAAAACAAACAAATATATTATATGAAATAACTGTCACTAAATTACTATTTTTAACATTTAGTTGGCCGATTTTGGTTTAGCCAGAGCCTTTAATATGCCCATGAGAGCCTATACTCATGAAGTTGTTACATTATGGTATAGAGCACCAGAAATTCTGTTAGGTACAAAATTTTATGCAACCGGAATGGATATATGGAGTTTAGGATGTATATTTGCAGAAATGGTAATTTAATACAAATTTTACCTATATAAAGCATATGTCATACAAAGCTAATTTTTTTTAATACAGATTATGCGTCGTTCTCTATTTCCCGGCGATAGTGAAATTGATCAACTTTATAGAATATTTCGTACTTTGGGTACACCAGATGAAAATACTTGGCCTGGTGTATCACAGCTACCAGATTATAAAGCAAAGTTCCCAAGATGGGAAAAATCGAATATACCTGAAATTTTAGCAAAACATGAAGCATATAATTTATTTAAAGTAAATTTAATTTATATTCTTGTTAGATAATTCTTATCTGAAATAATTAATATGTTTATCTTTTCCAGGCTATGATGGTTTATGATCCTAATGAACGGATATCTGCTAAAAATGCTATGTTGCATCCTTATTTTGATAATTTAGAAATGCAAAAACATGTTGACTTGCCTAAAGAGTCATAACTTGACTAAGTTCAATATGTTTTGTTCTTGTCTCGACCTCGCCTTCTTTTATAGTTGCTTTTACAATAATTTATTTTTAATATATGAAGTAATTTCTTTAACGTAAGTAGAATTTTATTTATAGCAAAACTAGTAAAACAAATAAAATGTTAAGATTTTTATATTCAATAATTTTAATTTTTTTATAGATTTGATGAATAAATATTTAACCCTATCACTACCCTTGTACACTACAGTATGTTTATTAGGATATGGGTCATTGAAAAAAATCATAATATGCATAATCTGTTCATCAGGGAAATATAGTCGCAATATTTGTAAGAAATTTTGCAACAAAGTTCAATTTTTTAATCAGCCTTTATCTCCGAAAATGTAGGTATCTTCTAAACTTGCTAAGCTGGAATCTCGAAATTTTTCACTTGGCTTCATCTAATGACCAGAACATAAGAGAACGGAGCATTTCTGGATATTTGTATATTTGAGTTGTAAAAATGTCCTAAGGGAAAGGGGAACCTTTTTCTTTTTAATTTAAGGACCTCTAACATGAATCTGAAGTTCAAATAGAAATATGTCCACAAACAAAAAGTCGGTAGTGAAAGGGTTAAATAAATCAAGATTTCAATTATTTAATAAATATCAATTATCGTCATCAATAACAAATCTAGATTCATTCAAGGAAAATTCAAATTTTAAAGCATCTAGTAATGAAGGTAATGAATTTAATATGATTTACTTAATTTTATTTTCCAGTCAGTTTATACTTTTTAAAAACAAGAGAAGAGCCAATCTCTTATTGTTCTTAATAAATATCCCCAACCTCATTCCAAAAAAAAATGAATACAGTAGAGATAATTTTATTTACAAGTTTATTTTTAATTAGTTTATTTATTTATGTCTTTATTGATTAAGTAGTTTTAATTTTAACTGAACTTATTTTAACCAAAAATCAGCTGGAAAAAGATAGTATCTTTCTCTGGGCCTAGGCTTTTCAACTAGACGTGTGGAGTGTTTAGTATTAGCACTTTGTCTTCTTCTATTAATAAGATCATCTTTCATAAATGTACCTAAAACATTACGTACTGATTCCATCTCTTTTTCTTCCGTTGTAGTTTCTTTTTTGACTGTTGGCTTAATCCTTTTGGCATTAGCATTTTTATCTTTTGTTAATAAAATCATTACGTCTTCTTCAGTCTCAGGTTTTAAAATATGTTTTTGAATTTTAACGGTATTTTCGGGCTCAGTAGGTTTTAAGGAACCTTTAAGTTTTCTATCACCAAATACTTCATCATCAGTATAACCCCAATTATCGGCTACTACCACATCATCTGCGTATTCTTCATTTCCTGTGCTTTCTTTTTCATCGACATTATTGTTGTATTCATTATCATAATCATCCATATTTTCCTTATTTGGTTCTTGTTCCTCTTTGGCAGCATAACCTTCATCATTAACATAACTTTCATCGTTATAATACGCTTCATCTTCATTATGTGGTTCTTCGTATGCATTTTGTTCTTGTCCACTATAATAATTTTGATTGTAGAGACTTGTTGGACCAGATACCATTTGCATTGCATAGTATTGTTCTGTTTTAGGTTCATAGAAATGCATAATATTGTTCCCATCTACTCCCAATGGCTGTAATTGTATTTGCTGATAACCACTACTATCAGCAGCTGTTGGATAATTGTAATAATGACTGTGTACTCTGGATTGTGCTCTTCTGCGATTTTTGTTTTTCTTTGTAGTCGGTTTTCTTTTGGAATTTTTCCTTCTTCTGTTGGGTTTCTGCTCCTCTTCCATTATTTCATGCACTACAACTGGAGTTTCCATTATTTGTTGGGCACCAGCATTAAATAAATTACTTAAGGAATTTGTCATGTTCCATCTTAATGGTGGCAAAGTGGGTATATTACGTACAAAATTTTCCCAATATTGCTGAAATGAAGGTCTTGGTGTTGTAGTAACACTTTTGCCTCTATAGTTGTTCGATGCCTTACGACTATCTTCCCTATAATCATAATCAAATGATGTGGGGCGAAAGGATTTTGCTAAAGAAGCACCAATCCATAGTATGCAGAGAATTAAGATTGCCTGAAAGCATATAGAATAAAAAAAAAAAATTGATCAAATAAAAAAACTAATACAAAATATTAAAAAGCTCTTAAGCATTAGCCTAAAACTTAGTTATTGGTAGTTTTAAATATCTTTTAAGAAGAAACTAAAAACTTTTAGGAATTTGCTCCTTTAATGATTTTTTTAACCTCGTAATGGATGTTTCATTTTCAGATTTCTACTTTTAAGCTTTGCAGAGGTCATTAAACTTTTTTATCTTTTAAGCCCCATTATAACACGATTTGATCATAAATCCTAAAAGCATATTTTAAGTTCCAAACTTTTATTCCAAGGGGTTTGGGCAGGACGTTAAAATGAAGACATTCCCTTTTAGTCCCTCCCAGTAAAAATTTTATAATTCGCAGTCTTAGCAATTGCTTATATTTTAAATAGAAAGTTCCTGGCTCCAGCGGGTTTTGTGATTAAGGCGGAGATTATTCCCTTTTTTTATCACATTTAAACCACGTTTTCATTGGAAAAAAAATAACTTTTCAGTGGACCAGGGAACATACATCTTAATTTAAATTTTCTCAAATTTTCCCCTTTTGAACTTCCATTTTGACTACGTTTCTGTCGAAAACTCCAAAAAGTAACTTATCAGCGAAATAACACATATCTGCACAGGGAGAATTTTGTTTTACTAAAAATAATGAATTTTTCAGTAAATCCACGAAATTTTTTTTAAAATTAATAAAAACCTACATACTTTTCATGAAACCAGTTTTGTAATGAAATTGCTCCATTGAGTGTATGAAACTTTAAATTAATGAAATGATATTTTTTATACAATCAAGAAAATTTTAAATTAATTATAAAGTGTTCTATTTGAAATGCAGAAAATATGCAATTGATATTGAAAACCTTCATTTGTAATTAAAAAAGTTATAAATCAATTAAATCCCTATGGGGAATGGGACCGGTTCTGCGTGTGCCACAGGATCGGTACATTCGTGACAGAGACCGGTCCTCTGCTAAGCCCTACCCTATGTAAAAAACTGGCAATTTTAACATTGGGGGTCATTTGTCCTGCTTTAAACCACAAAGTGGCATGCCACAAGACTAACCAAAGATGGGCATATCACAAGACTGTCTCAAAAGGGCCATTTCGTATAAAATAAACGAAAACTAAACATCTTCCAATGGGTAAAATTCTGGCCAACTGGCTTTTTCTTGTTAATAAGCATTCTGGTTAAGTGGTATGTCCTTCCTTTACCAGTCACAGGATTGGTAATTTTAGGACAATTGGTAATTTTAGGACTTCAGTATTAAATTATACCAGTCCTGTGATAAGTCCTTCTTTAACCAGTCACTTTTAGGTCAATTGACTCCTCATTCCCCATAGGGATATTTCTTTTAAATTGTTAAATGATAGCTCAAATATTCAAATTGACATTAAGATTAAGATTTTTTCGCTATTAAACATTTTACTTATACTACTTTTCTCAATTTCAAATAATATGTCACAACTTAGTCTTTAGTTTTTGCAAGTTCTAATGCAAAATTTTAATTAAGTTTGTTATTTTATAAATTTCAGATCAATATATTACGCTTTCTGCTGAAATTTTTAATAGAGAAATTGCAAATGGAAATATTATTTAAAAATTTTGTTAAATTTTTAATTGCTAACCACAATTTAATTTGTATTATTTAGCATGCCCAAAGAGAAATTTAAGTTTCAATTCAAAACTGTCAGTAAAGACTTTAGATTAGATGTAAAATTAAACTTGTAAAGGGTCCGCCATCTAACGTTTTTTTTTTCAACTAGTGCTTATTTCGTGAATGGTAACACTGAGCTCATGTCTGATTTGACAGATAATTAGTTTTATCCTTCCGCTGAACGAATATGGTCCGTATGTTCGTTATGGTCCGTATGCGTACACCCGAGAATATTGCTGCTGTGGCTGTGGCAGAAAGTGTGCGTGAAGCGCCATCAACATCAATTCACCGTCGTTCTCAACCATTGAACATTTCGGAGACATCATTGAGACGAATTTTGCATAAAGACCTTGGTATGACGCCATACAAAGTCCAATTGGTTCAGGAGTTCAAAAAAAAAAGTTATTTGGCGGACCCTTTATATGATACAATGAGCCATATAAAATTATATATGAAATCATGCTAATTAATATATACCATATGTAGTAATATACGCCACATCTACGGTAATATCAATCAATATATACCTAGATATTAATATATATTTTACCATATCAAAAATGTTCGAAAAATAAAATCAAAGATAAAATTATGCGTCATCAAATATGTCCATATTAAGCTATATATATCTATATTTTTTTTTATAATATTATATTAAACAAGATATGATTAACAAGTATATTAACGTTTCTACTTGGGTAGAACAATGTCCTATCTCATTTTGTGTATAATTTTATATGTACATTTTTGACAAAACTCCTTAAGTCGACTTAGAAAATTTCCCCCGATTTTTGTCTTTTGAATACGCATGCATATTGATTCCTTTCTGGTTCTTAAATGTCTACACCTTATACACAATAAGATTTAGGACCCCTAAAATTAACTTATTTCGAAACATTATTAATTTCTGAGTGAAAAAAATAACATGTTTCATTTGTTATATTAGATGTTTTTAATTTAGTTTTATTAAAATCATTTTTAGATTTTTCAAAGTTTATTTCTCAAACAACTACTCAACAACTAATGTCAAGAGAATTTTATGAATAAAATAAAATTTCCAATTGGAAAGGATCTTTCTATTAATTATAAAGCCGTAAACTTTTTGCAAATGACTAAGGTCGGAACAGATTATTCAGGGGGTTTTATCATTCAACGATAAATGAGAGTCGATAAAGTAATAAATTATTCAAATCATGTTTACCAACGAAAACTAAAGTTAAAACAAAAAAAAAAAAAAAATACACTACACTACACTACACTACTCGACAAATGTCACTTTTTTGCAGAACCTCATTGAAATATATATTTTTTAATAAACTTTGGTTCTCTGAATCAAAATCTGTCACATTTTTTTTCTCAATTGCAGTTTTTGAAATATCGAGATTTATATATTTAAATCATTTATTTAACCACAAAATCATGACGTTTTTTTTCTCTATTCGATCTATTTTTTTCTTGTGGTCATAATTTAAATTATGTTTCATGCGTCTTTTACGTCCACGATTGTTTGAATAAAAGTAAAGATAAAAAATAGTCTAATAAAATTTAAGTGATATTTTTCCGAAAATTATGAAAGGTGTTATTCTGTAAACTTCCTATTCGGCCTGTTTTGGCCAATAGTTTACAAATTAATCCTATATGGATCAAGTTACATATTATTATTATTTTTTAATTTTCTAATTATTTGAGTTAAGGTTTGTTGATTTTATTTTATAAAAGTTTTTTTATTTCAATATTTCGCTACTCCTTTGTGTAGCATCTTCAGGAAAATAAATAAATTAATAAATCTTCAAAAAATTTTTAAAGTTTGAAAAAATTTTTGAAAGTTTGAAAAAATTTTTGAAAGTTTGAAAACATATTTGAAATACTTGACAAATATTTCTAAAACAAAAAATATAAATAATTAACACTTAAAAAATCTATTGATGTAATATTTGTTATAAATTAATGTAGTATGTGTCATTTCTTTTGTAATAAATATTTATAATTCTGAGCTAAATTTTCAATATCTATCTTAAAATTAATTCTATTTTTTAGTGGTGTATTAATTATCTGTAACATTTCTAATAAATAACGACGTTTGTAATTTTGTTCTGTATTTAAAATTGAAACATTTTCAAAGTCTGGATAGTGATTATATCTTGAACAATGAGAAGATAATGCTGTTTTTTGTGAATTAATATTATCTTTTTGTGAATTAATATTATCTTCTCATTGTTCAAGATATAATCACTATCCAGACTTTGAAAATGTTTCAATTTTAAATACAGAACAAAATTACAAACGTCGTTATTTATTAGAAATGTTACAGATAATTAATACACCACTAAAAAATAGAATTAATTTTAAGATAGATATTGAAAATTTAGCTCAGAATTAAAAATATTTATTACAAAAGAAATAACACATACTACATTAATTTATAACAAATATTACATCAATAGATTTTTTAAGTGTTAATTATTTATATTTTTTGTTTTAGAAATATTTGTCAAGTATTTTAAATATGTTTTCAAACTTTCAAAAATTTTTTCAAACTTTAAAATTTTTTTGAAGATTTATTAATTTCTTTATTTTCCTGAAGATGCTACACAAAGGAGTAGCGAAATATTGAAATAAAAAAACTTTTATAAAATAAAATCAACAAACCTTAACTCAAATAATTAGAAAATTAAAAAAATAAGAAATAAGGTTAAATAAACGAAAATAATTATTATTATTTTTATTAAGTGAAGATTTAATAAAATTAAGTTTCATATTTATTTTTTGTCCCCAGACACCTAAGGTGTAAGGATTTTTTTAGATAAAAGTAAAGATAGTTATTGTATCTTCAAATTTAATGTGATATTTTTCCGAAAATTTTGCAAACTTTAATAAAAACATTCAAATTTGGTTAAGTTTTTGACAAAATAAACAATTTTTATAAAAATAGCAATCGACATCTTCAAATTAGGCCTTTTGACCAGATACTATTGTACTAAATAATATCATACTACATAAAATTTAATTCCAATTTCGTATAAATGGTTCAATTTGTACTTTTGTTAAATATTATATGTAGTGTCCGACCGAACAGTTCGGCCAGAAAATGCATTTGGTCTGTATTCGGCATTTTAAAGCATTATGGACAAATTTGGCGGATGGAAAAATGTTTATTGGACTGATTAGATGCTATTTTGAGTGTCAAATTTGAAGAAAAGTCTGTAGTTAAGCAATGAATTCACTGTTCGGCCTCAGAAAGTTCGGCCAAATCGAAAATAGTTCGGCGGCCGAACTTTTAACTTTATAGCTGAACTTCGGCCTTTCTCTTAAATTTTATACACAAAATCGAATTAAATCGGTTCAACAAACATGTTTCCAATACCATTGCCTCTAGATATAAAAAAACCGACAAAATATAGTTTTTTGGCCGAACTGTTCGGTCGGACACTAATTATATGTAAATTTAAAAAAATTATGATTTTAAATAATTTTACATAAAACATTATTGAATTTTTCACTGATGATGAGATTTGCATTTTGAAATTGAGAAAAGTTCAAATACGATTGTAGTTTTAAAACTATTTATTTTTAATGACTTTATTATTTGTATTTATAAAATATCCTTTATGTTGGTCAACACAACATTTAAAAATGTTTTAAATGGATGGCAGCAGTAGGAAATTTCGTTTTTAATATTATTTGTTGTTGTTCATACTCCCTGAAGATGTCATTCAAAGAATGACGAAATATTGGGGATATAAAAAATATTAAAGGATATTTTATAAATACAAACATGACCTAGAGCTCAATTATTTAATAAAGTCATTCATTTCAAAGGTCGAAAAACTTTTCATAATTTATAACTATTTTTTGTATAAAATTAAGTTAAGAAGAATGAAATTATGTATGAAAGGTAATTAAAAAGTTTCAAATCGTATCGAATAAATGTTTTTTCAAGAAAATTTCAACTGACAATATGTGGTTCATATTAAGCGAGGTAAAATTTTCGCACAAAGTCTTTCAAATTAAAAACCTTTCGAAAAATTGACAAAATCTTTCATTCGATTTCTTAAAACAAAATTTTACGATATACTTAATCAAAAATTATGTGCTTTCGGTTTGAAATTGTTAAAAATAAAATTATGAGATAAATATCAAAGCTTTGGAAAGTTTGTATTAAAAATGTAAAATTATATGAAACTTTATTTGTGGGACTTAAAGAAATAGTTTGTCTTATCTGAGGGTTCGTATGCCAAAACGACGGAACTTTTAATTATTTTAAAACATGGATTTCTCATTTGAATGCATTACGATATTATAAAATGTTTATATGAAGTAAGAATATGCGACAGATATTAGGAAAATGAATTTACGCTTGTTTTAAATAAATTAAAGTGGACTTTATATGTAAATTGTTTTTCTAACAAAAACCAAATAAATAACATTTAAATAAATAATTTTTAAAATAGTTTCCCCAAGAATTTTTAAACAACATTTTCCAATTATAAATGGAATGTAATTGATTTCAAGTAAGAAAAATATTTAAATTTTATATGGAACTGGATTAAATTTGATCTCCCGAGTAAAAAGAGTTATATATTATGTTATATTATTTAACACAACTATATCTCGTTATATATTTCTTTGTATGGCACAATATATAAAAAGATATAATTTTTGTTTTCCGAACAAATTTTATATTGCCCCATATCTAAATGTATATTTTTACTTATGTAACCATATTTAAGGAATTTAAATTATAACACCAAATTTAATCCAGTACCAAACACAATTTTAAATTGAAAATGTTTGAAAATATCTTAGGGGAAAGAAACTAGTAAAAAAAACTTGTGTGGGGTGTTGCGTTATTTCTTTCGTTTTTGTTTAATTATTTTCATATAAAGTCCACTTTATTTTATTTAAAACAAGGGAAATATCAATTTTTCTAATATCTATAGCATATTCTTACTTCAAATAAACATATTATTACATCTTAAGGAATTCAAATAGGAACTTCATGTTTTGTTTTAACTACTTGGAAGTCCCGACGTTTTAGCATACTCGGCTATGACGAATTTTTTCTGGAAGTCCCACAAAGATAAGGTCATATAATTTTACATTTCTAAAACAAACTTTCCAAAACTTTGCATTTTCTATTATAATTTTTTTAATTTTGAACAATTTTAAACCGAAAACACATACATTTTGGATTAATTATTTTATATTTTTTTTAAGAAATCGAATGAAAGATTTTGTCAATTTTTCGAATATATTTAAATTTTAAAGACTTTGTGGGGAACTATAAAAAAAAAGTGATAAAGAAATTTTACGTCGGTCAATATGAACCACATATTGCCAGTTGAATTTTTCTAGAAAAAACATTTATTCGATACGATTTGGAACTTTCGAATTAACGTTCATGCATAATTTCATTATTCTTAACTTAATTTCATGTAAAAATAAATAGTTTAAAAACTACAATCGTATAAGAACAAATTCATTTAGAAATTATAGGTCCAACGTCAATGCATCAAATTTTTTATATTATTTTAAGTTATGAACTAAAAATGTTTTTGTTTTTTTAGTGCATATTTTTTGGTTTTTAATGCATATTTCAATTTAAATGCACATTTAAAGCGTATATTTTTAATTTTTTAGTGCTTGAAAGTCGCTGTCCTAGTAATTACCTTTGTCGCATTTTGAACTGAATTTACAGATCTTTTAACTGTCATTTGCAGTAGATTCTACTGTTAACCTTATTTGAGTATGCTTTTTTATCCCCTCACAAATAAAAATCGGTTGGACGAAAATTAATGAAAATGTTTAGCAAATCAATGAAACTTATCTACAAAAAATAAGCGAAAAATTTCATAAAAGTAATAAGAAGCTTCATACTTTTTTTGGCACTAGTTTTTTTAATGATACTTCTTCATTTCGTGTATGCAACTTTTAATTAACCCTCTAACCGGCATAAACTTTTTTGGACTGAAATTTATTCCACTTGTTCGGCACGAGAAATAAATAATATTTTGTTTTAGCGAAATTTTTTTTGTTGCCTATTTTAGACGATATGGGTCAAAATAGGTTTAGAGACTATCTCAAAAACTAACCTATAAAATTTAAAAAGTTAAGGCATAAATTATTCTTTTTACAAGGATATAACAACAGTCCAAAAATTTGTCGTTTTGAGCTTTTAGATAAAAAGATATGGCGATTTTCGTTTTTCGAAAAACGCGAAATCGAGCGAAAACGAACCTTAACTTTAATATATATTGACGAAACTTTGAAGCTTTGATAGTGTTACCAAATATAATATTTCTGCCAAATGTCATAAAAATCCGTCCACTCGTTTTCAAGACAAGATGATGTCCTTTATATGTATCCTTTTAAAGTCCTGTATGTCCTTGGAACAAACTTAGAGTATTTTCCAAAAGTTTAAGCTTTAATCTTCCTTTGTGTGGAATATGAATGGTTTCATGTTAACAGAAATGTGTTTTAAGGACTTTTCAAAATTGTGGTTGTTTCAAAATATTTATTTTTTGAAATTACTGAAAATTTTAACTATAACGCTTTCTCGCTTCCAAACCATGACAACATTACAACAAAACATTACTTCGCAAAATATGTGGCTAACTTTGTTCTCTATCGATATAGCTTAAATTTTTATAATAAAACACTTTTTTGGCGAACTTATGGCCAATTTAAAATACCCCGCCTAGAGGCGGGCTTGCCTGTTAGAGGGTTAATAAAATTATATTTTTATACAATCTTTTGGAAACTGTCATTAACATAATGAAAAGTTTCAATGGACGAATTCCAGCGCAGTTTCATTAATTTTATGCAAAAATCATATATATCATACCGATAATTCTCTCAGTACTCTAAAACTCATCCAAGTTTAATGCTAACGTGAGTTTCTTGTGAGTGATTTCAACAGCTTCATTAGGAGGTTATAATAAGATTTTAGTTGTCGCGCTTATAGTAAAAACCTTTTGTTATAAAAATTCCGATTAAACAAATTGGATCTGTTTATAAAATTCCACTCTTTTTCACAATTCAATTTTACCTGCTTCTTCCACATTTTGTTTTAATCCTTTTTATTATTTAATAATTTTTATTGCTTTTTAAAATCACAATTTCGTAGAACTGTTGCAACTGTTTTCTCTTCTGGTTTCTATAAAACTAAATTTTTTATTTTCGCAACAAAGAAAGTCTTGCTCTTAAAAATCTTTTCCTAACCCGCAATCATTAATATTAAAGTACCACAAATGATCATTTCATTTTAATAATCTTTATTATTACCATTTCATTCTATTGTCTAAGTTTGGCAAATTTGAATCTGAATACAAATGAAAGTTTTTCAACATAAACAATTTCTAATGACTATAAAGTCAAACTCGTTAGTGTTCTTCACCAAAACAGTATCATAACCATTTTCATTAATTTATTCAATTGTTTATTTATTTGCTTTATTGTTATTTACTGGATTTGTTTAAACTTTGTTGGTGTTTTAGGCATAGATTACATAGATCTCAAACTATTTTATAATAGCTGTCAGTGTACATAACTAATGAGAATGTGTTGGACATAAGTGGTATAAGTATATAGTTACATCGATACATTTATACAACAAATATTTGAATGTGTATGAAAAAATGTGTTTGTTGTTAAAAGAAGAAGAGTTTGAAATCTATGTAATCTATAGTTTTAGATGCTAAAATTTATATCATTTCAATTTCAGTTTCTTTATTGTTTTTATTTTTCATTCATAAAAAAAAACAATTTAATTAATGTTCATGTTAATGTCTATTTAAATTTATATTTAAAACTTCTGAAATAATGATGTCAACCCAGCAAAACTTTATATTATCTGGTAATAATTTTGGGAATAAGAAATTAAGATCGGTAACTGGTTACCTTTCTATTACAAACCCTATTATTTTAACAAGGGCATGTCTATTATGGTAACACCTTACAAAACACATTTTACCTCTAGTATAAAAGTAAATTTTTTTTTTGAAAATTTGATTTTTTATATTGGGTATTAAGTTAAAATTTAAAAATTTTTGTTTGAGTTTGAATTTTAACGTCTTTTTCAGACAATTGCAGTTAATAATATAATTAATATGCAATATTATTTAATTTTAATTGTGAAAGGCGTGGTAGAGAAGAATGAGTGTAGTTTCTAAAAATCATAACTACATTGCAAATTTTAAATTTTTTCTGAATCAGACTGCGCAGTTTCTGCTATTGAACCTTCGTCAGTGACCCTGTTTTTTTGAATAATGTAATATTTGTTATGTTTTTATTTGTTCGGTTGCGTCTATATGAAATTTTCTGTGCAATCACTGACCGTGGTATAGATAAACTGATTTCTAATGCAACATGCACTCGCACTACACGTTAGACAGAGCGCTTAAACGCACTGATCTATCGTCAGGTCGAGTTTTGTTGTGATTAAAACTAGTTTTATTCAATACACGGTGTTTTTGTTCTTGCATACATAATCTCAGAAGTACAACTCCAACAGCACAACAGTTCTATTTTTAGCTAAACATTTTATAAAAATGAAAGAAAAGAAAATTATTCAATTTCGAGGTCATACTCTAGATTTCTTTATTAGGATATTGTCCTAACAAATACTCTATAGAGTTTTGTTTTCAAATTTATTAATTGACCACTTTTAGGAAAGTGTTGATAGATCTATTTCCGTAATTTTGAAAGAAGTGGCAACCTCAAGCCAACCTCAAACATTCTTATAACCTAGTTATCATACTATATGAGCTTGAAGTTAAAGATTACCACCACTGATCAAAAATAAATTGAAAAATTGTTCCTTTTGTGCAAGCCCTACCTTTGGTAGACATAAAATACACGCTTTTTGTTTTTCTTCTCCTTTTTATTTTTACACTTGTTTTGTTTTGTTTTGTTAAAAAAAAAAACAAGATGTAAAGGGGAAGTAAACTAAGACCGTACTCTGTCTTTTTTACAAGTTTGATATAATTTTTACATAATTTTTATTTTTAATAAAAATTATATCAAACTTGTAAAAACAAAAAGCATGTATTGTATATCTACCAAAGATAGAACTTGCACAAAATTGATATATTTTTAATAAAGATTATATCAAACTTTTAAAAAAGACAGAGTATGGTCTTAGTTTACTTCCCCTTTACATCTTGTTTTTTTGTAAAACAAATTAAAACATGTGTAAAAATAAAAAGGAGAATAAAAACAAAAAGCGTGTAGTGTATATCTACCAAAGGTAGAGCTTGCGCAAAACGAACCATTTTTCAATTTATTTTTTGATCAATGCTGGTAATCTTTAATTTCAAGCTCATATATTAGTTCTCATTTAGTAAGATAACTAGGTTATATGAATGTTTGAGGTTTGCTTGAGGTTACCACTTATTTCAAAACATGTTCTGAAGATGGGAACTTGGAAAATTCCCGAAATAGATCTATCAACAGATTCCTGAAAGTGGTCAAGTAATAAATTTGAAAACAAAAACTCTATTGAGTATTTGTTAGAACAATATCCTAATAAAGAAATATACACTCAAAAAAAAGTTTGTAAAGTCAGCAAAAAATTTTGCTAAGTCAGCAAAATTTTAGTCAGGAGGGTGCTTGCAAAAAAATTGCTAATGTCAGCAAAATCTTTTGCTGAAAATCAGCGAGCTGATTTTTAGCAACAAAATTAGTAGATTCAGCAAAAGTTTTGCTAACACTTAGGGGATTAGAAATTCAAAAGCCTTGCTAAAAATTAATAAATTTTTTGCTGAATTTTAGTAGACTGAAAAAAAAACGCAAACAATTTGTAGAAAAATTGTAATTTAGTTAATTTATTTGCTGAAAATCATAAAACATATTTTCGTGATTCTTTTAAAAATAACTTACAATAATTACGAAATATAAAAATTTTCGTTTTCCCACATTGACAACATGAATTAATTTAATATCTGAAAATATATAGAAATAAATATATATAACATAACAAAAATTTTCTTTCAACTACTTACGTCAATGGTTGTCTAAATGATGCTATCTTTTAAAGGACGCAACTGCCGAAGATAATTATAAAACGAAAAAATAAACAAAAACAAACGAAACGAAAAAAACAACCCTACCTAAGATGTGTGTCTTTGTCTTTCGCTTTACTCTGTCTACATGTCTGAATATGTTTGTTTGCAATTTGACCACACTAGATAATTAATCTATAAACATTTAGTTTAGAAATACATATTAAATTTAAATATTTTATTTTGTCTTTTATTTAATTAAAAGACAATTATTTTCACAAGCCGCTGACAACGCAAAATTTAAGTTGTTTTAATCCTCAATTTTGTTTTATGTATGAAAAAGAGATACAAAAACTTCCATGGTTGATTTTTTATATGTCTTATTAGAGTTGTACTTTTTAGTATCATTTTCCTCTTCTCTACTACATCTTGACATGCCGCGACATCGACTTCATTCTGCGTATATCTTTCAATCTGGTTGTCGTCCACACTATTAATGTGCTTATCAGCACAATTTTTTTTTTAGCAAAATTAATTAGTAAAACATTAGTATATTAGTAAAGCATTAGTATAAACCAGTTAAGTGCTGAATAAGTATAACAAAAATTTTAGCTGAAAACACGATTTTAGCAAAAAATTTGCTAAAAAATAGTATACCTGATTTACAAGACGTTTTACTAACTTTTCTACTAACTTATTTTTTGAATGTAGGTTATATGAATGTATAATTTTTATTTTTATTAAAAATTATATCAAACATTTTATATTTGAAATTTTTTGTACGTTTGGGGTGGAAAAGTAATA
The DNA here is from genome assembly GCA_021234595.1 of Delia radicum. Lineage (NCBI taxonomy): Eukaryota > Metazoa > Arthropoda > Insecta > Diptera > Anthomyiidae > Delia > Delia radicum. The sequence goes on from CM037851.1 coordinate 252,541,188, forward strand.
ATAAGGAATTAATATATTACTTTTCTATTACAAACCCTATTGTTTTAACAATGCCATGTCCATCAATGTAACTACTTACCTCGGTAACTCGGTATCTCCTCAGTTACAGGTAAGGAGATATCAACATTTTTTTATTTAAATCTTTAATTTTAGATTAAATATTATTTTAAAATTGTCATATTTATAGAAAAAATGTAATTATTTTAAATTTTATGCAGTAACGAACTAATTATACCATAACAACATTTAAACATGTACATTTCGTGTTACTTATGAGCAGTCGTCTTACTGAAAACAGTTGCGAAGTAATGCAATGGTAAGGAGTTTAACTTATTACCAGGTAACATGTTCCGTAATACCAACCTATTCCCAAGGTTTTGTTGGGAAATAAACAAACATATATACTTTAATTTTATGATTGATACTTCCCATTTTGGCTATTTCTAAAACATTTCATCGATTAACAATTCATTGACACGTTTTCGTCGTTTTGTGCGAAAAATTTCTATTAATGATAAGATCTTAACATAAGCAGGCGTTTAAAACTAGGTTGATCTATAAATTTTAATTTAAATACGAAATTTGCAAATGTTTTTTTAATCACTTGGGTTGGGTTTGATGTCTACTTAAGTTCTTTTATGTTCCACTTATGTTTCCCACATATATTTTATGATTATTTTATACAAATTTGTCTCATTTTAACTCATTCTTTTCCAATGTGTCTTTAAAGAAACGTTAACTTTAAAGTATTGCCAAAAATCGAAATAGAAACCAACAAAAACAATAACAAATTTATATTAAAAAAAAATTATAAAAAAAATCTCTCTTTAATTTTTTAAGATTTTTTGGACACTTTTTCAAAAATTAAAAAAATAAATTTTTTTCAATTTTCATGAAATAGGAACAGTTCAATCTAAAATTAAATTAAGAAAAAATAGTATTATTCACTTTAATAAGTTTTTTGTATTTGTAAACTTCGGTTTGTCTTTAAAGTCACGTTGCACTGTGGAAAATATTTGTTAGTTTTTGATCATAAATGGTTTTGGAAAATTGTTGATTTATGGTATAAAGTGTATATTAGGGTGGTCCTTATATTGCACTTTGTCGATTTATGGTGCTCCCAACCCCTAAAAACGTTAAGCGATGTCTAAAAAGGAAATTCTGAAAATTTGAGCAAAATCGATTAACCCTACGATACTGCTCAAATTGGTCAAAGTTTGGGCTCCTGGGCCAAAACTGCCAAAATTGGAAAAAAATTTATAAATTAAAATTTAATGAATATATCAAAACCTAAATACTTTTTGATTTACATTTGCCCAGAGATACTCTGATAAAATATATAAAGTTTTTGGACTATCGTTAACCCTTGTTATTAAAAAATAGCGCATTTTTCAAACCTCTAAATTGATTTTTTTTTTAAATTTTGTTAATCAAAATTTCGAAAAATGTTAATTTTCTTTATTAATTTTAGAGTATAATAGTTGGGTATTAAAAATAAAAAAAAAAAAAAATTAAAAATCTATCTACCCATTTCAAAATGGCGGATTTCAAGAAAATCAAAATTTAATGCCAAATTTTCAAAAATTAATTTAAAAAAATCCATATAGTTACTAATAACCAATAAATATATTTTGTTTACTTATTGGGCTTATAAATAGCCATTAAAAATAAGTACAATTGAAATACATTGTTAACCTATGTTATCCCGGTAGCGAAACTACACATTTTAGAAAATTTGGAGCTTTATGCTAAAATTGATAATTGATAAAAATGAAAATGCTTGAAATTAATTACTAAAGTATGTTTTTTGTATTCTACTAGAATGGAACTAAGCATATAAAAAATATGAAGTTATATGCACCTCGTTAACCCATGTTTACCACAAGGCAAAAAAATGGTATTTTTAAAATCAATGCCCCATATAAACTGAAAAATATATTTTTTTAATCAAGTAAATGGTCAAATTAAGTTACAAAATATTGTAATTTGTCGTAAATATAATTTTGTAGTAGTTAAATTTTTTTCAAAATTAACCCTTCGCTGCACCGACACCAATTTTTTTTTATATGTGAATTTTCTGCTTACTTATTACAATAAAAAAAAAAATTGGTGTCGGTGCATCAAAGGGTTAATTTTGAAAAAAGGGTTAATCGATTTTGCTCAATTTTCCAGAATTTACTTCTTAGACATCGTTACACGTTTTAAGGGGTTGGGAGCAGCATAAATCAACAAAGCTGAGATTTTGTACTATAAGAATATATAAATATATTTTTGATTGTGGCCCTTTAAGTATGGCAAAATATTGACTGAATATAAGATTTTAAACTTTAACAATTTCGTGGAATTTGGCTACCCTATATTTCAAGTAAATGTCAAGTGTCATACCTTTGCGTCAGGTATATATTATGAAGAAAAAGGGTAGGAGAAAGAACATAACCTTGCGGTACCCCTGAATTTAGCTGAAACTCATTTGATGAGACCCCATCTAAAAGAACACAAAAGTTCATTTAATAAATACAATTGCTACTAATTTATAATTATTAAAATGCAATGCATCAAGTACCAAAAACAATATATACTGGGTAGTCTAAATAACAAAAATTTTTTCAACACTAATGCCCGTAATTTCAAGCCATAGATACCTACCGGTGCTTAGATACCTGCTGGATTTTGTTCGTGTACACGTTATATATCTAAGCACCGGTAGGTATATATTGCTTGAAATTACGGGCATAAGTAGTCTTAGTAGCCCAGCTGTTTATCTTCCTCTTACCTGGTTTTGACATTTCTTACATGGTTTTGACATTTCTTTGTACTGTACGCAACAACAAAATGCCTGTTGTTTTTGTATTGTTTGTAGTTGTTTGTTGTAATTGTTGTTCTCGTAATACTACCTATATAAATTTATCTTGCTGCCTACTTAAAAAACGATTTTCAACTTCGAATAAGGTTTTAACTATTACCTTCACTCGCATCCAACAATACCAAGAGAGGCGAATACACTTAACGGTCCAGTACTGAGAACAATCGCAAGATATTAAGCTCTGGTGAATAAAATTATGAATAACACAAAACAATACGCCAGAGATGCTAACACTTTTAAAACTAAGTGGTCTTTACACTGCAAGAAGGTCACTGAAAATACAATAAAAGCCTAAATGGCTGGAATTTCTGAAAAAGTAAAAATAACTTTTCAGTTCTGCTTATAAAATGTCAATTTGTAAAATGCCAATTTGTATAAATATGACGCTAAACCCGGAACGGCGCAGTGCGATAAAGCCATGGGCAGTAATGCCATATGATCTTATTTCACCGTTTTTTTGAGAAATAAGACCATAAGGTGTTTTTTCCCATTTAATTTAGAAATAAAGCCATTATGGCTTTATTACTCAATTAAAAAATTTTGGTTCAACAAAAATGTAGTATATTTCATTACAAAAAAATAATATTTACAACAAATTTAACAAAAAAAATTTACAAGTTTTCCTGCGTAGCCGGCCGTCGGCCGGCCTTAGGGGTTTTTCCTCCAGTAAGGAAAACTTTTCTGTGTTTAAAGTAATCTATAAATAATAAGTGGCTTTGCCGTGGCCGGCTACGCAGAAAAACTTTGCTCGGCAAAGCCACTTATTATTTATAGATTACTTTTACACAGAAAAACTTTCCTCAGCGAAGCCGCGAGTGGGACATACTGGAGCAAAAAATCCCTAAGCCCGGCCGAAGGCCGGCTACGCAGGAAAACTTTGCTCAGCAAAGCCTTTTACTTATTTATTGATTAATTTACCCCCTCCCCACTATATAACCCCACTACCATAACTTTTCAACACTTCGCAATGACAACTCATTATTTTGTCACTACGTAACTAAAAAAAAAATACACAACATGGCTTTATTTCCCATTTGGTTGCAAAACGACCATGGCCTTATTTCCCAATAAGTTGGAAAAGACGCCATATGGCATTATTTCCCATTTTTTGAGAAATAAGACCATATGGCCTTACTGCCCATGGCTTTATCGCACTGCGCCACCCGGAACTCCTTTCTGAAGTGGCCAATAGAGTGATCTAAAAATATTACATAAAATTAAGTTTTTTTTTAATTTGTTTAGTTTTTAAATTGATCAGATAAAAGGTAAGTATTGGGAAGGTAAGTGTGTCCTTCTTGCAAGCTAATTTTTTTGAAACAATTAAATTATATTGTTATAAAATTAAAGTATAAAGCTCTATCATATTCTTGTATGTCCGCTTTTTGTAAGCCCCCCCCCCCCCCCCCCCCCCGATCGTTCAAGAGATTATTTAACTCCAGAAAAAAATGTTAGTGTTAAAAACAAATTGTATGGTAAAAAAATTTCAAGTGAAATAAATATTTTTGATGAATTTAAAATATTATTCACCTCTTAGCGTCTGGTGGAACCACTGCATTACGAAATGCCTGGATTAAAAGACATCTGTAACAACACTTATGATACTCTTATGGAGAAAGCTCGAAACGAATCGAGCGAATTCGTCACCTACACCAAATGCAATTAGCTTCGACAGAAGTGCTTCGTGCCACACTCTGTCAAACGCCTTGGAAATATTCAAAGCTACAGCCTTAGTCCTTCGAAAGATATACTGTCGATCGTTCTAGAGATTATTTACAAGATGAAAGTTAATCATGCTTTTCATTATCTTCGAAAGCACTGAACAAATCGCTATCGGACGGTAATTCCCGGAGTCAGAAGCCGAGCCCCTGTTAAGGGATTGGCTGGACATTAGCAATCTTATAGCAAGAAGGATATAGAAGATTGAAGAGTTTACGCAATGGTCGAGCTAACGTCGAAGAGCACTTTTTTAAAACAAGTGCGGAAATGCCATCTGGCGCAGGAGATTTATTGACATTAAATCCGCTAAGGACTCCGTCATTTCAACGCCTTAGAATTTTAAAAGGATCAAGAATATACTTCGACGCGTTGCAAACAACATGACTAACTGATATACACACATCTTCAGCACAAAAACCTAATTGTGTCATAAACTTTCTTTTTAGTATAAGAATAGACTTCTGTTAGCATAACCATGCAAATAGGAGTTTATAGTTATTTACGACATACATCAACAACTACAAGAACAAAATAAGCAAACAGTTTGAATGGTGCCATTATGACTTGAATGACTGACAGTAAACAACGAACCCAGAACAACAACAATATGGTGGATAAATTGTTATAAATATAACAGGTGCATTGACACCAACGACGGCATGCAAGCCATAAATTGGCAAGTGTTGGTGAAAACATGCGTACAACAATTGTTTTCACCAACAAAAATATAAACAAACCCGAAAAAACATGAAATAACAAGTGTTTATTAAACACCGAGAAAGCAAGAGAGAGAAAAAACAATTGTAAAAAAAGAGAGAGTGACAAGAAACGGAAGTTAATTACAAGAGTATAAGAATTTAACATACAAAGAGGAAAGCTTGAATAAGAAATATCTTGAGAAAGTTTTCGTTTAGGCCATCAACTAAGCAAACCTAACATTATAATGAAAACTCAATGAAAATGTGTTTTCAGTTCGTGTTCAGATCCCTAGATATAAAAACGTAAAAACGTTAAAGAAAACGCATTTTAATATTAGAAAATAGATATCCTAGAGAAAAAAAAAGAAAAAAATATTATACAGCTCAAGTGAAAAAATTATTTTATTTTAAAAATCTGCAATAGAAATTAAGAAATTAAAAAATTAAAAAAACAATCCTTAATAAAATTTAAAAATTATTAATAATTGTGCCCAAAAAAAGAAAAAAAAGTAGGGGTAAAAAATGTGTTAAATGTTTAAAAATAGTTTTCATATTCTTTTTGATTGAAAAGTTTAAAATTTACTGAAATCACTTTGCAATTGACCACAAACAAGGTTAAATTGGAAAAAATCGGTATGTTACTTAATACAATATTTCCTCAATTTTTTTTTTAACGAATCAATTAATTAAATAATAAAAAAAAATATACATTCAAAGTCCACGGTTAAATAAAAAAATGTATATATAAAGGTTTTCCAGCAATAGGAGGAAAAAAAAACGTAGCAAAAACAACAACAACAAAAATTCAAAATGTGTATATGTGAAAATTTCAATATACGTACTGCCATTATACATAAACATACAAAACGGCAAACAGACAGACCTACCCGAACTACATTAATGTTGCCAGAAAACATGATTTATCCCCGAAGCTTTAAATTGTCTAAAAATTATGTTTGAAAGTGATTTTATTTAAATTCTATACAAGGCAGAAATGTTAATTATTTAACATTGTTGGGGCGTATACTTTATATCCCATTGAATGCGTATGAGTAATATTTATTACTAGGGCAACCGAAAAAATCAGTTAAAACAATAGTTTAGCTCTTAAAAAAGTGAAATAAGCCACTAATATTTAAAAAGCGTCAAGTTTAAAAAATATACCAATGTATGAAGAATTTCAAAAATGTTCGACACTTTGAGGCGAAAATGTTTTTATTTTTTTTAATGACACGAATGCCCTTTTTGAAATTTATACTATGCGTTTAGTACGAAAAATTATGAAAGGAATAATTTGTTCTACAAGCTTGTTTTTCGTAGTCCAAAATAGCTTTAGAGTGAATCTCGAAAGCAAATGCATAAACATAAGAAAGCATAAATTATCCTTCTTACTAACTACTAGTGTCCGACCGAACAGTTCGGCCAAAAAACTATATTTTGCCGGTTTTTTGATATCTAGAGGCAATGATGACAAATTTTGGTATTGGAAACATGTTTGTTGAGCCGATTTAATTCGATTTTGTGTATAAAATTTAAGAGAAAAGCCGAAGTTGAGCTATAAAGTTAAAAGTTCGGCCGCCGAACTATTTTCAATTCGGCCGAACTTTCTGAGGCCGAACAGTAAATTCATTCCTTAACTACAGACTTTTCTTCAAATTTGACATTCAAAATAGCATCTAATCAGCCCAATAAACATTTTTCCATCCGCCAAATTTGTCCATAATGCTTTAAAATACCGAATACAGACCAAATGCATTTTCTGGCGGAGCTATTCGGTCGGACACTACTAACTACGATATAACCATATCGTAAAAATTGCAATTTTTGTGCATTTACTTAAGAAGATATGGCAATTTTTCGATTTTCGAAAAAGGCGAAATTTAGCGAAAACATACCTTGACTTTAATACATATTGCTCAAACTTTAACCCTCTAACCAGGCGAGGTGTTTTAAATTGGCCATAAATGATCCAAATAAGTGTTTTATAATATTAAGTTAAGCTATTTCCATAGAAAACCCAATTTACAAATAATTTTTTTGTGTGCAGAGCACGGTTGGAAAGCGAAAAGGTCTTAAAGTTAAAATTTCTTAAAAAATCAAAGAATAAATATTTTTAAATGAACATTATTTTTGAAAATCCTAAAAACGTATTTATTTTGCTTAGAAACCATTGGTATTACACACAAAGTGAGATTGAAGTTTAAGGTGATTTTTTACCCAATTTAGCAATTTTCAAAAAACGATAATCGACATATCTTCTCAAGTAAAAGTACAAAAGGTAAAATTTTTGGACTGTAGCTATAACTTGGTAAGAGGAATAATTAATGTCTCAACATATTTATGTTTATGGATTAGTTTTTGTGATTCACTTTTTTTTGGCCCACATCGCCATAGAAGAGCATATTAGGTTCGTTTGATGTAATTTTGGGTAAAGCCTGGTAAAATGATATTAATAAAAAAATTCGCTCAAAAAGACATAAAAATCTCAAAATACCTCAAACGCACAAAAACCAAATTTTAAGTCCAAAAATAAAAGTCATAAATTGTTCATATAAAAAAAATGTCATTAAGAAGTAAATATATAAAATATTATATAAAAAAAATATTATTAAATAATAAAAAGTCATATTTTATAAAGCAATTAATATTTTAGAATTTTTGTTGTTTTTGTTTCACAAATTTAAAACATGTGTTTAATTAACAGCTGATGATTTGATAGTTTTACCATATTACCTGAAGACATAGTACGGGTAACTTCTGTTAAAAAGGGAAACACACTAACACTCTCATCAACGCTCTCATTTGCCCAATTTCATTCAATTAAAACGTTACGTTTTTTACTAACTTCTTTTTTTGAGTGCATATTCACGACGTGAATTAATTTTATATCTGAAAATATAAAGAAATGATTATACATAACATAAACAAAATTATCGTTCAACTACTTACATCAATGATTGTCTAAATAATGGCTTCTTTCAAAATAAGACAAATGAAGTAATTATAGATACGAAACAAACAAAAAATTACATATATAACCGTTTTTTGTAATAAGAAAAAGGAAATATAAAAAATTACATAAGATGTGTGTCCTTGTCTTCCGCTTAGTCTGTACCTGAACGTATATTTTTTTGACCACACTACATGAATATCACTATACATAACCTGACCAACCATTCCGCTTTTGGCAGGACTATTCCGCTTTTTAAAGACTTATCCCGCATTTAATATTTTTCCCGATTTTTAATTATTATACCATTTGCAATAAAACTGGGTGGTAGAATGAACGAAAATCGACAAATCGTTCTTTTAAGGGACATCCTAATGGTGGCATATCTAATTAGATAGGGTCCAATAACTATTTAAATACAATTTAATTCGAAAAATGGCGAATACAATCAAATTGGATTTAATTTCTTCAAATTATATACAATTGAATTCGAATTTTGACCAGATATTATTGAACTAAATAATATCATACAACATAAAATGTATTACAATTAGATCCAATTTTTTACAAATGGTTCGATTTGTACATTTATTAAAAAGAATATATGTAAATTTAAAAAAAATTCTACGTGAATGTACACTCAAAAAAATAAGTTAGTAGAAAAGTTAGTAAAACGTCTTGTAAATCAGGTATACTATTTTTTAGCAAAATTTTTTGCTAAAATCGTGTTTTCAGCTAAAATTTTTGTTATACTTATTCAGCACTTAACTGTTTTATACTAATGCTTTACTAATATACTAATGTTTTACTAATTAATTTTGCTAAAAAAAAATGGTGCTGATAAGCACATTAGTAGTGTGGACGGCAACCAGATTGAAAGATATACGCAGAATGAAGTAGATGTCGCGGCATGTCAAGATGTAGTAGAAAAGAGGGAAATGAAACTAAAAAGTACAACTCTAATAAGACATATAAAAAAATCAACCATGGAAGACTTTTGTTTCTGTTTTTCATACATAAAACAAAATTGAGGATTAAAATAACTTAAATTTTGCGTTGTCACCGGCTTGTGAAAATAATTGTCTATTAATTAAATAAAAGACAAAATAAAATATTTATTTATTCAAACTAAATGTTTATATGTGTGGTCAAATTGCAAACAAACATATACAGAAATGTAGACAGAGTAAAGTGAAAGATAAAGACAGGTAGATTTTTTTTATGGTTCCGTTTTCTTATTGCAAAAAGGGTTGTTTTTTTCGTTTCGTTTGTTTTTGTTTATTTTTTCATTTCGTTTCTATAATTATCTTCGGCAGTTGCGATAGCATCATTTAAACGATAGCATCATTTAGACAACCATTGATGTAAGTAATTGAAAGACAATTTTTGTTATGTTATATATATTTATTTCTATATATTTTCAGATATTAAATAAATTCATGTCGTCAATGTGGAAAAATGAAAATTTTTATATTTCGTTATTATAGTAAATTATTTTTAAAAGAATCACAAAAATATGTTCTATGATTTTCAGCAAATAAATTAACTAAATTACAATTTTTCTACAAATTTTTTGCGTTTTTTTCAGTCTACTAAAATTCAGCAAAAAATGTATTAATATTTAGCAAGGCTTTTGTATTTCTAATCTACTAAGTGTTAGCAAAACTTTTGCTGAATCTACAAATTTTGTTGCTAAAAATCAGCTCGCTGATTTTCAGCAAAAGATTTTACTGACATTAGCAACTTTTTTGAAAGCATCCACCTGACTAAAATTTTGCTGACTCAGCAAAATTTTTTGCTGACTTTACAAACTTTTTTTTTTGAGTGTAGTTTTAAATAATTTTTTTTTAAAGAGAAGCAACACTCAGGAAATTCTTCCTATTAATTAATGTGTTGATTTCTTTGGAAAGGGGATAGTGGAGAGATGAAAGGTGATGAAAGATGAAGGGCTTCAAACATGGCAACACTGTAGTCTTCGAACAGTTGTTGCTCGCCACCTGATGAAGAGTTGGCAAATTAATTGAAGCCCTGATTCATTATTTTACTTCGGTGGGGTTAAGTGCTATGGGAACACCGAAGGTGGGTGTATCGATACATATAAGTGATAGAAAACTCATACATATTATTTTTCTAAATTGATGTTGTCGTTCACCGGAAATCGAACCCGGGACCATCCGTGTAACAGTCCAACACGCTAACCATTACACCACAACCCCCACAAGAAAAACTCAACTACACTAAGGTAATTATGAAAATAAAGACGACAGAAATTGTAGCAAAAACAAATGTAATTTCAGTTAAAGAAAGGGCGACAAACATTTCATTTAATTCAACTAACATTTGTCATTTGTTTTTAATGTTCAAAAAATTACTAACAGTTGTAGTAAAAATGAACCACATATGTTAGTAAAAAATAAACAAACATTTACTTTTTTTTATTTTTTTAAATAACAAAAAACAACTGTAAAAAATGAATGTAAAATCATAAGACAGTATTTTTTAAATGAACTACAAGGTTAGCAAAAAATTTAATTTGTTCTACAAATGACTGACATTTACATTAAAAATAAAGAAACTGTATTACAATATAAACAACTACATATTTTTAAAGCAGAATTTTCCTGAGTGTATACTTCAAGCTATATAAACTTACACGTTTTTTAAAAATACTGTTCTCAAAACTCAATTTCATTAAACGGAGCGAAAACCCTAGGAAAAAAACTGCGAAAGTGTAAAAATCGGAAAATTTTGGTTTCACTTTTAAACCATCATTTAACTTTTCACCAACCAGCCATATGGAAATTAACTTTTCAGTGAAAGATTCTTCCAAGTCTAGTGAGATCATAGTATTTAAGTATTGTCAATCTAGCTCTATCTATCGTTCCTCTCAATTCATAAAGCCTTGAAAAACAAGAGGCAGTTTAAGCAGGTGTCGAAAATGTTTGAAGAACGTCATATACGCTTTTATTTGTTGTTTTTTCACAGCAACTTTACAATATACGTGCAATTTGTTTGTTGTAGCACATGTTCTATGACCATAAAGTAGCTGGATATTTTTTATTTTAATTGAAACTTCAGAATTTGGTGAACATACGAGTATTACAAAAAAAAACATGTTACAGTGTTTTCGTCGGAAGAGGACTTAACCCAAAAGTGCGAACATTAAAAATGTTTTAGTGATGATCAAAATCTTCGATGAAGCACTTTTTGCAAAAATCTATTTTGAATTTACAAAAATTAAACCTTTCCAACTTTGGAAACCCGCCCTCTTTAACAGGGCCGTACCACCATGTTTTTTTTTAAATGAACTACAAGGTTCATTTAACAAGGTTCATCAACAAATGACTGACATTTACATTAATAAAGAAACTGTATTACAATATAAACAACTACATATTTTTAAAGCAGAATTTCCCTGAGTGAAATACTATGTGGTTCATATTAACCGAGGTAAAATCGTTAACGAGTAAAAAGTGTTTTATATTATTTTTTTATTATTTAATACAACTATATCTCGTTATATATTGCTTTGTATGGCACAATGTATAAAAAGATATAACTTTTGTTTTTCGAACAAATTTATATTGTCCCATATCTAACTGTATCTTCCCAGCAAAAAATTTCCAAAAAGGTTAGCGGGTTTGTAATCAAGCATTTTGGGCAGAACGCATTCCTTACTAGATTACCTACTCGATTCTTTTAACAGGGCGTGAGACTAAAATAATTGATTCTTTAGAATTGATTACTTTTTTTTACCAAAGAACCATTTACTTTATATTTTTAAGAACTACATACATTTTTTAATAAAGAAATAGTTCCATTGTAAAACTACGAAGTACTTACACAAAAAATAAATAAATAAATAGTTCCCTAGAAAAAATAAGAAGTACTTACATTTAAAAAAAAGAAGTAGTTCCATAAGTAAATTCAACTTTTACTCACACGTGATTCTCCTAGGTCACTCAAATATAACGATCAAAACTCATACGGAAATAAAATCCTAAAAAGTGAAACATCGAATTGATATGATAACATGGGTCTGTCATAACTTTGGAGCTATAAACCACGAAAATATAAATTTTTCAAAAAAAAAATGCAATTTCTGTTTTTAGTATTATTTTCCTGCAAATAAAAGTTGTTTGAAAAAATATATGAAATAAATTCTTTAAAATTGTATAACTTCTTTTTTTCTTCATTATTAACTACTTCCAATAACGTCCTTTTATTAAGACAAATTATATGATTACTTCTTGAGTACAAAAAGTTATACATATAAGTTAATAACATTGTAATTTTCTTTTAATTAAATAATTACTTTGTTATTGAGTTCATGGTTTCTGGTTTAAATTTAAAGAATTGATTACAATACTACTTGCTTTTTTGACTCTATCGTTGGAATGAGTTTGGTATTGCAGTTACTAAATTTGGCAATGAGATATGTAAGCAAGTGTGGGCATCACCTTCTTTTTGGAATGTGTAATTTTTTCCTGGGTTTTTACTTATGTTAGCATATACATGACAACCATTTACCAACGAAATCCAGTTTAAACTAAATTTCGATCGTATGGTGTTGTGTATAAAATTAAGATAACATTTTTATTTCAATAATTTTTTTAGTATTTCATCGAAGACTTAATTATGCCATAAGGGCATTCGTTATGTTAAAACCGATTTTTTTTATTGGTAACGTTTTTTATGATACAAAATCTAAAAGAATTAAAAATGTTTTGCAAAAAAAAAAATAGTCAAAAAAAAATAAATAAAATTGGTATTTTTGCAGAATTATGTACAACTCTCTTTTTTGGAAGAATTTTACAAAAGCACTTTAAACAATTTTAAAACTTTTCCAAAAATATTTTTTAGATAAAAAAAAACCGAAATACTCAAATTTAACGTAGAAATTTCTTTTAAAATTTCAAAAGCAAAAAATGGAAAACTTTTCTATTAAGATAATAACATTTTAAAACAACAATAACTTCACTCTATTTTCGAAGTAATATTTGAGTTTTATTCCTTTCAAAGGCATTTTAACAAAGCACAGTTTTTTTTAGCTTATTCAAGATTTTAGCTAAAAACTACGAATTTGATATAATTAAATTTTTTATCTGTAAAATTTCAATATCCCGCTTTTTGCAAAAAAATCCCCCTTTTTCGTCTACCGAGTCCCGCTTTTTGATCAAAAATATTTGGTCACGTTGACTATATATGAATAGCACTGAAAATCACTATAAACATTTAGTTTACACATATACATTTAATCTTTACTAAATTTAAATAAATTTTATTTTGTATTTAATTTAATTAATAGAAAATTACTTTGACAAGCCGGTGACAACACAAAATTTAAGTTTTTTTATTTTTAATTTATAACGAGCTTTCAAACCTCAGTATATTTACAAAAATAAAGCAAAACAAACATCTGACTAAAAATCTCATCAGGACCCGAAGTTTTTAAAAAGCAAGAGCCTCCAGAATAGGCAGAGCTTTAACAAAAATCCTATTAATCGTCAATTTTGCTCCATTCTTGTCTTCTTGGTAATCAAACACGTGGCTAGGGTCTTTTCTTAACAAGCAGCATGACGTTACTTTGAAGACCAAAAATGTTCTCTTTATAAAAAAAAAAAATAGTTTTTACTCTGACTCAAGAAATATTGTTACAGTTTTATTAGTTTTTTGATTTTCTATCCATCGAGATTATTTTTAAGCTATTTTTAATTTAGCGCGAGCTTTCAACCTCCGTATATTTACAAAAATTAAGCAAATCAAAATATTAGCTAGGTTGGTACTAGTACTTCGATGTGGCTAAAGATATCATCAGAACTCGAAGTTTTAGAAAAGCTAGAGCCTCCAAAATTGGAAGAGCTTTAACAAAAAACCTAGTAGTCATCAATTTTGCTCCATTCTTGTCTTCTTAGTAATCAAACACGTGGCTAGGGTTTTTTCCTAACAAGCACCATGCCGTTACTAAACTTTCAAGACCAAAAATGTTCTACTTCAAAACAAAAAATTTGGTTTTTACTCTGGCTCAAGTTTTTTTTATTGATGTCCTTTTGACTTACAAATGAAAAATAGATACAAAAAACTTCCATGGTTAATTTTTTTATGTTTTACAGGAGTTGTACTCTTTAGTATCATTTTCCTCGTCTCTGCCGCGACATTAACTTCATTCTGCGTATATCTTTCAACCTGGTTGTCGTCTACACTAATGTGCTTATCAGTTCAATTTTTTTTAGCAAAATAAATTAGTAACACATTAGATCAAAACAGTTAAGTGATAAAAAAGTATAACTAAAATATTAGCTGATAACAAAGTTTCAGCAAAAAATTTTGCTGCAAAATAGTGTATTTAATTTAACTTTTCTTCTAACTTATTTTTTTTAATTGTAATATTGCACTTTTTATTTAATAACAAACCTAATTTTAAAATTCTATGAATTTAGCCACAACTAAAACAATATTGTAATATTCGGCAGTAGGTTTTGAAAACGACTCGTAGCTAAAAAGATTTTAATAACATTAAAGTGAACAAATTTTCTGAAAATAATGCCTTATGAGGTAATTAGCAATTTGAAACTAGAAAAACATTCAAACTTAAAGTATGAGACTGGTACAAAATCACGGTTATCTGAGAAAAATCTTGCTGCTCTATTAAAATTTTTTAAAAATCATCAAAAGTGGTCAAAACATATTCAATATATTGTTTTCTTATTTGATGTGTCCAAGATTAATTAAATTATATAAGCCGGAGTAATGTTTGCAAGAAAAACCAAGGAAAAGACAAGA
Source organism: Delia radicum (assembly GCA_021234595.1). Taxonomy (NCBI): domain Eukaryota; kingdom Metazoa; phylum Arthropoda; class Insecta; order Diptera; family Anthomyiidae; genus Delia; species Delia radicum. The sequence continues at coordinate 252,556,198 of CM037851.1, forward strand.
CCCCAAATGAACAATTAATACACTTAGGTGCTGCGGTGTCCATATATTGGTCTGGGGTTGTTTTTTGGAGCAAAAAATAGCCGAAATAAAAAACGATACTCTAACTGGAATTTTATTCTAAGATATCCCAAAACGACATATTTAGTGAAAAATAAATTGATATTTGCATTAATTAAAGCCAATGGTTTGGTGGGAATAATCGAAAATACAACTGTTAAACAATTAATTCTCACATCTCAATCATAATATATAAATGCATTGATATTTGTTTAGCGTAAAATACAGAAAAAAAATATCACAAATATTCCAGATCCCATATGGGCTAATTACTTCAAGTGGTAAAAAGTTTATATGGTGACGTTATAAAGCAGTGCTAAAAGATAATAACTATCCAAAAAATTATTGTTCCCTAAAATTTGTGCCATGTTTTTAACTTTGCTTTGATAGAAGTTTCCAATTTCCAAATTAATTTTGGTGAAAAAAGTATTTGAGGTAAAATATTCAATACTATTCACTATGTCTCTGGTTACAAAATGTCCAACATTTCTTATAGTAAACAAAAATTGAGGTGAAAAAAAATTTCGAGGTGAAAAAAATTTGAGGTGAAAAAAAATTTCGAGGTGAAAAAAGTTTGAGGTGAAAAAAAAAATTTGTTGAAAAAAGTACTTGAGGTGAATATTCAACACTATTCACCTCTATATGTCTGGTTACAAAATGGACAAGTCACGTAATTTAGTAAAATTCGCACATTTGTATGAAAAATTTTGAGGCAGCCTTACATTTTCACTTATAACTCTTTAAGCGCTATACCGATTTAGCTCATTTTGAACACCACACTTCTAAAGAAGCTACCAAACAGTCTGTATGAAAATTAGCATCCTCGCTTTCGTCGTTATTGCATTTTATTTTTACAAATTTCAACATTTTATGTTCATCCATAGTAAAAAAAATACCAAAAATATGCTAAAAAGAGTCAACTTCAAAAGCCTATAAAAACAAAACAAGAGCAAATATTTCAAAACCCTTTGGGGGTTTTTATCTACTAATGGTCTACTTTCATTTTCCGTTGAAATGGTCCGGGATGTCTGCCATGACCCGAAATTTGTTTGCACAGTGTAATCAGGGATATGAACTTCATGCACTAAAAAAGTGTGTTTTAGGCGCCTATAATAAGCATAATAAAATAATCTTAAAATATGCACTAAAAACTAGAAAAATATGTACTTATTATTTTTTTAATGTTATTTTTTTTTTTTTTTCTAAAATTCTTAACTGGAATTTTGGTAGTTTCGAAGAAAATTAACGAAAACCGAGAAAAGAAAGGCACTTTAAATAAATAATTTTTCATATAATTTAATTTGTGTTGTTTAAAATATTCTCTGCAAATGTTGTTAAAATCACTTTAAAAAAGCGACTATTTTACGTAAAGCTAAGAAGAATAGAATTAAAATATGCGTTTAATACAAAATAAGTAAAAATAAGCTATACAAATATGCATTTAAAGCAAAATATGCATTTATAACAAAAATATGGACTAACAAATTGATGCCATTTTAACACAAATTCTATGATTCGCATAGATATTTAATTTGCCCTGTTCTCAGACTTAAGGGGTTCATGCATTTGAATGAACTTTAGGTCCTTCATAATAATTAGCAAATTACTAAAAAAGTTTTCAATTTGTTCACGTAACATTTGCGTACTGACCAATAAAGACGAAAAAAATAAAAAAAAAAATAAAAATTTCCAATTTATTGATACCCCCTGAATGTTAACAAAGTCTGATTTTTTCAATCAGCTTTTAACTCCGAAAAAGGCGCGTTTGGTGCATCTCTTAAACTAGCAAAGCTAAGAACTTGAAATTTTGAACATAGCTTCATCTAATGGCCAGAATTCATCTAATGGCCAGAATCTAAAAATGAGCTGAGAAGTTTAAAAAATTCGATTTTCGAAGAAATTTTTTGGAGGGTAAACATTTTACTTTCTAATTTGAGGACCCCGAATAAAAATCTAAAGTCAAAATTGAAATATATTCACAAACAAAAAGTCGGTAGTGAAAGGGTTAACACACATATATTAACATACATTATATTGATGGTCATAAGTTGATACTGCAAAATTTGTTATACAACTGAAGATTTACGGCCTTAATTGCTTTATCTATCATATAAAAACCATTTGACATCTTTATCTTAATCTGTATTAAAAAAAAATTGTTTAATATAATTTTATATAATATAATAATATATATAATCAATATAAAATGTTAGATCTGCGGTATCTATTAGATGGGACATACACTGATAGAATTTTGTTGGACGAGTTTTAATGAAATTTTCGTCACAAAGTGAACAAAAAATTTCTTAAACTTTATAAAAAAAACCTCCATGATAGCTAAGAAACTAGTTTTCATGAAACTTTTTCATTAGACATTGAAATTTTTAATAAATAAATAAAATTTTTCTTAAAATTTTATAAAAAACTGTATTAAATTAGTGAAAAGTTTTAGTGGACGAATTTCAGTGACATTTCATAGATCTAATGCAAAAATTCATTATTATCATGCAGGTAATTCTCTCAGTGTAGCTTTTAAATAAACTCATACAAATAAGTCTATAAAATTGCAGAAAAAGTTACTAAAAATAAGTGAAAAATTACGTTGCAGGAAAAAGTAGTAAAATTAGCAGAATATTTTTGCGAAATATTAGTAAAATAAAATAATTTGGTATTTGAGTTCCCTTTGCCGCTTAAACATATGTTTAGACAGGATTTTGGAAATTTTTTCGTAAAGGTGCAAAACGTGATAAGTTTTTCCAATGGCGGCCTTCCTATACCGTTTTGGATAGAAATATGTAGTTTTCCTGGTGTATGGGCTAATTCTTAAAAAAGTACTTTTTGGAATTTGTACCAGGAACGGTGAAAATGAGGAATCAAAAAGGGGGATCTCCGCATTTAACGGCCTGCCGAAATCACTGAAATATGGAACTTGAAATTTAATAAGAATGTTCCTTCTCTCGAGTCGACATTCGCTTAAATGGGATTTTTGTGAATTTATAGGGGTAGGGGAGAAAAGTAGAAAAGTCTTTCTTGACCATACGCACTTTTTTTTAGAAACCTTAAATTTAAAATTTCATTATTTTATTTGAATGCTTTTATGGCCGAAATATCGTTATAAGTCCTGACTTGCATTTAACATTTACAGTCAATTGTAAATATCCATTATCAATTGTTAATAATATGTAAAAATAAAACATACAATCATCACATATACATATATGCAGTTCAGAATACGAAAAAATTTCAAAAAATATAAATTGTATTTTAGACAGTAAAAAGCTGAAGTGAATTGTAGTTCAGAATAATAATTGGCAATCAAAATTGAATAAATATAAAGCAGCGATAAAACCCGAACAACAACGAATTAAAAAAAATATAATGGCATACTAATTAGAAGATTACATATACCAAGTTTCAAGCAAATCGGAAGGGATGATGTTGAGAACGTCATATTATTGTCAATAGGCCTTCTGAAATGACTTTATATTAAAAATTAAATTTTCAAAAATTCCAATTTTAAGAATTTTTAATAAAAATAAACATTGTTTTATTAAAAAGAAAAAAAAAGTAAACGATTTCTTCCATTTGAAACCATTTGCAATAAAACTGACTTATTGATTTTTAAGGGACACCCTAATGTTCATATTAGATCCCATTTTTACCAAATTACTTGTTTTTTATTTTTATTTATTTATTCATCCTTTATTTACAAGTTTATTTACATGATATGTACATTTTGAGATCTTATCGACTAGATATAACAGCAAATAATATAACAGGATCAGAAAAAATTAATAATAGTATTTGCATAAATTGTTTTAAGGTAAAACAGGGGGAAAAACCTTAATATGATTGTACAAAAACTCAAATATTATTAGAAAATTTGTATGTTTATAGAAAGGCTTTTATCAATAATAGTCCTCTATAAACATATAATTTTCAATTTGGTAATTTTCAAATATCTTCACGTAACATCTATGCATTCTCTTATCAATGGATAAGAAGAATTTTCAATTTTATTAAAAAACTTATTATTTAGTCTTGTTATAAATTCAAATATTTTTTCATATTTAGTATCATTATGCAGGAGGTATGTAGGGTATCTCCAATGTTTGTTGTTTATTATTTTTAAGCATTTATTTTGTATAATTTGCAAACGCTTTAAGTGACAATTTGCAGCAGTATACCAGATGGGACACGCATATGTTAGAATTGGTCTAATTATACTTTTGTAGAGGAGATTTTTGTTTTTAAAGCTTAAGTAAGAGCGTCTATTTAAAAGCGGCCATAGAGCCTTCAGCGTTTTTAAAGCTTTTTGACACGTTTGGTCGATGTGATTTTTGAAGAGTAGCTTTTTGTCTAAAACAACACCGAGATATTTAACACTATCCTTGATATCAATGTTATCATTCCCAAAGAAAATTTGGCGTCTTGGTATTCTTTTGGGAGATTTATACCAAATTAGTTAATTTCATTGAAATACATTAAAGATATCGAATAATTTGGCTGAAAAAAAACTTAACTTCAAAAGGTCATACAAATTAAAACCGAGCAAAGTCTTCAAAACCCTTTAGTGGATTTGATCTGCTCTCATTTCTCGTTAGTCTCATTTAGGATACAATCGATGCCCCAAATGTCTTACACATGTTATAGAGGGAATTTTTGGCATTCTAACTTCTTTAAAGTGCCATAATCTGGCATCTTTCAACAGAATGTTAAATATCTGTTATGTTTTCTATTCAGTTAACGTTTCTTTATAATATGACAGTTCCAGAGTATGTATGCTATTTTTCACAGCCCCTTTTACTCTCCGCTAACACGTGCTCTCTTAATTGAAAAACAAAGGGCTGCAGTGTGCGTATGAATGAATTTTATTTATTGAACATTTTGAGCACGTATACGCCTAAGTGTTTAGTTGAATGATTCGAAATACCGAATACACATTGTAGTACATATTTTACTATTTAACCAATATAAATTTATAATAACATTTTTAAAAACAAAAATATAATATGTTTTAGTTTAGGTTTTTGTTTGTATGTCTATGTAATTTATTGTCTGTACCTTTAGTTCAAAGAAAATACCCAGGTAGAAAAATACAATCTTTAAAACGTTTTAAAAGCATTTTTCATGATGGTACAAGCGTTTTAAGAACATACCAAATTACAAATTTAAAGCGTTTTGAGAATGTGCAAAATGATAACCCAAATTTACGGTCTGAGAATGGTATTTTATAACGTTCTCAAAACATTGCAAAACAAAATTTTTGAAATGCTTTTTCAATCGTTAAATAAGTATTTGCAGAACATTTTGGCTTACAGTTATTAAGCGTTATGAAAACGACCCAAATGATAACCGCTTTGAGGGTTGTAATTTTGAATATTGTCAAAACGCTCGAAAGACAAATTTTAAAGATCTTTATGAATTGTTCATAAATACCAATTTACAGTTTTAACGTTCTCTAAGCGTTAAAAAAGCTACAATTAAAGTACTTTGTCATTGTTTTCAACACAAATATCAGAATAATAATTTTAAACAATTTTATATATTTACATTTTGAAAAATAATATTTTTATTGAATAATGAAAACATTTGATATAATAGATATAAGAAATTGGAAAGCTACCCAATTCAGATTTTTTTTATTATATGGTGGAGCTCTTGTTTTAAAAAAAATGTTTTAAGTTCTGATCAGTACAGACATTTCTTACTTTTATATACATCTTGCAGAATTCTGTCGTCTACCACATTAGCGACGTTAAAAACTGATTATGTAAAACGTATTTTAAGGAAATTTGTTGAACTTATGCCACATTTTTATGGACCAAATTCGCAAACAATGAACATCCATAATCTTATTCATATTACGGATGACGTAGCTAATATTGGGGCTCCTATATCTCACTTTTCGGCTTTCGATTTTGAAAACAGTTTAGGCTTTATAAAATCAATTGTAAAATCACCGAAAAATCCTATTGCACAAATTCAAAGAAAATTGCACATTTTTCACAACAAAAACGTACAAAACAATATCCCGTTGGTTTATCCAATTTTTAAAAACACAAAATATGCTCTTGGAACCATTTTAGAATCCTCAAAATCAAAAGTATTGTTTTCCTTTGTAAATATTGAAGGTTTTAAATTCACTACATCTCACCCTGATAATGTATGCTTACTTAGTAATGGAAATATTCTAGTAATTAATGAAATTTTTAGCATTAACAATAATGAAAAACACAAATATGATGATATATTTTTAAAAGGCAAAACTTATAATTAAATAAATGATGTATATCAGTATCCACTCTCATCAAAAGAAATAGGTTTGTATAATGTTAAAAATTTAAATGAAAATTATACTGAAGTTAGTATGCATTTAGTAGAAGTGAAGTGTATACTTAAAAAGTTCTATAATGAAACAATTGCTATAACGCTATTACATAAATAATAATGAAACATGTAAAATATGATTAAAATAATATAAATAAAGTAACAAAACATTGTAATTTTAAATAGTTTAACTAGCGTTTTATTAAGTTTTGAAAAAGTCCTCTAAAATATTGCTTTATCTGTCCTCAAAATATAGTGCTTTATGAAAGATATACAAGGACTATACACTTTATAGAGTCGCTACATTATGGGCTGGCCATATTGAGTGATTTATTGAACTCGGTTCATGAAGAGAAAAGCATATAAAAAAATTGCATAAGAAACCGAGTTCGCATATAGATAGACCCCCTTATGACAGTGTTGTTTTTTAATAAGTAAAATATTTTGTAAAAAAAAAAGTATTTCTAAAGTACTATTGGCAAATGTTAGAAAAACGCTTTAACGCAATGGTTTTACATTGGTTTTATTTTATAAACCGTTGTAAATTTTGTACGATAAGAACTTCTAAAGTACTTTTTACAAACGTTGGAAAAACGCTTTGAACCAATGTTTTTACAGTGTTTTTATTTCACAAATATTTGTAAGTTTTGTATAAAAAGTATTCCTAAAATACTTTGTCCGAACGTTCGAATAGCAATCCAAAATAATGTTTTTTAAATGCTTTTTTTCGTATTATTTGCAATTATCGCTTTGGAAACGCTTTTATTTTAGTACCATCAAAAACAAACGTTTTGAAAACTCTTCGTTTTTTGTACCATCCCAAATTTCTACCTGGGTATGTATATTATGGTGTCCCTATCCAGTAGTCTTAGGAAGTAGTTATTTCTTAGCCATATATGGCCCTTTAGGCTAGGTTATTTAATGGAAGAATAATAAATAAAACAAATAAAAATAGATTTGTCATTCACCCGCTAGTTTTTTATTGCCAATGGATTAAATTGCATATATGGAAGAAATCTTTTTTTTTTTGGAAACGAATTTCTACCTAAAATGGCCCATTTATTTGTAACAAAAAAGGTTTTTTAGTAATAATTCAACAAATTCAAAATTTTTAAAAATTTAAATAATCATTTATTTATTCCATATACTCAAAATTATTCAGATATGGAATTCTGATATAATCGGAATAAAAACTTACCAACGAATCTGATAAAAATAAAAAAAAAGTATTTTTTTCAAATTACTTTTAAAGATTATGAAGATGTCTATTGCTTTTTTTATAATATATTAGTTGTAATTAAAAAAAAAATAATATAAAATACAAGTTTGATATAATTTTTATTAAAAATAAAAATTATGTTTTTTCTACCTTTAATTGTGCAATGAAAATGAAAATTATTAAAGTTCGAGGCCATAATTTATATTTCTTTATTAGGATATTGTCCTAACAAATAATCTATTGAGTTTTTATTTTCAAATTTATTAATTTACCACTTTCAGGAATGTGTTGATAGGTCTATTTTCTAGGTTCCAATCAACTAGTTTATATGAATGTTTGATGTTTTGCATGGGATTGTCACTTCTTTCAAAACGTGTTCTGATGATGGGAATCTAGAAAATTCCCGATATAGATATATCAACACATGCCTCAAAGTGGTCAATTAATAAATTTGAAAACAAAAACTCTATAGATTTTTTGTTATAATTTTCATTTTCATTACACAATTAAAGGTCGAAAAAACATAATTTTTATTTTTAATAAAAATTATATCAATATCAAACTTGTATAAAAGACAAAGTACGATCTTGTTTACTCCCCCTTTACATCTTGTTTTTAAACAAAACAAAACAAGTATGATAATAGAAAGGAGGAAAAAAACAAAATACGTGCATTGTATATCTACCAAAGGTAGAGGGTGCACATAACAAACAAGTTTTCAATTTATTTTTAATCAATGGTGATAATCTTCAACTTCGAGCTCATATATTAGTTCCCATTTAGTGAGAAAACTAGATTATATGACTGTTTGATGATTCTTTCAAAACGTGTTCTGATGATGGGAACCTAGAAAATTCACGAAATAGATCTATCAACACATTCCTGAAAGTGGTAAATTAATAAATTTGAAAATAAAAACTCTATAGATTATTTGTTACGACAATATCCTAATAAAGAAATATAGAGTATGGCCTCGAACTTGAATAATTTTCATTTTCATTAAAAAAAAATTTTTTTAAATTATTAATCGTGTTTGTGTGTGGAGCAATTAATTTCCAGGACATTTTCTGAAAATTTATTATTTTGTCAAAAATTTAACAAAATTTTAATGTTTTAAGCAAAGTTTGCGTAATTTTCAAAAAACAAATACCACTTAAGTTTGATTAGATTATAATTATCTTAAGGGCCTAGAACCAGAAAGACCAATTTAACTTAATTTATATTATACATATAAAAACATCAAAAAATATCCAATTTTGGACCTCTACCGCCTTTAATTTTAACCAAACTTGATACGGAAGGTAAGTATCATAGATATGTGATCGCCCAAATTTTGGGTTGCTTGCTTTAACGGTTTTGGAAATATCGCGTTTTAAAATATGAAAAAAATCGAAAATTTGATTTTTCATATTAGCTGATCTAAATATTTTTAAACGAATTTTAATTTTGTTCGGCTTAAGATCATAATATTATCGAATCCGAGATAGAAATTGATAATTACTTTTTTACAACATATAGAGAAAAAACTTTGAAGAGAATCACTTAGAACCAATGCTTGACACTAATACATTTTCCTAGATACCAATCTATTCATCAATGAATCTATTCAAAAATCAATGGCTCAATCTAGGGTTAACTACCGACAAATTATTCTATTTAAGCAAACATTTGACAGAAAATGTGATGGGACTCGTAATCGTATCAATTGCATGCCACCTGTTTTCTATTAAGGAAGAAATAAGCTCGATGTTTTCAAAGCGTTTTTTATTTTCACTCTATATTTATTGCAGTTACTTTAACTTAGTAAATAGTAAAGTAAATTTTTTTTTGTCGTTATATTACAAGTAAATCTTCTCTATTAATGAACCAAGCAAGAACTTAATAACAACTTGTTTTGTAATATTAATTTAACCCTTCATACCGTGTTATGAAAACATGTTGAAACTAATGAAAATTATTCGAAAATTTAACAAACGTAGCCTTACATAATAGTACATATCTTTTTAACGGTTAAAGCTGTTGAAGTGCTTTAAATAATATAAGGAAAAAAAATTGTTTGAAGGTAAAATAAATGTTTTTTTAAAATACGCGGTTTGAACCGCTGTATTTTTTAAAGTTCCCAAAAAATATATGTTAATAACAAATTATTGCATTTTGTCGTTGCCAAATCCCTCTCACGGGATCAAAAGTTATGGACAAAAATCTGAAAAAGATACTAAATATAGTCGAAAAAATATTTACATAAAAAAATATTTTATTGAAAAAAATAAAAACAAAAGTTTTACAAAAGAAGTTGCACATTATTGTTCATATCTCTATAACGGTACGAGAGTCATTGATACCTCATTTTAAAGCTACTTAAATTGTGGTTTTAATGGTATACATATGTTTTTTTCTTCTTGACGACGAAATGCATTTTTTCAAAATCCGTGGTTTAAAGAGCTGTATTTAAAAACCTGGTTTTCTAAAATTATTAAAAAAAATATATGTTAATTATAAATTATTCTTCTATACCGTTGCCAATTTCCTATATGGTACTCCTACATGTTCCTGAGTTATAGGTTTTTTAGTTAAAGTTTTTTTTTATATATATAGTCATAGCTCAGAATACCGTAGGAACTACATGTAAGGATTTGGACACGGTATAGGGAAGTAATTTTTAATTAACATACACCCAACTCTTTTTTTACACGGTAGATAAAAAAAACGTATAAAAAAAAGCACGAAGCCCATACTTAAATCAGGGATGTGTTCCAAAATTAAAAAAAAACGCGTTAGATAAAAAAATTCCTATACGTTGTTCTAAAAACCGTGTAAAAAAATTAAACACGTGTTACATAAATTAAAAAAATAAATAAATTCATATTTTTATTAAAAAAAGGTAACAGAAAACTTAAATCCATAAGTAAATATTGTACATGAAAAAAATTAACTTGAGAAATAAAAGAAAAAAGCTTTATTAGCAAATAGCATAACTGCTTAGTAATTAGCCATGTTTATTGCCAACTGGACTACTATTGCTTTCATCACTAGATACTCGTATATCTAACATATCTGAGGAGATTGAATCCATTGATGAGTTCCGTTCCATAATAAGGTCGTCTGTAGTTGGTTTGGTTTTAGTTAGGAAGTCTGCAATCAAATGCTGGGTTTTTGGTTTTTCGAGTTGCTTATGCAGTTCATGGTACCCAGCTGTACAAATCTGGAGGTTACGTTGAAATTTCAATGCATTTCAATATGCGTTGCCAAAACACAAATAAATAAAAAAAATGCAGCAAATTTTATCGTTTTATCAAATCTATATTTATAAAAATGCACACAAAGTATTTTACTAAGTAGACATTTGATGTAAGGCATCCTGAGAGTTTTTGATTTTTTTAGTTTAAAATTATTTTGGATTCGTGTTAGAACAAATAAACCGTGTAAAAAAGAAGAGTTTGTCTTTTTTGTGCACCGTGTTATTTCAAAATCGTGTAAAAAAAGACCGTGCAAAAAAGAGTTGGGTGTACATTTTTTAAAAAATTAAAAAAAAAACTGTTTTTTTGAAATACAGTTTTTTTGAAAACAAATATTGAATATACACCTCTTCAAAGTTAGATACTTTTTGGATTAGTATTAATTTTTTTTTTAAATTAAAACCATGAAAAATTTGCGTGTTTTTTAAAAATTCAAAAACTGAATATGGAGATGTGTTCATAGGTTCCATAGAGAATATATGTTTTTAATAAAATGAAAATCCACAAATTACAATTTTTTGGTCTTCTATCAAATAACGGATGATAATAGAATTTTTTTCTTCCTTCTTCTCACTAATGCAGTTTTTTTGTATTAGATAAAACAAGATCCACTCTCTATATATAGAAAAAGTACCATAACTTTGTCAATTTATAAGCGATTTAAATAAATGATTGCTCATTTTACACTGAAAAACACTTTGAAAATATTGTTGTTTTAAATGAAGATTCCAAAAAAAAAAATCTCGTTGAAAAAGTAAAAAAAAATTTAATTGTTATTAAGAAAATCTCTACATATTTTTGTTAATAATGTAAAGAAAGTATATATATTTGGAAAGACAGGGTCCTTTTCTTTTGAATTCAAAATTGGTTAAAAAATTACTGAGTTACAAATGATTAACCCTCTAAAAGGTAAGGCTGCCTCAGGGCAGCCTTCATAAAATTTACCACAAATGTGTCAAATGAGCGTTTTATACTTTGAAATTAATATATTCCGATAGAAAACCAAATTTGCTAAATATTTTGCAACAAATTTTTAGTGTGCCGTAAACGGGTTTTAAGCGAGAAAGCTTCAAAATCAAAATTTCATAAATTTTCAAAAACTAATTATTTTTAAAAAAATATAGTTTTCAAAAATCTAAAAAAAAAATTAATCCGAAAATTATGCAAACTTTGATGAAACCATACATCTCCAAATTAGGCATTTTAACACATCTTTTTTTAAACACGTTTTTGCATTTTTATCAAATTTGTGCGTCATTTAGTGGATTAATGATATCTAATGAAGTCAGAATTCCATATTTGAATAATTTTGAGTATAAAAAATATATATTTTAAAATTTTAATTTTTGAAAATTTTTAATAATAATACTTTTTTTTCAATATCAATAATGGGATAACGTTTACCAAAAAAAAAAATCGATTTCTTCCACTTGCAATAAAACTAAGGGGTTGTATTGAAAGAAAATCGACAAATCGTTATTTTAAAGGACATCCTAGTACATTAAAAAAAGGCAGTAAAGTCAGAAAAATTTTTGCTGAATTTACTTTTTTTTTGCTGATATTAGCAATTTTTCTGCAAGGATCTGACTTGCTGACTTTATTGGGGTTTTTTTTATAGAGCATACCTAGGTTTATTGTTGTACAAAGGTTTTTAAATTTTCATTTTTTTAGTTTTGTTTTTCTATTTTTTGTTGATTCTTTTACATTTCTTTTGTTTATCCTGACATTTTCCTTTTTAGTTTTTTGCTTTATTTTTAGTTTTTTTTTGCCATCACTTAATGTAAACGAACAAAAAAAAACTCTCATCTAAAGACTCATTCATTTTTGCTTTTTTTCTTTTCTTTTTAATTTTGTTGTTCATGCACTCGTCGTCCTTTTGGCGCTAACTAACATTTAAGATGCCATCTATTATTATGGTACTTGAGCTTAAATGACAAGCAAAGTTATTTAAATGTAAATTTAAATGGTTTCATATTTCATAATGTGTCTGTTTATTATAATTGCCGTATATAAAAAAAGAAAATAAGACCTAAAATTAATTTCAAAGGAGAAATTAGTATTTAATTAAATTAAATATTTAATTAGGAACGGTTAACTTATATTATAAATAGCTACACCATTTCAAGATTAATTTCAGCAGAAGAAAACAGAGTTTTATTAATTGTAAAATTATATAAAAAGTTTTCAGAAATTATAACCGATTTTTTTTTAATATAAATTGCAAATTGAACAATCATTTATAATTTAACTTATACTTTTGTAAATAAGAAAATATTAATGCAGTTCAACTAATATCAAGTCTAAATATCCATAATCAGTTGTAAATATATGAAGTCACATGCAAATCAGGCATTACAACGATACAATTTATAAAAAAAAATGTAAATGAACAATAAAAACCGACGTTTATCAAATGCCAATTGTAAATTTTTACAGTCAATTGTAAATATCCATTGTCAATTGTAAATACCCATCGTCAGAAGTAAATATCCATTGTCATATGTGTTGATTCAGAAAAACCGTCAATGAGAAGGTATAATATAAGGTGCTTTCGAAAAAAAAAACATTCAATTGAATGGGGAATGGGACCGGTTCTGCGTGTGCACCGGTCCCCTCGTGCCAGAGACCGGTCCTCTGCTAAAACCTACCCTATGTAAACAACTGGCAACTTTAATATTGGCTTGTCATAGGAGGGGGTCATTTGTCCTGATTTAAACCTCATAGTGGCATGCCACAGGACTAACCAAAGATGGGGCATACCACAAGACTGTCGCAACAGGATCATGTCGTATAAAATAAACGAAAACTAAACAGCTTCCAATGGGTAAAATTCTGTCCAACTGCCTTTTTCTTGTTAATAAGCATTCTGGTTAAGTGGTATGTCCTCCCTTTACCAGTCACAGGATTGGTAATTTTAGGACAACTGACACTGTTTAACCCACTTCAGTATTAAATTATACCAGTCCGGCGATAAGTCTTTCTGTAACCAGTCACTTTTAGGACAATTGACTCCTCATTCGCCGAAGGGATATTCATCAGATATAAGATGTACAAATCTATAAAAAAGAAGTCAATGAGAAAATAAAAACAAAAATTAAAAGCGAATTGTAGTTCAGAATAATAATTTTCAATCAAAACGTATTAAATGCAATTCAGGACTAATAACGATATTTCAGTCATAAAAACATTCAAATAAATATAATGAAACGCATTTCAGAAATTGTTAATATAAATTTCAGTAAATATAAATTGTATTTCAGATATTGTATATTAGGACGGGTCGATTTAAAAATCGCTCAACGTTCAAGGAAAATCGTATTCTAGGGATCAAAATAAGAAACTTTACCGAAGAAACCATACCTCTAAAACGAATACCTCTAAAACGAATATCCGTTTCTGGAGAGTGTTCCAAAATATACCTTATAAGGTAATTAGCCATATCACAGTGAACAAATATTTTAAATTAAAGGTTTCTAAATAAAAAGTGGGTATGGCCAAGGGGGAGACTTTTCACTTCTTGACCCTACCGTAGAAATTCCCAAAAATCCAATATAAGCGAGAGAAGAGCCATATTTACTAAATTTCAAGTTCCATACTTTTGGGCTTTCGGCAGACCGTTAAAAGGAGAGATTCCCATTTTACATTCCTCATTTTCAATGTTCCTGCGAAATTTCCAAGAGTACCGTATCTGTGAATTATGCCCTACCTATATATTAAGATATTAATATGTATGAGACCATATCAACATTTTTCAAGAAACCAAATACAAGATAAAGTTATATATGATCATATGACCCATCACATATATCCATATTAAGCTATACAAAGCTATATGTTTTTATATAATATATTAAATGAGATATGATTATATATGAAAATTTTTACTTGGGTTATTCCTTTAAAACCACATTTTATAAATAAATTGATTTTCTACGACATATGTATGTAAGTTTATGGTTCATGCGGTATTTTTCAATTTGCATAAGATAAGTTAATCTTTAAATATTCATTATATCTCATGTTGCAAACAAAAAATTACAAGTATATTAGGGGTGTTGTAGACGATAGCACAGAAAGCTTCTCATATACTGATGCGTCTACAACAACCAACGACGCAATATCTACAGAGCCCCCTAGCATTGAGGAAATTACATGCGCTGTACAAAAACTAAAAAGAAACAAAGCGCCAGGTGAAGATGGTATACCCACAGAGCTACTCCAAGCTAACCCAGCAATAGCCGCGGAAATCATACATCCATATATATATGATGCTTGGTTAAACGAACAGCTACCTAACACGTGGACAAAAGGTGAAATAATAAAGCTACCAAAGAAAAACGATCTGACTGAGTGTGATAATTGGAGAGGTATTACTCTGCTCAACACTGTATACAAGGTTATTGCTACCATAATAAATAACAGATTACACAGTATCGAAAAATCACTTCGTGATGAGCAAGCAGGCTTCCGACCACACCGCAACTGTGTAGATCAAGCCAATACGCTCCGTGTAATAATAGAGCAATCGGTCGAATGGAGAACACCGCTCTATTTAGTATTTATAGACTTTAAAAAAGCATTTGACTCAATAAAACGTAGTGCAATATGGGATGCACTAAAAGCAAAAGGTGTACCAACAAAATTGATAAATTTGATCAAAGCTATGTACAATAACACCACACTCCAAGTTCGTCACAATGGCATGACCAGTGAACCTTTCATGACAAACGCTGGAGTTAAGCAAGGTTGCCCTCTATCTCCATTATTGTTTGCCGTTGTCTTGGACGAGGTTATGATACAAGTATGCAGTAAAAGAAGGGGCATTGTCTGGGATCTCCAAAACCATCTAGAAGATTTGGATTTTGCTGACGATATTTGTCTCATATCGCACAAGTTTAACGATATGCAGAGCAAAATAAATGATTTGGTTGCGTTGGCAGATAGAGTGGGACTGGAAGTAAATTTTTCAAAAACACATGCAATGCGTATAAATAACACTACTGACAATCACTTTGTAGTACAAGAGCATCGCATAAAATATGTTAAATCCTTCTGTTATCTAGGATGCATGATGTCGATAGATGGAGGAGTGGAAGAAGACGTGTCACACAGGCTAAACAAGGCAAGGTCAGCTTTTGGTCGGTTAAATAAAACTTGGAGATCCCCTCAAATCTCGAGAAATACAAAGATCCGCATTTTCAATGCCTGTGTGAAATCCACACTACTCTATGGAAGCGAAACGTGGCTAATGACGAATACTATAGCGAAAAAATTGCAAGTTTTCATAAACAAATGTTTGCGCATAATATGTTGCATCTTTTGGCCTAACGTTATCACCAACATTGAACTATGGCGACTAACAAATGAAGAGCACATAATACGCCAAATTGCAAGACGAAAATGGAAATGGATAGGCCACACATTGCGAAGACCAACTGGCAGCATCACAAGGACTGCATTGGAATGGAATCCCCAGGGTAGCCGACGCTCAGGCCGCCCTAAGAATACCTGGCGTAGAACAGTCCTACAAGAGCTTAATATCCAAAACAAATCGTTTGACGAAATTAAAGTTGTATGTAATGATAGAATAAGTTGGAATTTTCTTGTAAAAGCCCTATGTTCCCAAGTGGAATGAATAAAGGAAAAAAAAAAAAAAAAAAAAAAAAATTAGGGGTGGAATAGTGCACGACTTTTCGATTTTAATGCTCTAGAACCTTTTATTTTATTAGGTTCGAAAAAAAACTGCATGATCCAAAAAAAGAGGGCTAAAATGTATGCCCCAATATTTGTTCAACCCCAACATTTTTTCAGAAAATATCTATCCAAAAACAAATTCTTTTTTATATGTATTTTACATTTTTCTATTAAAAGTATTTGAAATTGTTCTCAAAAGTGTTTTTCAGGAAAATTTTTCGAAAAAAAATTCCAAAACTTTTATAATCGTAACTTTTTTTTTTTAGTAATAAGAACATAAAACGATGCTCTATTTTCTCTATATAGAGCTTGCTAATGTTCTTAAACTGTTGGATATCATAAATTACTTCAAAAAGTACATAGTTTGTTTAATTTGTGTATTTAGCACTTTTAGCGCACTGTACAAACTATACAGTCCTGGCATAGAAGATGATGGAATTGCAGACAAAATACCAGTTCAAATCCAAATTGAGATTAGATCGTTTTATTTGGTTCAGATGAACGAAAAACAACCCATAGCTGACTACACCTTGGTGAAAATATTCCTAGTTATAATTTCAGTAAACCAGGACCAATCAGTCATGCTCGATGGATGACGAAGGGCATAACTGCCCAAAAATGTTTTTGTTCGGAAAATATCTAGGTCTCAAGACTGAGCTTCGTGATGTTACCATTTTTATCGTAACACTTTACTTGAAAGCTTGGTTTAGTACCATCTGAGCAACCGAAGCTCCACATAATGATTTGAATTTATTTAAAGCGATTGCTAGTTTTGCTTCAGTTGATAAGACTGTGCCGCAACGATTGGTGAGAAAATTCTGTGGACATCTCTGGTATCTTATTGGAGAAGCTTTTGGTATGGCATTATTTCATCCGAATATCCGATGTGACATCAAGCCAAAAATTTCGAATGTAATTCGTATATTTGATGAAGAGAAAGAGAAATACGAGGAGGAGTTATCAGACGATGAGATGGACGAATCGTCCGACGAAGAAAACGAGAAAGAATGCGACTTGCATGATATCGAAGAAGAAGACAAAGATGACTTGGAAAATAGTGGCGGCAGTGTCAACCAAGAGCGTGCTCATACAGTACATGTTGTTGGCTTCAAAGACGTGAAAAGAATTACCTTGGCATTGAAAAAGGTTATTCAAGTACTCATGAATACGATTTGAGCCACACCTGAGACATCAACATTTTTCGCACGCTTCGGATTTATCTAATCATATCTAATCATTATCTAATTTTATACTCATAAAAAATTGTCTTTTTAAACTTAATAAAATATGCAATTACATTACAAATTAAAGAGCTCAAAATCAAACTTCTCGTTTTCATAAAAAAAATTTTTGGGATCACCATAAGGGTGGAAAATAGGTAGCTATATTCTGGGAAAATGTTGGGGTTGAAAAAATATTGGGGTCGGTCATACATTTGACCACTCTTGGGGTAAGGGACAGTTAGAGCGGTGGGAGCAAATTTTTATAAAAATGTTATTTTTGTATGGGAGCCCCCTTAGGGAGTGGGACTATGGGAAGGTATGTTCTGCTAAAATTTTGTAAAATTTTTTTTTTGTAAAATATTTTTTTACAAAAATATAATGTTTGTATGGGGCCACTTTAGGGAGTGGAGATAGGTTAGATATGTTCACAAACAGTATTGAGGGGCAAAAGTTAATGGGGGCTGGTTTTACATTTTACCCCTCTAAGAGCGACTCCGGGGCAGTTGTGGGGATTTTTGGGGATTTTTAACAATTTTCTAAGAATCTCCATACAACACTATCCCATACCTAAAGTATATGAATATGGAAAATATAAAATGACTTAAAAAAACTAAAAGCCTATTTAAAACCACTTAAAATTGCAAACAAGCAAACAAAAAGCTAAAATAACAAAGAACTTTTGCATCTATGATTGACAGTAATACTATGCAATGCGACATATACTCACTTATAGCTACATACATATGTATGAGTGCATATCTAAGCAATCATGCATGCTATGATATGAATGTGTTGTACATTTTTTTTTTCTATAACGTACTCAGTGTCGTCCTCAAAAGAATTTCCATCCACCTGTTGTCGTTGTTATTGCAGATTTATACAAAGTCGAACAAAAAAATATATATTCTTTATTTTTTTTCTCTTAAATTTAAAACGGAAATATAAAAATTGTTGTTATGCTGTAAAAACAACTCAAGAAAATAGATTTGAATATTAGTGTGTTAGGGGTATAACTTGTGGAATTTTTTTTTCTAGTACACGGTTTTTGTTTTTTTATTATCAGAACCTTGTTGGGTACACTAAATTTAGCTAGAAAACAATTTTTCAGTTCTAGGCAATATTTTGAATCCATCAGTGTCTTATTTTAGTTATACCCCTAATAGACATAGTTTATGGATGAGAAGAAAAAACTAGTGTCGACGTTCTCGCTCATGCTGTTTGTAAAATAGTCTTAATGGAGTATCCTTCCGTTCTGTGAATGCAGTAAAAAAGTCCAATAAAAAATTTAACAAACAAAAAGGTTTTACCGTCCGTACCCTCATGGAAATAAACCTATGAAAATAGCTAATAAAAACGTAGATATTAGACAAAATTGCATTGCAGAAGAACTGCTGAAATAAACAGTGTTTTTTTTTTTAGCTTGAAGATGAAAATTTTTAAAGTTCGATGCCAAACTTTATATTTCTTTATTAGGATATTGTCCTAACAAATAATCTATAGAGTTTTTGTTTCCAAATTTATTAATTGACCACTTTCAGGAATGTGTTGATAGATCTATTTCGTGAATTTTCTAGGCTCCCATCATCAGAACACGTTTTGAAAGAAGTGACAATCCCATGCTAAACATCAAACATTCATATAATCTAGTTTTCTCACTAATTGGGAACTAATATATGAGCTCGAAGTTAAAGATTAGCACCATTGATCAAAAATAAATTGAAAACTTGTTTGTTACACTCAGAAAAAAGATTGAACTAAAATAAACTAAAGTATTGTCCAAAATAAACTCAAAAAAATTTGATCGAATTTAACTTAAATTAGGGAAAAATAACTAAAAAGTAATAAAATTTATTAAATTTAAGTAAAAAACAATAGTTCATAAACTCAGAAACAGTTTAAAATTTTACTCAAATTATTTTACTCGAATATAATACAATTTTAATTTTATTAAGTAAATTATACTACTTTGTGAAAAAAAAAAAAAAAATCTATGTAAAATATTAATTTCAGTAACGGTTACTTGATTTTAGTTCATAAATTTACCAGAATCAAGTATATCAACAAACTTAAGTGCTGAAAATAAAACTATTAAATAAAATTTAACTAACAATTTTTGAAGCAAAGTGAGTTTTTGTTAGATTTAGTAAACATAAACTAAAATAAATTTGAATTTTAATTTAAGTAAAGGATAATTGATTCTAGTTCATAAATTTACCAAAATGAAGTATATCAAGAAACTTAAGTACTGAAAATAAAACTATTAAAAAAAATTTAAGTATACTCAAAAAAAAAGATTGAACGAAAGTGAACTAAAATATAGTTCAAAATGAACTCCTGAAATGTTCATTGAAATAAGTTAAATTTTACTTAAAGTAGCGAAAAATAACTAAAAATTTAAGTACCAATTTTTAAAACAAACTGGGTTTTTCTCAGATTTAGTTAAAATAAACTAAAAAGATCTTTTAAAAATAAAAATAATAAATTAACAAAAATTTTACTTGTAATATTAAAAATTTTCCTAATAATAGTTAATGTCTAAAAATAATTTTACTTGAAAAACTCCTTTACTATTCGAAATGAGTGCATACAAACTACAATAGAAAGAGTTTTGTTGGAATAATTTCTGTCTTTCTCAATTAAACTGGTTTTTATATATGTGCTTAAGCACATTACAACAAAAAAAATTACAAAGCAAAAAAATTGCGTAGCTGCAAAGAGAATAAATAAAACAAAGTAGTTTGCAAGTTTTCTTTGCCAAATAAACAACGGCCGCGAGTGTGTTAAATAAAAAGTTTAAAAATAGAAAATAAATAATTTATTTATTAAAAAAAAAGAAACTAAATTGGTAAGTATTATTAAACAAATATTAAAATATTAAAATTAAACAAATTAAACAAATTAAACAAATAAACAATTAAAAACAAGATTAAAAAGTGATAAAAAAACATGACTGTGTGTAAGTATGTATGTGTAGCTTTTCTTAAATTTTTAAGTAAATTTGTTGTTCAGGTTAGTTAAATAAACTGATTGACAACAAGAATCATATTAGATATTGTTAAATGTAAACTAATTAGGTGTAAACAGTAAACTAGAAAAAGACGCTAAGCTACACACACACATGCAAACAAATATTTTTCAATACTATTTTTTTAGTGCATGTACGTGTAGAGATTGTTTCTACACGCCACGCACTAAAAAAATGGTATTGAAAAATATTTGTTTGCATGTGTGTAGCTTAGCGTCTTTTTTCTAGTTTACTGTTTACACCTAATTAGTTTACATTTAACAATATCTAATATGATCCTTGTTGTCAATCAGTTTATTTAACTAACCTGAACAAAAAATTTACGAAAAGCTACACATACCTAAACAAACAGTATGTATGCATTGTAGATCAAAATCAAATTAGATATTAACTAAGTAGGGGTAAACAGTGAACTAGAAAAAAGACGCTAAGCTGCACACTTTCAAACAAATATTTTTCAATACTCATTTTTTAGTGCGTGAGAGTGTGGAAACAATCTCTCCATGTGCATGCACTAAAAATGAGTATTGTAAAATATTTGTTTGCATGTGTGTAGCTTAACGTATTTTTTCTAGTTTACGGTTTGCTCATACTTAGTTTACATTTAATAATATTTAATATGATTCTTGTTGGCAATCAGTTTATTTAACTAACCTGAACTAAAATTTACTTAAAAAAAAACACGAAAGCTACACGTACTTACGCAAACAATGTAGATGAAAATCAAATTTTTTTTTTAGAGTTTACATTTTAAATTTTTTTATTAAAAATTGAGTGTTTGTTCTAACTGTCACTACCAGCGGTACACTCAAATAAAAAAGTTAGTAAAAAAAGTGTAAAATGCTTTATATCCCAATTACCAATTTTTAGTATATAATTATTAGTTGTTAAAACGTTTTCAATAGCAATAGTTTTTACAAATGTTTAAAAATGTTAGTAATTAAAATTACAAAAAAGTTTTACACTTAAAAATTATCAGCGTTGTTATATTTTTTCACAAAGTACAGTTTTGTTAAAATCGGCTTTTTGTAAAAAAAGACTTGTCTATGTCCGTACTATACAAAATATTTAAAATAAACTTTTATGTGATGAATTTCAATTTCGAAAGAAATCAAAAATTCAATCGTTTTTAATTTTTTCAGGAAACACATTCTACTGAAAGTTTATCAATTTAGTTAAATCAGATATTTCAATTTATGACAATTACTGTTGTTTTAAATAAATGTTGGAAAATAATAAAATTTTTTGATTTCGATCAAACGTGAAACTCATCACATACCAGATAGTTTTTTTAAATTTTTCATAACAATATATTTAAAATAAAGTTTTATACATTCAATATGTTTTTAAAATGTGAAACAAATGTTTAAGGCATGTTTTAGATATTTTCTGTATTACAAAATTTGAAAAAAATTGTTTAATTTTCATTTCTAGTAAGGCCCTGTGCTTTTATATTTAAATACTTTTTATAGACTTCACTAATGGATTCGGATACTTTATTAAATCTACTAAAAATCCTTAACGGGGAGCAGTTTTATGATATATTCAAAGGTAAAATTTATTTTATGTGTTAGTCAAAATGTTAATCATTTGGTAATTGCTTTGACAATACAAAATTTTTAATTTATTTTGTTTCAGAGCATAATATTGATGAAGATTCTTTAAAATTCATGAATCCTGGACATTTGGACACATTAGTACCAAAAGTACTATTTGGACCGAGAATTGTTTTTGAGTACAATTTAAAAAAATGGCAAATTGAAAAGGTAATTGAATTATGTTGTTAACAATTTATATTTTGGCTTAAAGGCAATGTATAGCCTTTTTATAATTATTTTAAAGTTAACAATTGTTGAAATAAGTAGCATTTTTTAACTACATATTTTAAATAGGGAATAGACACTACTCATACCATGGTGCAAGTTTCTACTCCTGGACCAACCTCAAACCCACTTGTTGGGGACAATAATGGTATAGAGGAGGTTTGTTTTAATGCTCGTAAATTGTATTTTATAAATTAAGCATACGTTCTGCTATTTTGAACATAGATATCGATAGAGGAAATTCTTAAAAAATCCCAAAACGGAAAATCTGTGTTAAAGTTTTATGAGAACAACAAACGTCTGGAAGCGCGTTACCGTAAAATTATAGCAAGTTGTTTAGTAGAGTTTCTGATTGAACACAAAGTTTCAACTTCGCCAAATTATTTTGAGCATTTGGCTGAAGAAGTAATAAAAGTTTTCCCAACAGAGAATAAAGTAAGATCTCTGTCTGATAAAACTATTTAAGTTTTAATTTGATTGTATATAAAAATTATTTTTTTCCAGGAATTATATTATATTCATATAAAACACAGAAAACCAGGTGGTAATCTGTATAGTAAATACCACAATGCAATATCGCGATTAAGAAAAGAAGGTGTACTTGAATACACGTCTAAGGAGAATAGCATTAAAGAATCCTTGATAAATGTAGAAGTTGTTTTTACAGGTAAAAAGTTTGCTGCATATAAATTTCAGGTAGCATTTACATTGCGATCAAAATCCAGTTTTAACTAGATTTCAAAATCTATTTTGTGTATCATATTATATGCTGGAGCTGCATTTACATTATACTCGAAATCCAGTTAAGCTAGATTTCGAGAACTAGTTCCTGTAACACTTTATAAGCTACCATATGATCGAAATATACTTTTAACTAGATATCGAGGGTAAATGTAAATGCAGCTTACTATATTATGAAAATCTTGTTTAAACGGGGTTTCTGGCGCATGGTAATTAAATTTTATTCCAAAACTTGGATAAAATAATTACTTGGATAAAATTCTTTTATTAATTAATTATTTAACTAATTAATTTCTCATAATTAATATATCAAGTAAAATCCTATTTTTATAAATTGAAAACGTTCTTTCTACTTATATGTATATAATATTATCAGACGAAAATACCATCGCCGATAAAGAATGGTTAAAATATAATATAGAGCCAATGGACGAAGTTCTAACAAAATGGATACACACCCAACGTATACGAATTAATTACATTAAATCAGACAATAGTTTAAAAGAAATTTTAGATGAATGGCCTTTATACAAACAATCCTTTGGAAACAAATTAGTCAGTCACTTATTCGAACTTCTTGCTGTTTTTATTAAAGTTTTTTTGTTATAGATTTTAGCAGATTTTGATCACATTCTTCCCACAAAAGAAAATTTACTATTTGCAAAATGGGAAAACTGGTGCAAACCAATTCTAATGTTAATTGAACGCCAAGTTAAGGATGCACAAAGCTTGGAGATGCTAAAAGATTTAAATAATCAATTTAGTTGTGGTAATATTAAATTAGAAAAACACTGTAGCAATATAAAATTTGATACATTGGTAGATTTAGATTATTTTAGTATAACAACTAGTAGTTTTAATAACTAAATTATATTTGATACTAATTAAACAACTTTCAAGTAATTAAAACTGTTACGTCCTTTAATTTTAGAGGTTTTATCTTTAATATTAGAAAAGGTTTTTATTATTTTTACTTAATTTGTAAAAGTTTAGAAATATAATTGTTGAGCATTAGCGTAATAATGTTGTTTGTTTTTATAATTGGATCAGTTTGCTGTAAGGTTCAGAATTTACATTCGGCCATTGAGTTTGTGGTTAGCTTAAGGACGCGGTTCATAGAAACATTTCGCTCCTAAAATCATGGCTAACCTAGAATCTCTTATGAGAGTGTGTGGATACTGCATTTATTTTTGGAGAATATTTTTATTTCTCAAGTTGACTTTTGACATAAACTCATTTTACACTTACATTTTTAAAATAAGTCGAAAGTTCAGCCTGGCTTGTGGTAGTATTCTTCAATAATTAATGAAATCTGCTCATGTCAATGAGCCAAGGTCACAAATGTGACTGGTAAATATATGATAGCGTTTAACTGACCAAAATAAGACTGGAGTTAGTCCCAACTTATTATGTTGTAGGGAAGCCTAACGTACATCGTTTTATTTTTAAACTTTTACAAAATTGAGTACAATAAAAAATAAAAAACTTTAAGAAAATGTATGATAAAAAAACAAACCTAAGTAAAATGCATCAAATAAAATCAGATTCGAAATTTAAATATATTAAGTATTACGGTCTGAAATATCTTTTAACACACTTTAATGTTGATTGAGCACAATTGAAAACACTAAAGGACGAGCAGAGTTTGAAGTTGTTAAAAATTTGTTTTATATATTTGTAATATCAAGTTTTGTTTAATTGAAATAAATTTTTATCAACGATTAATAAATTTATAAACAAATTTATTGCATAACAGCATTTTTTTGTTTCTAATATTTAAATAAATTAAAAAATTAAAATTAAAAAAATTAAAAATTAAAAAAATTAATTAAAATTAAACTCATTTCGAAAGCAGTGTTCTAGTATTAAAACTTCGAAAAACTATGCTTAAAGTTAATACACATTCAAAAAACTCAGCTATAAATTATTTTAAAATTATAAAAAACTATTTTATTTTTAATTTTCAGATAAACGAAATTGCGTAATTCTTTACCTTCTACATGCGATAATAAAACCAACAAACAGAAAATGTATTGTTGATGAAACAACAAAAAAACGAAAATACACCAAATCATCAATAACCGATTCGAGAAATGCTTTTTTGTTATGGGCCCCAACTAGTGTTGAGCTAACCACTAAAATTAAGTGTTTAATCGATAATCTGGCCATAACAAAAGAAACACTACAACCAGTAATCTGTGCTGTAGGATCATCAATACTTGAACTGAAGGAGTTTTTTTGTTTATTACGCTAACACTTTTTATAAAATTGAAAATATTATATCTAGTGTAGATGTAGCTTTTAAGTTATTTAATGTGTTAAACTTAAAGTACCCTGATAATTGCAAATCAATTTGGTTTTTCATACAATCGTATTTTTATGAAATTCCCTTAACAAATTTTGAAAAGAGTGCGTTGTTAGTTGCTGTTTTAAACGAGTTAAAATGTTTAGAGCAGTAAATTAACCACAATTTTTATAATTTTTATCATTATTTATAGTTCATTCTAGTCAAGAAGACTCATAATTAATTTTATTAATTAACCTTATGTTTAATTAATTAATTTTTTATATATATATTTTTTTTAAATCAATAATTAAAGAAATCCTTTTATTAAAAACAATTAAAATGGTTCTAAACTGCTTTATATGTAAGGAATATTTTACTGATTTTAAGAATTTAAGATTTTAAGATTTTAAGATATATTAAAACCAATAGAATTTTATTTAACGAAGATATTGTTTTAAAAATGTTTGTAAAAAATTATTCATATAACAATTTCAAAAGGTATACTTAAGTTACTAACAATAATTGAAAAAGTGTGCAAATCTAAGTACTCTTAAATTAATTTTAAGAAAATCATAAACATGTTAAATGTTTTAAGATCAAATAAAAAAATTAAAAAGAAATTGGTTGCAATAATTATTTTTAATGCTTTTAGTTCAAATAATATCCTACTGCTTAGTTAATAATTTTATAAAATTCTTTATGTGAGTATATTAAATTTAGAAAATTTAGAAAATTTAGAAAATTTAGAAAAATATGTACAACTTCATTAATTTTGGCAAACTCATAATAATCTCTCCATGAAACATTAATGTTAAAATAACGAAAACTTTTTTTAAAATAATTGAAAAATGTATTCTTTATTTTCACGTTTTTACTCATGAATTATTATGAGCGTATTTACAATACAATATTGTTAATACACATGAATTAATTGCACCACAATGATTTTATTTACCCACAAAGTTTTTTTTTATTTCAAATAAAACATTATTTGTGAGTAAATAAGATCCATAAATTTAGTAAAGAGAGTGCATTTAAGTTTATTGGAGTACTAACAATACAATATTGTAAATAAATATGAACCTAATTTAACCAATTTTTATAACATTTAAGTTTTCTCATACTCGAAAAAACAATTTTTATTGTAAAACATAATGTTATTTACCTAGTAGTAGTAGTATTATTTATTAGCGTATGTCATAAATAAACTCAATAGTAGAAATTGTATCTTACTTTGGAGTATATTTTAAACTAAGAAGTAAAACTTATTTTCATAGGCTTAGTACCTATTTGTTAAAGTGTAGCATATTTACCTGAACTGTTTCATTGTTTACTTAAAAGGAGTAAACATATAGCAAAGTTAGGTAAAATGCACTTTGGCGTAATACCGTTTAATTAAATTTTTAGATATATGAATTTACGAGCGGTACATTTTCCTTGAATTTAGTTTAAATAGTAAAATTATAAACTAAAAAAAAGGATATATACCTTAATTTTGTCTTACATCGAAGTTATATTTTAACTAAAAGTTAGTAATTTTTCGTTATGAGTGATATTTTTCAGTAATTCTTTAACCTAAATGTTGTTACTTTTACCTTAAATCTAAAAAAAGTAAGACATGGTTAACTACAAATTAGTACATATAATCCAATTTTCAGTAAAATTATCTTCCATTTTAGTTTATAGACACTTGGTTTAATGCAATATTTCTTTAGAGTTACAACAATTTTGACAAGGCAGTAAACTATTTTTTTCGAATTTTTTAATTTTTTTAGTTCAATTTTATTCCTGTATAATAAGCTTTTAGTTAGTATAACAAAACGAATATCAGCTTTAGGTTAAATAAATATCATTTATGCAAGTAAAATCATGAACTTATTCTGAGTTAAAATGGCTTTAGCACTAAATCATTATCAGTTTTCCTCAGTTTTAGTTCATTTTCGTCAATTTTAGTTCATTTTTTTTCTGAGTGTATGTACCTTACCTTTGGTAGATATATAATACACGCGTTTTGTTTTTTTCGTCCTTTTCGAATTCACACTTGTTTTGTTTATATTATTGCTATTTTTATAATATAATAGTTGTTATTAAACAAAAAATAATAAATTGGAAAAATAATAATTCGACTCCTTTCCAGAACGTTTTATAAAAATAGACTATTTTAAATATTTTACTTTTAAATTTTTTAAAAAATTAACACCAAAAGTTTTTTTTTTGATCTTTCATCATAAATTGTGGTCTGAGCAAGATTATTTAAGTTCAAGATCATTTGTTTTTTGTTAAACAAAAACCAGTGCAATGTTTGTTTTATAATTAAAAATGTCTTCTTCATTTAGGAATATTATGCATTTTTTATATGTTCAGAAAGAAAGTATTTATATGGAGGTAAAAGACTGTAGATGCTTTTTGTTGAAAAATCGCAAACATTTGTTGTTTTTTGAATTTATACTTCAAAGTAATGTAGTTAAAAAAAAGCGTCAAATGAGCGTTTTATATTTAGAAATTAATATATTTCGATAGAAAACTAAATTTGCTAAATATTTTGCGACGAAATTTTTCTTGTGCCGTCAACGGTTTGGAAGCGAGAAAGCTTCAAAATCAAAATTTCGTAACATTTTAAAAACTAATTATTTTTAAAAAAAAATATTTATTTCAAAAATCGAAAAAAACCAATTTAAGTTGACTAAAAACTCTTTATAATAAAATATAAGTAAGATTGAAGCTTTATCTTTAATAATAAGTCCTTACTTTAGTCCGAGGGCTTACAGGATTTCATCAGGATTCCTCTAAAGGACATCTTAACTTATAAACTAATAGACGGATTTTTATGAAATTTTGCAGAAAGAAGACATTAAGTATTAATAGCAAAGCGTTGAATTTTGAACAATATAAATTGAAGTTCAGATACTTTTTCGGCTAATTTCGCTTTTTCCAAAAAGCGAAAATCCCGATATCTTCTTAAATATTAGCAGAAAAAAAATAGTTTTTCGAGCGTGGTTATATCTTGGTAAGAGAACTATTTTTTTGTCCAAAACTTCTCTTTTATATGTTTACGTTTTCAAAATGCACCCTAAAAAATTTTTTCTCATATCGAATAAATTAGGCAACGATTAACAATTTTGTTGAAGAACTTAGTATTTGTTTTTCGGTATAAATTTCGTTGCAAAACATCGTTTGGCAGTTAAAGGGTTAAGATTGAAGAAGATCTAACTACAATGGATAATTAGTTATATGTATCCGAAAAAATGTCAAAATTCAACATTCTCCACCTCGGAGAGTCCTTGACCGATCCCGCTGAAATTTTGTGCCATAACTACTACCCAACAGTACTTAACTAGGTGAAAGTTTCATCCCGATTCCAAGACATCTGTTTCTAAAGTTCGGTCACTTGAAATGAAATCCCCCATATACTTAAATACCAATAATAAATAATAATAATCTTTAATGCTCATGATGTAAAAAATCACAATTTTATTATGAAATTTTGAAAATCGTTAAAGAAATTTTTCAATATTTCAAACTGTTAAGATCTCATTTTAATTCCATCATGGATAAAAACCTGTAAACCTAGAAAAAGAAGCTACTAAAAATTAGTTAAAAATTGCGGTGAAAATTTTAATTTCTTTATGATTTTTTAAGTCTATTAATATTTAGCAATTTTTTTGCTGATTTTTTTGATCTACATTTAATAAAAAAATATTTTTTTTTTTTATTGAATTTTTTTTTAATAAAATGTGAACCCGGGCTCCCAGTTTGTCAGTCAACCGCTCTACCATCTGTGTTATATCGACATATTATACTTGATAGATAAAAACATATCTTACTTGCTTGCACACAATGTCATTACTTTCCAGCTTACAAATTATCAAAAATAAGTACTTACTACAGGTGAAAAAGTAATGAATCTAAAAGAAGATTTTTTTTACAGTTATATTAGTTTTTTGTTTTTATATACATCGAGATTATTTTTATGTTATTTTCAATTTATAACGAGCTTTCAACCTCCGTATATTTACAAAAATAAAGCAAATCAAACATATTAGCTAGGTTGATACTAGTATTTCGATCTGGCTAAAGATCTCATCAGAACCCGAAGTTTTAGAAAAGCTAGAGCCTCCATAATAGGCAGAACTTTAACCAAAAACCTATTAATAATCAATTTCTCCATTCTTGTCTTCTTAGTAATCAAGCACGTGGTTAGTATCTTTTCCTAACAAGATTTTCAAAAAATTTTAGAACATTCCTTTATATATAAAATAAGTACTTATGGGTAAGGCATTATTTTTTGCATTTAAATATTGGGAAAATTCACAAGTTATTAGTATGTCACTATATATATGTTTTAAAGTAAGACAGAGAGTAAGCTGGTGTCATTACTGGCAGTGAGAAAAGTAACGAAGTGTCGCTACCGATTCTACACTGGGGTATTTAGTTAAATCTACTAAGGATTGAAATAGGTCAATTGTACATTTAAAAGATAAAACCCTCCGTACAAAAAACCCAAAAAACTAAATTTTTTTACAAATCCGCCTGAAGAAACAATATGTCTGGACAAGCGTTGAGATGTTTTATATATTGTTGGACGCGCCTTAAAAAAACGTTCATATGATACTATATTGTATACGTTATCTTTAGTTAAAATACAAAATTCTTTGAAAAACTAAGAACAATACTTTTTTGAAAATGGTCACGGGATCTCAATGCTAGACTCGAAATATTTTTTGAAATCATCATAAAATATACCATGGTACATTTTGAGATGTGGACAAAAGAAACTATTTTTCGGTCAAGTTAAAGTTTTAAAAATTTTTAACATACCCAACATTAATTTATAAGGATAAAACTAAAAAAATACAATTTTTAACTTTCTTGCAATACCACCAACATGATTATAGTCAAATTAAAGATATATTATTCAAAACAAATTCTTTATTTTACGGTTAAATTTCGAAAAATTAAGCAAAATATACGAAAAAATTGGGTTAAAGGTGTAAATATAAAAACCGCGACATTTCAAAAACTACAAGCTGAGAAGAACAATTTGTGGCCAGATTTCAGCGTACATAGCTCTACTACGAAATATGTGTTTCAAAGCCAGGTTTTTTTGACTGTCGAGTAGTGTAATATACAATGAAACCGATCATTTTTCAAAACATTATCCGCCATTTTGAATATTTAAATCTTTTTTTCAGATTTCGTATTTCCGAGAAAATATTAGCTACAAAGCCGATCACTTTTAAATCAAATTATCCAATATATTGGCTCCACCATTTTTTAGGTCAAAAATCATTTTGGGACTCTGGATAACAATTTGTCCCCAATTCTTTTAAAGAATTATTTTAAGATTTTTAAACCACTTAATTATCTTTATCCAGATGAAAAAAAGATAGCCGTTAAAAAGTACTGGGTTGAAAGCGGAACAGTGTGTCAATAACGAGTTAAAGCTAATACTATTTAATTTCCCAGTGTAGAAACGGTAATGACACGACATAACTTTCCTCACTGCCAGTAATGACACCAACTTACTCTCTGCATTACTTTAACGCAAATAATAAGGACTTACTAATAACTAGTTAATTATCCCATTATTTTAATACGAAAAATAATGCGTTATCCACAAGTACTAATTTTTATCGTTATTTTAAATATAAAGTAATGATCTCAAAATGTTTTGAAAATCTATTTCTAAACTCATTATTTTTCAACTCCTGTAAGTACTTATTTAACTACTTATTTTTAATTTTTTGTAAACTGGAAAGTAAGAACATTTTGTGCAATCAGGCCATTTATGGTTTTATCTATCAAGTATAACATGTCGAGATAGCTCAGATGGTGGTTACTGACAACCTGTAGTCCCAGGTTTGAATCACTTTTTTGCATTCAAACCTGGGACTCCAATATAAAAAATATTTTTTATTAAACTTAGCTTTTTTAAATTTATTTAGTAAGCATATAGATGACCACATTTTTTTTTTGATTTTTCGTAAGATATATAAGATATAAGATATATATATATAAGATATATATATAAGTAATGAGATTTGTAGTGACAACTGTAAGTACCTACTTGCAATTACCAAACATGTTCTTTTGAGCGTCTTTTTTTCCAACTTTCGATTTTAGCAATTATTGTTGCGATTATTATAGAACTATGTCTAAAAGTTGGGTGGTATGAATTTGAGAAAATTCGGGTAGCTTTAACCCGTGGCTCTCCACGAACAAAGTTTTCGATGATGTGGTGTTTAGTTTTGTGTCTGCACACAAAGCCTTTGATACATGAAAAAATTAAAATTAACTTTTAGAAATAAAGGGTCCGCCATCTAATGTTTTTTTTTTTCAACTAGTGCTTATTTCGTGAATGGTAACACTTAGCTCATGTCTGATTTGACAGATAATTAGTGTTATCCTTCCGCTGAACGAATATGGTTGTGTATACGCTTGAACAACGCTGGGAAATATTGCGACATTACTTTGAAAATCATGGTAATGTTGCAGAATGTGTGCGAAAATTCAAATCAGCCGCAGAGCTGATGTCGTTTGGCCACCTCGGAGCTGCGATTTGACACCGTTGGACTATTATTTGTGGGGTGCCGTCAAAGATAAGTGTTACGCCAACAAGCCAGAGACAATTGACGCTTTATTCGTGAAGCCATTGGTGAAATACAGCTGCACACAATCGATAATTCGATATTGTGCTTAAAAATTGGACCGAAATTGGACCGAGTAGTTTTTTTTTTATAGCATTTTCAAAAAAAAAAGTTATATGGCAGACCCTTTATATTTTGTGATACATCATCTCTAATTTGAGCATAATTATGACCAAATGATAGCATGTTTTGCGTACACTGATAGAATTTTGCTTCATAGTATTAATGAAACGATGTCATTAAAATCGATTCACTAATTTAATGAATAATTTCATTAACTGAATGAAAATTCATTAATATTGGTATTATTTTCATTAACATTTTGTATATGATTTTTTCATAACTTCATAAAAAAAATTCATTAAATCAATGAAAAATTTTCAAATTTTTTTCAATAAAAATTTTTTCATAATGATTAGGCTAGAATTAATGAAAAAAATTTCACATACTTTATGAAATTTTATTGGGTCAGTGAAACCATTCATTAAAATTGATTTAATAAAACACCTTTCAGTGACTCAATGAAACTTTTCTTTGGGGACTTTTTTATGAAAAAATTCATTGGATTAATTAAGGAATTCATTACTACTACGCACAAATTTCTATCAGTGTAGTATTTGACTGCAAAAACAAAAAATTCTAAGACAATTTTTAAGAAAACTAGAATAGGGAAAATAAAAGCTATTTTTAATGAAAACCAAATCCCAATATCTCGTAAACCGTTAGTCCGATTTTAAAAATTTCATATGCAAGACATATTTTTATTAAAGCAATTTAAGAAAAATTTTAACAAATTTAAAAATTTGGTAGAGGAGCCAAGGGTTAAAGCCAGGCACGTAGCTAGGGGGGGGGGGGGGGCTTGGGGGCTAGAGCCCCCCCCCCCCCGAAATGATTTGACAAATTTAAAAACTTAATACAATTCGTTAGAAAGTAACAATGTTATTGATAAATTTAATATGAAAATATTTATTTTTGACTTGGATCAAATAGAAAATAGTTTTATATGATTCGAATCTTAAAATTTCGTTAGAAAACATCGCCTGTAAATGGGCGGCTATCATTGTTAGAGTTGATTTTCGACAAAAAGCAATAAATAAAATCATTTCATAAGAGATTTCGAAGTCTTTGACTTAAAATATAATCAAAAAATTGTTTGAGACAATGCAAACTAAAAATTAAATATGTCTACACAGAAAAAACTAAAATTGAGTTTTAATTAAAATATTTGTTGATTCAGCAAAAGTTTAACTGAATTCGGTCGTGTTGATGCAATTGTAGTAACAACTAAAATAATTTGCATCTATTTAATTAATATTATTTTCAATTACATATAGTTTTATTCACATCTATTAAAAATTTAATTGAATATTGTTTACTATTGGGAAAAATTACAAAATTTTAATAAAATCACCAAAATTGTAAAATAATCACCAAAATTTAAAAAAATCGAACCATTTGAAAAATTCGCAAAATTTGAAAAAAATTGCCAAAATTTAAAAAAAAATCGTCAAAATTGCAAAAATTTAAAACAACTCCCAAAATAAACGCCAAAATTCGAAAAAAATGTAAAAAAATCACCAAAATTAAAGAAACGCGAATTTTCATCTTTAAACGATTTTTTTAATTTTGACGACTTTTTAAAATTTTTGCATTTGTTTCAATGTAAAAACTGAAATTTTTTTTTATACTAAATTCATTTTCAATTAAACAGTTAATATAAAGTAAGTTTGAAATCGAACAAAAGTTTAATTGAAATTTTTTTTACAATGATTTTTTCTGTGTATTTTGACATAAGCTTTTAAAATGGAGATACCACTAAGACTCAAAATTAAGTTTACTTGTGCCGTAAAAGTCGTTACTTTAATAACAGTGCAATCTTTTTATTTAAATTTGGTTTGCTACGCACGCATCTGGTAACATAGTTTTCAGTATTTTTTTTACGATATATATTACGATATTTCATATATTTTTTTAATTTTTTGAAACAAATTTAAGCCTCAAACTATGATCGATATGCATAATGTGTTAACGTGGTCCAATGTGACTCAAATTTTCTCAATTTGTTTTTAGACTAAATGTAAACAAACTTCTATCGGCGCTCCTTGAAATGCGACATTTTAAAATCAAGCAGCTAAACCAGTCTTTGTGTTATAACGATGTAGTTTTTTTTGTTTTTAGACATTTTAAAGGGTTTTTATTTAAAAAATTGATTAAAGACAATTTGAAAAGCGTTTGAAATTGTCCAAAATATAAATCAAAGTGAATTGGAAATACATAATATAGTTTAAATAAGACCTAGGCGATGTCAGGTATATTTTTAAATTTTTATATTTTTCTTATTATATTTTTTCTTTATTATTATTTCTTTCAGACTACAATCACGCTTGCTTGTAAAATTTACGGTTTTTTTAATACAAGACATGAAGTCGGATATATGAAAAAGGAAAAAAATAGTGAATAATTTGTTAAAATAATTCAAATAAGTGGCAGCCGGGGTCCACGACATAGTGTAAAAATGGTTTTCATAATGTGTGTTTTCTAGAGCATTTTATCGCTGTTTTTAAATAAGTCTAAATTTCCCAAACTTTAAACATATTTTCATACAAAGATGTGTTAAATTTCACCACCAATTTAAAAAATAGATACGTTTTCCATATATGTTTGCTGCTTTATCACCTATCCGAATTTCATTAATTTCAAAGGGAACCCATCGGAAAAGCTTCCTTATAAGTGTCAGGCAAATTATAGGATATTTGCTTTTAATTTGTTTTTTGGACGGTTATAAATCTTTAATTTCCCGAGTTAAAACGTTTGCATAAAATAATACATTATTTTATATACACTTATAAGGTTTTGTCTGCCAGTGCATTTAACCGGACATAATTATATAAATTCATATATAAAATTAATTTCGTAGAAAAAATTTAATATGATGTCATATATAGTTGCGTATAATTGTATATTGCATTTAGAATACGCTAAAACTAATCCAATTAATAATTACGTTATATTTATATATGTACCTAGACATGCAAAATAATATATATTTTGATATTATATCATATTTTAAAAAACACAATTTTATTTTAGATAAAATTGTATATTACCCCATGCAGAGTCACACTAGAAAATTTGTCAATTATATTTTGGATGTAAATATGTATTACATCAATACAATAGTACAATTAATAGCATCATTTTGTGTATAATTTTGTACACAAAATTTACCCCAATTTTTGTCTTTTGAATTGATTTCTTTCTGGTTCTTAACCCTAAAAAGAACTTGTTTCATTTGTAACATTATGAGTTCCTAATTTACGGCTTGTTTTTACAATACGTGTATAGTTTCAGACGGACGTGTGGCACCCGAACGAATACGTAAGGAAATGAGTTTTTATAATTCGTTCGCCTGACTTACGTTTGAGTACGTAAAGCTTTATGTTATGTCAAACAGTAGAGATTGCCATGATATTGATTTTCGGTTTTTGTTAGTTTTTTTCATATACAAATAACTCATTTTTCGTTGGTAGATGGCAACCCAACTCTGTAAATGAAATATAAACAAAAACAGCTGATTTATGCTTGAAAAAAAAATTAATTAAGAAAACAATAAAAGTGGAGATAAAAATGTAATTTGTATAAAAAAAAAAACAAAAACATTTACAAATAAAATAAAAAAACATTTACTAAAAAATAAACTGTAAATAAATATAAATATAAATGAAAATAAAAATGAAAATCATTATTCTTTTTTTATTACAATTTTTTGTTAAAAAGTATTACAGTAAAACCCGGTTAAGATGCACTCGAGGGACCAAAAAAATTAGTTCGTCTTAAGCGATGTTCGTATTAAGCGGGTTTTTTTTAACGATAAAATATGTGTATTTATTAAAACAAAAACAAGATTTTTACATAAATAAAAAATAAAATTAGCATTTCATGCATTCACAATTAAAAATTAAATTAAAATTCTTCATTAAAAAAAATCTTTAGTTTTTTTCTAAATGACTGAATTCATGATTTCATTCGTTATAAGTTTTTCTATTACCAAAATATGATTGTCAGCTTCTTCGGCACACGATTTTGTTCGAATATATCACTTGACAATTTTTCAACATCGGGAGGATTAACAGTTTTCAATATTTCTTCACCTGATAAAGTATGTGACGTCAAAACATTAGCATCTATATCTAGAAAGTCATCCACGGATATGAAATTTATATTAGGTCTATCGCATTAAACGGATAAAGAGTGTATTAAACATGGTAATTTGTATGAAAACGAGTTTTTGGGACTGCGTAAAACAGTTCGTAATAACCGAGGGTTCGTATTAACCGAGTTTGTATTATAAGATGTATTTTATATGAAAATTTTTGCCAAAACGTCGGGACTTTTAAATTAGTTTGTATTAACCGAGGGTTCGTCTTAACCGAGTTTTACTGTATTTTTTTTTTTTTAATATTAAATTGTGTTGCCTTTTTTCTTTGACGAATACTTTTTTGTGAACGTCTGGAAACCAAAAAAAGAGACGAAAACGACAACTCTTACGTTTTCACTCAATTCAAAGTGACATTTGCATTACAAAACCCCAAAATGAATTTCTTCACTCATTTACACGAATTTTTTGAGTGACACGTCTTACAAAACAGACCGTTAGTCTTACATTTTTTTCAATGTAAAACTCTAAATTTTATTTTTAACGTTTTTTCCGTGTTTGTTATTTAATGGTGTAAGTTAATAAATTCCACAAAATCTTCATATTCGTTATATTATTTTTTATTTTTGAATATAATAAAATTTCCAAATGCTATGGAATGTGTTACAAATTATAAAGTTGTAAACCTTTTGCAAGTGGCTAAAGTCTAAAAGGATTAATAGATATTTCGGATTTTCATGACGTTTTAAAATCAAAACCGGATACAACTATAGCTTATTTGATATATATCAGTATCAGTTCAGATATAAATTTATACCGCTATATAAAATCGTATTAAATTGTTATTTAATTATTATGCCCATTTCTCGGATAAAACTGTATTAAGACTCATATATAATTTCGTATGATTATATAAAGCATTATATTAATTTTAATCTGGTTATTACAAGTTGAAACTTTTTTACTTTTTTTTACATTTATCAAGTTTTAGCTATCCTAGACGTATATTAGCACATAAAAATATAAAGTATCGCAATTTTATTTTTCGCGGTTTTCAAAAGGTTTTCCGCATAATCATTTTTTTATTTAATTAAACTAAAAATTAATATTTAGCTAAAAATTTAACGTAATTAGACAATAACGATGCATATCCAACTTAAAGTACACAAACGTTTTCAAATTTGACGTGTTTCGCGGATTGTGATCGAACAGATTAAAGCGTTGTTTCGCGATATAAACATCAAAATTCGCAAAATAATGATCACAATAAGTAAAAAATGAAAAAATGCATTTTAAGGAAATGCACTTTATGCGGGAGGTTTTTGTTTCAAAATGACCTGAGAAAGCGATTTCTATTATTAGTACATGATTGCCCATTACGTGTAGGTAAAAATTTAGCAGAAAATTTATCAAACAAAAAAAAAAAAAAGCTGTTACTCTAGTGTGCAAAAAAAAAAAATATATGATCAAAATAAAAAATCGAAAAGCCCCCCCCCCCCCCCCTCCCCGAAACAAATTCCTAGCTACGTGCCTGGTTAAAGCTATTCCATTTTTTCCAATTTGCAGAAAATAACTTTTAGACCAAATACTACAATAATCTGAACAATAAATTTTACAAAATATTGAACAATAATATTGACAAAATATTTAACAACAATATTTATTGATGATTGAATATTGAACAATAATATTTACGAATTTGCAAAACGTAAAAAGAAAAGAAAATTCTGCATAAATAACACATTTGCACCCTAAAACATTTTAGTTTGGAAAATGTTAAAGAGTTTTAAATATTTAGCGTCATTATTGCAAGAACATAAATTGTATTTCAATTTAAAAACTAATATCTAATCTTAAATGAAATTTTAAGGACATTTGGTAAGATTAAGTGAATCAAATGGTGAACGGAATATTAAGGTTGATGTCCATGTTTCTTTTTTTTTAAGTGTTCTTGTTCTGGGTAACGTCACAAATAACGGTCCTTGATAATATATCCAGGGACCGAAAATAACAGTTATTTTTGAATTTATAAACAAAAAAAAAAAACGTATAGAGGCAAATATCGGAGAACTGATTCAAGTATACCATATTGAGTCTTGTTTAGAAAGAAGTCTGTCATAAAATGCTCTGCTTCTTAAAGTTTGGATTTTTATTTTTTTTTTTGAGCAACTATAAAAGTTATATATTGACTTTTACTTTTTCGATCAAAAATAAAAGTTATTTTTTTTCGATCAAAAATAAAATTAAGTTTTTCTTTTTCAAAAATGCATTAAAATATTTTTTTTTTTTAAAGCTCAAACAACCCAGCAAAACCACACATTACCAAATCATGGGTAAAGTAATGTATCGCCATAGGGCTTCATGCATTACTTTACACGTTACTTCACTGATGAATTTTACAGGCGATGAGCCTCAAAGTATCTCATTACCTTGTAGTGGGTAAAGTAACTGGTTACTTATATGGTTACATGGTGGGAAAAAGTAATGTGTCTATAAATAGATTTTCATAAAAAAATGGATAACATTTTTTTTTACAGATAATTTTTTTTAATTACATAAATAACTTTTTTTTTATTAAATAAATAACTTGGTCATGCTGGGATTCGAACCTGGGGTCTCTGATATTTAACAATTAGTTAGGCGAGAACTCTACCAACTGAGCTATCGATACATACAATATTTTATTGCTTAACATGTAGATGAGTTGTTGTTCTTCGTGTTTTCGTTCGTGATATCAAAAATATACACCTTACCATTATGCTTACAAAAAATCACAAAGTAATGTGTCTATAAATAGATTTTCAAAAATATATATTAATAATTACTTTACGTTTATAATGCATGCATTATGTAATTGATGATCGGTAATTCATTATTTTAGGTTTTAAAGTAATGTAAAATGTAATGAGGTCTCATTACGAGGTAATCCATGAGTGTTCAATTATCGGTAACTCATTACTTCTTGTTGGAAAATAATGATACAGGTAAGGAGTACACATTACAAGGTAATGCATTACTTTATCGCACCCATTACCAAAGTTTTGCTGGGAAACTCATTAAAATGTGATTAATCCCAATAAAATTAAGATTCATGGGAATTTTTAATTGTCATAAATTAAAAAACAAAAAGAAAAAAAAGTTTCGTAAAAAAAATTAAAAACTATCTTTAATTTTTGCTCAAAAAAATAAAAATCAAAAAAATAACTTTTATTTTTGCTCAAAAAATAATTCAAAAAAACTTTTATTTTTGCTCAAAAAAATAAAAGTAAAAAATTTTTTTCTGTGTAGAGTATATAAAATATGAAAAAGTCAAACAAATAAAAGTTATTTTTGCTCAAAAAAAATTTTTTTTTTTTTTTTCATAACAAACTTTATTTACAATCTATCCATTTAAGGATAATAAGCAAATATGATAAAATAAAGAAATTACATTGGTTGTTAGACTCCAGCTAGAACAACAACATATTAAAAATATAGAATTTTTATAATAATTTAAAATTACTTACAAATTGAGTAAACATAAATAGTAAAAGAAATATTTTATGAATATAAATTTACTGATTGGAAAATTATTTATTACTTTGAAAACGATTACATTTTGAATACATTTATTTTTTAGCGAAATGGTAAATCAAGAATATGATGCCGCTTAAGTCGTCTAACTTCTTCTGTATCATCTAGTAGAGAGATAGCCAATGGGTTGCAGTGATTACTTAGCCTTTTTAGATAATTTTCGCTGAATCTATTGATTTCATCTTTAACCTTGGGAATAAATAAGTCGTTATGTATAGTTTTATTTGATACAGATATTGGAGCGTTGACAATTGACCTTAATGTTTTATTTTGGTATCGTTGTAATATCTCAATATTTGAGTTGCTAGCAGTTCCCCACAACTGTATGCCATACGTCCATACTGGCTTAAGAATGGTTTTATAAATTAATACTTTCGTTTCAAGACTTAGTTGGGACGTAGGGCCTAGCGGCCAATAGAGCCGTCTACTCTTAATTTTTAAATGTTCTTTTTTGGCTTTAATGTGAGTGCTCCAAGTTAATCTTTTGTCAATATGGACACCAAGATATTTGACACTATCCTTTTTAGGAATTTCAGTATTGTTGATAGACAAGTTTGGACAATCGCCTTTACGTAACGTGAATACGACATGTACCGATTATTCAGTGTTTACTTTTATATTCCACTTGTTAAGCCAGATTTCAATTTGATTTAGTTCATTTTGTACATGATTTGAAGCTTCTATAGGACATGTGCTAGAAGCTAGTACTGCTGTGCTCAAAAAAATAAAAGAAAAATAATAACTTTTATTTTTCCCCAAAAAACTAAAGTCAAAAAATCAAATAATTTTTGATTAAAAATAAAAGTGACAAAATAACTTTTTGCATCTGACTTTTATGATAACAGGAATATTATTTACGGTCCCTGTATATAACCACTTATATGGTAAGGCTTTTCCTCACTGTGTTAATATTGTTTCTGCTTGATTTTAAATTTTTTTTCTGTGTGTAGAGTTTATAAAATGCGAAGAAGATTTTTTATTTAAATATAAAACTAATATTTATTTACTTTTTAATTCCTTGAGGTATATATACATATGCTAATGTTAAGCTGCTCTCTAAAAATTTAGCTTTAGGTTTTTTTTTTTTGTTTTTTGTTTGACGTTGTTGACAATTTTTCATTTTGTTTCTTTCTTTTTTATTTTTTGTTTTTGTAATTATTCTGGTACTTTACTTTTGTTAAAAAATAGATTTTACCTTGAAACTTAATAGCATGGTAATTTTGTTGTAACATTTAAATTGTATATAGTAGTACATACTAGGGTTGTCAATTATTCGGGTTTTTATTTTGTTCGAATAAACGATCAAACAATTTTTGATCGCACTATCAAACGATAAATCTTTAAAAATTATTCGATTAATCGAACGAATAAAAATAATTTTTAAAATACTTAAAGTATTTTACCCTATCATCTTAACATTTTAAGAATTTTGGCATCTATTTGAATACTATAACAATACCTGTTCTTAAATGCAATAATTTTAGACTGTAGTAACGTCTAAATATTTTAGAATCATATGCCATTTGACATTATCTCATGATGAAAAAATTACCGTTTTAAAAATCTTTGAAAATGTTTATATATGTATATCGGCGATAGTTTTAGAATATCGGGCTGATAAGATCTTGTTTTATTAACGGTAGAAATTGCATCATTGGAATTCACAGTTTTATGCAGGGACCGTAATCATTATGAGTTTTATAATAAAAATTACACAATAATGATTATATAATGAGTTTTAAGGATTTTCTTCAATGATAATGATTATTTTTGAGTAATATTAATAAAAATCAGCCATAATCATTATTTTTGAGCAAAAAAAAATAAAACTCAAAAATAATCATTATTTATTTTCAATTTATAACGAGCTTTCAACCTCCGTATATTTACAAAAATAAAGCAAATCAAACATATTAGCTAGGTTGATACTAGTATTTCGATCTGGCTAAAGATCTCATCAGAACCCGAAGTTTTAGAAAAGTTAGAGCCTCCATAATAGGCAGAACTTTAACAAAAAACCTATTAATAATCAATTTTGCTCCATTCTTGTCTTCTTAGTAATCAACCACGTGGTTAGGGCTTTTCCTAACAAGCATCATGACGTTACTAAACTTTATTTATGATTTTTATTTTTTTCGCTCAAAATAAAACTTGCGGTAATTTATTATTATTATTAATATTTATTATTATTATTAATTTTAATATTGTGCTCACTTTGGAATATTCCTTATAACTGACCGAGTTAGTAATAGTATTTTACTCGTACCCAATTTAAACAACAATCTATAAAAAGACTAAATATTCGTAAAATTAAAAATAATATGGAAAAAATTTAGTATTAGTTTGCTTTCAATTTGAATTATAACAGCTTGCAGTCTTCGTAACATTGATTTTTTATTTTTTTTTTTAAATTGGGTATAGATTTACATACCAGCTTTACTATTCTTAATGCCCAGTATACATGCATATTAGGGCTATTACCATTGGCATTGTACCACGAGTTGGTCAATGAAAGTGAGTTTTATTTGGAGCGAAAACAATAAAAATCATAAATAAATCAATCAATAATCTGTTCTTAGTGATTGATTTTTTGATTTAAAAAAACGAACAATAATCATTAGTTACGGTCCCTGGTTTTATGCTAACGTGCTATCGTTGTATTATAATAAGCAAAATTTTTTAAAGTTTTGTATAGTTTAAAGTTTAAAAATCACGCTATATTTCAACGATATCACTTTATCTGTTAATTCAATCATATATCTTTACTCTTAATTGAATAGTCCATGTCTTGTTAAGGAGTAATAAAAGTTTTAAAATTTCTGTTATTTTTTAATAAAGTTTCGATTTTATTTTGTAAATCAATAATTTTTATACAAATTTTCCCAAAATTGGTAAATTTTTGAAAAAGTTTTATAAAAAGAAGTATTTTTTAAATTATTCGTTTTATTCGATTAATCGTTTAAATTCATTCGAATTATACGTTATTCGAAAATAATGTTTTTTAAACTGTTCGCTCGAATTTTCTTTTTTTCGTTCTATTAATCGAATAATTTTTATTCGAGTGACAACCCTAGTACATACCTACACTTAGCATATTTTGTAGGTAAAGACAACTGCAAATGTCGTTAAAATTTAATTTAATTTCACTCGAAAATTTAATTTCACTCGAAAGTTGGTCGACTTACATTTCATTAAATGCAAATTGCATTACATTAAATGAGTCACAAATGTAGTAAAAATGCTGAAAAAAAATTACAATCGCTTATTTGTTTTATTTAAAAAAA
This sequence comes from Delia radicum, assembly GCA_021234595.1. Taxonomy (NCBI): domain Eukaryota; kingdom Metazoa; phylum Arthropoda; class Insecta; order Diptera; family Anthomyiidae; genus Delia; species Delia radicum. The sequence continues at coordinate 252,599,493 of CM037851.1, forward strand.
AAAACAAAAATACTGCTAAAATTAATGTAAATTTATAGTACAGTAATTTTATGTGATTTGTCTTTTTAAATGAACTACAAATGTAGTCAAAATTTAAATTTCTTCTACAAATGACTGCTTGTTCACCTGAAATTTTATCCTACTAAAACAACTACACACAGAGAAATAAAGCGCCAACCGAATTGAAAAGTGTATTTTATTTGTGACAACTTAGAACATCAGTTATTACAACGATATTTAAATTAGATTTCTGAATATTTTGGGTGTTGCAACTGAAATTCAATTGAATTAATTGAACTTTGTTGTGAAAACTAATGTTAAGTTGTGTCAAACGTCTGAAATTTGTAGTAACCGAATTTAAGCTGGCAAATAGCTAAATTTTTCTCTGTGTGTATAAATATGTACAGCAGAAGTTATGTACACTCAACTAAATGGCTTCCAAATAGTATATCTAAACATTGAAAATGTTAAATGTAAATGCCTACTAAGATTGTCTCATAATGTACTATTTGAACCAATCCTTTGACTTTTATTTTCTTTCTAAAATTTTTGTTTCATTTTTTCATTTATTTAATTTTTAAAATTATTATAATTTATACTAAGTTTGTTTATATTATAGAGTGAGCTGAATCTTAAAAAATATAAAGCCCGGAAAAGTAGTGCATAGACGAGATGAATTGTGAAAAATAAATTTTTCTTTTTTTGAGAACTTACCGAAAGGGAATCAAAAATAAAACGATATAAAAAAAGAAATATTTTTTACAAATTTTTATTTTATTCACAACTTTTCCGCATTACCAATTTCAATGATTATGTGGCGTTCACACCTAGTTCTTTAAAACGTATTTAGCGAAAAGATGTACTTAAGTCTATTATTCTATTACAAAAGTTCTTTATTTTTTTTTTGGCAAAACACGTGATTTGCAAAACAAGAGCTTTGCATTTAGGTGTAAACGCCGTATTAGGAATATAATAAGTTTTGAACCTCTCTAACATAGGTACATATTACAATTTCATTTTGTTTTTGTTCATTCAACTTGGCCTAAATTCATACTAAAATGTTCATTTTTACACAAACCTGTATTTTATAAGCATGTGAAATTTATTCGCTGTTCTTGGTTAGTTTTGTGCATTCAAACGTAATTTTGACGTCAAAAATCTTTATGGAAAATTTACATATGGAATATTTTATTTTCTTTGACATCATCATATGGTAGAAAATTTAATTAAGCATAATGGTTATTTGTTTGTTAGTTATGTTAATTAAAAAGAATTAAATATGTACAGAAAAGGATTTAGATTCAGCATTAAAAATAATCTAATTCATATTTTTTATTGACGACCAACATAATCAAGGTTGCTAATTTAGCCATTTTCCGGCTAGATCTAGTCATTTTATTTTTATCTACCCATAAAAAATGGCTAGATTGTATATAGCCGGAAGAATTTCTATAGCCATTTCTCCTACACGTTTTGTAATTAATATCATACAAAAGTGCTTAACAAAATTTTTTACTGTAATTAACATTTAAATTTGTAAACAAATTTTCGTTTACACCCTTTATTTTATTAATTTTTTTTTTTGTAAATGTAGCTCAAATAATATTTTTTACAGTTTCCTTTGTTTTAGAATATGTCCATCGAAATAATTTTTTGTCATTTTTTATTTATTTATAACCAGTTTTCAAAACCTCAGTATATTCACAAAACTAAAACAAATTAATTATTTTAGCTACACTCAAAAAAAAAATGTTTAGTAAAGTCAGCAAAAATTTTGCTAAGTCAGCAAAATTTTAGTCAGAAGGGAGCTTGCAGAAAAATTGCTTACGTCAACAAAATCAGATAGCTGATTTTCAGCAACAAAATTAGTAGAGTTTGAAAAAGTTTTGCTAACACTTAGTTGATTGAAAATTAAAACATCCTTGCTAAAAGTCAACAAATTTTTTTCGGAATATTAGTAAACTAGAAAAAACAAATTTGTAGAAAAATGATACTTTAGTTATATCTGAAAATATATATAAATAATTATATATAACATAAACAAAATTATCTTTCAACTACTTACATCAATGGCTGTCTAAATAATGGCATCGTTTAAAGGACGACAAATGCCGTATATAATTCTAGAAACGAAACGAAAAATAAAAAATATGAGATATACAACCCTTTTTTTGCCATTAGAAATAGGAAAGATAAAAAATTACCTAGGATGTGTGTAATTGTCTTTCGCTTTCGTCTGTCTACCTGAACGTATATTTGTTTGCAATTTGACCACAATACATTACTAATAACTATATACACATAATTTACAAATACACATTTAATCTTTATTAAATTTCAATATTTTATTATCTCTTCAATTTAATTAAAAGACAATTACTTTCAAAAACCGGTAACAACACAAAATTTAAGTTGTTTAAATCCACAATTTTGTTTTGTATATGAAAAACACATACATAAATTTTCCATGGTTGATTTTTTTTTATATGTTTTACAAGAGTATAATTTTCCTCTCCTCCACACTCCAGAGAAAAGCTTCATCATATTTATGATATGTTTCATTAATTTTGTCCAATGTAACGTTTCATAGAATTTATGAAACATTTCATAAAAAATAAAATCAATTTCATCATATTTATGAAATGTTTCAGTGCTTTATATAGCATATTTTTTATTAGTAAGAATTTCATTATTTTTGTGTAGAAAAAATTCATGGATACCACGATATGATCACTATAATTATTGTTGTTTACGTAATATTTCATAAATATTGATGAAATTGTTACATTGGAAAATGTCACAAAAATAACAATTGAACACAAAATTTTAATTTTTTAAAGGCAAAATTAACTCCTTTAATTTAATTTTTACCATATTTCTCCCTAACAAATTGTTACCACATAAAACCTGAACGACTAAAAACACCCTTAATCTAGGGTAAAACGCCTAACTTGGCAACACTGGTGTAACATATTTTTTTTTTTCTAATAAAATGACAAAACTTTCGGAAAACCGTAAAATTCTTATAACCCAAAAAATAACCCTACAACCAAAAATATTGGTGGTTGCAATTGAACTATGCAGTTGGCTAAGAATTTCGTCGTCACCTTGAATTCTTTTTTGGTGTATAATATACATATACACTTAGAACACTATGTAGGTAAAGACCACTGCACATGCAGTTAAAAACAAATGAAATTTCACTTGAAGAAAGGACTACTTACATTTTAGGAAATTCAACTAACATTATCATTTGTATTTTACAGTTCAAAAAATGAACAACAATGGTAGTAAAAATGAACCACATATGCAGTAAAAAATAAACAAACATTGTTTTATTTTTTAAATAGCAAAAAAAAACTACTGTATAAAATGAATGTAAAATTATAATACAGTAATTTGATGTGGTTTGTTTTTTTCAATGAACTACAATTGTAGTCAAAACTAAAATTTCTTCTACAAATGACTGTTTTTTTACTTAAAAATAAAGATACTGTATTACAACTCAATCAACTACAAATATTTACAGCAGAATCATACTATTTTTGTTAACGAAATAAAATATTTCATATATAATTTTTGTTTGTTTTTGAGATATTTATTTATAAATTTAGTTTTAGTGGTTTAAACTTTGTATAAAAAGATATTCTGGTGAATATAACTGAGCAGTTGAAAGCATTACCCACATCTCATTGTTTTTTTTTTTAAATTTTGTGTCAATCCAATAATTTTTAAAAGAATTGTAGCCCTTTTAGAAAAAAGGATATATGACAGATGTACGAGTCCTTGCTTCGATTGAAATGAAAATTGGCGCAAATATTACTGATTCCATTTACAAAAATAATAACCAATTTTCGAAACATTGTAAGAAGAATTTTATATTTTATTCAAAATTCAGGATTATATGGAGTTTTGGAATATCCTTACAACTAATTTATGATAAAAACAATATTTTATAGTTCTGACAAAATAAAAAAAAAATTGTGGTAAACAGATGATTTTCAAAGGATTTATAAAATTTTTAGAAAGAAGGATATATGACAGCTATATCAGTCGTTGCAGAGATTGAAATGAAATTGGGCAAAAATATTATTGATTACTTTTGAAGAACACTAATAAATTTTTAAAATATTGTCACGAGAATTAAAGCTTTTATTCAAAATTAACAAAATTCCAGGATAGAAGGAAAGGGTGCATATTTTTGAAACTATTTAGTAAATAATAATCTATTTTATATTTTTGACACAATTCCAAAAAATTTCTAACAATCGTATGATTTGCAAAGGACTTATAGCTCTTGTATGAAAAAGGATATATAGCAGCTATACGAGTCCTTGCTGCTATCACAATGTAAATTGGAGCAAACAATACCTACTTTATTCCTAGAACAATAACCAAGTTTTACTATATATTAAGGAGAATTTTAGCTTTTATTAAAAATCCATAATTCATTATGTCTGGGAAGTGTGTGTATCCTTGCTTCGATTTTCTCAAAAATATGTTTTTTCAAAAAATATAATATAAATATAATTTTTTTGCAAATCTTTCTGTTAGCACTTTAAGCAAGATTGACTGACGAATCAAATAACGGTTTTAGTCAATATATATTGTTTGCTTGGGTTTTGGTATCGGTATTGGTATTCGGTATTACCAAAACATCGATATTATTGAGTAAATTAAAAAAAAAAAAATAATTAATTTAAACGATCTTAAGACATTTAACAATTTTTTATTGATTTCAAATAAAAATGTAAAAAAAAAATTTAGAAGAAAATGTGGCAACACTGGGTTGAACGTTTTTTTTTTAATTTTTATTGTTAATAATGGGCAAGAAAAAAACAATGTCAGCTAAAATCCAAATCGTTTCAATGACATATAGATTAGGGTGGTTCGATTTGAACCTCTTAATGGGCACTTCGCGTTTCTGATTCTTGGTATTGTACTGATCAAAAAAGTCCACTAGACCATACGTCTACGGTGAAAATCGAGCTTCCAGATTTTGACTTTTTAGCCGTATTTTGTGAAAGTAACAATGTGTGGGATGGACATATCTCAGGAAGTAGGAGGAGCTTATTCAAGATTATGGTATCAATCTCTTCTTTGGAAGATTCTCTAGCAGAGTAATGCATCAATCATATTTGTGAGTGGGGTTTAAGGGGTTAATTTTTAATTTCAAAATAGGGCTTTTTTGCCGTTTTTCGTGAAAGTAACAATGTGTGGGATGGACATATCTCAGGAAGCAGGAGGAGCTTATCCAAGATTATAGTATCAATCTCTTCTTTGGAAGATTCTCTAGCAGATTAATGCATCAATCATATTTGTGGGTGGGGTTTAAGGAGTTAATTTTTAATTTCAAAATAGGGCTTTTTTGCCGTAAAGTCAAAATCTGGAAGCTCGATTTTCACCGTAGACGTATGGTCTAGTGGACTTTTTTGCTCAGTACAATCCCAAGAATCAGAAACGCGAAGCGCCCATTAAGATTTTTTTTCCTTCCATACTAATCGCCCCACCCTAGTGTAGATTGTCAGATGCCCTCAAAGATGAGTGTATCCATATGGATACAATATACTATATTGTATATAGCGATAGGGTTAATGATATAAAAGTCATTGACTACATTACTCATACGTCATGCTGTCCATTGTAGCTATAAATGACTTCCGCTCTGCAGAAAATATTCTGGCCTTGTGTTTTGTATTATTATCACACCCAATGGACCATTAGCTCAAGTATTTTATGTTAGTGCTGTCAAAGGTTCGGATATTATTTTTTTTTTTACAAAAGTTGTGAAATAAGAGATGAATCCTTTAGAAGCGTTAACAAAGCGTTTACATTTAGTTCCATGCCAGTCTTTTCTTTGCCTCACCACAGTGAAATACAAGATTTGCAACTTTAATTCAGAAATCATAAATTAAAATTCAGAATTTGCATTTGAAATTAAAAAAATATCATTTCAAAAGTTATTTTTACTCTTATTTTTTAAGCAAAAATAAAACTTTTTTTGGATTTTTATTTTTTCGAGCAAAAATAAAAGCAATTTAATTTTTTTAATTTTTACAAGCTCATATTAAAAGACGTAAGAATGTGAGTAATCACCACACTCAAAGGAAAATCTTCATCATATTTATGACACGTTTTATAGATTTTCGTCCAATTTAGAGTTTCATCGTGTCTATGAAACATTTCATAGATAACAAAATCGATTTTATCACATTTATGATATGTTTCCCCATATACATGAAGGATATTTTGTATTAGTAAGGATTTCATTGTTTTTATGTAGAAAAAAGATCATAGAGACCATAATATGATCATTATAATTCTTTTTGTTTATGAAATGTTGCATATATATTGATGAAATTGTTATACATATTGGAAGAATATTGATGAAACTTATTCCTGGTTTTCTATGGTTGCAGAAAAAATTAGCTTGGAAAATATATCAAAAAAAACTAATTTTCGCTCAAAAAAATTCAAGTCAAAAATTAACATATTTTTTCTCAAATTAATCACAAAGAGAATTTCTTGGAGGAGTTTTTGTAAAATTTGTTCACTAAACTTATGAAGTTTACATCACAATGTGAATGAAAAATTTCTTAAATTTAATGAAAAATCATAGTTTTAATGAAACTATTTTTAATGAAATTTGTTCATTAGTCGTATGCAATTTTTAATAAATAATATGAAATTTTTGCTTAAGTTTTATGAAAACCTGCATTAATTTAATGAAAAGTTTCAATGTAAGAATTCTAGTGAGAATTCATAAATCTAATGAAAAAATTCATTGATCTTATGCTGATAATTCTCTCAGTGATGAAACTTAAAAATTTACATTTATTTTTGCACAAAAAAAAGTAAAAAAAAAAAATAATTTTATTTTTACCTAAAAAATTAAAGTCAAAATATAACTTTTAGCATCTGACTTTTATGAAAAAAAAATTGTAAAATTGTAAAATTGTACTAATTGAAAGACACCAATTTGTATGAAAAATTTAAATCATCTTTTGAACTACTGGACGAATTTGGCTCATTTTCAATATCAATCGCCATTTTAACAGACGGATAACGTTTAGTCGGCTCGAAATTTCATAAGGTTGGTTAAATCAATAAATAGTAGTGGAATACCAAATGTTATTTTCTTATTTTTGTTGAAGATTATTTGATGTATGCTGAGTTTTAAGTGATGTTTTCTGATATAAATTGCTACATTGTGAATATTAATTTATGTTTTCCGAATTATAATAATTTTTATTTGAATTTCAATTGACATTTTTAGAATTTGAATTGACATTTCTGAATTCTACACTCAGGGAACTTCTGCTTTAAAAATATGTAGTTGTTTGGGTTGTAATACAGTTTCTGTATTTGTAATGTATATGTAAGTCATTTGTAGAACAAATAAAATATTTAACTAACCTTGTAGTTCATTTAAAAAAACAACTCACATCAAATGACTGTTTTATGATTTTACATTAATTTTTTACAGTTGTTTTTTGTTATTTAAAAAATGAAAATAAATAAATGTTTGTTTATTTTTTACTACCATGTGGTTCATTTTTATTACAAATGTTAGTCATTTTTTGAACATTACAAAACAAATGACAATGTTAGTTGAATTTAATGAAATGTAAGTCGTCCTTTCTTTAAATGAAATTTCATTTGTTTTTGGCTACAATAGCAGTCGTCTTTACCAACATAATTTCCTAAGTGTAGTTGACATTTTTTGAATTTGAAATAAAATTTTCTAAACTTTAATTGAGTTTTTCTGAATTTTAATTGTTTGAGTTTCGGAATTTCGACTAATATTTTTTGTATTTAGAACGCGTAACCGCATATTCTGCGGATGTCAAAAAAATATTATTTAACTTTATACAAGATTTATATTTAGATAAACCATAATTACTCTTTAATATTTGACGCTTTTAATAGTGTAAAATCTTGTATTTCATTTGAGCAATTACATTTTAATTTTTGAATGTTTGTTCAAAAGTTATGGTAAATTTTATGAAATTTGTTTTGCATATTTTGAAATTAATAAATTAATAATACTTGGTAATAAAATTAAAAAGTAACTACACTCAGAGAAAATATATGCTTGTGGCCACAAAACCACGTTTCCTGCATCCATAAATCGTTGTTTCAATTAAATTATTATTGCGTCAATCATATTTCACCAATAATATGGTTGCTTTAATCATATTATAGTAAAAATCTCTCTTTTTTCGCTTATCATATTATTCGCTTGTCTACAATCATAATATAGTGTTTATTACCATATTCCTCTCTCTAAGTACAGCCATATTATAGTTGCGGTAACTATAAGATGATCAGTCTGTTTTTTATGAGCGTCTTCGCTCTTTTAGTGTCATTCTTGTTTAAAATTTTGTGAAAAAAGTTGTGAGAAGCAGTCAGTCTAAACAAATTAAAAAATATTGAACAATAAGTCATAAAGTTATAAAAAAAACGCAGTGGTGTTAATTGTATTAATGATATTTTTAGTGGCAGAAGGAATAATTTGGTAGTCTTAATCCATGAGAGCGTAGGCAAACGTTAAATTGACACGCATTTGTTTATTATATAAAAGTGTTTTAAATTAAATAAAAAGTGATAAGAAAGTGATTTATTTTAAATTTCTTGAAGTCACGCAAAATAAATTGTAGGAAAAAAAAATTAAAGAAATATGAAAGAAAACTTAATGAGAAATTTTAAAAAAATATAAGTCTGTACGATTTAATCATAATATGTTTGCAATACTCTTAAAATGGTAATAAATGATGACGAAATAATTTTTAATTATCATAATATGATAACTAGGACTATAATATGGTTTAGTGCAAATATTATGATTGCTACAAACATATTATAATCATTATAAATGTATTGTGAAAATGTATTCTTAACAATATTTGAAAGCATATTTATGCCGTAATCACATCTTTCCATTATTTTATTTTTCCTGACAAAATGAGATTTGTTCTGAAAAAGAGAAAGTTTAGTTTTGATTTTTTTAGATATTTAAATAAAAAAATATATGTAAACATCGCATAGCGACAAAATAATGATTTATATAACTCCCCAATAACACAAATCTTATTTGTCAGCGCAACGACAATTTGATTACTTAAATTATTTTAAAATAAGTTCATTTAAATGTGTAAATTATTAAATTAATGTACGTTTTTACTTAAAAAAAAAAAAAAAAAACATGCCCAACTTTGTAATCCAGCTTCCACAGGGAGAATAATGTAGGAATCATACTATGATAATTTGTAAACATTTAAATATCCATATTATGATAATATTGAGATCAATTGGTGGTGATTATAATATGGTAGTCTAATTATTATATTATGATTTACAAAAATATAAGAGTCTAGTTGTCACAACCATAGTAACATTCTTATCGCAATCATAAATACAAAAATGTATGATTCTCTTCGGTTGCCCCAACCATGTTTTTTTCTATGAGTGTAAGCATGTAAGTATCGCAAAAAGAGTTTCCCAAGTTACCAGGCTATTTGCTCGCTTTATTACTAATAAAAAAAGTGAGGATAATGGTTTACCTGATTACTGAATGCTAAGTAACTCATTATTGAATGCTAGGTAACTTATTATTTTGCAATTTCATATAAGTACTTATATAACACATTATCAGTAAGCCATTATTTTGTATTTCAAAATACTGCAAGAGGTAATAACCTATCATTACTTGGTAATCTATACGGTAATGACCTGTCATTGCCATGTTTTTGCTAGACAGTTTAAGGTTACATGATATTTTTCGAATTGAAAATGAAAAATCCTTATTTCTTATTTTTCTGAATTTCAATTATTCTTATTCTTATTTTTCTGAATTTCAATTAATATTTTATGAATTTTAATTGCAAAAGTAGTTAGTGCTTTCTACCCCAAACTTCAAATTGTTTCCTGATGTTGAAACATGTTTTTTTTTTGTATTTTGATTGAATTCAAATTTAAAGACACATTTTTTTTTTTTTTTGTCAAGAGAAGCAACACTCAGGAAATTCTTTCTATTAATTAATGTCTTGCTTTCTTTGGAAAGGGGATAGTGGAGAGATGACATTTGGTGAAAGATGAAGGGCTTCAAACATGGCAACACTGTTATTGCGCGAGTAGATAAGTCTTAGGACAGTTGTTGCTCGCCACCTGATGTAGAGTTGGCGAATTTATTGAAGCAAATTTATTGAATAAAATATGTTCTAGCAATAATACATAATTGCCCTATCAAAATTGAATGCTTAGTACCCGAGCAAAAACACACCTTACCAAATAATGAGTCCAGTAATCTAAACTCGTAGTTTTGGATGTATTACCCTTTATATAATAATTGCAAATTTGTTTGTATCAAATGTCCCAAAGGTAATGAGTTATGCATTACTGGCAGCCTTGCATAAATATGAATTATATTGGGTTACATATATGCATATAAGGGTATGAATAATAAGACATTACCAGAAGAAAATAAATAATGGGTCTAAAAATAGATTTTGAAAAAAGAATACGAATTTAAAAAAATATTATTAATTTTTTTTTAAACATGGTCGAGCCGAGAATCGATACCGGGTCGTCAGATTAACTAGCGACTGCTCTATAGCCTAACCCTGCGGGAAATGACTCAAAGTGGTAATTCTGTGATGTATGATTTGGGAGCACGTCACACAACTGGTGAAACCAAAATTGTGGTACACCAAAAAGTGTTAGTTTGAGTGAAATGTCCAATCACGTGACTATAGTTATGGTGACAAAACTTTACCTGGTTGGTACCAGATATATCACGTTACTGGAGAAAAAGTAATATAACATCAAAGTGCACTGAAGCAACTAGAGTCGTTGCAGATGAAGTTGCTACTGGTCATTGAACTGGTTCAAAACCGCTAGCAGTGGTGAAAACATGGCAATTAGTACCAAAGGATGCAGTTCCTTGACTGCTACCAAGTGGACACAACACTGAAGGAATTTGTTATGTACCGACTTTGTGACAATAGGAATGAAGACGTAACACTTCACTGGTTTAAAATAACTGAATACGGAACTGTTTAGACAGTGACCAAGTTTGTCAGATGTGGCGATTTCTCGCCAAACGTCGCGATCTTAATACTCGTTTGGCAAGTTAATTTTTGAAATACCGACTAGCGATTTTTATGGCGATTTTTCGATTGAATGAAGATTTTACACATAAAAAGTCGCTACCAAAAAACCAGAAATATATCACCAGAATATGATTTTTTGCTCAACTTTTTCAAAAACTTGAAACACTTTACAAGAATATAAATTAAAATTGAAAATTTCTGCATATTGGTTTCGAAATATCTTGTTAAGATATTTTACAAGATTTTTGGCAACGGATTGTTATGCATAAGTAATTGGCGATTTGTAAGAATTTCTTTGGGTACTAAATTGGAACTGAGTATATATTTTGTTACTCTTCTTTATAAGTTATACATTAAATTTGTGCTGAATTCTTGCAGCTCCTTCATTTTATAAAGGTATTATTGTGAACTAAAATTATAATGCAGCATACAAAATTAAAATGTTCATGAAGTGCTTTTTAGAAGTGTAGGAACATAAAAATTAGTAGAAATTGTTTGATAATACCAATGTTAGCAAATAATGAAAAAACTTGCAAAAAATCAATATTTTGAACATCCGGACTTCTTGTCTATTTTATGTCATTTTCAGAATTTCAATTGGCATAATGAATTTAATGTTATAGTTTTGTTTTGGGTATAGACAAAATGAAAGAATTTTAAAATAGATTTTTGTTGTGCCTTTTTGAAGGTTTTTGAACAGGTGGTATGACACGCTGTTTTGAATAAGAGCAGTGACTGGTTCCGGACGGGATATTTAGCAACCCGTACATAATATGACACAAGCTGAATAAAAAGTGACAGGTTACTTGCTAATTACTTTTCGCATGCCCGACGACATGTACCCCTCAGACCAGTGCAGTGGTACTTTACAAAACTCTTCCACTCAACCTACCTCTATAACAGAACACATTGCGCTGAATATGTGACCAGTTTTCCTTCATCAATTTTTCTGCAGTTCTACGACACGTACACCTATACCAATCACGTGTTAATTTTTTTCACACTGGTCCTGTTGCATATCACATAAATCCTAAAATTGTCATACTTTGACACTACCTACTTCAAACTTGTCCCGTAGCATATTCATTTCAGTCGGTACGGTGATAGGTTACACTGGTCAAGTTATTCGCCACGTCACACAGTGCTCCACAGGTAGCAGTTGTCACCTCCTATGACAAGCCCATGTTAAAAGTACCGGTCACTTTCATATAGCAGAACCGAAACTAGGACTGGTTGATACACACAAAGTTCTAGTCACGTGACCATACCAGTGAGTGCTGCATTTCCCGCAGGGAAGCAACAGGGGCTTATAATATTTGATAGTTTAAAATATAAATAAACTTTTCTTCTATGTTAATTCGTTCAAAATATGCCAAAACTAACCCTTATCCTTTTACAGTTTTATTAGTTTTTTTCTTTTTATATATGTACATTGAGATTATTTTTATGTTATTTTCAATTTATAACGAGCTTCCAACCTCCGTATATTTACAAAAATAAAGCAAATCAAACATATTAGCTAGGTTGATACTAGTATTTTGATCTGGCTTAAGATCTTATCAGAACCCGAAGTTTTAGAAAAGCTAGAGCCTCCATAATAGGCAGAACTTTAACAAATCCTTTAGCTTACAAAAAGACGAATTATAATGAGTCTAAAAATAGTATCCAGAAAAATGTTTTATCATTATATTTTGCCTAGAAGTAGTTAGTTCACAAATTATTTTTGTATGAAAGTAATACATTATAAGCTTCTCATTGGTAACCCATTATTTAAAGTAATGCTGAAGGTAATAAGTACTCATTACAAAGTAATATATAAAATAAAAAGTAGTCATTACCATGTTTTTGCCGGGACTCAACTCTACTCTAGAAAAACGAAATATAAGTAGTCCGTAATGAGTTGGGCTCGGAAGTTCATGCAAATACATGTTTGTTGTTGGAGAACATCGTTAACCAAATATCTTTGAGAATTAACAAATTTGCAATAAAACGGTATCGATTTGTTAATGCATATTTTTGCATATTTTGTTATAAATACATATTTTTTTTTACATATTTTGCGAGAACTGCATATTTTTTTCTAAATGCATATTTTAAATTAAAATGCTTGTTTTTAAGAACATTTTTTGATATTTTACTAAAATCTGTCTTTTTACTAGATTTATTAATTATTTATTTTTTTCAAGAAGAAAAATGTTCTTTCAAAAAATATTTTTTATCCTAAAGACAAAAATAACAGAAAAATACAATTACTAACTACCTGACGGTGATTAATGATAATTTTAAAATTTTGAATACAAAAAATACTAAAATTGTGTTTAAAATGTAGAAAACGTTAAACAAAATCAATAATAAATGCATATTTTTTAAATTTTAAGTGTATATTTTACGATTTTTAATGCATATTTTATGTACATAAAACACAATTATAAATGCATAAAATTCCGAGCTCTAATGAGCTAAAAATATATTTTTGAAGAGTTGTATTTACAGGCGTACACAAATGTGATTTAAGGGGTTAGGACACTGAGTAAATACAAAATAGTTACAATTACTTTAAAGACACATTTAACGAAAATAAAAATTTCTAGATATAAGAAAAAAGCTTCTCTTAATAGCTTTAATCATTCACAATATAGATATTTAGAAAAGCTTTCTCTACAATATATAATTATGGCGTTATGTCTCTCTTTTTGTTAGATTTTCCCTTTATTCATTTGTATATAGGTTTTACAAATTCACGACTTTTTTCAGCTCTGGAAATATCAATATCAATGGAAATATCAAAATAATTTTAATCGCATTTTTTTTAATGAAAATAACAATAACGATTTTATTTATGTAAATTTAACGATATCGGGTTTTTAGCAATAATGTCACATTTAATTTGCATCGATGTTTTGTCAAAGCAAATTTTAATTTTTTTTATGTTTTTTCAAGTAGTTTTTAATTGCCGAGACTACCGACAAAAATTCCCGGAAATCGGGCAGAACATTTTTAAATTTTCCGGGAACTCGTGAAATAAAACCATGTTTACGCACTTTTGTAAAAAGAGCCTAAAAACACACAGAGTTGAGCTTTTTGGTATTATTTAATTCGCGGGTATTTCGAGGAAAAATCCCGGGAATAGGGAAGTGAAAAATTAATAAAATTTTCGTTAAATCTATCCCGGAAATTCCCGGTTTAAAACCTCTATTTGTATATGAAATTCTAATAATTTCTTTCCTTCAACCTCTACTTTCCCCTTAATATAAACATCAACAATAAAAAGCGAAGTGCCAAATAAATTATTCGTAAACTTGGGTAGAAAACACAATAGAAAACTTTACGTGTTTATATTAATTAAACTAGCACGTGAATTGTTTAAAAACTTTATACGAATGTGTATGTTATCGCGCCAAAACAACCATACACTTACAACAAATAACATCTTTGAGTTTACGCTTTAACTGTGGTTGCGTGTTTTTTTCCATTTTTATTTTCTTTCAGAAGGTCCTACCACTCATTTTTTGTATACAAGTGTTTGAAAATGTTTTTTAATGTACTACGAGGACTTGGTTTTAGTACAAAAATAAAAAAGATTTTTTTTTGTTGTTTTTGAATAAAAGATTTAGTACTTAAAGGTTAGAATTAGTTGTTAAGTACGTACATTTAAACAGCACGAATGTTGTTGGTCAACATGTATTTTCATTACCATTTACATGTTTTAATATATAAAAAGGCTTTGTTTGGACACTTGTATAGTTTTTTCATTAAAAATTTAAAAAGTTTAAACTTTATTATTATTTTTTTTGGCTAGCCTTCACCCCTTAATGTAACATATACACTAAGGTATCCCTTAAAAATAAATTTGTCATTACACCCTTCCGGTTTAATGGAAATGGTTCCAAAGGGTGCCAAATGGAAGAAATTGCTTTTTTGGAAACCGTTCACCCCTTGAGAAAGAAAGCAGAAATTGTTCATATTTGTTCTTTCGGTAGCGTAATAGGGGGAAAATTCTCCCCCTTGGCTGCCTGGCCAAACTGATGAAGCTAGGAACTTGAAATTTGGTATGTGAGTTCGTAATCAGGAGTAGATATCTGTATACAGCGGATTTATTGAAATTCCTATGGGGAGGGCCTGGCCAAATCAATAAAGCCAGGAATTTGAAATTTAGTATGTTTGTATTTTATCACGAGTATATATCTGTATTGACTGGTTTTTGGGAAATTCTCACGGGGAGGGACAAAAAGTGTAAAATTTTCCCTTTTGGCCCGCCTATCCAAATCGCCGAAGCTATGAACTTGAAATTTGGTATGTGAGTTCCTATTCAGAGTTGGGCGACGTCAATTACATTTCAAAATCGTTCACTTATGAAATTTTTCTATATCATTAATAATATCAGACCTACACTCACACTTGTGAGCTTAATCGCTTCCCTGCAACATTTGTAAAATCTTTAATACCAAACATGGGGATTAGTAACAACATCTGGGTATTTAATTACAGGGCAATTACTCAATTACACCCAATTACATGTAATTGAACATAAAAAAGTAATTGAACATAAATAAATACACAGATATTGGAATTATGTCCCATGTCTGGTATTGACAAAATTGAAAATGTCCCAAGGAAGCGTTTAAGCCCACAAGTGTGAGCGTAGGTGTGAAATTATTAATGATATAGAAAAATTTCACAAGTAAACGATTTTGAAATGTAATTGACGTCGCCCAAGTCTGTTCCTAATCAGGAGTAGCGGATTTCTTGAAATTCCTACGGGAGGGGCAGTAAGGGGACCTGACCATACCACTAAAGCCAGGAACTTGTGGGTAACTTATCACTAGTAGATACCAGTATTAATTTTTGAAAATATCCACGGGGAGTGGCAAAAAGAGGAACAATCTCGCCATGGCGGAACTTTAAATTTGGTATGTCGTTGCTTGGTCACACCACTAAAGCGAGGAACTTGAAATTTTTATAGCTGGGTAACTTATGGCGTGAAAACATCTTTATTGACCGGAATTCTGGCAATTCCCACGTGGATTGGAAAAAAGGTGGTCTGGCCAAACCGTGAGTTACGTGAGTTTCTTATCAGAAGTAGACATCTGTATAGAGCGGATTTTAAAAATTCCATCGGGGAGTGGCATAAAGGGTAAACGTCGCCCCCTTGACAGCTTGCCCAAAATCCCTTTGGTCAGAAATTTAAAAATTGTAATATATGTATCTTCGAATATGAACTATTTCACTTATATGATACTTTTTGGATTTGGTAAAAATCGGGGTTAACGTAGGGAAAACTCTCCCCTTGCCAAATCACTAAAGCGAGGAACATAGAATTTGGTATGTGGGTTCCTTATCACGAGAAGTAAGGCTGAAAGGTTGATAAAGTCTCCGCCTTGGCAGCCTTGCCAAATCGCCGAAGCTAGGAACTTAAAATTAGGCATGTGGGGCTCCTTATCAGGAGTAGACATCTGTATAGAGCGAACATCTGTATTGACGGGATTTTTCGAAGTTCACAAGAGGAGGGTCAAAATGGGGAAAGTCTCATCTTTTTGCTTAATCCAGAGTAGACATCTGTGTTGAGCGGATTTTTGGAAAGGCGGTAAGTGGGTACTTAACACGAGTAGACATCTGTATAGAGCGTAATTTTTGAAATTTTGAATTTAGAATGTATGTCCAGGATCGTGGTAAAAATATGGGTTAAAGTATGTAAATCTATCCCTTCTATCTTGAAATATAGTATGTAGGGCTGAAAAGTATCCCCATTGACGGCATTCCTATACCCTTTTAGTAAGAAACCTAAATTTGTAATATTTGTTCATTGTTGTATGGGCTAATTGATAAATAATATTTTTGAACTTTTGAAAAGAACGGGGTAAAATGCGAGAATATTTAGAAAATGTCTGCTCCTAAAAAAGCAAAAGCAATGATCTTATGATCAATGCACACAGCATAAACCGTTGAATCTAGGAACTAATATTTTGTTGCAGGCATCCTCTAACACTAGGTATTAAAAAATGTTTGCAGGGAGGCCATCACATATATCCATATTATATTATATAAAGCTATATGTTTTTATATTAAATTAAAATTTAAAAATTTCTAATTTTGGGAACTTTTTATAAAAGTTCACACTTTTTCACAAATGCTCAATTTTCGGCCATTTTAAACAGTTTGCCAAAAAAGGTGGTGGGGTGGTAGGGGGTGTAGTTACAAATCTAAAGGACACCCTAACAAACATGCATGTGTTTATATATATTTTTTATATACTTTTAAAAGGCTAGTGAATAATAAACAGGACGTACAATATAATAGCTAAAGGCTATAAAGTGCAATTTTTGTATGGACATGAAAATAAAAAGAAGAAGGCTATTAAATGGTCTGGTTTTAAAAGACAATAAAATTATAGACAATGTCAAGAACAATGACAATAACAAACATTAATAAGTCATGTTGTACATTTAAGTAGTGATTGAAAACATGTGTGAATGTGAATTGTATATTTAGTACATTATAAATATTTACACTCAGAACTAAATTTAGTTAAAATTGGAAAATAATGACATTAACATATCAGGCTCTCCAGGCAATCGTCCTCCTACAAGAAAAACTATATCGTATCAATGTCAGTCTCACAGTATTTGTTGTTGTCCTATATGATGTACACTAGGGTGGTCTTTCGTTGTATGGGCGAAAAATAAAAATGAGATTTTGACTGTACCCCCCCCCCCCCCATCCCTTTAAAATATTTGTTAGGGTGTCAAAATACGCCACGCAAAAAATTAGAGTTCTAGCATAACGGGAAGATGTCCCGCATCGTCCTTGAAAATTGGGCCCCTTGGAAAAATGGTCATGATTTAAAAAAAAAATTCAAATTTTTTTTTCTTCAAAATTAAAAAAATATAAAATAAGTTTTGTGTTGGGTTTAATCATAACTACTCAGATAAAAAATATTACTTTCCCAGAAAATCGCTAACTTACCCTAACTTTGTGTCAAAGAAATTAATAAATATTTTGGGTGTACCTCAAAGTGACTTTTATGCATTTTTGAAAATTTTATTCAACAAAAATCAAAAACCTAGTGTTTGCTGTAAAGTATTTTATTAAACACATCTCAAGTATTAAATAAGCCAAGTACTGTGGATATCCGTTGGCAAATTATTTTTTTAGAGCATTTTGATTCTCGGGGATTTCAAGTTTTTTTTTTTTATTTTTATACATTTTTACTTTAAAACAAGGTTTTAATAATATTTCATCAATATTATTGTATATGGTCTTTTATATGATTGTAATAACTTTATTATAAAATACTATTTTTTCTGTTGATAGTTAACCCATGTTAACCTGGTGTCAAATATGACCCACGTAAGAAAAATGCAGCTTTATGGCAAAATTTATAAATAAAATAAAAAAAGGAATAAATAAATTTATAGTTATTCTAAAAAATTTACGTTAACCGTTTCTAGTCTTCGAATAGGTCAATTTAGTAAAAATTAGAACTTAAAACTTTTCCATAATAAAAATTTTGAGGGAAAAAAAATTTACACTATTAAATTAAAAATACGTTTTTCGAAAATACTCCTGAATATGTACAAAAAAATCAATTTTAATATGAATACAAATATCTGAATTTATACTAAATAATTAATTTTAATTAATTTTAAAATGTAAATAAATTACAATTAGAAACATAAACAAAAATTTATTTTGTCATCTTTGTGATTTTTGACTCTTTAAAATACGAGGGTCAATTGTGACCCCATGAAAACACAGGTTAACTATGAACACGAAAAATTATACTTTATAATAAAGTTATTACAATTATATAAAATAGCATACACAATAACATTGATGAAATATAACAAAAATCTTGTTTAAAAAAAAGTCTATACAAATTTAAAAAAACGTTGAAATCCGCTAGAATAAAAATGCTCTAACAAAAATTTTTGCCAACGGATATCCGTAATACTTGGCTTATTTAATACTTGAGATGTGTTTAATAAAATAGTTGACAGCAAACACTAGGTTTTTGATTTTTGTTGAACAAAATTTTCAAAAATGCAAAAAAGTCACTTTGAGGTACACCCAAAATATTTATTTATTTTTTTGACACAAAGTTAGGGTAAGTTAGCGATTTTCTGGGAAAGTAAAATTTTTTATCTGAGTAGTTATGATTAAACCCAACACAAAAATTATTTTATATTTTTTTTAATTTTGAAGAAAAAAAATGTATTTTTTTTTAAATTATGCCCATTTTTCCAAGGGGCCCGATTTTCAAGGGCGATGCGGGACATCTTCCCGTTATGCTAGAACTCTAATTTTTTGCATGGTGAATTTTTGTACAAAAACAAATATTTTAAGAGGGGGGCAGCCCCAAAAATCGTACACAGAAAACAGTTTTGTAGTTGCAACCGAATTTTTTGCCAACCGAATTTTTGTTGTAACAATTGAATATTTTATGTTTATGGGCTATAATATACTATAAATAGCTTCACATGCATTCAACAAAATTTATTTTATTAATAAAAAAAATGTATGCCTCGAACTGGGCTCGAACCGGCGATCTTCCGTTAGTCAGGCAATTATTTTACCTCTAGCCTAAAACAAATTTAAATATGTTTTTTTAAATTTCAATCTTGAATATTTTTTAGTTTCAACTTTAAATATTTGTCTAATCTTAATATTTTATTAGAGTTACTATAACTAAACTTTATATTATTTTAAAATTGGTAACGAAAACTATTATTTTAGGTAGTGATTGTTTTTTGCAGGCGAAACTAATATTCGATTTTATCTGCAAATATTTTATTCAAGGCATAAAATTTCCGAAAAGTGGTTGGTTGTTGGTATTAAAGGTAATGTAGAAGATAATATTTTTTCAATATTGATAAGGAAAACCAGTATTTTGAATGATGTGACTGTGTTTTGGTTAATTTTATATATTTTCAGTTCACAATATAGTTTAATTATTCTGATGATGAATTTTAAGTACTTACAATTAAAATTATTCAATAATGATTTAATTTTGTTGATTACAATGGAATTCCAAACCAATTTATTCTCTGTGTGTGGGAATGAAAAATAAAACAACTATTTCAATGTATCCATTAATGTCCGTAATTTCAAGCAATATTTACCTACCGGTGCTTAGATACCTACCCGATTTTGTTCGTGTATACGGGTAGATATCTAAGCACCGGTAGGTATCTATTGCTTGAAATTACGGGCATAAGTAGGCAAAGTTAGAGGGGTTAAATATTGAAAAATTTTGCTCTCATTTTTTGTATATTATTTATAAAAATTTAACTGAGTTTAAAAATTCCAAAAATTTTACTTTATCAATATATTTTTTTATTTAAAATTTGAAAAAAAAAAATGTTGTGTAATAGAAACTTAATTTATACAAAAATGATGAAATTTGTTTTTTTTTTATAAAATATGTTAAGATGTTTGTCTCTATCTATCCAGAAAGTTACGTTGTGTAGCTCGACTCTGTTTTGGAGAAAATATTAGCTGATGATTGTCCATCTCAATTATTTGAATTTATGTTTGTTAGAACTATAATTCGCATGATGAATTATATCGCATACCCAGTTCAAAAGTGACTCAACTCAAAATTTTAATTTTTCGGTTTTATATACTTAAACTATGCAGAATATACTTGTTTATCTATAAAAAAATATCAGAGCATTTTGTTGTTGTTAAATGTTGCTAAAAACAGTTATGTCTTTCTTTTTGTTTCAATTGGTATAAACTTGCAAATATTTTTTTTCGATTTCTGAAAAATTAAAAATTTTTTATTTTTTGGTGTCGTACTGTTATTTGAACTCACTACCTTAGCATCAAGCTATGCATCGTAATCTCACCTCTTAACCAGTTGAGCCACGGTCGACACAGCGATGACTGTAGCTAAAGTGGAGTTTGGTCACACTACGTACACACAAGTATTGTTTCTATCAGAAGAGACAGAATTAAATAATACCAATGCACAATTCATTTCTCAACTAGAATGCTTTTTCTTCTTTATCCTATCTCTTTTTCACAAGTAATTATCACATTTTATGATGCGCTTTATTCACATACAATAGTTGGATACCAAGTGTAGGTTAGAGATTGAGTCGCCGTTAAGCAAGTTTCTTCAAATTCCATGTTAGAAAGTGTTTTGCAACCGTCAGATAATGACAATCGTAGTTAATTTTTATATTAATTACTGTAGAATATTACTTTAGTTAGTCTCTTTACAGGAAGAAGAAGAAGAAAACATTTTTGTTGAAAATTTTTACGGACACAAGGGATACACCAGACTGCCGCAGTGTTCAATTGACACATAAATTAACCACTGACGAGTCCCAGGAGGGGGACGAAACTGCGGCAGTCTGGTGTATCCCTTGTGTCCGTAAAATTTTTCAACAAAAATGTTTTCTTCTTCTTCTTCCTGTAAAGAGACTAACTAAAGTAATATTCTACAGTAATTAATATGAAAATTAATTACGATTGTCATTATCTGACGGTTGCAAAACACTTTCTAACTTAAAAATTTTGAGTTAAGTCACTTTTGTACTAGGTGCGCGATATCATATATATTACAAAATTCATCGAACGCATTGTAGTACTAACTGACAAATTTTTAAATATTTGAAATGGACAAGCCGAGTTAGACAATCATGAGTGTTTTCAGCAATTAACCAGCGTGGTCAAAAAACAACAAACACAGAGACAGACATGTGCATTAGAGCGGCATTTTTTTGTATGAAGAAAAACTTTTTTTTGATAAATTTTAATTTTTTGTAAAGATTTTTGTAGTATTAGGTCTAAAAGATAGTTTTTGCAATTTTTAGAAAAGTCATAAAGCATTAACCCATGGCGCTCCGCTACCAAAATTTTTTATTTTTGAAAATTTTTTTTAAATATCTTTTAAAAAAAATATGTTTTGCGACACATAACGATTAAAGCTACATGATTCAGTGATACCCCATTTTAAAGCCACTGTTGCCGCTGTCGTGGCCGGCTCAATCTGCCGATCTCAACCCGATTGAGAACATGTGGATGATTGTGAAACGGAATATCGACAATAAAGTATTCCGAAATGGTGATGAACTTTTCGTCGAGTTGGAGAAGCAGTGGAATGAAATTTCTGACGATTATATTAAAAAGCTCATTGCCTCAATGCCTAAGAGGTGTTCAGAAGTTATAAAAAATAATGTCTACGCTACAAAATACTGAGCGTTAAAACCATTGTTGGTATTTCCTGTTAATTACTTATTTAGTTAAAATTACTTTTTTTTATTTTTGAGAAGTTATGAATATTTTTTTTGTATTTGTAAAATAATATGCTATAGCTGAATTTAATAAAAAAAAACAAAAACTTATACTTATACTTATAGTCTTTTTGATCAAAAAAAATTATAATTACCTAAACCATGATCTCAGTTGCAAATGTGTTGAACACCACTGTATATATATAAAACGTTTGTCTTAAGTTTGTATTTAACTCTTCGTCGTATTTATGAAAAGTTCATAAATATAATAAATATATCATCAAATATATAATATAATAACAAATAATAAATATACATCAACCATAGTTGATGACAAATAATGAAACTACTTCCGCTAAGTGTAGTTAATATTAAGGTGCATAAAGAAATTCAAGTTTATTCTCTGTCAAATAATTTCTAGCTTTAAAAAAAAATTATATATATTAATTTTTTACTAATTTTAGCAAATCGGGTTTCAAAAGTTAGTGAAATGAGATTAGTTTCATTAGCAACCAAAATTAGTAAAAAAAATTTGGTAATTTGTAAAATACTTTTACTAAAAAATACCTTTAACTAAAAATTAGTATAACTAATAATAGTAAAGTGAGAGTAATAACTGTTTTACTAATTGTTTACTAACTTTTGTTTTTGAGTGTAGTAGTATAAATGTAGTACTATTTTCATTAATTTCGAAAAGTTTTGAAATACAAAAATCATTTGTCTCGCTTAATGATCTTAAATTTATCTTTGTATGGACCACAGTGCGTATGATTTATATTATTCATAATAAATATCAATCATACGTTACAGTGTTCAACTGCAACACTTATTTTTGGCGTACGTACTACAGTGCGTATGATTTATAATTTTTATAATAAAATATCAGTGGAAAGTTTAAAATATTTCCCATTTACTATCAAACTAATGCAATAAAATTTGCAAAAAAAAAAAAAAATACAATTTTATTAAACTTTAAATTTTTCATCTCTTTCTATTTTCAAGTCAATTCTATTTGTATAAGAAGTCTATAATAATGGTTATATTTAAGTCAATACCATAAATTAATTATGAACGAGAAGTCTTTAAATTTGCAATTAAATCATCAACAACAACAACAACGAACAAAGCATGACACGAGACGGTGAAATACCAGCTATTTTTAATCCCAAACAACATCGTGTGCGTACACCATCCGTAGTGGTCACTGGTGATTCACCAAATGGACCATATGGTGGTGGTTTTACAAATATACTCAATACGAGTAATCCTCAAATAGCCCACCAAGATTCAATATCTTCAAGCCAAAATGATCCTAATGAAGTTATAACTATACATCCTGAATCCACCTGCCCTGTTGCTTTACCTAGAGGAATTGGCGTCATTGGTGCTATTGGTGGTGGTAATACTAGCGGTGGCAATGAATCGGATTCGCCCACAGAACATGGACAAAATGATGACAATACCACAAGTCGTTTTCCCCGCCTTAAAGCTTGCAAAGAAACATGTTGTTCCGAATTGGCACAAAAAATGTATTTTGGTGTTTGTGTTACCATTTTGGTAACGGCATCATGGGTCGGTGCTACACATTGCATAAAATTTTTATATTTAAATCGTAGTACATACATATCGGCCATCGATGATTTCGATACAGTTTCGATGAGTGGTAATGATTTGAATATCATTACCAATATTCATGGTGTGGCCGATAATGATATAGTTCATCCTGGCTTAGATTCATTAATACCCATAAGTGATACCGCTATAAGTGTAACTGATATTGAAGATGCCACGAAAATATTCCATGTACCACCAGAGCCACCAAATCAATCGAACATATTTAGTGCACCATTCTTTGCTGCTTGGTTTTTTACAAATTTCTCTTTGTTATTTTTTCCCATCTATGTTTTGGGAAGAGTTTCTCTGAGAAAATGTGATAAGCCAGGTGAAATATTGGGTGATGTATTAAGAGGCTTCCGAGATCGGGGTTTTACTATTGGTAAGTAGAGTTTAAACCAAATGAGAAATGTGTTTTATTTTAAGAAAAACATTTGGGTTTTAGATTTTATTAAGGCGGATCTAGATTATAGAGAAAACTACTGTAGTTATAGACAATGAAACGCCTAGTGAAAGTTCTAAATATCAGGGTTGGCAGGCAACACTGCAAAAATACCGTTACCGATTGCAAACCATTTTGGCAGACTATCCTGGCTGGGTCGAACTGATCGACAGATTTTAAAAAGTGTTTTTTTTTAATTTATCGGTTTCAGTTCCGATTCTGTACTGAAAGAATTATTCTTCATGATATTAATGAAACAATTTAAATTTTCGTATGTTCAATGAAGAATTTCAGTATATCCAAGAAATGTTATTAATATTAAAAAATTTTTCATAAAATTTCATAGTTTAATATAAAAAAAATTTCAATCCCATATTTCAAGCTAATAGCTCCAGCGGTGTAGGCTGGGCGGTGTTTGTTGACTCAATTGGTATAATTATAGATTTGATCTATTCAGAGGTGTCTTTATCTAACCCTAGCAGTGTAAACCTCTAAGATGTGTCCTAACAATCAAAAGTTTGTTAGATATAATAATATTTTTTTTGTTTTCTAAAATAACTTTTCAGTAGTGCGATTCACTAACTTTCTTAACGATTTTATCGATTTCATTAACTAACGACAATTGTCGGTTGAATTGCCGAACATGTAAAATTAGGTAAAGTGGAAAACTGATGCGGCTTCACGAACGTACCAAAAATTGTTTTTTTTTTCTTTCGGATCGATCTATGGTCTAAATTATGTTTTAACAGAATAAATTAATTTAAATTTACCATTTTTTTAAGATTGATTTTCCACATTATTCAATAGTCCCCTATAAAAGTTAAACAAAGTTATGAGAGATTTTCTTTAGAAAAAAATTTAGTTTACGTAAGCTTTATCAACTTAGAGAAAAAATATGGTTGCAATGTGATAAATAATTGTTCCAATTAAATTATTATTGTATCAATCATATTTCACCAGTAATATGGTTGCTTTAATTATGTTATAGTAATTATCATATTCCGATCTCTAACTACACCCATATATTGTTGCGCTAACTATAAGATGATCTGTCCGTTTTTTATGAGCGTCTTAGCTCTTTTAGTGTCATTCTTGCTTAATATATTTTTTTTTTTTTTAATTTAACCAATACTCAGGGGATGCCCCCTACTCATTGTATTGATCAGGAAAATAGCGTATGGGAAGGAGGAAAGATGGAGTAGTGTTTGTGGATATTTGATTTAAATTTTTCTAAATTGTAAGTAACAGGGAAGACTTCTGCGGGAAGTTTGTTCCACATACGATTCGTTCGACTAAAAAACGAATTTTCTCTGTAATGCGTTGTGCGAAACACAGGACAATCAACTACAAACGGATGAGCTCTACTAGATAAGCGAGTATTACGAATAAAAACTCGGACTAGTGGAATAAGTTCACTTATCTCAGATGAGCATCTCACATGGTAATATCGATAGAAAAGTGTCACACAACCCACATTCCGACGATGCTCCAATGAATCAATAGAGTTGGATACACTACTGTCATTGATAAGCTTCACCGCCCTCCCCGAAACAGAAACAAAGCAATGGTGTTAATTATAATGGTGACATTTTTAAGTGAAAGAATTAATAGTTTGGAAGTCTCAACCCGGTCTGCCATAGGAGCCTAGGCAAAAGATAAATTGACACGCATCCCTTAAATAAAGTTATAGTTATGTAGTGATAAAAAAGTGATTTATTTTAAAATTTGTTGTATTCAGACAATATAAATTGTAACAAAAAAATTTAAAGAAATATGAAAGAAAAATGTAAACCAAATACAGGTGCTTTTAAGTCAGTAGTACGATATAATCATAATATTTTTGCAATAATCATAAGACGGTAATAAATGATGACGGAATTATTCGTCATGATCATAATATGATAACTAGGTAAATAATATGGTTATAGTGCAAATATTATGACTGCTACAAACATGTTGTGGTATTGTGAAATTGTATTTTTCACAATATTTTAATGCATATTTATGCTGTAATCACATGTTTCCATTATTTTATTTTTCATGACAAAATAAGATTTGTGCGGAAAAAGAGGAAGTTTAGTTTTGTTTTTTTAGATACTTAAATTAAAAATTTATGTAAATATCGCATAGCGACAAAATAATGATTTATGTAACTCTTTAGTAACACAAATCTTATTGGTCAGCGCAAAGACAATTGTATTACTTAAATTATTTTAAAATACGTTTATTTTAATGTGTAAATTATTAAATAAATAAACACACAAAAAAATACTAGAGGCAATATAGCCTTTGTTGACATAGGTAGCCTTTTTTTTTTTTGAGTGAAATTTTAAAAAATAGCATTGGTAATAATATGCTATATTGTAATTTAAACATTGTAAATTCACCTATTAGTTAAGTATATTGCACTTATGAGAATAGGCAATTCTTCAAAATATTATTTGAAATTTTTGTGTCACAATTAATAATTTTATTTTTATTGAAGACAACGGAATGTACTTCATTACATCCTAATTTTTATTTTTGGTGATGTAAACATATTCTCCGAGGTAATGTATTGTAGTGTTATTATGAAATATCGCATATTTGATTATATTAGGCCAGCAAATCGTTTTGCTAATTTTAGCAAAACTCTTAATGGAAATCGTTTTGCTAAAATCAACAAAATTCTGTACTAAATATTAGTGAAATTAATTTAGTATAAAAATTAGTAAAAATGACTAATATTTAATAAAACTGTTGCAAAATAAAAAATGAAAATAAAACTGCTGAAATCAACCAAAAAGTTTTACTAAGTATTAGGAAACACGAACCTTATAACTTTTTCTATAAATGAAAATCTGTTTAACTTTTTGTGCTGTAATTTTCCAGATGTTGTAAAAGTAGTCAATTGTAGTAAATAAGAGAACAAGAACATAACATAAAATGTTTAAGTTTGATAAAATGTTTATTAAAAATAAAAATTATGTTTTTTCGACCATTAATTGTGCAATGAAAATGAAAATTATTCAAGTTCGAGGCCATACTCTATATTTCTTTATTAGGATATTGTCCTAACAAATAATCTAGAGTTTTTTTGTTTTCAAATTTATTATTTGACCCTTTCAGGAATGTGTTGATAGATCTATTTCGGAAATTTGCTAGTTTCCTATCATCAGAACACGTTTTGAAAGCGGTAACAATCCCATGCCAAACATCAAACATTCATATAAACTAGTTTTCTCACTACATGAGAACTAATTAATATATGAGCTTGAAGTTAAAGATTATTATGGCATTAATGTTGTCAAAATACAAAAAAAGCGCTTCTTGTTGCCTAGGAAAGCATGAACTTATTGCTTCTAAGAGCACATGCAAAAAGCGTTTTTCACCTGCATAAAAGAGACGTACCAAGTGGGACATCGCGAACAAAAATCATGCCTTCTAAATTAGCTTGGGAAATGCTTCATAATTAAATAATGCCTTCCGGAACTGGGTAAGCACTATTTTTTGGAAATCAAAAATCATAATCTGGGGTATTTTCTATAGAAAATGACCTGATAATCAGAAGGTTTTTCCAAAAGAAAAATTCTCACAATCTAAGTGTCCTTTTAAAGGAAGAACCAACAGAATCTGAGGATTTTTCCTATAGAAAACATTGAATTTCCTATAGAAAACATTTTTTTCTTATTAAACTTCTGATTATTTTCTAAAAATTTGAAGTATTTTTCTATATAAAAATATGTTCTTTGTTTTTGTACTGTAATGTACACTCAAAAAAATAAGTTCGTAGAAAAGTTAGTAAAACATCCTGTAAATCAAGTATACTATTTTTCAGCAAATTTTTTGCTAAAATTATGTTTTAAACTAAAATTTTAGTTATACTTAGTCAGCACTTAACTGTTTTGAACTAATGTTTTACAAATATTTTACTAATGTTTACTAATTTATTTTGCTAAAAAATTGTGCTGATTAGCACATCAATACTGTGAACGACAACCAGATTAAAAGTTATACGCAGAATGAATTAGTTGTCAAGATGTAGTAGTGACGAGGAAAATTATACTAAAAAGTACAACACTAGTAAGACACATAAAAAATCAACCATGGAAGATTTTGTATCTGTTTTTCATACATAAAGCAAAATTGTGGATTGAAACAACATAATTTTGAGTTTTCACCGGCTTGTGAAAGTAATTGTCTATTAATTAAATAAAAGACAAAATAAAATATTTAAATTTAAAAAAGATTAAATGTGTATTTGTGGTCAATTTGAGTGGTCAAGTTGCAAACAAATATACAGCAGGTAGACAGAATAAAGCGAAAGACAAAGACATACATCTTAGGTAGATTTTTATGTTTTCTTTTTCTTATTGCAAAAAAAGGGTTGTATATGTTACATTTTGTTATTTTTTCGTTTCGGTTCTATAATTCTCTGCGGCATTAGCATTCCTTTAAAATATAGCATCATTGAGACAACCATTGATGTAAGTAGTTGAAAGATCATTTTGTTTATGTTATGTATAATTATTTATATATATTTGCAGATATTACATTAATTCATGTCATCAATGTGGGAGTATGAAAATTTTTATATTTTGTAACGTATTGTAAATTATTTTAAAAAGAATCACAAAAATATGTTTTATGATTTCCATCAAAATAAATTAACTAAAATAAAAATTTTCTACAAATTTTTTGAGTTTTTTTCAGTCTACTAATGTTTAGCAAAAATTTTATTAATGTTTAGCAAGGGTTTTTAATTTCTAATCCACTAAGTTTTAGCAAAACTTTTGATGAATCACTAATTTTGTTGCTAGAAATCAGCTCGCTGACTTTCAGCAAAAGATTTTGCTGACATAAGCAATTTTTTTGCAAGCACCCTCCTGACTAAAATTTTGTTTACTCAGCAAAATTTTTTGCTGACTTTACTAACTTTTTTATTTGAGTGTAGTATACTTTAAAAATTATTTGTGAAATTTACATTTATTTGATATTTATAAACATTTCCATAACCATAATATGATAATATCAATTGGGAACCATAATATAGTAGTCTAATTATAATATTATTATTAAGAAGAAGAGTATGGGTGCCGCAATCATAGTAACATGGTTGTCGCATTCATAAAATGGTTGCCCCAACCATGTTTTTTCTATGCGCGTAGGAACATTTTTAAACCTTAGATTATTTAAAGCATAAAACTTTCTTCATCTTTATTCGAAACTCGTCAACAAAATCTTAAATTCAAATGTTTTTCTCGTAACTAAACAATCATCCATTCCATCATAACTAAACATACAAATTTTAATAATAATTTCAATCCCATTTAAATATAAACTTTTATATCATTAGGACGTTTTCTAAATCGTTGCCTATCATTTTGTATACTATGGCTTTTAACCACTTATCTTTATACGTTGTCTCTGCGTGTCTTATTTGCCACCGATGCTATGGCACTATTTGCCACCAATGTGGCTTGTGTTTACCTCCTATCCTGGGTTATATTACATGAACAATTTGTTGGCGTACGGGTAAGTTCTATTTTTTTTTTTTATTGAAAATTAAATTATTCCATCATAACATTAACCCTTCATTCTCCGTTTCTGTCTTCCCTTAGATTGTTGCTGTCATTTTGTGTGATACTGGCATTGCATTGTTGGCTTACATGGATGGTATTACAGAAAGTCCCACATTGAGTGGCGTTGTTTTAGCCGCTTTGGCAGCAGCCTGTTATGCAGTCTTTCGAGTATGTTGACATTTTAACACCTGTGTTACATGTGTTTTTGTTTTCTATTTGGCTTTGTGTTGGTGTGTGTGTGTGTGTGTCTGTGTGTGTGTTTTAATTATTTCCTTTTCCTTTATTTAATTTTTAATCAAGGTTATGTTCCGTAAAGTGATGGGTGATCCGCCTGTTGGACAAATTGCTTTTGCTTTTACCACTTTAGGTTTTTTAAATGCTCTACTCATGTGGCCAATATGTGTGGCTTTATATTTGACTGGCACTGAAATAATGCCATCAGATCGTATGCCCTGGATTATATTGTTGATTGCTAGTATATTGTTATTGGGTAAGTGTATTTTGAAACAGTTCTTGTTGATTTTTTTTTTTTTTTTTTTTTTTGTTATAAATTATTAATTTTTAATCTTGTTTGCGTTTGTGGTTTTATGAAATGTTGACTTTGAGCTGGCAGGTTTAATTAAATTGGCTTATTGTAAAATGTAACAAATAAAATCAGCTTAACGGTATTCCACATTTGATGATTTTCCATTATAACCGATTTTTGGAAACTAAAAAAGATTTTTCTCTATTCGAAATGTATCCCAAAAACTTTTCAATACACTTAATTGTCTTTATTCTGAAAAAAATTATATTGCCGTTTAAAAGTATTGGGTTAAAAACGGAACAGTTGCTCCGCAATGATTTACGACAAAGCACAGATGATAACCCCTACAGATCTCATCAGAACCCGAAGTTTTAGAAATGCTAGAGCCTCCTGATTTGGAAGAGCTTTAACAAAAAGCATATTTATCATCAATTGGGCTCCATTCTTGTCTTCTTAGTAATCAAACACGTGGTTAGGGTCCTTTCCTAACAACCATCATGATGTTACTAAACTTTGAAGACCAAAAATGGCATCTAAAAGAATCAGTTAATAATGCGTGGAGATTTAAAACGAAAGAACTTCGTATAAAACTGGTAGACAGTATGTCTGATCGAATTTTCAAGTTGATTCATTAGTAGAACTGCTGCTTTAAATTATTTTTCTTACATTTTTGTAAATTCTGATATATTAAGTTAAGTGTATTTATAATTATGAAACACTAGTTGATTTTTTTATTCCTTTTTAAATAGTAAAATAAAAAATAAATGAATTATTTTTTGTTAAATATTATTAATATTTCATTGGTTTTACTTATATGCCATTTAAATTCTTCCACTTTTTTTTAACCTAAGAAATTTTCTGAAATTAATGTGTAATTATAGTTTTGCAGCGCAGTGTATGGTAATGCTTTTCTACACTGGGTTATATAACAATAATGTAAATATTCCCTTTCCGATTCCGAAGCCGGTTTCACGATATCTCATATCATATCCGAGATATATAGTATCAAATTGGATCTACACGTCCATTTTGCATACAAAAATTAAAATATGTGTATCTGGTTTATCGTTTGGCGTATAACATCTTTTTGGCGTATGGGTCAAACCAATATTAAGCTGACGATATGTTTTTTTATAAATTTAAAATATCTATACCCGAGTAAAAATAATATCATAGAATATATCCCATAGCACTTAATCCCACCGAAGTAAAATAATGAATCAGGGCTATGAATTAAAAAGCTTCAATAAATTCGCCAACTCTACATCAGGTTGCAAGCAACAACTGTTCTAAGACTTATCATCTCTCGCAATTACAATGTTGCCATGTTCGAAGCCCTTCATCTTTCAAAACCTTTCTCTCCACTGTCCCCTTTCCAAAGAAAGCAACACATTAATTCATAGGAAGAATTTCCTAAGTGCTGCTCTTTAAAAAAAAAAAATTAAAAAATTATATAATTCGATTGGCAGAATTAAATTAATATATGGGAATAAAAACAAAACAATATATTGCACCATATAAAAAAGAGCTTTTTTTAAGTTGTGGAAAAGTAACGTTTTTGTTTTGAAATCCATAATATACCACTCAAAATTTTGATATCAACTCGAAAATCTTCACAGAAAATATATATTTTTGAGAGTTTTTGTAGCAAATGTTAAAAAATTGTTAACCGTGGTACCTTTGATTAAATACTTTTTAAGATTTGAAGTTGTTTTCATTAAATTTTAAAATTAATTTGTGTTTTTCACTATAATCTGTGCATTAATAATGCATAATTAACACAGACTTTTAATTATTAATATTGAAAATCAACCATTAAAAACAGCATTGTTAACAGATTTTTCCAGACCCAGTTCGAATATAAAATTTAACAGGCATTGAGTTTATGGGTTCTCCTCGTCTAACTGCTCATTTCTTAAATGAACGTCACAATTTAAAATATCAAACTCCAAAAGTTTCAGTTTGACATACAAATTTTAGATTGCTAAGTATATAAAAATTGGGCTCTTAAACATAGGACCATAATATCTAGTCCACCGTATTCAAGATAACAAATTTATTTTCACTGGATTGAATCGTATCAAATTGTATCAAAAGCAATGTAATATAATCCATTTACAGGGTGTTCGCCGGGAAGGTATACTACTTTGTTTGTTTATAATTTTTGATTAAATGAAATAGAATGAATGGATCTTATATTGATAAATGTTTTATTTAATGTCGGAAATTATGTATGGAATACAATATCAGATAAATGTCCTCCTCTGTTAGCCTCACAAATGCGAGTCCTTTTGAGCACATTTTTCATTACATTCTCACACATTTCACGCGGTATTTCATTAATTTCATCACGAATATTTTGTTTGAGTTGCTCAAGCGTTTCTGGTTTGTTTGCATAAACCTTGCGTTTCAGATATCCCCACAAAAAGAAGTCCGGAGCAGTCAAATCAGGCGACCGTGGAGGCCAATCAACATCACCATTTCTTGAAATAACTTGTTGTGGAAAGAGGTCTCGCAGTAATTCCATTGTAATCCTGGCTGTATGCGATGTGGCACCGTCTTGTTGATACCACATGTTAATCAAGCCCAAAGCATGCAGTTGTGGCGTTAAAAAGTTTTCAATCATATCACGATATCGATCCCCATTCACAGTTACCGTTACGCCGTTTTCATTTGCAAAGAAGTAAGGTCCAATGATTTCTCCTGACCAAATTGCACACCAGACTGTCCCTTTTAATGGATGAAAAGGTGACTGATAATTAATCTGAGGGTTTTCCATTGCCCAGAACCGACTATTCTGTTTATTCACATATCCATTCAAATGAAAATGTGCCGAGCCACTCATTATGATTTTTTCATGAAAATCGGGGTTGTCATGGGCGAGCTGTAACATCCTATTGGTCTTGTGTCAACTGAATCTTAAATGGAAACAAATGCAAATCCTTGTGCAAAATTTTGGCCAAAGTTGTTCTTTGAAGACCAAGCTCCTGGGCACCGCGTCGAATTGAGGTTGATGGATTGTTTTGAGCACTTTCTTGAGCAGCAGTAATGTTTTCAGCCGATCTTGCAGTACGTTGTGGTCCATGCTTGGGCCTATCACCTACAGACCCTCTCTCTTCGAAATCATTCACTACACGATAAATAGTGCGTTTTGTTGGCACGTTGTTCCTCCCAAAAATTTTGACGTAACTTTCTCATCGTCACAGTAATCAATGATTGATTTTGATAAAATGTTTTAACGATTAAAACACGTTGGTTTATCGAATATTTTTCCATAATAAATTTGCCACGTGTCTACTTCACGACTGCCAAATATGAACTGTCAAGACTAATGTTTACCAAAATGGCGGCAAAACAAAGTAGTATAACTTCCCGGCGGACACCCTGTATATACAATACGATCCACCATTTTACGTATCAAATTGTGTTTCAATTAGATATAAGGCTATATAAAATTTGATACATTTCTTTGTTGCGTTATAATAAACTTTTTTAATCGCGTAGTTATAATTCGTTGGATTTGTTTATTGAATCACTATCCTTTACTTATGGCTTCTTTTTGTATTCTTCTCATTGCAGTTTTTCATATTTTAATGCAATTTAGCTCAGCGGTAACATACAATATGTTTGTTACATTAGGTTTAATAACAGCAGTTCCTGTTTCAGGAGGTACATTATTGTGTTAATTATCATTTTAAAATCTATAAGCACTTACAATTCAAACCTCCTTCCTTCATTTCAGCATTGGATGTTGTTTTATATGGTGCCACATTTGCTGGCATGAAATTGGCTGGTGTGATATTAATTGCAGTTGGTTTCTTTTTGGTAATGTTTCCGGAAAATTGGCCAGATTATATAACCAGATTATTAAGGTAAGTTTTTTTATATATTTGTATTTATTGATTTTCTTATAATTTCTCAAAGTAATAAATGCTAAAATATTTAATGCTAATGAAACTTAAGATTTATGTTAAATTTTTAAAAATATTAACATGTATTTAAAAATATATATTTACCATAATTCATTTCTTTTTTACGTTTTCTTTTTTGTAATATTTTGAAATAATTTTTTTAATATACAAAAAAAAAAAATAATTCCTTTCAGAAAAAGTGGTCGTGCTATACTACGTTACCAATGTTGTTGTGAATTAGCTGAAATTCATTATACACACTCGGTAGGCCTTTTAATAAAAGAATAAATATTAATAGAAGATACATACTAATAATATAACAGTTAAATATATTAATTAACATATGATCAATTTTATGTGAAACGTCTATTGTTAAAAGTTCTAAGGAAGATAAGCCAGGATATGCTCAAATTTTCAGTTGAGTTAAATGTTGAAGATAGC
The DNA here is from genome assembly GCA_021234595.1 of Delia radicum. NCBI lineage: Eukaryota > Metazoa > Arthropoda > Insecta > Diptera > Anthomyiidae > Delia > Delia radicum. Next base: position 252,634,339 of record CM037851.1, read on the forward strand.
TTTAAAGGCAGAAATGTGCTTTCCGAAATAGTTTTTAGGCTAATTTGGATTGTTTGTTTGGATTATTCGGTAACATACAGTTACATTGGTCCAAGATAAAATTATATATGATTATATGCGCTATAACATGTACCCATATTAAGCTATATAATGGAATATGTTTTCATATATTTTAAATATATATATATATATATATATATATATATATATATATGTATATATATATATATATATATATATATATGTATGCACAGCGCATACTCTAGAGACATTTATTCATTCCCCCGCATAGTTTAGGGACATTTGCTTACTTTGGGGACTGTCCCCAAAGTTTTCGCGCCTTTTCATACATCTAGCGTATTAGATGAGGACAATTTATTCTATACACCGCATATTCCGGCGACAATTTTGGGCGTGTCCCTAAACTATGCGCTGTGCATACATATATATATATATGTATATATATATATATATGTATGCACAGCGCATAGTCCAGAGACATTTATTCGTTCCCCCGCATAGTTTAGGGACATTTCCTTACTTTGGGGACTGTCCCCAAAATTTTCGCGCCTTTTCATACATCTAGCGTTTAAGATGAGGACAATTTTTTCTATACACCGCATATTCCGGCGACAATTTTGGGCGTGTCCCTAAAGTATGCGCTGTGCATACATATATATATATATACGCATACATATATATATATATATATATATATATATATGTATGTACACCGCATACTCTAGAGACATTTATTCATTCCCCCGCATAGTTTAGGGACATTTGCTTACTTTGGGGACTGTCCCCAAAATTTTCGCGCCTTTTCATACATCTAGCGTTTAAGATGAGGACAATTTTTTCTATACACCGCATATTCCGGCGACAATTTTGGGCGTGTCCCTAAACTATGCGCTGTGCATACATATATATATATATATATATATATGTATGCACAGCGCATAGTTTAGAGACATTTATTCGTTCCCCCGCATAGTTTAGGGACATTTGCTTACTTTGAGGACTGTCCCCAAAGTTTTCGCGCCTTTTCATACATCTAGCGTTTAAGATGAGGACAATTTTTTCGATACACCGCATATTTCGGGTACAATTTTGGCCATGTCCCTAAAGTATGCCCTACGCATACATATATATATGTATGCACAGCGCATAGTTTAGAGACATTTATTCGTTCCCCCCGCATAGTTTAGGGACATTTGCTTACTTTGGGGACTGTCCCCAAAGTTTTCGCGCCTTTTCATACATCTAGCGTTTAAGATGAGGATATATATATGTGTGCGTAGCGCATACTTTAGGGACATGGCCAAAATTGTACCCGAAATATGCTGTGTATCGAAAAAATTGTCCTCATCTTAAACGCTAGATGTATGAAAAGGCGCGAAAACTTTGGGGACAGTCCCCAAAGTAAGCTAATGTCCCAAAACTATGCGGGGGAACGAATAAATGTCTCTAAACTATGCGCCCGCATAGTTTAGGGACATTTGCTTACTTTGGGGACTGTCCCCAAAGTTTTCGCGCCTTTTCATACATCTAGCGTTTAAGATGAGGACAATTTTTTCGATACACCGCATATTTCGGGTACAATTTTGGCCATGTCCCTAAAGTATGCGCTACGCATACATATATATATATATATAAAATACAATGTTTGTATGTTTGTCCTCTATAGACTCTAAAACTATCCAACCGATTTGACCCAAACCGGTTTCATTTGAAAGGTTATAGTCCAAATTAGGTTTTCGGCTATATTTCAAGTGGGCGTGGCCCCTCCCACATAAATTGAATAACATCATATATCTTGACTATTGTGATAGCAAGAGTTTTGAAACATTGCAGTATCCCATATGTTACTGATTTGAATAATCAGGAAAAAAATGGGCGGGATCGGACCAGTGGGAGTGTCAGCTCCCATACAAAGTAAATATTTAATAATATATATCTACAGTACTATAATAGCCATAGTCTTAGAAATTTGTGCACGTTGATTATTTGTTAATGTGAATAGTCATGGGCAAAATGGGCGTGATCGGACCAGTGGGCGTGTCAGCTCCCATACAAAGTAAATATTTAATATCATATATCTACAGTTCTATAATAGCCAGAGTCTTAGAAATTTGTGCACGTTGATTATATTATGAATAGTCATGGGAAAATAGGGCGGAATCATACCAGTGGGCTTGGCAGCTCCCATACAAAGTGATTTATTTAGGGTTCTATATTAGCTATATAGCCTTCAAATTTTGTACGAGTCCATCAATTACAAATATTAGTAGTCGAACTGAAAATGGGCGGAATGGGATAAATGGGCGTGGTACCAAAAGCAAAAAACAAATAAGCATTAAAATAAATTATCACATTCAAGACTTTTTGCAAGGTTATTTAATAATGTTGTTCAAAAATTGTTTTAGCGTTGCTCATAGTCCTGGATTATACACATATTTTTTTAATTATTTATTTGCAATGAAAATTTGAAGGCAAAACAACGTTTGCCTGGTCAGCTAGTATAATATAATATTTCCCATATTTTTCACAATAGACCGTTTCACATAAGAAAAAGATCAATATGATATGAAAATTCTCTTAGTTTTCATACTCAACAGCGTACTAATAAATGTCGTACACCAAATTTAACTATATAAATAAGCTTTGTTGAGCACCCGTTAAATTTCAAAAATAGATTTTTTTTACAGAATTATAAAATATAAAAACTGATTGTTATTAAGAAACATTTTAAGTTAATTTTTGTTTCTTAAGCTGGCTTCTATCTATATCTACCAAAACTCAAATTAACCAAAAATATCTTCTTCTGTCTTTAACTTAAAGTTAAGTTTAAAAAACTGATTAATAACGAATATAATTTTTAACACTTGTCCTTTTCTTTTGTTGAGGCTGTTGTAAATTAATTATTTTCAAAATTCCCAAAATAAATAAAAATTAAGCAAAAGGAATCGTTCCGTTCTCTGTACACTTTTTTAATTTTTTTTTTTTTTTTTGCTGTTGTTTTGAAACAGTTTGAAATATTTATACGTTAAAAACTGAAATGATAATCATATTGCATATCGATGTTGTGTATAAATTGTTAAAAAAAGTTCTTTTAATACGTACCTCAAAACATACATATATTTAGTTGTTGTCTCTCTGGTTACCATATATTTATATATACATTATTTTTTAGTATGTATTGTACTCTCCTCCTTTAAATATTACAATTTCACCTTAATGGCGGCTGTAGTTTTAAACATTCTTGTTTGATTTTGGTTTTCAATAAATAGTTATTGCATTTTCTTGGAAACCAAGTACATACAAATTTACTTACATACATACATATATTTGTATATAATATATTTTACGTTGTAATTTATATTTTTTTTTTTTTTTGTTAATTTTTAATATTGAGCACACCTGCTTCCCTTGTTAAACAAAAAGAGCACTTTATACGCATGTTGTTAAAGCAAAGTTACTTGAAAACATTTTATAATTTATTTCATTTCAATAATAAGTTTTTATCAGGGTTGGCTGGCATTCAATGCCTTTTCATAATAACGGTACAGATTCAATTAAAAACATCTAAGATTTTGTATAACCGTTCTTATGTCACAATTTTACCGGTATGATTAATTTGAAATATCTTAAACTGAAGTTAAAATAATGCTAAAATGCCTAAACGCCGATTTATAATGGCCTTTTATTTGGACTATATAGAAAAAAAATAAGTGGAATATTTTTGTGGCAACTTTTTTAAAAATGTTGTTTAACAATTTTCAAAATAACTTGAAAGGTCCACATTAGGGAACATGTACAATAAAGGGGACCTAAATTAAAAACCACTCTAAAAGCATATAATTAATTGTTAAAAAATTAAGTAAAATACACAAAAATTTGTATTTAAATTAAAATTTATTTTAATTTTGTTTATTAAAACATTTTATGTAGAGTTGTGTCGTTCATGAACGAACTAGTTCAATTGAACGACTCACTCGATTGAATGATATGACTCGTTCACCAATATTCGATCTTCTCGTTCAATCGTTCATTTCGTTCAATCGTTCATTTCGTTCTTTTTATTCACAGAACAATTGCATCTCTATTCAAATAAAACTGCTTGTAAGAGCAATTATTTAAAAATAATAGTAAAAAAATAGTAGTAATATTGTTTCAAATTAAGAAAAGCAATTATAGTCATACAAATAAAATGTTTTTTACACAAAATAAATACATTTTTGTTAGAAAAGTTGCAATTTTATAACATTTTTTGTCTATGTACAGTAAAATTTGTGAAAAAACTCGTAAAACATGAATAGTGCGTAATAATTGTCAAACGAACGACACAGTTCACAACACGCAGTTCAGTCACAAGTCAAAGGAAAAAAGAACGATTGAACGATTTGAACGAACTAGTTCACTGACTCGAATTGAACGATACTGACCGAGTCACCAAAATGAACGATTAATCCCAACTCTAATTTTATGTATCGTCGAAAGCTGACTAAGGGTTTACCATACACTGATAAAAATTTGTGCGTAGTATTAATGAATTCCTTCATTAATCCAATGAATTTTTTTCATAAAAAAGTCCCCAAAGAAACGTTTTATTGAGTCAATGAAAGGTGTTTCATTAATGAATGGTTTCATTGACCCAATGAAAATTTCATAAAGTTTATGAAATTTTTTTCATTAATCCTTGCCTAATCGTTATGAAAGTTCCATGTGTTTAATGAATAAAATTAATAGTTTGTATGAAATATTTTCGTTGATATTTAATAATTTGCACTTTTTATGATTACTTTAGCATACAAATTACAAATTTTGAAAATAAAAATTTTTGTTCCATAAAAAAGAAATATTTTTATTATTGTACTTTTTTTAAATTATGTATATTAAGAACTTTAATGATTGAAAAAAATCGTTTAAATATAATTAACAGGCATTAAAATATTTAAAGCTGAACTAAAAAAAAAAAACAATTTTAATTTATTTCTGTTTTTATTGTTTTATTTTTACAAAATTGTGCAATCTTTCTTTACATTTTTTATAATTTGTGTTAAAAGATGACATATTTTCTTATATGTCGGTACTAAATATGTAATTTTTTATCGATCTGGCTTGGAATTCTGTAGAACGATTATAGTACACTTTTTGTAGTTAAATTACGATCATATTAGATAAAAATGTTAAATATTGTTAACAATGTTGTTAAAAAACAAAAATTTATTACCGTTTAGCATCATAACATTTTTTTGTGTAACATCGTCAAAACGATAACAATTTAGGTCTCGTTTTGAACAAAACTACAGTCGACCCTCAGTTAACGAACGCCTCGCTTAACGAACATTTCGCACAACGAACACATTTAAAACAAAAAAAATGTTTCGCTTAACGAACAAAGTTTCGTATAACGACCAACGCAAAATGGGAAATACCGAATTGCGCGAAAAACTTCTGTCTTAGAGAATATGTTCCCTGGAATTTAGTGACCAACTATTCAAATTCGTCAAAAACTGTTAGCTCTAGGCAAACTTAATAAAAAAAAATTATTTATATCAAAGTCTTGGTTAATTCTGTTTAAAAGAAATTTTTTAGTTTTTTTTTTATTTCAAAATGATAGTACAAAAAAAATTTTTTTTTTCTTATTACAAGTCAAAATTTTTATTGAAAAAAATTTGAAAATTTTTCTTTGATGTATTGAAATTTTTTTATGAAATTATGAAAAAATCATAAAAAATGTTAATGAAAAAAATACCAATATTAATGAATTTTCATTCAGTTAATGAAATTTTTCATTAAAACAATGAATCGATTATAATGAAATCGTTACATTAATACTATGAAGGAAAATTCTATCCGTGTATGTAATGCTAACTTTTTCAATTGCGGTAAATAAACGATATTTTTGTTGTGAAACATGTTGACTAATTGTCCAAAATAGACAAGCTCAGTTAAAGTGATTCGCAAAAAAGTTATTAAATACTAAAACTAAAAAAATCAAAAAACAAAAAAAAAATATATCAAAGGAATATTACACACAGAGAAAAATTTAGCTATTTGCCAATTGAAATTCGGTTACTACGACTCAAAAACGATTATTACGAATTTCAGTCAGTTGGCACAACTTAACATTAGTTTTGACAACAAAGTTCTTTTAATTCAAATAACTTTTAGTTTCAACACACAAAATATTCAGAAATCGAATGTAAATATCGTTGTACTAACTGAATTTATAAGTTGTTATCATTAAAATACACTTTTCAATTCGTTTGGCACTTTAATTCTCTGTGTGTGGGAACATTTTGAAAATTAAATTTTTTACGTTTCCGTTTTTTTAATTATAATTGTTTGTGAAACCAATTAATTTGATTACAATTGTGAATAAAATGCTTACCGTTTACAAAACTTCGAATTAAAATATTCTTTAAAACATGTTCGTTATTAAATTTTTTGGTTTTTTTTGAAATGGCACAACAAAACCAAGAAAAAGGTGTGTGCATTCAACTCAAAACTTTTTTTAAATAGTAGATAGCGGAAATTAAACTCGATGACAGTTGATATTTTTGACATATTAATACAACGACACGAAAAAAACCAAAAGATCCACTTTAAGGAACATGCCACAATTAAGTACATTCCCTAAAACTTTCATATCTGCATTGGTGTTGGAGTGGTAAGCAATTACAGTTATAGAGATAATTCCTTTGAAAATAAAAATTTTAATTTTTTGCCCAGATTTTTTTTTGTTTTTGACCGATTACATTTTTTTGCAAACAGGAACAATTTTTTTAAAACAAACACTTATAGCGTATATACAAATTTTAAAAAAGTGGCCGTAAAATGGTAGTGCTCGATAAAAATATATATTGCGACCTTATCTGGGATGTAAACATCATGTGTAACTCCGAACTCCGTTAAACTAAAAATTTAGAGAACATCCAATGTTAAATAAAAAATTGACGAAAAGTGGCCGTAAAAGTAGGCATGGCCCATGAAAGTTAGTTGGCCTTGGGTATGAGTATCAATTGTGCCAATTTTGGACCAGTTCAAGTGAGAAAAAAAATGTTTTGTCTAAAGTGAAATATGCATTACAAATTTCAAAACAGTGGTGGTAAAAGTAGGCGTGGTCGATTAAAAGTATATGGCGATCTTGCCTTTGGCTTGAAGTTCACGTGAACCAGTGTTCTGAGCAAGTTCCAGTGAGAAAAAATGTTTTATCTATAGTAAAATAATGCATTCAAAAATTTCAAAAAGTGTTTGCGTAAAAATTTGCGGTATCAATGAAAAGTATATGGTGAACTCGGCTGAGATATAAGAAACATGTGTGCCAAGTTTGATCGAAATCGGTTGAAAAATGAAAATGTCATAATTAAATAACCAATTCATATTTTTGTATAAAAAGTGGGCGTAAAAGTGGGCATGGTCGTTGGAGTAATATGATCAAGTGTACCAAATTTTAGAGAAATCCATTTAAAAATAAAAATTTGTATAGCAAACAAACAAACAGATAATGAATTTTATACATAAAGATTTTAATAGAAAATTGGATTACAAACTTGACGTACCGCTTTTTACTTTGAGTTGACAACACTTTTATATAAACTTATTTTTTTTTATATGACCTCGATACAAGCATTAAATATTTGTAGTAAATCAACTAATGTTCCAAAATAAACTTAAAAAAGTTTGTGTTTATATAGTAAACTTGAAATATTAACCCAATTTTTAAAGCCACACTCAATTTTAAGAGCCTATAACTTTTTACAGGAATGTGATATAATTGCCATATCGTCGGCTTATTATTGGTTTGACATACTGACCATTTTTGAAACAATTGAGTTAGCAATGGATTATTTATAATGTAAATATCCGCTTTCTGATTCCGGAACCCGTTTCGACCTATATCATATCTGAGATATCCAATTTCAAAATTGATCTACCTGCCGATTTTGCATACAAAAATTCAAATATGTGTACCTTCTTTATCGTTTTTCTCAATAACAAATTTTTTGGCGTATGCGTGAAACCATTAAAAAATTTTATAAATATAATTAAGACCGGCGTAGTAATAAACGTGATTTATTGGTATCGATAAAGACATATAAGAAAATTTTTAGAATTAGAAAACTTGTTCATTCAACATGTACTTTAAGAAAACAATACTAAAACCGAAACTTATTTCAACTTAACCTTAGTTAAGGGCTTTACCATAGTTAATAATTTCTGTGGTTAAAGTTAAGATCTGGTTATTTTTAGAAAAGTTACTCGACCTAATCGAATCAAGATTTTTCTGTCTTTGCAAAAATGGAAGTATGCGGAAAATTAATCCGTTCTGTCTTTAATATAATAAATGTGATATTTTTCCTCAACAAAAATGGAACATATAAATTTGATTTGAGTTGCCAAATAAAAACTCAATTCAATTCTTCTTAAAAAGTGAGATTTTTTGATAAATATTTAAATTTAAAAAAAAAATAAGTGCGTACAAATCGTCAAAGTTTGAATTTCTAATAACTATATCAACACAAGAGAGAGCGATTAGGCTATAACATTTACTTAAAATGCTTACTGGGAAACCAACGTATCTTCACGCTGTGTTTGTAACTAGTGAAAAACGTCTACAGCAAACATGTATATGTTTAGCTGCAAATAAATAAATATATATATGTATACACTCACAAGAACTTTTCAATAAAAGTTCAATAGTTATTTCCCTGCAGGAAATGTCAATAGTGAAAAAGTATTGATTCACTATTGACTGTGTCACCAGTATTACTAACCAAATATTCCCCAGGCAATGTAATATAGACATTTAACATGTACGTGTCATTGAAAATCACTAGTGACATTAGAACTATTGACTAGGTAGTGAATAGGTAGTTCTTATGGGACCATATGTAGACATTGGAAACATAGATTCACTAGTGACTAGGTAGTTCTTATAGGATCATATGCAGACATTGGACCAAAGATTCACTAGTGACTCGTTAGTTCTTATGGGGCCACATGTACACATAAGAACCATAGATTCACTAGTGACTAATTAGTTCTAATGGGGCCGTATGTAGACATTGAAACCAAAAATTTACTAGTGCGTTAATAAAGTAAAAAGTGTAGACGCTTAGTTGACAATGTCAACAAAATAGTAGACAAAAGTGGAGACTTGGAGACACTTGACCCCAAGCTTCCTTCAGGGTTAACAGTTATTTCAATGAAATATGTAGTTAAATTACCAAAGAAATATATTTTTTAATATTATATTTTTTTCTGTTTGTTATTCAATAAACAAACAAAATAAACAAAAAACGGACTTTCGGTATTAGTTAAAATATTCAATTAAAATTTTCTATTTAAAACAAAAAATTGTTTTATTGTATTGAGCATTGAAATAAACGAAAAAAAATCTATTGTTTTTAGAGATTTTGTCAATTAATTTTTTAAGAGTTGAAAATAAACTAAAATTAAAGTGTTTTCTTGCTAAAAGCGATATAAAGTTGTAAGTCTTTTCCTATTAAAAATTTTGCAAAACTTAAAGCCGGAATGAAATAATTTTAAAACGGATAAAAATGTTTATAACTTTTTTATCAATAAAAAAAATCTTCAAGTTCTGTGAACATTTTTCTATACAAAAAAAAAATTATAACCTTCTTCCAAAAATTTGTATGTTTTCTATAAGGACATATTTTAAAATTTGTGAAATCACTTTAGGGGGGGAATAAACTGATTATTCAGAATGACCCTGTTGTCTAGTTGTTAGTAGTGTGCTAGTTAATCAGGTTTGGTGGACATGGGTTTAATTTAGAGATTGCAAATCGATTATAATCGTAGTCAAAATCGCATTGTTTAATCGTTATCGTAATCGAACAAAAATCCTTCGATTATGACTTTATTTATATTTTTAATACCGCGTTTGTATTTAGAACTTTTTAATTGCAGCCCTTGATTTTTATATTTTTTTTTTTTACAATTTCTACAGATTTCTTCAATTTTAATTGCGTTGGTATTGATTACAAAGTGTTTATAAAAATATTTTTAATATTAAAATGCATACACATTAGAGTTAGTCACAAAAATTTGATTTTAGGATATAATCACTTTTTTAGCTGGCTTTGCATCAATAAAAAAATGGCGTTATTATATTTTTAAATATCAACTATTTTTAAATATCAACTCCTTTCGCTGACGCGTGGGGGCCAAAAACGTTAATTTAGGGTCCCTGTTAATACAGACCAAAAAGGGGATAATTTATATAAAATTTAAACTTGAAAAATTATTGGAAAAAAACTTTTTCCTGGTTTTTAAAGAGCACCGTTTATTTAATAGAGTGGACAGAAAACATTCAATAAAAATGTATTATCAACTGAGAATAATGCTACAAAAATTTTTGACATATCGCGAACCGCTAAATTGTCATTAAGGTATCAAATTTGTAAGAAGTAATAAAAATATTTTTTTTCAGCACACTCAATGAAAAAGTATTTTGAGCTAAGAAAAATGAAGCAAACATTTTTGAGATATCGCGGCCTGTTAAAAAGTTGTTATTCAATAAAATACTCGTATTGCATTTTAGTAAAGGCAGCATTTTGAAAACTTAATAACTTTTAACTATATTACCATATCCACCGTTTTTATCAGTTAAATAATAAAAAAGTACAATGAAAATTATTCAAGTTCGAGGCCATACTCTATATTTCTTCATTAGGATATTGTCCTAACAAATAATCTATAGAGTTTTTTGTTTTCAAATTTATTATTTGACCCTTTCACGAATGTGTTGATAGATCTATTTCGGGAATTTTCTAGGTTCCCATCATCAGAACACGTTTTGAAAGCTGTAACAATCCAATGCCAAACATCAAACATTCATATGAACTAGTTTACTCACTACATGAGAACTAATATACATATGAGTTTAAAATTAAAGATTATAACCATTGATCAAAAAATAAATTGAAAACTTGTTTGATGTGCAAGATCCACCTCTGGTGGATATTCAATACACGTTTTTTGTTTTTCTCTCCTTTTTATATTTTGTTTAGTTTGTAAACAAAACAGGGGAAGTAAACTAGGCGGTACTTTGCCTTTTGTACAAGTTTGTTATAATTTTTATTAAAAATAAAAATTATGTTTTTTCGACCTTTAATTGTGCAATGAAAATTATTCAAGTTCGAGGCCATACTCTATATTTCTTCATTAGGATATTGTCCTAACAAATAATCTATAGAGTTTCTTGTTTTCAAATTTATTGAATAATTTTCATTTTCATTGCACAATTAAAGGTCGAAAAAAAAACATAATTTTTATTTTTAATAAAAATTATAACAAACTTGAATAAAAAAGTACTTTATAAGTATTTTGAAAAAATAGGATTTTTCCGACCACTGTATTACCTAAATGATGGACTTTAAAAACGGGAGAAAAGATTTTTTTAAATAATTGTTGGTGTAGAAATTTTAAATAAATACAGCTCTTTTTGCTCTGCAGGAAAAGGGCAACTAAAAGAACGTTTTTTTCCGCAGCGCGCTAATGGAAGGAGTTGGAATTAAAAAAAAAAATAACAAAATTATTTTAATTGATGCCAAAACATTTTAAAAAGTGAAGATGTCCCAAAAACAAAGAAACTTTATACTTTTCTGACGAACTCTAATACACATGTTCCAAGAAGTAAATTTTTAGAGGTTTATTTGAACATACGAAACTTTATTTATTAAAATACGAAATTTTATTTCTGTACCAAAAATTTGTTCTTGAGTTCTATATAATTTTTCAAAATGTGACCGATTTTTTTAAAAATGCCAAGGTTGGTTGATGTATACCCATTAAAAAATAATAACTAAAAACCACCAGATTTAGGATTTATATTCTGTCGAAAGGTAAGCTTTCGTTGCTTACTTTTACATTAGAAAGAGCTTTTAGATAAAAAAAAAAAAATACAAAAAAGTCTCCATACATCTATCTATCTGCAGTTTGCTTAAAAAATTTCTAGCGGTTCTATAATAACCATAAGAAAGAGCTTTTAGCTAAAAAAAAAAAAATACAAATAAGTCTTAATGAATGCATCTGCAGTTTGCTTGAAAATTTTCTATCATTTCTATGATAATAAATCATATTTCTCGCAGGGAAACTTAAAAAATCTAAAACTAATCCAAAATAAATAATAAATTTAGTTTTATTTTGAAAATGTTATGACAGAATTGCGTTAAATTAACAATACTGCGATTAATCGTTAATCGCGAAAACCTGCATATTTTTTAATCGTAATCGCGATTAAAGAAAACCTCGACTATTTGCAAACTATAGTTCATAAACTAGTGACCGATGAGGATATAAAAATAAAATTTTTTAATTATTTAAGTTCGCGCAACAAAAAAAAAAAAGCTTAATAAATATTTTGCCACTGGCTCTAAACTTTATTATCTTTTGTCCATTCTGTATAACTCAAAATTCAATAAGACTTAGGAACAACAGCTTATAATAATTTATTAAATTTTATAATATTTACAAAAAATAAAAATAATTTAGTGCGCCCCGGTAGGCTAGTTGGTAGCATGCTGGCTTATCAGTGCGGGGGTCGTGGGTTCGATTCCCACCAGAGGCACTGGTCTGTTTTCGCTACAACGCGCCGAAGGCCATAGTAGCTAGTACTCGGTTAGGGGAATAGTATATAATTTGTAATTATATGATTATTAATCAATAATAATTTATGAAACTTAAAAAAAAAAAAAACGCAACCCCTTTTTCTGAATAATCAAAATCAATAATAAGATTATTTGTGTTAATATAATTTTGCATGTTCATTTTTATTTAAAATTTAAAATATAAAATTATAAACCAACACGCTAAAAACAAAAACCATTATCAAAATGAACAGATTAATCAAATTTAATCTGAAATAATTCTAATGCTAAACAATTGTAAAAAACGAATTTCGATATTTCATTATATTTACAGAAATATCATCTTATTGGGTCACAACGCGAGGTGAGTTTCGTAAAATAAAACAAATTTGTATATTGTTTTACAGACCAAACAAAAATTCAGGATTAATTTATGAGCAGGTTTTCTTTTATTTAAACTTATTTCACTCAATTATAGGTTTTTCTTTCTAATTTGAATAATTTTTTTTTTTTTTAATTGAGTTTTTTCATGATTCAATATTTATTAGTTTGCAAAACAAAAACAAATTAAGCAATTATTTGATTGTGTTTTTTTTTTTTTTTTTTTTTGTAATACCAAAATTTTTAATTTCGATTTTTTTTTTTGTAATAATTTAATTGCGGTATTTTTGAAAAAGAAAATTTTAATAAGAAACAGAGTGTCATTGTTGTTATTGCAATTGAAATTCACGTTGAATTGATTGATTTTTTTTTTGGTTTTATTTAAATGATGAAAACACGTTTGATTTTATTTTTCAATCTTTGATAAATGTTTAATAATGTGTTTTTTTTATAATGTAATGCTCTTTTTTTTTAAAAATATGATCCTTTTATAAAAATTAAATGTTAAATTTATATTTTTTAAAAAAAATTCTTATGTGTGTGTATTGTGTTCTTTCTACTTCAACTTATTCGAATTATTTGACTTCCAAAACCAAAAATATATATTTACAAAAAAAAAAAAAAATAACTGAAATTCTTGGATATAGCAGATTTAAAGACTATACTTCTACTGGTATTAATTAACTTAATTAAATTTTAAACGAAATATAATTTTTTTGTTGGATTTTTTATACTTCATTGCAAACACAAAATTGTTATGATAGTTTTTTTTTTTAAGCTTCCACTACACTTGCTTAGAGTAGTTACAATTTAATTTTAATACATCCTCGTTTTGTTTTTATTATAAAATAACATCTTTAAAAGGTAAGTGAAGATTTTGTTTTATTAAATCTGCTGCAATTTCTAAATTCCTTATCTTATTCTCTGTAAATAGAAAAATGTAGAATTCAGATGAACACATTAAATTTAAATCACAATTACAATAAAAAAAAAATGGGTTTACCAAATATTAAGGGGGGTCAAGGTTAATTCGTAAGAAAAAAGGCATATTTTGTGACGACATGACATTTGAAGAATGTTGTATAAAATTTTCGCGAAAAAATATTGAAAAACACGGCATTGGCAGCACTTATTCGGACGTGTCTCAAAAAAAAGTAGAATTGCGGTGCCCCTCATAACTTGGTGCTGAGTCATCTGAAATCAAAAAATCAAAGTTCATTTGTTAGATAATAGTTTTCCCCAGGTAACGCTGGAGGGTTTTTCGAAATTTTAATTTTTCACTTTTTTGAAACGCTTTAAAGGAAAAAATGCGATTTTTAGTGAAAAAAAACGGCTAATTTGTTATTGTAAAAAAAAAATTATTAACAAATTTAAAAAAATTCTCCATTTTTACCTCGCAAATTAGGTACAGAAATAATGTTCAAAATTTCAAAAGGTTTGGTGCAGTAGTTTTGAAGTTATCAGGGGCACCGACTTTCAAAACGTGAGTTGTGGGAAAAACGCTTTAAAGTTTTGAACACTAAAAAATCTGGTATTAAACGTTTATAAGCAAATTTTATCGGTTTACCTCACACTGAATCATCAATGCCATGTCCATAAAGGATGTTGCTATCATCCATGATGTCTAAAGCACCTTTTTGCTCCTGTCTACGACGAATCCTGCCTTCTTTAGTTTGTCTCTCAGCTTCCTGCTCTGCTTTGCTTATACGTATGGAGGCAGTTGATCGCGCCCAGTCATGAGCACTTGATCCACTATTGATTCCCATGTATTGCATGGAAGGTTAGCAAAGCAAAATAACCTTCATTAAAGACACTGACTGCCTTCGCACGACACTTTTATGTTAAATCCAATGCCTTCTTTCTTAGTCGAATGATAACTTACTTTTCCATCACATTTCACACACTTCACTAGCGTAGCGATTGTTGAAAAGACTAATAAAAAAATCAATTATCCTATAATGTTTTTCAAGATCCTCCTTAACTTGATTTTCAATGGTAACTATAATTTTTGTAGCTGACACGCTACTTGTTGAAACGCCTTCGTTTTTACGTTTTTGCAGAGGTATAATTTTCTAGATCGATATAATCTCGAACCAGCTGATTGTCTAGCAGATCTTGTAATTTTTTTAGGCATTTTAGTAATAATTTAACACAAACTTTTATGAAAGCGGAGCTAAAATTATACGAAAATAGGAACGCACGTGTACGTCTGCTCGTTAGAATATTTACTGGTACACTAAATTTTATACTCTACACTGACATACTTGACATAAAAATACTCGTAGCTTCGTCAAATTTGCTCCACAATATTCTTAACATATTAAGCATTTTAAAAAAAAAAAGGGCGCCCCGGTAGGCTAGTTGGTAGCGTGCTGGCTTATCAGTGCGGGGGTAGTGGGTTCGATTCCCACCAGAGGCACTGATCTGTTTTCGCTACAACGCGCTGAACGCCATAGTAGCTAGTGCTCGGTTAGGGTAATAGTATATAATTTGTAATTATATGATTATTAATTAATAGTTTAGTTTAGTTTATTTGGTTTTCCGTACAACAAGATTTAAAATCTTATAATTATAGTACAGAATTAGTATAGCGTATATTAACATTATGGATGAATTTAATAAAAAATTATATAAAAATATAAAAATAAAATAAAATAATTAAGGCTTACAATCAATTATACATATTTAAATGTTTATGTTTTTAATTATAAAATTGAAAAAGAGCTCTTTTGAATTGCAAAGCGTTGCCTATGATTTGTATGTTTGTAGGTATGTTTGAAAAAAAAAAAAAAAAAAAATGTAAAAAAAAAAATTTAAATACTTTGAACTAAATTTTAAGAAATTAGGGAATGATTTGGCACCAAAGAAAATTTAACTCAAATCAAGTATACAGTTTCCTTAAAAAAGAATAAACAGCATTTACTTCAATTAAGTAAATTTTTATTAAAATTTAGTAAATTTTGTCTCAAATTTTATGTAACTTTACCAAAATGTTGTATATTTGTTGACTTAAATAAAATATAAACTTAACTTTGGTAAAAATATCCGAAAATCAAGTTAATTTTTTTTAAGCATGGTTGCCAATTCTACGACTCCAAAAATATCTTGACTTCAAAACTAAAATCGATTCGCTAAATTCTTAATAAACGCAAAAAGTTTATTATTTTTTTAAAATCCTAAAATTGTTAAATAGTCTACTCCCTTAAAACTACCAAGTTTTCGTTTCCTTTAAAAAGCTCATAGCTTTTTCCGTTAAAACTATAACATTTAAATATGTAGCGTTTGAATTGCTGTTAAAACTTTATTTTTAAATTTGTTAAATTTTTGTTTTTGCAGTTTTAATAATTCCAGTCAACAAATTTCTTCGCATTTCAGATATAAAAGACTCTAATATGTGACAATTTGCCAAGCGCTCAAATTTCTGAGTCATAAATGAATTAAAATTGACTCTTCTTTATGAGCTTAATTGAAAATTTTTAAACATTTTTGCAACACTCACATGTGACTCAAAAATTTTTCATAACCGGCTCGAAAATTCTGAAGATTTTAATAATGCTTATATTTAGGAGTCTTTTACGATTCATAAAAGAGCGCTCAAAAATAGGCTTCATCGGAAAAAAAAATCGCATCATATAGCTATGATTTCATAAGCTTTAAAGAATCGTTTATGGGTATTTCGGACTCCTGTTGTACTCGAGATTTTTAAAATCGTGTAATGAGAAATTTAAAAAAGTAGTTTTCACGACTTTTGAATTAGGGTTTACATGTTTATGTCAGATTATGTGTGCAAAATAATAAACCGATCGTGTAATTATTTCGCTTACAAATAAATCTTAACAAAAAGTGAGTGATTTGGATTTTGTTTGGTATTTTAAGTATCCTAATTACTTGGAGCAGACCAATTTAAACTTGTTTTGTATCCTTCGTCAATAAAAAAAGTGTTACAGGTGAAAAGTGTGTTAAGATTATTCCGATAAGACTCCTTTGTTTATAATTTTACCAAAAATTGGAAATTAATACGGTTTTCATTTACAACATTTTTATTTTTTTCCTAAAAACCTTTAGATTTCTCAGCACACCTGAGAAATTTTTGGGCTTAATCAGAGGGTTATCTATAGGTAAACGTATTTATAGATAACCCTTTAGATATCATACAAAGACCGAGTAATCTGAAGTTATTTTAATATTCGAATGTTATCAGAATCTAAACGATTTGAAGTAGACAGAAGCCAACAGAATATAAGAGTTTTTCCACAGAATTAATTTACATGAAACAGTCGTTCTTTCACTGTCAGTCTTGTTGTGCAAAAAGCCCTCTGAATCTGAAAGTTTTTCTGTTTAAATAGTCTTCTCAATTGGAAAATGTTGAAAGAATTTCAGAAGTTTTCTTTGAGATTTTCTATTTAAATATTATATCTAAAATATAAGTTTTTGTTACCAATTTGAAAATAATATAAGTTTCTTAATAGTTTTGGCAACTCTAATAAAATATTAAGATTATGAACCCAATTTCTATTGTACATACAAATATATTTTTAGACATTAATATTTAAATTTGAAAGAAAAAAAATATTCAAGGTAGAAATTTGAAAATACAAATTTAAATTGAGTTTAGGCTAGAGGTAAAGCAATTGCCTGACAAGTAGAAGATCGCCGGTTCGAGCCCAGTTCGCGGAGAAGAATTTTTTATTAATAAAATTATTTTAAAATACTATAAATTTTTTTTTTAATTTTGGTAACTCTAATAAAATATTGAGATTAGCAACCGAATTTCTATTGTACATACAAATCTATTTTTAGAAAAATATTTAAATTTGAAACTAGAGAATATTCAAGGTTGAAATTTAAAAAAACATATTTAAATTGGGTTTAGGCTAGAGGTAAAGGAATTACCTGACAAACGGGAGATCGCCGGTTCGCGGCATATAATTTGTTTATTAATAAAATAAATTTTTGACCATAAACATAAAATATTCAATTGTTACAATAAAAATTCGAAATTTGTAAATAAATGTCGGTTGCTACAAGTAAGTGGAACCACAAAAACTCGGTTGGCAAAAAATTCCGTTGCAACTACAAAACTGTTTTCTGTGTGTAGTTGTAGAGGCACTTTTCTACAGAATAATAAAAATTGAGCGGGCAATTCATAAATACGTAAGGATTTCACCACCTTAAAACCTTCTTGGGAATTTAACTTTGTTGCATCAGCATACGCACTGCAGAACATCTTCGTTTTGGTATCTAACGTTTTCCAACTATATCACTAATGTCACAATAATTACCAAAATTCCTTAATATTTTTAAACTTAGATTTTGCCATATGTTAGCTATTAAAAACTGCTACTGATATATCTTAAATGAAAGCTACACAAATTATCTTTATTGCTGTATAAGTACTCAGTAGCTTTCTTTTGGTTGATCATATAAAAAATATATATGATCATATATGAACTTTTTAAACCGGTTTTTCAACGTTATGCCAACGGTTGCAAGTTTACCCAAACCAACGGTTAACCAGTGTTATCATATTGTTAAGATTATTAATCACACGTTCTGACACCGCATAACCGCCAGTGGCCGACACTGCACCGATTGTATCTTTCTGCCTGGGAGTTTGTGATTTAGTTGCATCTGAATTCTGCATTATTTTTGACTTTTTTTTTACATCTTGCACATTTTTAATCTTCTCTTCTTAAAAATATAACTACTAATGACACTCTAAATTCTATTTTAAACTTTTAGTTTTGTTTTATAAATAATTTAATAAAAAAAAAAAATCTTAGTTTTTTAACACTTTAGTTTTCAATATAAAAAATGTCATCTAAACACTAAACTATAACTTTGGCTTCTAAAATTCTTTTCTATTTCACTTTCCATATAAAAAATAAAAACTATTGGATTTCCTATGCTTAAAAATTCACCAAACAAATAATAATAAAAAAAAAACTAACCCACACTAAAAAAAAACTCAATCAAACAATTCTTTAGTCGTCCTGCATTTTGTAGACGTGATGTGGTAGTAGCATCACCACCAACAAGATAGGCCAGGTATTAAAAGAATCAATTCAACTACGATTAAAACACAAACAAAGAAAAATATTTTGCTCAAACATTTTTTTTTGAAAGAAGTAAAAATATTTTAATACAAATTTTTAAAAAAAAATACAAATTAAATGGATAAGACGGGGTAAGTATACTTTGAAACATCAAGTTAATGATAAATAGGTTTTAATGATAGGAGTTTTTAATAAATATTTCAATTTATTTTCTTTTTATATTATTTCTTTTTTAATATTACAACAATGTAAATTGTATATTACAATATAATTTTTACAGATGTCAACAAATTTATGCAAAACAAAAATATTATGCCGTTAATACTCATGCTTATGCTTAAAAATCGTTAATTAAATAATTAAAAGTTTATAAAAATTAAGAAAGTCTTTAAAAAAAAATTGTCTCAAGCCACTTTAGCAATAAGGGTGAGCTTTTCTTTTTTGTACTTGAATTTAAATTTCATTTTAAAAACTTCCAATTGAAAACGGCTTGTAAATATAATAAAGCTTAAATAAATTCACCATATACAATCATACTCGTACTATAAATTATGATGTATCTGTCTTCTAGTTAACCTATTCGCAGTTGCAACTTTAAATTAACACTACTCATGATTAAAATTTTAGAAAAATATTTTTACAAACTTTAATAACACTGCGCCACTCGAAAACTAAAACAAAAGTACCGAACATTGATCCTAAATATTTCCACCACGCTTGTGGGCCAGATTTTTTCCCAAATTTGCATTAAAGTTTTGCATGTTTCATAGCATTTTTTACACATAAAATTTTAAAAAATATTTTGTCTAGATTGTTTATTGTAAATATAAAAAAAGTCCTTCATTTACATTCGGGTAAACAATTTAGATAATAAACGTGCAGCGTTAACAAGTAAATCCATGTTTTTCTCAGTTTTTACTATATTTTGCCATTTTTGTACAATTTATTATCCCATTAAGCAAAGTGGCAAATCTGACCATTTATTTCGTGTTAAAAAGAATAAAATGTAAAGTGCGAGAAAAACTCGAAATGTACCTAAAATGTATATGACAGCATAGCGAAAAAGGACGACCTGTGTAGGATGTCCTTTTAGCATAATATGTAAATAGCTTAAAAAATGTTGTGTACCAAAAAATTTATATTTGCGAAAGTTATTTTAACAAACACTCTCATCGCACTAAATGTCTACAAAATATTTTCCAATTTTATTTTAAAAATGTTCTCATATTTGTATGAATTTTAAAATGATAAATTAATAATATAAACTTTTTTCGCCGAATTTTTGTACACATCGTTTTTTAAGCTATTTACATATTCCCGATTAAAAACGTTTAAATATAACCATGCATAATTTTATATAAATATATATGTTACTGCATGCTATTATCTGTAAATACATATGTTTATGTTTGGTTGTATATAAAAATTGTTTCTTCTAGATTTTTTAATACGATGTCACATATTGGTCGATCTTATAATATATCGACCAATATATAATCGTATATGACATTTTATATATATATAGATTCCTGGGATTCTTAGTTGGAACATTGGGCCAGCACAAAAGCTTTCCATTGACTTCTATCTTCGGCTAGTCTTTTTGCTTCTCCCCATGAAGTTCTGGCTGAAAGCAGTTCATTTTTTATTTGGCGCCTCCATGTATTTGCGGGTCTTCCTTTACGTCGGCTGCCCTGTGGATGGTAATTAAGAGCTTTTCTTGTGACGTCGTCATGGTTTTTTCTAATGGTATGACCCAGCCAGTTAAACTTTTTCAAGCGGATATCTAACATGATTTGATTTTATTGGGTTTTTCGCCATAGATCATTATTTGAAATTGTTGTAGGCCAAAAAACACGTAGAATTCTTCGCAAACAGCGGTTAACAAAAACCTGGAGTGCATTTGAGTCTTCACTTGTTATGTTCCATGTTTCACATCCATATAGTAAAACTGATTTTACATTCGAATTAAAAAGTTTTATTTTTGTGCGAAGAGTTATACGATTGGACTTCCACACTTTAATTAGTGAGCCAAATGATTGATTTGCTTTGACAATGCGGTAAGCTATATCTTCTTTGCTACCACCGGATGTAGTTATTATACTACCGAGATAGCTAAACTTGTCTACATCTAGTAGTGGGTGATCTAAAATTTTTAGAGGCTCGGTGTTGTTGGTGTTAATACGCAATGTTTTTGTCTTAGATATGTTTACCTTAAGACCAGCTCTGGATGCATTTTCAACAAGTATATTTAGTTTGGTTTGCATGTTATTGAAGTTATGTGACAGAAGACATATGTCGTCGTCATAATCTAAATCATCTAATCTGCCCTGCAGCCCAAAAGCTATACCACGATCACCTTTCATCGATTGTTCCATTACAATATCAAGAACGATGTTAAAAAGAAGTGGGGAGAGCACGCATCCTTGTCGTACTCCTCTTTCAACTGGAAATTTATTGCTTATAAGTCCATCATGTATATGCTAAATCTCTATTATGTGTGAATAAATGCATACACACAGAGAAAAATTTAGCTATTTGCCAACTGAAATTCAATTACTATGACTCAAATTCGGTTATTACGAATTTCAGTTGGTTGGTGCAACTGAACATTAGTTTTCCCAACAAAGTTCGGTTACTTCAACTGAATTTTAATTGCAACATTAAAATTATTTAGTAATCTAATGTTATTATCGCTGTACTAACTGAATTTATAAGTTGTTGCCATTGAAATACACTTTTCAATTCGGTAGGCACTTTATTTCTCTGTGTGTAATTAAAAATAAATATATATATAAAAATAAATGGCAAAAATTAAAAACAAGATTTGTATAAATTTATTAAAAACGCTATAACTTTATAGATTAGAAAAACGACTATATTATGTCGTATATCATTTGAAAGATATTTAAAATGCATTTAATAGCATTAATAGTGGTTTTACCTATACAAAGTTCTTCATCTTTTTGTTACTAGCTTTTTTGAACTTGTAGTCCTTTTTATGCGAACTAAGGACATTTTGACCTTATGAGGCCTATTATCTTTTGCAACTCCTGCTTTATAAATAGATTTATTTTAAACTAAAAATTATAAATATAGGGAATTTTGACCCATTTCGTCAACTTAGTTGATCGCGTCGCAAGTTCTTCCCATCGTCGGAGGGTGTTGAATGATAAAGGGCGTAATCTTACAATGTATGTGAAATGACGCCCTTTATCATATGTTTTGAGAGTACTGAGCAAATTCCACCAAGTGGTAAAAATGGGCTACCCTAATGAACATACATTTGTATGAAATTGTGCATATTTTCATACAATCAGATACAAAAATGTAACATTTATTGCAATTTTACCATAATAAAACTCGGATCTAATTATATTTGTTTTTATCAGTTTACATAAAATCATATACAATTATATCAGGTCAAAATCCGAATACAAACATATCTGCTTTTTATATAATTATATCTATTTGTATCAGTTTAGATATAAACTGATACAATTAGATACAAACCTGATACAATCTAATACAATTCTATAGGGTCAAAATTGTTCTGGACATTTATCTTATTGCACCAGATTAGATCCTAACCCATACAAATAAAAAAAAATTATATGGGCCCATATTTCGACAGAAATATAATAAGATCACATATAGCGTCACATAGAAATTTTATATGATTACATAAAGCTCAATATACATTTTTTAACCGTTTTATATTAAAAAGTGAACTCATCGGTCATCCCTTTTCGCTATGTAGTCATATAAATTTTACGCACATTTCGGGGTTTTCCCATGAATCGCACTTTTTTTTTTAATTTTTTTATACGAAATAATGGTTCAGATTTGTCTTTTTGCTTATGCACAAAAATGCTTTGATCGATTGCGAAATAGGATGGTAAATTGTGCAAAAATGGTAAAATATAGTAAAAACTGAGAAAAGCCGAGGTTTTTCCTGTTATTACTGCACATTTATTAACCAAATTTGATACCCGAATGTTAATGAAGGTCTTTTATGTATATACCATAAAAAACTAAAATAAAATATTTGATTTTTAAAATTTATATATAAAAAACTGTGTTAAAACATGCAAACCATTAATGTAAATTTGCGAAAAATATGGCGTATAAGTGAAAAAATTGGGTACGCCATTAAAATCAGGGAGGCTGAAGTATTTAGAATCCAAGGTCGGAAATCTTGTTTTCGATTTTAGGGGTCAATTTTGTAGCCCAGTGTAACTTTTTCAGGCAAAAAATATGCTCGGAATTTAAAGAAATTGTCATAAAAAACCTTTCAATATAAAAATGTCTTTAGAACCTAAGAAGTTTCCTTTCCAAAAAAAAACCTGTCAAAATTTGGGATTATTACACTGAGAGAATTTCTACATGATATTACAGAATTTTTCCATAAAATTAATGAATGTTCGCTGGAACTCACATATTGTAACTTTTTATCAAATTTATGCAGTTTTTCATAATTTTTTTGGAGAGTTTAATTAAAAACCAGATTCATAAAAAGAATGAAGTTATCATAAAATGTTTAAAATCATTTAATCACTTTGAATAATTAATTAGTTTACTGAAAATTTATTTATACTCACTCAAAAAAGTGTTGCGGTAGGATATACTGAAAATAACAGTTAAAACAACAGTAATTTCAGTTAAAAAGGCAACAAAAGTGAAACTACATTGAAATTTTCTAATTACACTGGAGGACAAAATCATAACTTTTGAAAATTAATAAGGTTATGACCACCAATTCTACACTTAGGATATTATTTAGATATGTATAGACGACAGCAGTTGTAGTCAAAAAGAAATTAAATTTCACTTGAAGAAAGGACGGTTAACATTTCATTAATTTCAACTAACATTTGTCATTTGTTTTTACTGTTCAAAAAATTACCAACAATTGTAGTAAAAATGAACCACATATTACGTATGTTAGATAAAAAAAAAACTTTTTTTTTTTTATTTTTAAATAATAAAAAACGACTGTAAAAACTTAATGAAAAATCATAAAACAGTTATTTTATGTGGTTTGTTTTTTGAGCTGAACTGCAAGGTTAGTAAAAAAATTAAATTTGTTCTTCAAATGACTGACATTCACATTAAAAATAAAGAAACTGTATTACAGTCCAAACAACTACAATTTTTTAAAGCTGCTGTTCCCTACGTGTTTATATATCAGGCACGCTGACTTTAATGGCGTACTTTATTTTTCGATCTATGGTACAGTTTTTCCAGAAAATTATTTAATATAGTGCGGCCCCTGTAAGATTGTGAAATTCCAAATTTGGCGCTTCAAGCCATTTACGTGCCCACCCCTGACATATGCTATTTTTTGTATATAAAAACACCATGACGATGCGTCAAAATTTTAATTCATTTTGCGGAAAAACTGTACCATAGATCGAAAAATAAAGTACGCCATTGAAATTAGCATGCCCACAATATATAGAATTGATGATCAGAACCATATTAAATTTTTTTATGTCAAGAGGTGTTATTATTTGCAAACTATGAACATATTAATAATTACTAATATAAACTAAACCAGAATTTTTTAAAACTCGAAAAACTCACAAAAAGTTAACTGTTTTCTGCAGAATTACTGTTTTAATAGCTGTTGACGAAAATACTAAAATAACTGCTGTTGCAAAAGTACAGTCATTTTCTTCAGTTGTTTTTTAAATAACTGCTATAAAAGTTGTTTTCTATTATTTTATACAAAAACAACTGTAATTACAGAAAAAAACAACTACTACTGATTACTACACAAACAACTGTAATATAGTAGATATAAAACTATTTTCAGTGCGCGTCTAATAAATTACAAATTTTTATGGAATTCGACAAGTAAATACAAGAAATTTTCAAAAACTTAAAGTTTCCGTGTAAATTTACACTGGAATGTCCCTTTAAAGACGATTTGTCGATTTTCATTCATTACGCGCCTTGTTTTATTGTAAATAGTTCCAAATGGAAGACATCGTTTTTCTTTTTTTAACCGTTAACAGATGCCGAATTTTGTCCGAAAATAATCCATTTTTGAAAAAAGTGTGTTTTACATTAAGAATTGCCAAAATTTTAAATTTTGAAAAATTAAATTTTTTCCTCCATTTGACCCACAAATATGATAATAATGTTAAAACTTTTTTTCTATTAATTTGACACATTTTTTAAAATGTGTAACATTTTATAAAAATTAATTATTTTGTGAAAAATTAAAAAAGAAATTGAATGTTTTCATTAAAATTTAACTTTGATAAGACAATAAAAATCATTACTTTTATTTAAAAATATATTTAACCCTCAGTGGTCTGTAGACAAATCAAAAATGTCCACTTGTAATAATTATTTTATTCAATTTGATCCATATAATGTTAATAATTTAACCTTCCAATGGGAAATTTACAGAATGACTAATTTCAGATTTGGATTAAATTTGGATATACGATAAAGGGTACCAAGCTAACCTACAAGCTCAATTCTTTATTATTCCAATCTTACTTTAAAGGGCTAAAAAGATGGGGACAAAAATTTCTCAAGTTTCTTGTTTTTTCACATATATTCCAAAGAAACTATAAAAAATTAATTTTTTAATAAATTAAATTAATTAAAAGGGGTCTCAAATTAAAAGTATTTTAAGATCTATATCATGATTTAACAAAAAATTGAATTTGTTTTTCCGGGGGCCATTTCGGACAACATCTTTTTAACCCTTAAAAGTTAGATTGGTACGATAAAGAATTGCGTTTGCTCATTAGTTTAGTTTCCTCGCATATCCAAATATAATCAAAATTTGAAGGAAGTCATTCTGTAAATTTTCTAGTGGGTTCATTTTGGTCAAAAGTTAAGCCATTAACTCTATATGGATTAAATGGCATAAAACAATTATTTGTTTTAGGTGGAAATTCTTTTTTTCAATTTAAAAGCTTTACACATTTGTAGTCACAACATAAATTAAATTTGATGAGTCTTTTTTTAACCTTTTTTTAACGGTTAAAGATTTTTTAAGTAAAAGTAGTATAAAATAATTACAATATAATCAAATTTAATTAAAAAAAAGTTTATTTGTTCCATTTGGAACCATTTGCATCAAAACTGTGGGAGTGGAATGACAAATTTATCTACCAATATTTTTTTCACTCCCTACTTTAGGCGATATGGGCCAAAATATGTTTAGAGTGCATCTCAAATACTAATCCATTAAAATTAATAAGTTTAGGCATAAAATATTTATCTTCCCTATTACCAGTGTTGCCAGAAGTAGGGGAAAATCCCTACATGTAGGTTTTTTTGCCTTCAAAATAACGGCGTAGGGGAAAAGGGACAGATATTTCAAATTAGTCAAAATGTAGGTACTTTTTCCAAATAATGCAAATCTTTTCAAAAACAGCTATGTCTACATTTTTTTGTAAAATGATTATATTTTGAGAGATATTTCCGTAGAAAAAATTAGTTTCTTATAATTTGTCATTTTAATAAATGATTGTTTGTATGCATTGTATGAACAGCTTCCCGCC
Organism: Delia radicum; assembly: GCA_021234595.1. Classification (NCBI taxonomy): domain Eukaryota; kingdom Metazoa; phylum Arthropoda; class Insecta; order Diptera; family Anthomyiidae; genus Delia; species Delia radicum. Next base: position 252,660,922 of record CM037851.1, read on the forward strand.
TATGAAAAACTAATGTTAAATTTCACCGACGAAAAGCAATACAATTTTTGATGGGTTATGTAAAAATACACCAAATAAAAATGAAATAGAAACTGCTAGTATGAAATTAAAGCCAATATTGACAATTTTAAATCTATTCTAAAAAATATTTTGGAAAATTTAACAAATTTCTATTTTTAAATAATTTTTGAACAAATTTTCGATAGTAGCATTTGGATATTAATTTTTGAAAATAATTGGAATTGACTTCGAAAGTATGAAAATTTCAAAGCGTATTTAGTTTATAAAAAATTTCGTAGCGATTTTTGTAGGGGAAAAAATTTGATAATGTAGGGAGAAAAGGGATTTTTATTGCTTAGTGTAGGTATTTTTTAAAATACCTACTGGCAACACTGCCTATTACTTACAATAAGAAGATATGACGATTTTCGTTTTTCGAAAAACGCGAAATTGAGCTAAAACGCACCTTATCTTCAATATATCTTGGTAAAACTTTAAGGCTTTGCTACTACTTCAAAATACAATCTTTCTGTCAAATTTCCTAAAAGTTCGTCCATTTGTTTTAAAGTTAAGGCGGTGTCCTTTATAGGTATTCTGTTGGAATACTGTTTGTCCTTGGACCAAAATAAAATATTTTTTTAAGAGCTTAAGCTTCAATTTTACGATGTGTTTACTAGCAACCGTTTCTAGTTAAAATAAATATGATTTTAAGATTTTTGAAAACTGCGTTTATTTTGCAATATTTATTTTTTAAAAATTTACGAAATTTTAACTTGAACACTTTTCGCTTCCAAACCGTTCGCTGCACACAAAAAAATTACTTTACAAAATATTTTGTAAATTTGGTTTTTTATCGAAATAGCTTAATTTCTTACTATAAATCACTCACTTGGCGCATTTATGTCCAATTTAAAATACCCCGCCCGGAGACTGTCTTACCGGTTAGAGGGTTAAGTATACTTAACAATAATTTTCTATGTGAGAAAAGTCTAAAAATGTGTATGAATTTTGACAAGTAAATAGAAAAAGTTTTAAACTATATAAAAATAAAAACTATTTTCTGACTGGTTTTTGTAGAAAAAAACTTCTCAGAATCACAAATTTTTCTATAGGCTAATACATATCTTTAAATTCCGAGTTTCCTAATGCAAATTTATTTCAAACCATTTTAATTTTTTTTTGGCATTTTGTAATATATTTCCTATTGAGTAGTGTTATTGTCTTCAATTCTTATTTTAATTTTAAAAATATATTCGTGTAGTATTTACTTGTATTCTGTATTGCATTCGTTTGTGGAACTTCTGTGTCTGCTTTTAAAATCTTTTGACCCTTCTTTCCCCTTGTATAAGCTTCTCTAGAACTCAAATCCTTTTAAGATTTACTTACTCTCGCTTGTTATCACTATTTTTTTTTTATCAAACACCCGCGTATATTTTCACTGCTTTTAATAAATAAAACTTTAGCTTTTCTTGTATAATTTTTATTCCTTCCCTAATTTTGTTACTATTTTTTTCACATTTTATCAGTAAAAATCAGTAAAAATTCTGTAATAAAGATAAACAAAATAAATACTGCATTTTTTAAAATAGATAAAATTGTTGAAATAAGTCTAAATTGGAATACATGTTATGAAATTATAAAAATGTTAACAATTTTTTAGCAGTTATCAATCCGAAACAAGTTTTTTATGAACAAAAATACACTGTGTGGAACAAAAAAACGCTGTGTGTAAAACTTTGGTAATGGGTGCGATAAAGTAATGCATTACCTTGTAATGTACACTCCTTAACTGTATAATTTTTTTTTTCAACAAAAAGTAATGATTTACCAATAATGGGTTATACATAATGCATTACTTTGTAATGAATATTCCTTATCTTCAGTATTATTTCAAAACATAAATTCATGAGTTACCACTAATTTGGCACTCATGGGTTACCTTGTAATGATACATCATTACCTTTTCCATTATATAAAAACATAAAGTAATGACTTACCGATCATCAATTACATAATGCATGAAATATAAACGTAAAGTAATATATAAAATATATTTTGAAAATCTATATTTAGACACATTACTTTGTCATTTTTTGTAAGCATGAGGGTAAGGTATATATTTTCTACATAACCAACTAAAACCCGAAGCACAACAATTCATTTACATTTTAAGCAACCCATTAGTATATGTGACGATAGCTCAGTTGGTAGAGTGCTCGCCTAACAACCAGAGACCCCAGGTTTGAATCTCAGCGAGACCACGTTATTTATTTAATTAAAAAAAAATATTTGTAATAATTTTTTTTTTTTATAAATTTATTTTTATGTAAATCTATTTATAGACACATTACGGTAATCATATAAGTAACCAGTTACTTTACCCCCTACTAGGTAATGAGCCCACCCGTTACTTTTTGACTCATCGACTGTAAAAGTCATCAGTGAAGTAAGGTGTATTGTAATGCGTGGGGACTTATGGCGATATATTACTTTACCCATTATTTGATAATGAGTGGTTTTGCTGGTATGCTTTATGAAAGGGACAGCCCAAGATGTCAACAAGATAATAATAGTACTCTTCAACAAAAAATCATACAAAAATTCAGAACAAAATTGTAAATAGTTTCAAAATTATAGCATTTTGAGCACAAACACTACGGGGAATTATGTAGGTAAAATCATTTGCAAATAACAGTTAAAATAACTGCATTTATATTTTCATTCGAATCAACTGCAAACTAAAAATGTAGTTAAAACAATTTTAAATGCACTTAAAACGGAAAATAAATAAAAACTTTTGTAAAAATAAAAATAACTACAAATGTAGTTAAAAATACAGACATTAAAAAATGTGTTAGGAATTAAAGAGTAAGTATGCGAAAATCATTCACCAAAACCCCGGCACATGTAAACTTAGTGTTGGGGAGTAGCGACCATTGGTGCAATCCGTTTTAATAGGTTAGGTCAAAATAAAAAGATATTTCAGTTATAAGTATGCATTGACTCATTTTAAGTGTATTTTTTAAGTGTATTTAAATAAAACTTTAGTTACTAACAATGATGACCGTTCATTCTTAGGATCATACAATTTATTTATGTACAACCCGAAACATCAGGGTAATAACCTTTGACTTATACCAACATCTATTAGTTCATTATAAAACTTTTCTCAAAATGGTTAGCTTTGATTTTCGACATATAAAAATTGAGTGAAAACTCACCTAAACTTAAACATATATTATTGAGTAAACTTAAAGGCTTTGCTAATATTACTGAATATAATCTTTCTGCCAAATTTCATAAAAATCCGTCCATACGTTTTCATGTTAAGGCGATGTCCTTTACAGATATCCTTTTCGAATTCTGTATGTCCTTGGACCAAGGTTAGAGCTTTTTTTTAAAGCTTAAGCATCAATCTTACTTTACGTTTAGTAGCAACGGTCTTTAGTCAAAATAAATGTTTTCAAGATTTTTGAAAATTGTGTTCATTTCAAAATATTTATTTTTTGAAATTTCACGAAATTTTAACTTTAACGCATTCTCGCTTCTAAACCGTGTCATGCACAAGAAAAATTACTTTACGAAACATTTTGCTACAATAATTTATTTTTCTATCGAAATAGCTTAAATTCTTATATTAAAAATTTCACATGGCGTACTTATGGCCAATTTAAAATAGCCCGCCGGTTAGAGTGTTAAATATATATCGAATCTTAATACACAATGTTTTTTCTTCTTTCGTTTACAATAAAAATTTGTATTTCCTACATTCTAAAGTCGGTTCTCCAGTTATTACGTTTTTAAGCATTGGAGTTACAATGGAATTTTCTCATTTTTATTTGAAAACTATGAATATATCAATAATTTATGATGTGAGCAAGATAATAAATAATAGATAATAAATATAAACTCAACAAGAATTTTTAAAAGACAAATTTAATTAGTAGTTCTTTTGTATTATTAAATAGAAAAACAACTGTAATTGCAGTTAAAAACAACAACTATTGATTATTAACAAACAACTGTCAAACTTTTTTGAGTGTAATATAAAATAAATCTGTTTTATTTAGCGTTCTTTTTATTACTAGGAATTGCTAAACAAAATAATTGATCGAAAATTTATTGTTTTAGCAGTTGTTTGTTAAAAAATTCGAAAAAAAAGAAATATATGCAACTAAAATGCTGTAGTTTTTGCAGGTTGTTTAATAAGCCAACTGTCAAAAACATTGACAGTTTTAACTTAAACTGTTTTACTTGACAAATAACTGTCTTTTAACACGACATTACTTTTCTGGATGTGTGAACAGAATTTTAGGGAGAATAAAATTATATCAATAACAAATAATACATTTTAGTTATTTTAATTTGTATAAAAATAAAGCTCATTATCGTGTGTACTCAGTAAAGTTACTGAAAAAAGATTTGAGAAAAAATAACTGAAGTTTTTAAGTTTAAAATGCTATCATTTTGAAAGTACTTGAAATTTTGTTTTAAAATTGTTGTATAATATTTGTAGTACTATCGATTTTTACCAAAACAAACCATACTCTTAAAAATATTAATACTAGGCACAAATTTGGACAACTCCTTAATCAATTAACTCTTTTCAAGAGGGTCCTGGGAGAGTTTAAATAAAAAGCCATTTTATAAAATGCCCAGAAACTTAAAAACAAAGAAAAATAGAGCAACGATATTTTTAAATACAAATTTTAATTAACAAAGCTGTGACCTTTTTTTTTAAAAATATTTAGTCTTTCAATTCGTTCTAACAAGATAAACGTTGGGTGGTTGCTCCAGATTTCGCTGAAATTTGGATATAAAATAAAGGAGACAAAAGTAATAACAAATTGTTAAGAAACATAACGGCCCAAAAGCATTTTAGGGAATAAAAAGGTTTTCAAGTTGTTCGAAATGGTTTTTGTTTTAAAAACTTTTTATTTTTTATTGTATCCCAATGGAATTGTCATATAAATACTAGAGCTAATTTTGAAAAATAGATTTTTGGATATTATCACTTTTTAGAAGGTTTTTGTATCAATAAAAATAATGGCGTATTTTTTTTTTTTTTTATTCCAACTCCTTCCCGTGCCTATAGGCGACTCAAATCGCGGATTTTGGGTCCCTTTTCCCATACAACAAAAACGGCTGAATATATGTCAAATCTGACTTCACTATTCGATTTCTGACTTCACTAACTCGTGTTTAGTTAAAAATAAAGATAATTTAAATTGTTTAGCTTTATCTGCTGTGGAAAGGAATATAATTAATTAGAATTGTTGTTAAATAGAAATTACAAAACCAATAAATTATTTTGTATTCACTAAAAAATTAAATTTTTAAACTTTAATAACTTTTGAACGGGTAACTACAAAATTAAAAGTTTTGGACCATTTTTCTCAGATGTAAGTGTTTTTTCATTGTATATTAACAAAAAAAAATATTTTAATTTTTTTTTTTTTAAATTATTTTTTTGGACCACTCTAATTATGCATTCTGGTGCATTCCAAAAACTAAAAAAAAGCTTATGGGCCTAAATTTTCCCGTAGAATCGAATACTGAAGTCAGATTTGACATATATTTAGCCGTTTTTGTTGTATGGGAAAAGGGAACCAAAATCCGCGATTTGAGTCGCCTATAGGCACGGTAAGGAGTTGGAATTAAAAAAAAAAAATACGCCATTATTTTTATTGATACAAAAACCTTCTAAAAAGTGACAATATCCAGAAATCAAAATCAAAAAAAAATTTAAAAACGAACTCTAATAAATAAATTTCATTTGATACCAAATTTGCATATTGTGAAAAAACCCCTAAATAATTGGTTTTTTTTTTACCCCACTTTAACTGTATTCATTCCTATTTATTTTGTCACCTATATTGCATATCCAAATTTTATGGCAATTGGAGGGACAGATGGCTAAAATCTGGACGGAAGTCATTTAAGGTCCTTTATGTTTTGTACACGTGTTCTCTAGGATTTATATTACTAACTACCGTTTTTAGTTCCTTAAAATTGTGTAAACTCGCGATTTTTTGTTCATTAATTTTTTAATTTCTTTAAAAATGAAAGAAAGTCTAGAAGTAGTGAACTTTGAAGATCCATATCTCCTAAATTAGATGGACTATTTTAAACTTTTAAAAATCGTTCGAAATTTTTGGAATAATTAATCTACTCTTGGAAATATGGCTCTTGAAAGTTAGCATTTTTTTTTTAATTAAAAACGTGATTAAAAACGAGAGTTTACACAATTTTCAGGAACTGGAAAAGGCAGTGAGTAAAAGACTTCCTGAATTATCTATACATATTCTAAATATAAATAAAATCAAAGGGCGTGAGGTCAAAAAATTTGTTTAGAATGGACGATATAACATAGTACCTTTAGCTCTTTTTAACTATTTCGTCACATAAGTTAGTTTAAAAAGTACACAATTTAATCAAATTTATCATCTTGCGATTTTTTAAGGGCCGACTGCTCGTTTTGCTTCAACAAGCAATCTCGGACATATGGTACAAAATAGATAGAGAATATCTGACATGTGATAAAGAATAAAATTTTAGGTTTTTTTTATCATCTTCGCCATTTAGAGGGTAAAAAATAGTACCAAAAATTGGTACTTTCTTCGTTTTTTTAAATTATTTAGAAAATACTAATAAAAAAGAGATACCAAATAACAATATACTACACAGAGAGAATTTTGTCTGGCAATGACATTTTTCAGTAAATCAATGAAACTAATCTTCACAAAATGAACGAAAATTAAAAATGAATGAAAAACTTCATCCTGTTTATCAGTTTTTTAAATAAACTTCTTCATTTATTGTATGAAACTTATAATAAATAGACTTATATTTATCATACAATTTAATGAAAACTTGCATTAACTGAATGAAAAGTTTCAATGGACATAGTCCAGTGCAATTATATTGATTTTATGCAAAAGTTCATTAATATTATGCACATAATTCTCTCAATATAGAAAAATACTTTTGTAATATTTTAATGAACCTTTAATTTGGTTTCTCTATTACATTTCCGAGCTCTCTTCAAATCGGCGTAAAAGCATTGTGAAGATTTCCTTATTAGAGAAACTGATTTGCATTATATTAATGAATTTTTAGATAAAAATAAGTTTGAAATGGTTTCATAAAAAGAAACTGGTTTAATTTGTGAAGAAAAGTTTCATTGATTTACTGAAAATTTTCATTATTTATCGTCCAATAAAATTCTCTCTGTCCAGTTCCCCTCCTTTATTAATGAATTCTATTCTTTAGATATTAACAGACTTATTTCAACAATTGTATTTTATTTTTTCTATTAAAAATAGGGTTCTAACATTTGCAATGAAATAGTGTACTAAAACTAATCTAAAATTCTCCAAAATTCTCAACTAATCTATTTTTTTTTATTTTCCATTTTCTAAATTAATAAAAAAATAAATAAAAAAAAACTAATCAACAATAAAGATGGGGTCGAGGTCCTCGCCACGGTTCGTTAGCCGGTCAGCATCCCATCATTATAGATTATCGGACGGGATACATAAGGTCCCATCTGCGGTCACCCTCTGGCCGTGTGAGATGACTGATCTATCGCCTACTGGTGTTATACAAACAAATCATAACAAGCAACAGTCACAACAACAGCACCATCATCATCAGCAGCAGCAACAGCAACACCATTTCTTGCATCATCACCAACAACATCCCCGACATTCTAGTTTATCTTTGTCATCCTCAGGTGGTGGCGGTCATCATTCCAGCAGTCATAGCAGCAGTTTACGTGCTCCTCCAGTTGGCAGTGGTGGCGGTCGTTTATTTTCATATTTTGGCAATGATCATGAGCATGAACGTAAAAAATCTGAAACATCATTTTTCAATTTGGGTTTTCGTCGTAAATCTACCGTGGTTTATTATGCGGCCACCGATTAATGATCCTAATACCAACAAATGGATTGTATTCACTATATAAATAAAAAATTCACTAAAACACACACACACATACATGCGCCATAAAAAGGGTATGAATAGAAAATATTTTATTAAATATAAATTAAATTTAACAATTACAAAACAATTTGATGTTTATTATAACAAAAAAATATAATACATTTTAAAGGACTCACATTTTATTTATAAAAAAAAAAATAATGAAATCCGTTTTTAAAATTATGCTCAATTAAGAAAACCTAAACCCAAAATTAAAGACACAATATTAATATAAATATAATTAATTTAAAATATTTCGACTGGATTTGAGTTTGCAAAACTTTAAATCGGTCGACATAGTGAAAATTGTTAGAGATAGATACTGATCTAAATAACTCTATTGTAAATAGTTTGGGATATTCTGGGATATTTTTGATCTCTAGCAGCTTTTATCGTTTTCTGTGTAGATGTGGTTTAAAAGTTTTAAAATATGGTCATTTGTTCGGCATAAGGTCCACATAATAAAATAAATTTAAAAAAAATGGTTCTTAATTTTATTATTTATTTAATATTCCCTATATTTCGTTACAACATTGTTGCTCATCTTCGGAAGAATTTTTTATATAAAAACTTTTCCTAACAATTAAAGCTATTAATTATTAAGAATTTTTTATTAAAAATATTTCTTCCGAAGATAATCAAAGGACAATTAGGACAAGGAATTTCTTGCAAATGCATGTTTGTAGACAGTAGCCCAAAATCGATTTTGACCAAATACTTTTAAGAATCAAAGAATTTGCAACAAAATGGCAAAAATTTGTTGTTGCATATTTCGTTCTAAATGAATATTTTGCTATAAATGCATATTTTAATTATATTTTTTTATTTATTAAATAATCATGAGATGTTATTCAATTTTTTGTTTCATATTTTTTGAATTTAATTGCATATTTTGCATATTTTATAAAAATTAAAATTAAGTTTTGATTAAAAATAATAAAATAATTGTAAATAAATAATTGTAAATTTATAGATCAACGATAAAATTCACTATTAATAATTGTAACATTTATATTGAATTTAATTTTTAAACCAACAATCTCGAGAAATAAATCGATTTTTTAAAAATCCAAAAATTGTACGTTCATTTTTTTTTTTAAGTGAACATTTTGGAATTTTTAGTGCATATTATTTTTTTTTTTCGTGCATATTTCGATTTAATTACATATTTTAAGCACATATTTTGTATTAGACCACCGCTAGCAAAACGTTGGTAAAACCATGAAATATGTGGTCTAAAAATAGATTTTCAAAAATAAAAATAAAAAAAGTTCATACATAATTTTTTTGGTCCCGCAGGGATTTGAACACTGTCCGCCAGATAGGCAGCCAACAGCTCCAACCACTGAGCTAACGAGACATCTAATACTTGATTGTTTAAAACTTAATTGAATGAACTGCTGGGTAACAGTTGGCTGATCAAATATGTCAGCACTGATATAAAGTTTGCTGGAAACAACTTGCAAACGTTGGGAAAACAAACAAAAAGTTGGGCCTAAAAGAGCTTTTACAGAAACAAATAAATCGATTTTATATTAAAAAAATATTAAAAAGTATACAAAAAAACACAAAAAAATATATTCCTGGAACCGGTATTAAACTCGGAACCTTCCGACTGCAAACGTTTTTAAACAAAGCATTATAATTTTTTGAGCCGTTTAATCATTTCCGTCTGGATAGCACTGGGGAAAACACTTTTTGCCATCGTTGTTTTTGTCAATGTTTTTTTGCGGACCACTGAATTAATTGTGCTTGATTTTTTATACCACTGGCCGTTTCTGACTGGGTTGCTTTATATTTTATAAAAAAAAATCCTTTTAAAAAATAATTAGGGGAGGTCGGGGTATTCTTGGACACACTTTTATTTTGTCCAGAAACTCTTTCTCAAAATTTCAAAGCTTGATTTTGTGGTACGAGCAATTTGACCTAATTGTTTAAAATTGTACACTCTGTATCAGTTGGCGCAAAAAACTGGTTTTTGAGATTTTAAAAAATCTCGGGGTATTATTGGACAGTTTAGTAAATCGATAAAAAATGAATTTTACTGCTGGAAAACGTTTATTTGTTAATGAAAATGAAAGAATATATTATAATGAATAAAATAAAGTGAAAAATATCGATGAAAATTATTGAGAATCGCAGTTAAGGCACGTGAAAGTGTTCGGGTTTGATCCGGCACAACTCAAGTGAACACCTCGATCACAAGCAATACAATTGGCTGTGTTTCGGCGATTTTCTTTCTTGGGTATATTTTTCATGCAAATTATGCAAAAATCAATATCTTCCCCCGCGTCAGTTTCGTTCGGAGACTCATTGTTATGCCGATCCTCGAATTTTCTGTCAGCAAACATTCGAGGACCGCAATATGCCAAGCCAAAGTGCTTTTTGGAATGTTGTGCGCCTTTGAAGCTTGCCGGATTGAGTTCTTATGGATTTTCACCTGTTTAATCGCCTTCAAAATATTGTCATAGTCACTTAATTTGTCCATTTTGGCATAATAACGCGGCATTCTGTCAAAAAAAATTTAAACGGACAAAAAAACCGATTAGAAATTGCCGGAAAACTAATGCTTTGTTGAAATTACGCATCAAACACGCGAGGTTATGTTGTGAACTGTCAAGCATTAAGTGTCCAATAATACCCCGACAAAAGTGTCCAATAATACCCCGAACGCTAATTTTTACAAAATGTCGGCGTATAAGTAACACAATGCAAATTTCATACAAAATTCTTATATGCGTCGAAAGCTTAAAGTTCAAAGAATATTATAAATATATTTACTTTCGTCGAAAAATGTTGTCAAAATGAACAAAACACTAAGTGAACAAAACACTTTACAAACATCAAAATTCTGTTTGCTATGATAGCGAGGTAACAATGCGTCAAAACAAGTCAAGTGCTCAATAAAAAATGAGATTATAATAAGACGAGTTTATGCTAGTTGGTGGAGACCCCAAGCGTTACAAACGGGAAAAATATCGCACTGTCCAACAATACCCCGTGTCCAATAATACCCCGACCTCCCCTACGCTTTTTTGTAATATATAAACTGAAATAGAACATATTTCGATTTACTCGGTTATCGACCAAAATTATTTGAGTTATTCGTTATTCGAAATTGGCCATTTTAATTTACTCGAACTATTGTTTGATTAAAATTCATCGATTAATCGTGTAACGGTTAACCGATTGAATACCCTACGAAATGTGCAACAAAAAATGCAAAATATGAGCTTAAAATATGCATTAATCCAAAATATGCATTTATAACAAAATATGCAAAAATAAATCGATGGCATTTTGTTGCAAATTCTTTGATTCGGAAAAGTATTTGATCATAATCGATTTTGGGCAACTGACTACAACTATGCATTTGCATGAAACTCTTGCCCTAATCATCAAAGTCGAGTCGAAATATCGGGAATATAAACTAAATGTTTATGTAGAAAAAATGAAAAACAAGTTTAAGTTTTATGGAAATTTTTAAAATTTTTTGAAAGTTTCTCAATTTGAATTAAATTTTGAACGAGTTAAGTCGATTTGAACTCAGCTTTGATTTATTAATTATCAATTATCGTATTTAATAATAAATCAAATCAATTTTTTGTTAACTATTCCCAAAATATCTCCGCATTTGTTTCTACTTGTATGTGAATGTTATAATGTAATCAAATTTTAAATATTTGTAAGAAAATGTTTGCTAATGTGGGCCATTTTTTTTCTGGTGTCATTTGGGAGAGTACTGTACCTGAATACGGTTGTGCCTTGAAACGTTTAATTTTTCACTTACTTTCCAACGTTTAATACAGAAGTTATCAACAGAGAATCCGCTGTGTTTATGGGAAAAAAAAATTTTATGGTAACAGATTCGATGCGGCTTTCGGTAAAGGTTTATTTCTGTAACGGTATTTTAGGGGTAACGATATTTCAGTTATTTCGGTAACGGGTTTTTAGCATTTACAGTATTTTTCTTATTTCGGTAACGGTATTTTAGTGGTAACGGTATTTTAATTATTTCGGTAACATTATTTTAGGGATAACGATTTTCAGTTATTTCGGTAACGTTATTTTAAGGATAACGTTATTTTAGTTTTTCAGGTAATGTCGATGCACATCGATAATTTTAGCCCTATTATGACCGAATTCTAATGACTTGCTAATTTCTGATCAAGCTTTGGGAAAATATTGTGAGATTATTTCGGTAATGGTGTTTTAAGGATAAGGATTTAGAGATAGCGGTATTTTAATTATTTCGGTAACGGTATTTTAGTTATATCGGTAACGGTATTTTGCGGATAACGGTATTTTAATTATTTCGGTAACGGTATTTTAGGAATAATGACAGTCAGCTGAAACGGTTTTAATCAATAACGGTATTTTAGCGGTATTGCCTGACATCCCTGATTTCTAGTATTGTTTTCCAGTAAAAAATTTAATGATATTCAAAAATATATTCCTGATTTTAAATCAGGATATCTATACTATCTATTGTTTCGAGGTACAAACTACTCGTTTCAAAGTATATCCAAAACTTTTTTTGCATTAACGAAAGAGATACAGATGTTTTTATGTTAAAAGTTTCAAGGTACAACACATTAGTGCTGGTAAAAAAATGAGTAATGTGTAACGAGTATTTGTCTTTTTTCGGGTGTTCGATACTTAAAAGTAACTACTCTATATTTTCAGAGTTGTGAGTGAAAATTTTAAAGAAAAAAGTTGAAAAACTATAAAAAAAGGCGTAGAATTGTTTGTCAAAAACTTTAAAAAATATATATTTTAATATTTAAATTTTCAGTAAAAGTGAAAATTTTTATAAATTTTTTGTAAAAAATTAAAGTGAATTTTAAATTTAAAAACCGTTAAAAGTATAAAGTAGTATTGAGTATCCAAATTAAAAATATTGAGTATTCAAAACCGAATTTACCAGCACTACAACACATTTCACTAATAAAAAATCTAAATTGCAAAAACAGTGTTAATGTACTTTCAAAATTGGCTTTTCGCAAACGGTAAGAATTTTTATAAAGAAATCTTTAATTTTGCTTTATTTGCTATTCTTCTATTCTTAGTTATGAAACACTAACAAAATATTATTACACAAATTTTCTCTTTAATCAATTAAGTAATCTTTTAAATTTTACACAATAAGAGATCAGTAATCACACTCTTAAAAACAGTTATAATTTAAAAAATAATTTTTGTAATACAGGGTGTCCGCCGGGAAGGTATATTACTTTGTTTGTTTATAGTTTTTGATTAAATGAAAGAGAATGGATCTTATATTGATAAATGTTTTATTTAATGTCGGCAATTATGTATGGAATTACAATATCAGATTAATGTCCGCCTCTGTTAGCCTTACAAATGCGAGCCCTTTTGAGCACATTTTCCGGAGCAGTCAAATCAGGCGACCGTGGAGGCCAATCAACATCACCATTTCTTGAAATAACTTGTTTTGGAAAGAGGTATTGCAGTAACTCCATTGGTATCCTGGCTGTAGGCGATGTGGCACCGTCTTGTTGATACCACATGTTAATCAAGCCCAAAGCATGCAGTTTTCAATCATATCACGATATCGCTCCCCATTCACAGTTACCGTTACGCCGTTTTCATTTTCAAAGAAGAAAGGTCCAATGATTCCTCCTGACCAAATTACACACCAGACTGTCACTTTTAATGGATGCAAAGGTGACTGTTTTCCATTGCCCAGAACCGACTATTCTGTTTATTCACATATCCATTCAAATGATAATGTGCCCCGTCCCTCATTATGATTTTTTCATGAAAATCGGGGTTGTCATGGGCGAGCTGTAACATCCTATTGGCATATGTACGGCGGCGTAAATGGTCTTGTGGAAAAAGCTCTTGTGTCAACTGAATCTTAAATGGAAACAAATGCAAATCCTTGTGCAAAATTTTGGCCAAAGTTGTTCTTTGAAGAATAAGCTCCTGAGCACGGCGTCGAATTGAGGTTGATGGATTGTTTTGAACACTTTTTTGAGCAGCAGTAATGTTTTCAGCCGATCTTGCAGTACGTTGTGGTCCATGCTTGGGCCTATCACCTACAGACGCTCTTTCTTCGAAATCATTTACTACACGATAAATAGTGCGTTTTATTGGCACGTTGTTCTCCCAAAAATTTCACGTAACTTTCTCATCGACACAGTAATTGATGATTGATTTTGATAAAATGTTTTAACGATTAAAACACGTTCGTGTATCGAATATTTTTCCGTAATAATTTTGCCACGTGTCTACTTCACGACTGCCAAATATGAACTGTCAAGACTAATGTTTACCAAAATGGCGTCAAAACAAAGTAGTATACCTTCCCGGCGGACACCCTGTATTAGCAAAAAATAGCAAAAATCATTATACAACGCCGAGTATAGTTTATATAGCTCAAAAACCCGGTTTAAAGCGCATTAGCTAACATTTAATAACTTTTTACCTTCTAAGGAAACTGTTAAACCACAACAAAGAAAGAATTTAATGTTGCTTCGCTTTAAAAAAAAAAGGACATATGGTACACACAGAGAAATAATGTGTTAACCGAATTGAAAAGTGTATGTTAATGGTAACAACTTATAAATTCAGTAAATACAACGATATTTACATTAGATTTCAGAATATTTTGGGTGTTGCAACTAAACTTCAGTTGAATTAGCCGAACTTTGCTATGAAAACTAATGCAAAGTTGCAGCAACCATCTGGAATTCGTAATAACTGAATTTGAGTCGTAGTAACCGCATTTCAGTTGGTAAATAGCAAAATTTTTCTCTGTGTGTAGTTGCAGCGAGAACCTCTATCAAATTACCTTAATTAATTCAAATCTGAGGGACCTATTAACTCCACTCTTTGCATCGTTACTTTCACATATAAGAGAAGTTTAAAAATAATCTTAAAAATCATGAACTCAGAACTTTTATGCAAATAAATAAAATTTTAATAAAACCTTGGCGAACAGCAAACAAATGTGTACCAGCCAACCAATGATTTGGTTGAAAGCAAACTAGGTTTGGGGCAAATGGAACATTTAGGTTGCTGGAATACCATTTCATATAAACCGTGCTTAGAAATTTACACACCACCAAAACAACAATTTAATTTCATTCTTCACATATTTTGATAAAGCAATATTGTAATGAAAAAAAAATTAAACAATAACAGATTTAATTGCAAAAACAGCCCAAAAATTTAGTTTATTGTCGGAATTTTGACGCTTAACTATTTAAACAAAGTTTGATAACAATTTGACTACGAGTTCGTCATGGGTCAACAATCAGCATTTTAAAATGAAAAGAAAATGTTTATAACTTGGTATGGAGCCTTTTTACAGCTTTTTGAATTAAAAAATGACATACTAAAGAGTCAAATTGAAAAAGTCTGTGTTCCTTTTCGATTTATTATCGACTTTAATTGCTTTAATTGCGTCGAGCAATGCATCAAAATCCTTAATACCGCGATCGGTTTTTCTTGGGGCGCGCTGCCATATTAAAAATGTATAGAAACTTTAAAAAACTCACTTCACACAATCGATTTACTTCGATATATTATCGACTTTGATTGCTTTAATTGCGTCGAGCAATGCATCAATTTCCTTAATATCGCGATCAGTTTTTTGAATTAAAAAAATGTTTAGCACTTTTGGTTATCATACTAAAGAGTCAAATTGAAAAAGTCTGTGTTCCTTTTCGATTTATTATCGACTTTGATTGCTTTAAAATGTATGGAAAATGTAAAAAACTCACATCACACAATCAGATATTAACTCAATGAATATCGAACTTTTTTCACCATCGAAGGTGACAACCTACATTCGGGGGGATTTTTAGAATTTATAAAAAAAAATCTAAACTTGCAAGCATTTCCCCTACGGTTTTAAATTATCACAATTTGTAATCGAAATAAAAAATTGATTATATATTGTTTAAATACCAGCTTAAAAAAATAACTGCTTAAATACGATTTTCTTTACCCATTTTGTCAGTTGTTTTTGTAGTAAATAATATTGTTTTTACTGCTTTTGAGAGTTGTATATATCAAATATCTACATTTTTAGTTATTTTAAAGGTAAATAGCTTTTACCCGAATTTACCTTTGTTTTAACTGAAATTTTTAGTAGATTTAAACTCAGTAAAGACAAACTTTTTTAAAAAACTTTTTATAAAAATATGGAATTTTTTAGACATTTCGTTAGTTGTTTTGTAGTAAAAATGTCTAAATTATTTTGACGACATTGTCAGTTGTTTTTACTGCATTTTTCAGTTGTTTTTAAATAATTAAAAATAACAACATTTTTAGTTATTTTAAAGGTAAATAACTTTCTTTGTCGCTTTAAAACGAAATGTGCCGGAATTTATAGTAGATTCCGACAAACTTCTTTTAAGTGTGGGTCTAGGTCCAATACTTTATAGTGCTTCAAACTTCAGCACTAACTCATTATACCCCGACTTATTTAAAATCAGTTAACTAAATTTCCGGCAATAGACAAATGAGGGGAACTTTTAAATTTACAACTTGGAAAGTGTTATCTACAGTAAAAAAAATTCATGTTATTAAACTAAACTATAGGTACATGAAACAAAAATAATTTTGCATTCAGAAACTATATGGAGACACTTAAAGATTGGCGTTTTTACTTTTTTAAATTTCGAAAAATCCACAGTTTTATGCGCGATTTAGTTTGTTTGAAAAATGAGAAATATGCAAAAAGTGTGTAAGTTTGAATATTCGTATTTTATTTAATATTCATCCGATCATCACCATTTGAATTGCATTGGAATTGTACACTCCCCTACTTTTTTATTCCGAAATGAAAACAAAATAAAATCTATTTTTTATGCAATTCGTTTTTTAAATGCACTTTTCACATATTCAGCCACCCGCGTTTTGAAAAAATATGCATATTTGCTAAATATTGGATTTTTACTAATAAACAACATTTCGGTTTTTGGGAACCGGGGGGGTTTATCCATTATTAATAAATTATTCAAAAAAAAGCTTGTAGCTACAATTTTTAAATAGAAAAAACAAAAATTTTTTATATTATTTACACACAGAGAAAAATGTTGCTATTTGCCAACTGAAATTCTGTTAATACCACTCAAATTCGGTAATTACGAATTGCCGGTTGGTTGGTACAACTCAACATTTGTTCTCATAACAAAGTTCGCTTAATTCAACTGAATTTTAGTTGAAACACCCAAAATATTCAGAATTCCAATGTTAATATCGTTGCATCATTAAATACACTTTTCAATTCGGTTGGCACTTTATTTTTCTGTGTGTATCAAAATTTAATATATTTTATTTAAAACTGTTGGTGTTTAAATGTCTCTTTTAAAAACTATACATTTAATTTTTAAGATTTTTTTGTAATTGAAAGATAAACGCATATTGTGTTTAAAAATTTTGATTTGGCCCTCTCAAGTCCACGTTTGATCTTGAATATCAGATTAATTTTAGAAAAAACAAATGGTATGACAGGGTTAATTTGAACTTTTTATCAGCAGAATATTTTAGTATGCATATTTACTTACCACACAAAGAAATATTCTTAAATGTTCGGCAGGGATATAATTTGTGGGTTTATATACGATTTGTATCGTATCCCTATGGGAAATGAGGAGTCAATTGACCTAAAAGTGACTGGTTAAAGAAGGACTTATCACAGAACTGGTATAATTTAATACTGAAGTGGGTTAAGCAGTGTCAATTGTCCTAAAATTACCAATCCTGTGACTGGTAATGGGAGGACATACCACTTAACCAGAATGCTTATTAACAAGAGAAAGGCAGTTGGCCAGAATTTTACCCATTGGAAGCTGTTTAGTTTTCGTTTATTTTATACGACATGCTCCTTTTGCGACAGTCTTGTGGTATGCCCATCTTGGGTTAGTCCTGTGGCATGTCACTATGTGGTTTAAAGCAGGACAAATGACCCCCTCCTAGCCAATGTTAAAGTTGCCAGTTGTTTACATAGGGTAGGGTTTAGCAAAAGACCGGTCTCTGGCACGAAGGGACCGATCCAGTGGCACCGGTCCCATTCCACATAGGGATAGAACTGCTTTCGAAAAGTTTTAAATGCAAAAAACTAAATGTAAAATCGCCAAACTTTAAAGACGTTTTTCTCGAAATCTGTACCATTGATCAAAAAATTAAGTACGCCATTAAAATCGGCATGTTCGATATATGTATATATATTAGGCCGGGTCGATTTGTATGGAGGCAAAAAAATCGCTCAACGTTCAAGGAAAATCGTATTCTAGGGATCAAAATAAGAAACTTTGCTGCTAGAGCGTCTACTGGAGAAAAAATAGAGACCCTAATCTTGGAAAGACTCCTCCTACTTTCTGAAATATCTCTATCCCGAGATTTGTACATTTTGCTATAAAAACACGGCTAAAAAGGCCATCTTTCAACTTAAATTTCAACCCCTTAACGGTCACCTAGAATGATGATTTATGCATTAATCTGCTAGCGCGTCTCCCGGAGAAGAAGTAGCTCCAATAATCTTGGAGAGATTCCTCCTACTTTCTGAAATATCAAAGTAGGCTTTTTCAAAATTTGACCCTTTGGGTCAAAAGTCGGGACATCAGAATTCGTTTTAGAGGTATGGTTTCTTCGGCAAAGTTTCTTATTTTGATCCCTAGAATTCGATTTTCCTTGAAAGTTGAGGGATTTTTAAATCGACCCGCGCTAATATATATATAATTAATGGTCAGAACTTTATTAATTTTTTCTATGTCATGTCCTGTAATTGAAGAAATTATTTTAATGTAAATATTTGGCAAGATTTTAATTTCTGGTGTGAATACTCAAATTAAGGGTATTTGCAATGGCAAATTTTGTAAAATTTTATATTTGCAACAGCGTGAAAGCCCTAATTAATATATTTAAAAAAATATATATATACACCTACATTTATTTATGCAAAAAATATTTTTTTCTGAAAATAATTGCATTTAAAATAAGAAATTAAATTTGTTAAAATTATTTAAAAACTAATTATAATTGAACTGAAACTTAAAATTTATTTGTATAGTAGATCCATTATTTTTTTAACAAAAAAAAAATTAAATAAATAAAATAAATATTTTCATATTGTTCAAAATTCAATAGAAAATATTTTATTTTGTTTATTTATTTATTGTTATTATGTGTGTATTTTGTTATGTTTAGTTTTAATAATAAATATAAAATAAATTATACTATACTATACGAGTAATATTAATTTATTGTCACTTACCCTAAAGTTTTAATACTGAATTAAAAAATTAAAAAAAATTAAAAAAAAAACATAATTATCTCAATTTCCCTAATAATAATTTGTGATAGTTTGGAATTAATTTAATAAACAAAACTGTAAATGTTACATTATGATATTAAAAACCGCCTTTTTAACAATGTCCCACTAGAGCTACAAATCGGAATTGATTTATTTTGTTTTCTATGAAAAAAAAAATTTAATTTAACTATTCGTCAAATTTCAACGGGACATTGTTTTAAGGGGCTTATAAAAATAATTGATATCAAAGTTATGGTTAAACAAAAATATATCTTAATAAAAGAACAAAAATAAATCATAGTCAATCTTGTCATGAGAAAAATAAACAAGAATTGTTCGGCATTTTCATTTCAAGTATAGTCAGATAAAAACTGGCCTATTCTAATACAACAATAAATGGTAAGTTCATTATTACACGGGAAACAAAAAATCCACACAAAAATATTTGACAAATACTACATGACAGTTGTTTATGTAGTTGTTGCTTCTAACTGCAGTTACAGTTGTTTTTCTATGAAATAATTGAAAACAACAACAGTTATTTTCAAATTAAACTAAATAATACTGTATTTTCGTAACAGTTGTTTTAGAATTCGAATAAACAACTACCACAACATTTGTTTTTTTTTTTTGCAGTTAACAGTTAATTTTCGTTAGTTATTTAAAAAATCCAAAATTTTGTTTTTAATAATACTTATTTAAAGGTTGTAATGACCAAAATTTAACCCATTTGTTTTCTTAATATAAAAAAATCCACACTCAATCAAGACCTTTCTACAATCTCTGAGTTGGGTCGCGCGAATAAGGTCGATTTTAATGCACGCAAGACCCAATGTTGTATGTTAACCCACAGACGGGCTGTGGAATTAACATTGTCATCTGTAGCTATGGATGGTAAAGGTATTGAGGAATCGGATACTCTTGATGTTCTGGGCATGAGAATACAGTGTGATGTCCGTTGGAATAAGCACGTATTTCACGTGTCGAAAGAGACATTCAAGTGTCTTGGTTTCCTGAAACGGTGCAAGACTTACTTCACTCCATCCGATCTCCATACTATTTATACTAGCTATATCCGGCCGAAAATGGAATACAACTCTCATATATGGGCAGGGGCTTCAGTGTCTATTCTGAAGCTTCTGGACCGTGTTCAGGGGAGGGCGGTGAAGCTTATCAATGACAGTAGTGTATCCAACTCTTTTGATTCATTGGAGCATCGTCGGAATGTGGGTTGTGTGACTCTTTTCTATCGATATCAACATGGGAGGTGCTCATCTGAGATAAGTGAACTTATTCCTCGAGCCCGAGTTTTTATTCGTAATACTCGCTTATCTAGTAGAGCACATCCGTTTGTAGTTGATTGTCCTGTGTTTCGCACAACGCATTACAGAGAAAATTCGTTTTTTAGTCGAACGATTCATATGTGGAACAAACTTCCCGCAGAAGTCTTCCCTGTTACTTACAATTTAGAAAAATTTAAATCAAATATCCACAAACACTACTCCCTCTTTCCTCCCTCCCATACCCTATTTTCCTGATCAATACAATGCACTGCATGAGTAGGTGGCATCCCCTGAGTATTGGTTAAAATTAAAAAAAAAAAAAAAAACGCCCCCGAGTTTTAAGTACGCAATTCCCTATACACAGTACGCGAAATAAAATTATTTTGATATTTGGTTTTACAAAATTTTGGCATATAAAAAATGGCATTCAAAAAAAAACTTTGATTCAGTAAAAACCAAAAAAGTTGAAAATCACTCTTTTATCAGAGATTTTGAAGTTAAAATGATTTAAATCATTCAAAAACTAACATTTTTGGATTTTCCATCCAGAAATATATAAAAAATTCTTTTGGTTTTCGTTATTTTTGAAATAAAATTAAAATAAATTTTTCAAAATTATGAAATTGTTATATAGTTGATTTTTTAATTATCAAATTAATGTATTTTTTCTCGATCACATTTTCTTTAGATGTTTTAACTAAAAAGAAACTTTTCGACTATTAAGAAGTCGACTTTCTTTTGATGAAAAGTCGGAAAGTCGAATTTGTGTTGTCACACAATTCGTTACACTGTGAGCACTTAAGTACACTACAGTACACTAAACTAGAAAACCTCAAGTGTGAAAATTCATTCAGAACTCAAAATTTCATTATATATGGAGGGACTGATTTAAATGATTTTAGACTTTTGGCAATCTGCTTGATGAGATTAGTCTTATAGTCCAAAACTCTTTTGTTCCCTGACATTGAAATTTTAATTTTTGTGTTTTTTAGAATTTTTAATAGTTAATAAAATATGAAAAAATGCCAAAAAGAATTTTTTTTCTAACTTTGTCTTTAAAATTGGTTAAGTTGTAGAAATTATTTTAATTTTAATGAAATTGGGGTTAATTATCCTTATTGCCACTAAAGCATATATTCTACATTGGGATAGCAATTAATTGATTGCAAAACAATCTAAAAGATAAGATTTTTCGCGAATTAAAAATGTTCACACAAAAATTCGATTTATCGACTTTTACTAAGAAAAAAATTGTAAAGTCGACTTTCGAAAAAACTACAAAGTCGAATAGTAGAAAAGTCGACTTTAAAAATTGTTACAAAAGTCGAAAAGTCGAGTTTTTGTTGCAACTATATAACTCTATGCAATATGTGTGTGTTGTTGAAAGAAGAAGAGTTTGATATCTATGTAATCTATGGTCGGTAATTTACTATAGTTAAACTACCTACGTAGAAAAACACGATTGTTAAAGCGTTTTAAAATCACTTTAAAAGATTGTACAAGCGTTTTTTATAACATTCCGAAAATGATAACCATCTTTTACGGTGTGAGGATGGTATTTTATACCGTTCTCATAGCGTTGCCGAAACAAACTTTGAAATGATTTTTTAACCATAAAAAAACGTTCGTATAGCATTAATATTCACAAATTAAAAGGACCCAAATGATAAACATAATTGACCGTTATCAAAATGTTAGAAAAAAAAATAGTAAAGTAATTTGCCATAAGTAGTTTTAAATACATTTGTGAGAATAATTTTTTAAGTAATATTTTATCTTGAATTAGAATGAATTTAAGTTTTACACACGATAAATGTTTCTTGTTTTATTAAAATTTTGTCATATTGACAAACTAATTAATTGTATTAACAAACTTTTAACTTTCAAATGCTTAATTTTGCAAATATGTACAACGTCTTTGTTTGTTAATTTGATTGAAAATAATATATTTGCATACCAATTAAAATTGTTAAATAAATAAAGAAATTAAACATTTAGTGCGAGTAACTTTTCTAAAAATAACCAGAGTTTAACTTTAACCTCGGATATTTCCATATAAATTTAACATATATAACTATGGTTAAGCGTTAAGCGTTAAACTTTGGTTATTGTATGATAAGTTAACAGACCTTAAGAGTTATATTGAAAAAATCTTTGGTGAAATGGATAAATTTGTATTTGTATGAAAACGAGATTTTTAATTAACAATCAATATAAAAATCTAAGTTTTGAATTTAGAAATTTCAATGCAATTAATTGGAATATAGATTTTTCCATGTAATCAAAAAACGTATGTATATGTATTTCAAAGCCTCCAAATTAATGTTTTCCAAAAAAGAAGTGCTGGGAAAGCACTTTTTTCGAACACTTAAAACAAATGTTTTGACAGTGTTTTTTTTCAAATAATCAAATTTTGTAAAAGAATTAGTGCTAAAGTACTTTTTGCAAACGTTAGAAAATCCCTTTAGAGCAACCCAGATGGAAAAATACAATAATGAAAGCGTTTTGAAATCACTTTACAAGGTGGTATAAGCGTTTTCAGAACATACCGATTCCCAAGTTAAAAGCGTTTTAAAAACCATCCAATTGATAACCATGTCTTACGGTGTGCGGATGATACTTTTTATACCGTTCTCAGAGCGTTGTAAAAAAACCTTTGGAATGCTTTTTCCACCGTAAAAAAAGCTTTTGTATAACATTCTTGTTAACACATTTAGAGCGTTGTGACAACGACTCAAATGATAACCATGATTTACCGTCTCAGGTTGGTAATTTATAAATGTTTTCAAAAAGTTTACTAACAAATTTAAAGTCCTTTGTCCTTCCATGGTCTGTAATCGTTGTTAGAGCGTAACAATTGAGAATTTTAATGCTGTCAAAGCGTTAGAAAATCAACAAAAAGAGTACTTTGCAATCGTTTTAAATACTTATTGTCGGGCTAGATTGCAAGTAGTGACGTGTTATTTTGATTTTTTTTATTGTACCCTAGAGCGCACCACCCTATAAGAGAGATTAAATCCGATTTCTTTTAATGCAGTATTTTAGTGAATGAGGCCGTAAATCACTATGGCATATGATGCCTATAAAATATCTTAAAAGGATAATATGAATCAGTTTTTTCGCTCTCCTGAAAAACAAACATAAAAAACACATAGCACTACGTGCAAGCAAGCCTACGATATGTGAGAATAGTTTTTTAAAATAATTTTATAGAATTACATTTTTTCATAAAAAATATTTTATTGAATTTGAATTTAAATTTATTTTAAAATTATGAAAAAAAAATTAAAAATTACATACTAAAATAAAGGAAGTGTTTTATTCAGGTTTAAGAATGAATCAAAATATTACACAAGAAAAATATATCTTTTGTTGCTATTTTCAATAACATTTTTTCATTTTGACAAACTAATTAATTGTATTTATAAAAATTTATCTTTAGAAAAGTTGCAGGGAAAGCACTTTTTTAGAATATTTTGAAAGCATCTTGATGGAGATTTTTTAAATACTCAGATATATATACAGCTGCGGTCAAAAAAATAGCACCAGGATAAAAAAAAATTTCTTCGTTAGATATTTTTAAAAAGGTTAAATTGTTTTCTCTCTCCTTCGAAATTGAGTTCCAGATTTGCTGAACAGCCATCCAAATGGCTTCATTACTGGTTGGTTGCATTTGTGACACTACTTTATTGTTCTGAAACCACTTTTTTTGCAAGTTTGCTGGTATGCTTTGGGTCGTTGTCTTGTTGAAAGACCCAAATCAGCGGAATTTCCTCAGAAACATATAATAGCATTACTCCCCGGAGGATATTAACGTATACCGTTTTATCCATGATTGTTCTGATCCAATATATGGGTCCTACGCCATAGTAGGAAAAGCACCCCCATACCATAATGCTAAAACCACTATGTTTAATGGTTTTTGTTGGGAATTTTTGATTGAATTCAGCTTTGGGGGGTCTTCTGACGTAAGAACGCGAATCCAATTTTGGATTCATCTGTCCAAAGAACATTTCTCCACTTTTCAGCTGGCCATTCCACATGAGTTTTAGGAAACTCCAAACGCTTTGCAACATGCTTACGTGAGAGCAGGGTCACTTTTCGGGGACTGCAGGCGTTTAAGTTGTTGTCTCGCAATCTCCGAGGAATCGTTTCGACACTTGCTGTTACATTAAGTTCTTTTTTAAGCTCTGTAGCTGGCATAAATGAGGTCTTCTTCCATTGTCGTTTAACCATTAATGGTGACAAAACTCGCGTGGTTCGGAACGTTTTTCAGATTTTTGAGTTAAATTTTATTGCATTTATAATCATTTTATTAGAGCATCGAACCAATTTTCCTATTTCAGGATATGGTTTATGATTAGAAACCAAATTTTTTATAGTAGCACGTTTTTCAGGTGTGCAATGCTTTCCACGTCCCATTTCTATGAAAATAAATTATAAAATATGTAAGGAATTATATTATTTTTAATAAAAAATATCTTACCTTGAGTTTTTGATCCTTTTATTTCAACTATTTAATGACTATTAATTTGTTTTAAAGAATTTTTGTTATTCGATGCTATTTTAATGACTGCATTGAGGCAGAGTTTTTTTATAATATCGATCATTGGAAAAGAACTATTAAAATTTTTTGGAAAAAAATAAGTATGCTCTGAGAAAATATACATACATAGTATAACAGTATCGCATATTTACTTTAGAATAATACGCATAATTTTTTTTTTTTTCACTTGCATGAATAAAGACTTTGTCATTGGTACTATTTTTTTGACCATCACTGTATATGTATTTTGTAAAAGAAGAACTCCTAAAGTACTTTTTGCAAACGTTAGAAAAAGTGTTGAAGCAATATTTTTAGTGTTTTTTTTTCATAAACCGCTGTAAATTTTGTATGGTAAGTACTCTCAAAGTACTTTTTTCAAACTTTCCAAAAGCATTCCGAAATAATGCTTTTGAAATGTTTTTTTTTTTTTGTATCATCGAAAAGAAACGCTTAAAAAATGCTTTTATGTTTGTACCCTCGAAAACAAATGCCCAGGTAGAAATTTGGGATGGTACAAAAAACGAAGAGTTTTCAAAACGTTTGTTTTTGATGGTACTAAAATAAAAGCGTTTCCAAAGCGATAATTGCAATAATACGAAAAAAAGCATTTAAAAAACATTATTTTGGATTGCTATTCGAACGTTCGGACAAAGTATTTTAGGAATACTTTTTATACAAAACTTACAAATATTTGTGAGATAAAAACACTGTAAAAACATGGGTTCAAAGCGTTTTTCCAACGTTTGTAAAAAGTACTTTAGAAGTTCTTATCGTACAAAATTTACAACGGTTTATAAAATAAAACCAATGTAAAACCATTGCGTTAAAGCGTTTTTCTAACATTTGCCAATAGTACTTTAGAAATACTTTTTTTTTTTACAAAATATTTTACCGATTAAAAAACAACACTGTCATAAGGGGTCTATCTATATGCGAACTCGGTTTCTTATGCAATTTTTTTATATGCTTTTCTCTTCATGAACCGAGTTCAATAAATCACTCAATATAGCCAGCCCATAATGTAGCGACTCTATAAAGTGTATAGTCCTTGTATATCTTTTATAAAGCACTATATTTTGAGGACAGATAAAGCAATATTTTAGAGGACTTTTTCAAAACTTAATAAAACGCTAGTTAAACTATTTAAAATTACAATGTTTTGTTACTTTATTTATATTATTTTAATCATATTTTACATGTTTCATTATTTGTGGTATTTATGAACAATTCATAAAGATCTTTATAATTTGTCTTTCGAGCGTTTTGACAATGTTCAAAATTACAACCCTCAAAGCGGTTATCATTTGGGTCGTTTTCATAACGCTTAATAACTGTAAGCCAAAATGTTCTGCAAATACTTATTTAACGATTGAAAAAGCATTTCAAAAATTTTGTTTTGCAATGTTTTGAGAACGTTATAAAATACCATCCTCAGACCGTAAATTTGGGTTATCATTTTGCACATTCTCAAAACGCTTTAAATTTGTAATTTGGTATGTTCTGAAAACGCTTGTACCATCATGAAAAATGCTTTTAAAAACGTTTTAAAGATTGTATTTTTCTACCTGGGTGCTTTGACAGCGCGTTTTTTTTTTTTTTTTGTACCGTCTCAAATTTCTGTCTGGGAATGTTCTGAAAGTGCATTTATTTCATAAACCGTTGTAAATTTTGTAAGAAAAGTACTCCCAAAGTACAAAAAGCAATCCAAAATAATACTTCTGTAATATTTTTATTACATACAATTATTTTTATTACATACAATTGAATTGATCGCTCTGAAAATGCTTTTATTTTTGTACTATTAAAAACAAACGCTTTGACAGCGCTTTGTTTTTTGTACCATCTCTAATTTCTACCTGGTTAATCTACATATGCCAACAACATTTTCCAAGAAATTTCTGCCTAATTTTGATTTTTATTTTAAAATCACTATTCATTCAATCATTATTGCCACCCTCTTAAGGTACGGAATTTATAAAACACCATTACTAATTACATTGATCGATAAATAAAACAACATTTTCGTTATCATTCAAAAAAAATGAGAAATAACATAAAGATGAATTTTGGAAATTTAAAGAAAATGTCCCTTTTATGCAATATTAATGACCTGTTCCGCGATCTCGAACGAAAACGTAAGCGAACGCAAGCTAGTCACTCGAATTCGAATCAATTTGGGTTTCTCTATTTCGAAAGCTATCGTTCGCCTATACTTATGTGTGTCAATTTTTGTGTCTTACGTATTTACAAATCATAGTGGTGCCAGACCGGATATTTTAAACTTCTATTACAATTTCCTTTAAAAATACCAAAAATACTACTAAATTGTTTAAAGATAAATACAACATTACTTAACAGTGATCAGCTGTATATGACAAATAAATAAATAAAACAAAAGAAAAATTAATAAAACAAAAGAAGAAAATCAAAGAAGTACGCCAGCGTTTTCAGCTGTTCCATTGTGGATTTCATTAAGCTGAAATTTAAAGTTCTTAAAAAACTGCAAATATTCGTGTTATTTTATTCTTACATTTTGTTATCCATTCTTTTTTTTTAAATATTTATGACCTGTTCCACGATCTCGAACGAAAACCTAAGCGAACGCAAGCTAGTCACTCGAATTCGAATCAATTTGGGTTTCTCTATTTCGAAAGCTATCGTTCGCCTTTACTTACGTGTGTCAATTTTTGTGTTTTACGTATTTACAAATCATAGTGGTGCCAGACCGGATATTTTAAACTTCTATTACAATTTCCTTTAAAAATACCAAAAATACTACTAAATTGTTTGAAGATAAATACAACATTACTTTACAGTGATCAGCTGTATATGACAAATAAATAATTAAAACAAATAAATAAAACAAAAGAAAAGAAAAATTAATAAATCAAAAGAAGAAAATCAAAAAGTACACCAGCGTTTTCAGCTATTCCATTGTGGATTTCATTAAGCTGAAATTTAAAGTTCTTAAAGAACTACAAATATTTGTGTTATTTTATTCTTACCTTTTGTTATCCATTCTTTTTTTTTAAAATATTTATAACATTTTATTATATCATTCATTCCCGCAAAGAACATTGAAAAATGATGATTTTTTTTATAGGTTCTCCGATTTTTTTATATTTTGTACATGAATACCACTTGCACATAGCCTTTTCAGATCTCGAAATTTGTAAAAACTCGCGATTTTATGAACGTTTTTAAATTTCATAAATTTAATAAAAATGCTAAAAGTGTTTCACTTTGAAGTGCCATAACTTTTTAATTGTATATCGCATGCTATTAATTTAAACGATATTTGGAATATGCACTTGTCTACTTTATAACTGGAGTTTTTTAAACAAAATTATTGTTGAAAAAGTGCATACGAAATGCAAATGCAGTTTTCTAATGTATTTTTCAAAACTTTCTCCCCCTACGAATTTAAAAAAAAAAAAATACAGTTTACTAAAATATGGAATCTTACCTTAATATACAAATATTGATTTTTATGGGACAAACATGTTTTCTATTTGTAATGCTTTTTAAAGCAAAGTTTATTCTTTTATTCTATGGAAATATTTTTATATATTTCAGTCCAGTTATAAAGTAGACAAGTGCATCTTCCAAATATCGTTTAAATTAATAACATGCGATATACAATTAAAAAGTTATGGCACTTCAAAGTGAAGTGCTTTTAGCATTTTTTTGATATTTATGAGAACTAAAAACGTGCATAAAATCACGAGTTTTTTATAAATTTGGATATCTGAAAAAGGAAATGTACAAATGGGAGCATAGAGTATTCATCTACAAAAAATAAACAAAATCAAAGGACCCGTGTTCAGATTTTTTGCGTTTTCTAAGGGAATGAATGATATATGTTTTTGAAAATATTTTGTTACTCGAAATCAAAAAAGCAAGTGACTGGTTTTGACATTTACGTTCGTACTGTTGACAACTCGTTCGAAATAGAGAAACCAAATTTTGTATGAAAACTGTTACGTTTTCATTCGACTTGTACTTCAAGTCATCGTTCGCATAGAAATTTAGTTAGAGAAACCCAAATCAATATTCTTTCGCTTAGAAAGCGAAAGAAAGCATTCTTTCAAAATCGAGAAACAGGCCATTATAGTTTTTTATTATATCATTCATTCCAGCAAAGAACATTGAAAAATGAGGATTTTTTTTTAGGTTCTCCGATTTTTTTATATTTTGTACATGAAAACTCTATAGTCCCACTTGCACATAACCTTTTTCAGATCTCGAAATTTGTAAAAACTAGGGATTTTATGCACGTTTTTAATTTTAATAAATTTGATAGAAATGCTAAAAGTGCTTCACTTTGTAGTGCCATAACTTTTTAATTGTATATCGCATGTTATTAATTTAAACGATATTTGGAATATGTACTTGTCTCTTTATAACTGGAGGTTTTTAAACAAAATTATTGTTGAAAAAGTTCATACGAAATGCAAATGCAGTTTTCTAATGCATTTTTCAAAACTTTCTTCCTCTACGATTTCCAAAAAAAAAAAAATACAGTTTACTAAAATATGGAATCTTACCTTAATATACAAATACTGATTTTTATGGGACAAACATGTGCTCTATTTGTAATGATTTTTTTTAACAAAGTTTATTCTTTTATTCTAAAATATGGAAATATTTTTATACATTTTTGTATCGTTTTTTACAATATTTTTTCACCTAGTTAAATTTTCGATATGACGTCAAAAAAGTTATTTTGGATTCAAAAATAAAAATATAATACTTAGATTATTTTCCGTACAGCAACCCAGTCAAAACTTATAATCCCAATTACTATTTAAAAGATACTCATATTTTTTTAATTGCCATTAAGTATACTAGTAAGATTAAAGAATAAATTACAAGTTTTATTTGAATCGTTTTTCTGATTTTTGTTCTTTCAATATTTTTTTAATAAATGAATATTTTTATAAATATAGGTCTTCAAACAAGTTACTAAATATATTTCCATTTTTTAGAATAGAAAAAAGAATTTTTTTTTTTTAAAAATCATTAAAAATAAAAGACATGTTTGTTCCATAAAAATCAGTATTTGTATAATTAGCTAATATTCTATATTTTAGTAAACTCTATTTGTTTTTTTTTCAAAATCGTATTGGGAGTAAGTTTTGAAAAATGCATTAGAAAACTGCATTTGCATTAAGTATGCATTTTTTTAGCAATCATTTTGTTTAAAAAATCCAGTTATAAAGTAGTCAAATGCATCTTCCAAATATCGTTTAAATTAATAACATGCGATATACAATTAAAAAGTTATGACGTGCACAAAATTTGGAGATCTGAAAAAGGAAATGTACAAATGGGACCATAGAGTATTCATGTACAAAAAATAAACAAAATCAGAGGACTCGTGTTCAGATTTTTTGCGTTTTCTAATGGAATGAATGATATATTTTTTTGAAAATATTTTGTTACTCGAAATCAAAAAAGCAAGTGACTGGTTTTGACATTTACGTTCGCACTGTTGACAACTCGTTCGAAATAGAGAAACCAAATTCTGTATGAAAACTGTTACGTTTTCATTCGACTTGTACTTCAAGTCATCGTTCGCATAGAAATTTAGTTAGAGAAACCCAAATAAATTTTCTTTCGCTTAGAAAGCGAAAGAAAGCTTTCTTTCGAAATCGAGAAACAGGCCATAAGTTTTGGTCGAACATTTATGGCGAGAATTTGGTTATAATTGACAGAAGGCATTAAAACCAAATTCATTTAAACAATCCATAAATTTTACTGGACTGGTTTTAACGAAATTTTGTATGTTATTTGTTTCATAACGCCATCTTCATGTTAGATCTCAAAATTTTTTCTACAAACGTATTTTAAATTTGAATTTTTGAAAAGATTTGTAAAAAATTTATTGAAATAAGTATGTTTTTAATTGTCTTTTTTTTCAATTATATAAATTTGTAAATATATAAATTTGTTGTATATAAAAAAAAAAACTTGTAAAAATTGCAACTACAAAACATAAAATGGAAAATTTCAGCTTAATATTTAATAATATTTAAATGCAAGTATACGCGATCAATATTATTGACAAATCAACCAATCAAAACATTTTATTTTTAAATTCTCTGTTCGGATTGGATTATCAATAAAATTGAAAGTGTGTACCTGACTTTATAATAGACTTCCGACCCTATACTGGCTTAGGCAAAAAATTTGTATAAAACTTAAAATATGAAATATTGAGATAAAAAAATATTAAGAACCAAACCAGAATAGGGCCAAAAGAATTCAATGTAATTTAGTTATATAAAATCGTAGATTCATTAAACAAGGCACAATTATGATAATACGTTAAACTACTATAAGAAAAAATCTCTAAAATTAACATTAAACAAAACAATTGGACGGTTTTAGTATAAAATTTTTAAACAAGATCAGTGAAGACTATTGTTTGATATTCATTCATTATTTTTTTTTTACCGTTTTTTAGTTACGTTATTAAAAACAGCAGGAGTTTTTTTTTAATATTAATATCATAAGAATTTCTTTTTGTGAAAATTTTAAACAAAAGAGGGTTCATTGTTTTTAGTTATTGGTCACTCTATAGATGATAAACTCTTCTCCTCCGTTGTCTTTTTAGGCTGACGATGAAAAATGTGTGAAAATATTTTGAAACAAACATCTTAGACAGACGTATTTTTTTATATAAATATTTTTTGCCTTTACATTTTTTTTTTTTTTTTGATATCAAAAACTATAGAAAAAATTTTAAAATCATAATAAAAAATATGTATATACGATTTTTTGTGGAAATTTGCAATGACCAAAACCAAGTGGTAAACTGGTTTTTTGCAAAAGGATCTTCGGTATAGGAAAAAAAAATAAGAAGAAAAATTTTAGAAAAAGTTCTCAGGCTATGATAATAATAATATAAAAAAAGATGAGGATGAACGATGATCATCAAGGTACAACAATAAAAAGGCCTGTATAAAAAAAGTCGTAATAAAAAAGAAACCCCGTGATTTTTCTAATAGAGGAAGTTCTTTTTAATATAAAAAAACTACCAAATTAATGCAACACATAAAAAAAAGAGTGATATAAAAATTCTTAACGGTCATTGAATGTAGTGGTTGGTGGTGACCATCAAAGAAGGGGTGCAAAAAACCCAAGTAACAACCCTCCTCTCACTCAAGGCTGCCTGATATGATGAGGATAAAGCTAAATGTGTACCTCCATCCAGCCAAAGTTTTTTTTTCAAACTTACGTCGATTTCTGTGTTTTTTTTTAGGTGTGTGTGTAACTTCTTTTTGAAATTTTTGCAATGTTAAGATACTTTATGATATTAACAGGTTTTCTTTTTGATTGTAGCTTTATTGAGAAGACGAAGAAGATGCTACACACAGCTGTTCTTTTGTGAAACAAAACTTCATGGATATTAAAAACAGATTTTGCAGTTTTCAAATTTTAAGTTGTTTTACTCTCTTTTTCAAAAACAGTTTTTTTTTCAATTTCCGTTTTGCGCTTTTTATTAAAAGTTGAAGCTTCTACTTTTAATGAACAACAAAATGTAATACGAGCTAAAGAGAGGCGTTGTAGTTTTTGATCCTTTTTTTTAACTATTTTCGTTTTCTATGAGAGTTTTATATAAAGTGTGTTTCACTTTAAACATAAGTTATCATATAACTTTAAGATTTTTTTATCATAAGGACTGTTTTTTTCTTTTCTTTTTCAAAGTTAAAAAGAAAAAAAGGCTACACAAAAAAAGCATGACAAATAATGAGATTCATTGTAATAGATTGTGTCTACAACTTAATCGCTTTGGATAAATGATGACAATGTTTTCTATTAAAAAAAAAAAAAGGAAGAAGCATTTCATCTATAGTGTGTAGAAAGAAGGCACATGAGTGACAAGTTTATTTTTTTTTTTTTTCTTCTTCTCTAAACTGATCTTGTTTAATTTTTTTGATATTTGAGATAGTTGCTTTAAAAATTTTGTTAACATTTTTGGACGGAATTCGTTATCATTTCGTTAAAACTTATTTTCTAAAAATAAAAAACTACAAAACTACAAATTTTATTTTGCAAAAACAAAAATAAAATTAAATTTTACCTTCAGCAAAGCTTTCATCTGAATTTATATAGTAATACCAGTGTTAAACCCAATAATGAGATTATTAATGATGTGGCTGCTTGTATTGCTGAAGCCCCTGCTAAACGACATTTAAACATATCATAACGTGTTTCTTTATCGGCCACAATATTTTGGAATTCTGCTTCTACCAATTGACCATCATAGTATGTTATTAAATCTTCGAAAGGATATTCATAACCTTGTAGACATTCACACTTATAACCACCAGTTTCATAGCCACGACCCATTATAGGAACACACTGAGAAAAATAAGAAAACGGATTTAGATAAAGTTAAGGAAGGGATTTACAGGCAATTAAAATTACTTACATATGAAGTTTTTTCATCACATTTATGGGTATTTTTAAAAGCATTTGGTTCATAGTACCAATCTGGACATTGATTAATATCCAATTGTAACATATCCATAGAAACAGCTACCACACCTCTGTAAATGTTGAGATCATTTTATAAAATATGCATTTTTAAATCTTTGCCAACCAAATAAATTTAAATTATTTTTACTTATAACAACAGACTGTAAATTGTGTAACAGGGAAACCGTGTGGGGGTTTCTCCAAATTTCAATGAAATTTGTATATTAGATAGAGGAGACAAAAATAATAACCAGAGACAGAAACTTCATGAACTAAAAACGTATATTTTAGGCGCCTATAATATGCATTAAAATCTCAAAAAAAAAAAATTAAATTTAAAAAAAATGTCCACTTATTTTTTTTTTTCTTAATTTTACTAAAAACAAAAATATAACTTAAAACATAACAAAACAAATAAAGTTTTACATAGTTCACTCTCTGCAGACAAAAAATTATTCAAGCTGTACAAGCCCTGTTAAGTGTCCTCTGACAAATTGGGCTTAAAAAGAAACAGTTTTTAGTGTTATTTGAAATGCGTATTTTTCAATATACATAAATAATTAAAATTTTGTTGTAATTCTGCAAAACGTATGCAGATAATATATTAACTTATTTTTAAAATAAAATTAAAATTGCTTAAAAACAGGAAAATAATTAATTTTAAGTGCCTCTCTTTTTACGTTTTTTGTTATTTTGCTTCCTAACTCTCAAAACCCAGTTCAGCTTATAAAAAGCTGAGAACGTGGATAGTGCTTGGTCAAATACAAAATATAATTTGAATTAAATTTTCACCGAAAAAGCAAAATAAGTAAAATTATGCAATAAATATATTCATTTAAGCCCAAATAAGTAAAAATGTGCAATAAAAATATGCAAAAATGTGCATCAACAAATCGATGATAAACAATAAATTCACCTCTTGATAGAAAAACTTTCGGCAAAATAGAAAAACAGTTTGGAATTCAGTTTGTTTTATAGCTTTCGTGCTTTTCCTTAAATTTGACATTCAAAATCTCACTAAGAAATTGTTTTTGGACGAAAAATAATGATATTTTTTAGTAAATAAATAATCTATCAAACTTTAATTTCCAAAAAAAAACAAAATTTATGAAAAGCTACATATTTTTTATGAAACCAGTTTTTAATGAAACCTTTTCATTGAGTGAAACTAAATTTTTTAAATAAAATGATATTTCTTCGTACAATTTTTTAAAACTAGCCTCAACTTAATAAAAAGTTTTATAGACGAATTCCAGTGCAATTTGATTGATTTAATGCAAAAATTCTTTAATATCATTTAATTCTCTAAGGCCGAGTTTTGGGGATGTCAGTTAAACTTGGTTAAGTTAAACCGGTAACGAATTTTGTCTGCCATTTCCAAGTTAATTAATAAACAAAAATTTGTCGGAACCCTTTTATCTTTAGAATTTTCATCTTTATCTTAATAAAACAAAATAAAGTTTAAAGATAATCCACATCCTAAAAACTCGGCCTTAGTGCAATATCGAAACTTGTCTACAACGCATTAAAATGCAAAAAAAAAAAAATGATAAAACATATTTTTATTTGCCAAACTGTTAGGTCGGATAATACACTGACGGAATTATTTGCCTGATATTAATGAATTTTTGCATAGAAACAGCTGAAACTCGTCCATATCGAAGTTTCAAAAACTAAAATTTTATGAAAAATATATTTTTTAATTTAATAGTTTCAATCATTCAATAAAAAAGTTTCATTAAAAATTAGTTTCATTAAAAGCAATAAGCTTTTCATTAACTTTAGGAAATTTTTAGTTCACTTTATGAAGAAAGGTTACTTTAGTTTACAAATTATTTTCATTATTTTTAGTCCACTAAAATTTTCTTTGTGTAGAATTTAGAATTTATTGCACTTTATGGGGCGGTCTTCAAGAAAAAGATGGTCCTCTCCAGAATTAAAAAAGAAAATTTTTTCATTTTCGGTGCCGGGCCCGTGGGGGCCCAGGGCCCAAAAACCGGTACTCGTAGTAACACACAAGTGTGGGTACTCTAATGAAAGGAAATTACTTCAGGATTTCAAAAATGTTATTATTTTTAGGATATATGACACGTAGCGCCCTCTACAGCCGTTTACAAGTTTTGCCTGCAGCGCTATTTTCGAAAACACTTACAAAAATTACAACAAAATAATTTTTTTGATAAAATCGCTAAATGGAAAAACTTTACTCAGCGAAGCCTCTAAATTGCGTATCATATAGGAGAAAACCACTAAGCGCGGCCGAAGGCCGTTCAAGCAGAAAAACTTTACTCAGCGAAGCCACTAAACTGGAGAAAACCCCTAAGCCAATAAATGTTGTACTATTACCTCCACGCGGTTATCCCTGGGTAATGCCAACGATAGCAACTAAAAAGTCATATTTTCATATAAAATTCATTATTTGAACAGTAAATTTTACAAAAATAATCAAATAATTTAAAAAAAAAAACTTCCATCCCATTTTTGTACTTAAAATATACTTAAAATAGCTCTAGAGGACACTACGAATCATGGATCTTAAAAATAATATAATTTTTGAAATCTTGAGGAAATTTCCACACTTATATGTTTCTTCGCATACCGGAAGATAGAAAAAAATGTTCTTTTTTATTTGCAGAGGGGATCATATATATATTTTTTTTTTTGGAGGAACACCCCATAAAGTGCAGTTTGCCAAAATTATCTTCATTATCATTCTTCTTTAGGTTTTTGTGTTATCAGAAACTGCCGAAATTATTCTGCAAAACATTTCAATGTAAAATAAATTTTCTGGTTTTTTTTGTTTGCAAAAACATTAACCAATAAATATTAAAAAATAGTATTAGGCTTATTTAATAGTAGATGCTTGACAAATATAAGAAGTATGTCTATTACCGGATAAATGCCATATATTTTTGACGTATGAAAAAAAAAAATTTTAAGTCAAACATATTTTATCAAAAAAGTTCCTCCCAAATGGAAAAGCTGGATCCACGCCTGCATATATGAACATTTTTTAACAATTTCGTTTTTGTTTTCAATAAAATTACTTAAGAGTTGTTTCTTTTTAAAATCTCGCACTAAATATAATTTAACTGTTTTGTTTAAAAGTTCTGAGGTAGAAATTGACAACCGTACCAAAAAAATAGTACTGGCAAACCACTGCTATTTTTGTAAAAACCCACCACCGTGTGATTTATTATACATATTGCTCAAGATCAATTTAATTTATTGTAATTTAAGCTATTTTAAAAGCACAACGTATTTTGAATTACCAGGCTTATGCCAGCGGTGGCAAGTTCGTTCAAACCAACGGCTGGCCACTGCTATCAATCGGGTAACAGGACAATACTGTCAAGATTGTTAATCCCACGTTCTTCCAACACATAACCGACCGTCGACGACGCTTTGCCAACACTGTGCCGATTGTATTTTTCTGTCTTGGTTGTGATGTTTAACAATCAATATTTCTAATGTATTAAATATTTTTAACGTTTTTAAACTAAGGGTCATTTTGACACTAAGAGAATCTCAGGGTTAATTTAGTTCAGAATATTTGTTTATGGATTTAAAGAATGGCTTTATCCAGGTTTATAAAAAAAAAATAATATTTGTTGTTCAAATATATATATAAATTACCGCAGTATTTCTTAACATCTCAATTCGGCACGGTACTGCTTAACGTTGTTCAATTTGTCGAAAATTTTTGGCACAGAATCTTCAAATATTGTGGTATAAGATTTTAAATCACGTTTCTTAAAATTCAATAGTAGTAAGCAAAGCTTTGACTTTGTTTTGTAAATTGAAATTGAAACAGTGGACATTAGAGTGAGGTAAGTTTCTAAAAATAGAACTATTGTGTTGTTGGAGTTGTACTTCTGAGATTATGTATGCAAGAACAAAAAAACAAATTTACAATGTAATGATTTTTAGAAAATACACTCATTCTTCTCTAGCACGCCTTTCACAATTGAAATAAATGAGTCTGGGGTCATTTGGGTCAGCATGTAAACATTTGTTAATGATGTTCGAAAAAAAAGTTTTTCAAATTTAAATAATGATAAAAAAAACAAAAGTTACAAAAGAAGCTAAGTTTCGATTAAAAATGTTTTATGGCATCAAATAAGCCTTGTTATTACTAAAAAATCAATTTCCTCGAAATCCGTAAAAATCAAATCGTTGCCATCAATCGTTGGCAAGTGTAGAGGGGGTTATTTTTAAATTTTTTTTTGTTTTCATTCTCTAAGATGTTTTAAACAAGTCTCTGGATAGCAAATCTTAATTTTTTGCAATTTGTTGAAGAATTTTTTTTTTAATTTTAAATTGAGGAATGAACATACACACCAAAAATGTTGTCCATTTTTGACATTACCTTAGGAAAGGTTAACATAATCCCAAAAAAAAAAAAAAAAAAAAACTTCATCCATATCTTACAATTTTGAGTCTTTGGAATAAAAAATATATTGCAGTACTCAATTTCAAAATTTTTTAAGGTGTGTGGCCGAGTTTATCGGTCAAGTAATAATTTTCACATTAGTGTTCTGGGGCAATATTTGTAACTGAGCTAGTTCTTTACCGATTGTGGGTTTTAATACATTTTTTTAACACATAATTTTATCTTTATATCGATAAATTTACCATCTAGAAATAAAACTATAACATTTAAAAAAATTGTCAAAAACTGAAAGAAAGAAAAAAAAGTAATTTTACCCCCATATAAACACAGTTTGAATTTTCAATTGATTTTCGGCACGACTTTTTTCGACTTTCTACGATTGACACCAAATTGCCTATATATATCTTTTTTTATATAGAAAGAAAACAAACCCGACCTATTCTTGACCAAAAATCGCATTTTGGCTGTATAGAACACGATAATATCCGAGTTTCA
This sequence comes from Delia radicum, assembly GCA_021234595.1. Lineage (NCBI taxonomy): Eukaryota > Metazoa > Arthropoda > Insecta > Diptera > Anthomyiidae > Delia > Delia radicum. The sequence goes on from CM037851.1 coordinate 252,699,399, forward strand.
TTTAAAGCTGAGGTTTTGTATAAAAGAAACTTATTTAAAAACTAAATTCCAATCTGGCTTGCATCCATCCATCTCAGAATTTTTAAAAGTGTTTCTTTAATTGAAATTTATAGAATTAATTCTTTAGAAGCTCTGGTATGTTAATCATGTTTTTTTCTGGATTTATTTTATTCACAGAAGTCATACGTTATTAAAAGCTGTCAACGTTTCAGAAACAAATACCCAACCAAGCATACACTTTTATCAAAAACTACTGAAACTATTAAGACATAATGAAGACAAAACATAAGAAAACAAATTTAAATTCCTAACCCAAACAAATGATGACAGTGACCCCTTTTCAAACAATAAACAAATGCTCTTCAGTCAGGCCCGCATAAAAAAAATCAAATCAACACGACACTATTATCCTAATAGATAAATGTAATTGGGGATGACTTTAAACTACCACAAAAAAAAAAAAAAAAACAATGAAAACACAAATCTAACAATATAATTTTCCACTATTTTAAATTGAAACAACAAAAATATAGAAATACCCCTCTCTTAAGAAATAACATTCATAACAATACTCACTTGAATTCCAGTTTAACTTTAAGGCTATCCCAGCCGAAAAAGGGTGCCGCATAGGTCACAAGCCATTTCTTAACATAACCATCACAATCGAATTGTGGTTGTGTCCAGTAGCCATGTTTCAAGCTGGCAGCACGATATGAATTAGGGTAGTGCTCATATTTCTGTAGATATTCACCTGTTTCATTGTGTCTGATTTTGATTTTCATATAAAAAGTTTCCAAGTCATCAAAGTTGGTAGACCAGCGTTGTTTTAAAAACTTGAAATACTTCCTTTCCGTATACAGTTCATGTGTCTTATTTAAACGTGCAATGTCTTCTACTTTAAATTTACGTGTATTCAATTCTGTTTTATAGGCATAGGGTGCAAAATATGTACGATTGGTGAATTTATTACGTTCCCAAAGTGTGGCAGCCGACCAGACTTTTGTGTCACCCAAAACAATAGCCAATGTTTCACCAATCATTTGATCTTCAGTAAGTGGTTTATCGGCCACACGTTTACCCGAATATACTTCATTGGGATCAGAAACCTTTTTTTTTTTTGTTGTTTTGTATAAAAGTAAAGAGAAAGAACGTAGAGAAAAGTTGAATTAAAATAGGGTTTGATGTTAAAATATGATGATAGTGAAATGAAATTGTATCTTGAGACAGATAAAACTAGTCTATTCAAATGTATTGTATAGTGTTTAAATAGCAACTAGTTTTTCTTGATAGCAATAGTTTTGTTTGGCAACAGCAGCAACGATTCAAAGGATCTCAATTTGTAAATTTAGGTTTTAATGTCGTTAAGTTTCCGTTTTTATTATTATACATTCATAGTATGACTATTATTTGTTTAAGGATATTTAACAACTTGTGCAAATATCACAAAAATATCTAGTTTTTCGAGTATTTTTTCTAAACATTTTATTACACTAAATAATTTAGCATTTTTGGAGAAGAAAGAAAAAATCATTTGACACTGCATATTTAATTCGTTTTTGTTTGTTTTATGAACTACCACAAAACAAGTTGTTGAACATGAGATTAGAATATAAAAAAAAAAAGATATTTGAGTATTTGTTTTTTATATTTCTATGATAAAAAAAAAAAGAGTTTTATAAAGCGTGAAAAATTTTCATTTACACTTCAAAAGTTTTTAAGGAGATTCCATAGAAGAAAAAAAAAAACAAGAAAATCAATGAAATTATTAACACTTCAAAACTATAATTAAGTGTTGAAATATGGAAATGATTGAAGAGCAGTTTTGAAATTTTTAACACAGAAATGTAACGTATTTTATAGATAAAAAAAAAGTTTGTTGTACATACCTGCAAGAAAGCACTAATAAAATTAGCTAAACGTACAGCCATTTTAGCCTCATTTTCAAATTGCTCCTTGGCACCGAAACTAACATCACCACGTAAAGTTAAATCTTGAGGATGGAAACTAGAAATGATATAAAAAAAATATTTATATAAATTAGTAAATATTCTTTCTTAAGATTCTAAGAAAAAAAATGTCATGGAACATTTCCTACGGGTTCAAAAGTTACAGCCGGATTAGTGAGAGCGCATTTTTAATTTTCGCGTTACCTATGTACGGCAGCTGGTATATACTTGTTTTACTTGCTACCTGACTTTTGGTGGACTTTTGGCATATGAAGCTTCAAAAGAAGCCTGAATTGCTAAACGATTGCAAAAAACTGTAAGAAACAGCACAACTCAAGATAATAAACTTTTTATAAATATTATGGCTGGGGAGCCAATATGTTAGGCTATTAAGTGTATTTAATTTTTTATTTTTAAGATTAATACTCAGTTTTTTATTACTATGTAATACTGTTATTTGGCCTTGTGGGCTTTAGTATTATAGATGAATTATAAATAAATAAATAAATAACGAAGGCATACAGTACGAAGCAGGCATGGCAGATTTAAGGTAACCTTTTTTTTTTTTGTTCACAAACTTTGAACGCGTTTATCTCGAAACCATGTTTTTTGTACTGGCTGCAGGCATGGCAGATTGAAGGTAACCTTTTTTTCTTTGTTCACAAACTTTGAACGCGTTTATCTCGAAACCATGTTTTTCGTACTGGTTGCGGCACTAGCGGGTTCATTTTTTGACGAATTTTTTTTTTGTATTTTTTTTAAACTTGATTCGCTATCGTATGACACGAGCTTTTTTTTAATTTTTTTTTTCGATTTTTTATGAATTTTTAAAGTCAATATTTTTTTTGAAAAAACACACTTTTAAAATTTAAAAAAAAGCTCGTGTCATAAGATAACCAATTTTGTTAAGATTTAAAAAAGTCATTTTTTTCCAGATCGGACAATTTTTGCGATTCCCAGCGCTGCAACCACGAGGCCCCGTTTTTTTTTTCTCTGCCGATAGTTTGGAGCTCTATAAAACCATGTTGGAGTGAAAAATTTTGGAAAAATGTTTGTTTTTGACTGAGTTATGAATTTTTAAAAAAAAGGTCTGTTTTCTCTGCCGCGAATGTAATGTCCCCCCTTAACCGAATTATTTTTAATACCACAAAGTGTTTTTAAAGGGAATTTATTTATTTCGTAATGTATTAATTTCCGCTATATCTATTTTAAAAAAAGTTACAATGTGAATATAACAGGGTTGGCATTCAATATATTTTCATAGTAACGGTAGTTGGTAACCATAGTTACATTAAGACCGAAATGAAATTTTTAAAAAAGCGATTCCATTAAAAACATGTATGTTCTTGTATAACCAACCGGTCTTATTTCACTATTTTACGAGTTTGATTTTGAAATATCTTGAGCTGAATTTAAAATAACGCCAAAATAACAAACGTATTTTGTAGATATAAAAAAAATGTAGTGGTAAAATTTTGAAATAAACCCTGTGATATTAGAAGAAACATGCCACTATTGGAATCATAATTTTAAAAATTTCATATCGGCATTGAGGTGATCTTCGTAGGCACAAAAATGAAAAGGTAGTGTTTGCCAACCATGGAATTAACCGTATTTCCTAGTTTTATTTTGTCGTGCAGCTTAAAATATAATTTTTCTTAAAAATAAAATCTAAATAACAAGTTTTAAAAAATTTTCTAAATCGGATTTCGCAAACGGTAAGAATTTCATGCACAAATTTAATTAAAACAAATATATGATTTATTTCTTATCAAAAAGCGATACTCGACAGACGAAAAAGCGGGATTTTGGTACAAAAAGCGGGGTATTAAAAACGTTTGTATGTTTGTCTAAAAACACGAGTTTTTATCAAATTTGCAAATTTTTAGTTGAAATCACTTGAAAAAAAATTAAAGAGGACTTAAAACTGATAAACATTTATTAATAACATTAAAACGATGTTTTCTGTAAAAATGCCTTTGCGAGCAAATATTACTTCGAAAATTGTGTGAAGTTATCGAAACTTTAAAATTTTCTCTTCTTAATAAAATTTTTCTTTTTTTATTATTTTTTGAAAACAAATTTCTGAGTTAAATATTAGAATTTAAGCTATTTTTTACACTTTTCCGAAAAATGTTCCAATTGTTCTTATGTAAAATTCTCCAAAATTGTCTCTATTTTATTTACAATTTTTTCGCAAAAAATTTGTAAATTGTTAATACTTTCTTAAAATAAATCTAAATAAACTTTAACTCGTAAAACACTTTGAATTTGCGTATTAAGAGATACTTTTTCTAAAAAAAAAATCAAGAATAAAATTTTTATTCTTTAGCATCGTTTGAAAAATAGGTTTTGGGCCATCGAATGCCTTTATGATTCGTTTTAGGTGGCTTTGATTCGGCACTTATCAAAATGTTCGTAATTCCATCACTTTATTTCAATTAGAAAACTCTGAAATTTCAAGACCGCTTACAGGCGGGGTATTTTAAATTAGCTTGAAATGCGCTAAATAAGTGTTTACAATAAAAAATTTAGCTATTTCAATAGAAACCCAAATTTACAAAATATATTCTGAAGTAGTTTTTTGTGTGCAGTAGTGCACGGTTTGAAAGCGAGAAAGTGTTAAAGTTCAAATTATGTAAAATTTCACAATTTTCAAAATTCTTAAAACATATTTATGTTAAACAGAAACCGTTGATAGTAATCATAAAGTAAGATTCAAGTTTAAGCTTTAAAAAAAATCTCCTATTTTAATTCAAGGGCACACAATATTTCAATAGGATACCTCCAAAGGACATCGTCTTAACTTAAAATCGTATGGACAGATTTTTATGAAATTTGGCAGAAAAAATCTATTTAATGTAATAGTAATGCCAAAGTCTTTAAGTTTGATCAACATATATTGAAGTTGCGTTTTGGCTAAATTTTGCGTTTTTCGAAAAACGAAAATCGCCATATCATCTTAAGTAACCGCACAAAAAGTGTGCAGTAGTTATATCTTGATAAGAGGAATAGTTTAAAACTATTAATTTATACGGATTTATTTTTGAGATTCGCTTAGAACTTGGTTTGGCTCACATCGCATAAAATCCGCAATGAAAAAAAATGGTAGAACATACTGTTTATTTCTCGTGCCGAACAAGTGGTATAAATTTCATTGCAAAAACGCTTAGGCAGGTTGGAGGGCTAAGGCTCTGAATTTTTTTTAAATTATATAAAATCATTGCTTCCGTGAACCGTTTTTACATACAAATTAGATTAAAAGGAAATTTTCTTTTATTAAAAATAGAAATTATGTTTTTTTCAACCTTTAATTGTGCAATGAAAATGGAAACTATTCAAGTTCGAGGCCAAACTCTATATTAGGATATTGTCCTAACAAATAATCTAGTTTTTTTTTTGTTTTCAAATTTATTATTTGACCCTTTCAGGAATGTGTTGATAGATCTATTTCGCGAATTTTCCAGGTTCACATCATCAGAACAGGTTTTGAAAGAGGTAACAATCCCATGCCAAACATCAAACATTCATATGAACTAGTTTACTCACTACATGAGAACTAATATATGAGCTCGAAGTTAAAGATTATCACCATTGATCAAAAAATAAATTGAAAACATGTTTGTTATGTGAAAGGTCCACCTTTTTTTAGTTTCAGCTTAATGGAATTAAGCTGAATATAGTTGAAATCTTACTTTAACATTCAACTTTTACATATAAGTTATCTTTTTTAACGCTTTTAAAATGCACTGTTTAACAATTCGAGTGATCAAAAATGTCTGATAGTTATCAAAAATATTGTAAATTTGTTTTCCTAACACACATTATAAATAAACTATTTTAAACTGATGAGCCGTTCTTTGAAAGGTTATTGACATTACAGACAGACTAAAAAATATATATTAACTTAAACTTTTAATAAACGGGTAGCGCGACATATCTGATAATTTAATGTCGTTTTCTTCTGGTTGAATTTATATTTTTGTGTGTGTTAAAAATAAAAAAAATTTAATATTATGTAAGAAATATTAATTAAATTTTAAAATTTTTCAATGGGTCGTTATAAATCAAAAAATGTTGCAGTATTTGCTTGATGCAATAAGTTTCTAAAGAAAATATGTTATTCCAAAGTTAAATTTTACAATATATTATATAACAACTATCGAGAATTGGTCGACAAATTTCTCTTGTTATCTGAACTATGAAGTCTCGTTTAAATTTAAATTTGATTTGAGTTGATTTTTTTAGCTCTCAGCTAAACATTTTTTATTATTTTGAAAATTTCCATATCTTTTTTAACTAAAAATTACAAAAAAGGTGTTTCCCAAAAAATTTGTTAAACCTAAAGTGGCAGGAATATTGAAAAACCAAAAAAAAAATACGCGTCCGCTTGAATTTGATAAGAAAAAAAAATGTGAATTTGGCAGCCATAGCATATAAAGTACCCCAGAAAGGAAATGTTAAATAAATATATTCCACGGCAAGAAACGTTATTAAAAACTTTAAAGAATGCTTGTCAATTGAAAGAAAACGGATAAGTGGTGGTGAACATGGCCAAAGGGATCTAAAAGCAGCGGAAATGGTATAGCATTTAAAAAGGATCCTACCATTTCAACTCCAGCAGTCGCGAGTAAAATTCAGAAATCGCAAAATTTTAGTCAGAATGTCAAAAAAACTAATGGACTCAAGTGTTATAAAGCTCAGGTATGTCCAGAGAGGAATGAAAAACAAAATTTATCAGCAAAAACGCGCAGTCGACGTCTTTTACGAAAAACAATTAACAAAATATAATTGCGTGATAATGGATGATGAAACATATTGCTTTGCAAACTTCCGGTACATTGCAGGACAAGACTTTTATACAGCATGTAGTCGTGGTTATACTCCAGATCAATGTAAACAGAATATTAAGTCCGAATTTCCAAAAAAAAAGTACCTGGCTTGGCAAGCAATTTGTTCTTGTGGGAGAAAATAAAGTCCTTTATTTACAACTGGTACAATAAATGGTGAATAGAGTAGAATGCTTAAAAAAGCGGCTTGTATCATTTGTAAGATCTCACACTACAAAAGCGTTATTTTTTGGCCGGACCTAGACAGTTGTCATTATGCAAAAGCGACAATTGAATGGTATAACAACAACAAAATCAACTTTGTACAAAACAGAGCTGTGAATGAATCATTCATTTTTGATTTCAATTCATTACGAATTTGAATTGAATTTTGAATAATTCTTTTCACATAAAAAAACAATTGAATGAAATTTGAATTAATTCAAATGAATTTGGTAAAAATAAATTGGAATTCATTTCCAATTCAAATGAATTCGGCAAAATGAATTGCAATTCATTTTCAATTCAAATGAGTTTGGCGAAATGAATTGCAATTCATTTCCAATTCATTTGACTTGAACTGATTATGAATTAATTCAAATGAATTAGAAAAATGAATTGCAATTCATTTTCAATTCATTTGTATTGAATTGATATTGAATTATTCCAAATGAATTAGAAAAAATATTGCACCGTGTTATTAATCATATTTATAAAATTTTCTTATATGTGATGAAGAGTTTCATAAAATTCATTTGAAATAATTCAAAATCAATTTAATACAAATGAATTGAAAATGAATTGCAATTCATTTTTCTAATTCATTTGAATTAATTCAAAATCAATTCAAGTCAAATGAATTGAAACTGAATTGCAATTCATTTCGCCAAACTCATTTGAATTGAAAATGAATTGCAATTAATTTTGCCGAATTCATTTGATTTAAAATGAATTGCAATTCATTCCAGCCAAATGCATATGAATCGATTCAAATTGCATTCAATTCGTTTTTTGGCGAAAAGAATTAATTCAAAATTTTACTAATTCAGTGCATGAATGATTCGCGAATTAATTCAAAAATGAATGATTCAGTCACAGCTCTGGTACAAAACGAATACAATTCACTAAATTGTTCTGAACTATGTCCAATAGAAGAATATTGATCAATTATAAAAGGAACTTTAAAGAAGACAGGAATGACTGTGGAATTTGGCAGCCAGAAATATGAATGAGTCTCGTGCAAAATGTAATGGGACGAATTAGAAAAAAAGGTGCGATGTTTTGCTTACCAATCGACTTCTAATTAATTTTTTTTTACATTTTGGTAGTTACTACAGATATATATAATAAAATATAAAAAAAAATCAAAAGCTATCTAAAATATTTTTTATTTAGAAAACAAAGTAGTTTGATTTTGGTTATTTCAACCTTTATAAGCAATCGTCCCTATTATTTTTTTCAACATTGTAAATCTATATTTACACAAAGTTTGGTCAGAAAGTGTACAGCCAAACAAATTCTATAGCATATGGGTTCGCTCATATCCATAAAATTTTTAAGTTAATAAATTGCCATTTTTAAACTTTTTCTACGGAAAAAGATTTTGTTTTTTATAGCAGAAATGGACTTTCTTACAATCTCTGAAAATGTATCAATGTGCAATAAAAAATGTTCAATAACTTACTTTTTACACGTTCTATAATTAACACCATGTATAAACTTTAAGGCTTGATCGATATTTAAATTTTCGGAATGTAATGAAGTGGCACCAGTTGAATAATTACGATATTCTTGATGTAAATCTAAATATTTCTCACGCGTATGATAGGGTGCTTTTTCCCATTGTATGGGTACCTTTTGAATCCCTGCAAAAAATATGAAACAAAAAAATAATAAAAATAAAAAAAATTACAAAAGGATTAAAGAAAAATATAAGTTTGCGGTTTTGTGTTTGTTATTGTGTTATTTAAACATACAACAAACCAACTTACAGCCAATTTTAAGACAATCATAATCATTATAATATTGTTCAGCAGAAGCTCTTTCTATTATTTCACCTAAATACGGTCGCCTGACAACATTTGGTAATCGATTGCCAGGCTTACAGCGACATTGATAACCACCACGCCGGAAGCCCCAACCGTGCAGTGGTTCACATTCGGTAGTTTCTTTTTTACAACGTGCGGTATCGGCAAAATGATTTGGTCCTTTATTACCCTCCCCCTTAGGACACTGATTAATGTCGAGTCTTTCAAAGTCCATTTCCAAAACAGCTATAGCAGTGTATCTAATAAAAAAATAGAAGAAAGTTTTCAGATTCTAAATAGAGATTTTGATTGAAACTGATTCTACTCACTTGGGATATTCAATATGTCTAAATTGTGTATGTCTAGGATAAATATCAGCTATTGGAACTACGGCCGAAACTAACCATTTGTTAGAACGGCCACAATCAAAATAGGGTCTTGTCCATTTTATGGGACCAGGATCTTCATCAGCTCCAGGCGGTCCATGGAATGTAAATGTCTCATTTGTATTATTAGCATAACGTATCTCAACTTGATATGTGGTCTTGGTATCGTGTCTACCCTCAACATCATCGGGTAACCATTTTTTGTACCATTCATTTATTTTGTACAAATCTGAGGCATAGTCCTGCGATACCGATTCTGGAGGATGAGCACCCAAATCTCGTATATCAAAAGTGTTCCAAGTGGAAATCTTTTGTAAATGTATGGGATCATTAAAATCATCTAAACGGAATGTTCGTGGTCCAAAACGGGGAAATGTTTTATTGAAAAAACCTCTAAACGATGAGGAATAAGAACTATTTGGAGCGAAATATATAGCGGAAGCATTAATCGAAGGATTGGCCGATACATCGGCCACAGTTGACAAAAAGTAATACATCATACCCGGATCATAGGTATCATTAATGGCTGGTCTTATAAATCGCGATTGCAGGATGTAACTCCAGAAGAAACTACGACTCAATGCCATATTGTGTAAATGCAACAATGCGGTACGATTTGGAAATATGGGATTTATATTGATTTCCTTAATGTCGGGCTTATGGGAAACGGTGTCCTCTGGCAAATACAAATCACTAACATGTTGTATGGGACAATTATCCGTATTTACTTTGTCATATCTTATTTTAATTTCATCAAAGGAATCTCGTGCCTGCCATTCAAACTGTGCGAACACACCCACAAATAATACCAACACAAAAAGCAACAAGCTCCTGGCCAGAGCACTCGTTGCAAACATTTTGTTTGTCTTAACAAAGTTCTATTAGTGTTGTTTTTGTAGTAAAACAACTACTAATGTTAATTAGGTCTAAAACTAAATAAAATAACTTGCAATAAATTAAACTAAATAGAAAAAAATTAACTTTTTAAAACACACACGACAGAATTTGTTCAACTTTTATTTTTTATTGACTACGCCCTCAAAAAGAATGACTTGAGAATGAATATATAACAGGCTTGCCAGACTTAGGTTTTTGTCTCCAAATTGGGAAATTTTTTGTTAGGCTTGGGGTCAGAAATTATCAATTGAAGATAGGGGATTTTGTTGGAGATATTACAAATATTTGATTAATATTTCAAATTTTCTTAAAAGATTTTCTAAGAAACCACCAGCGACGCCAACTTTATTGAAGCAAAACTCGCAGTCAGAACAGTGCAAGAAATAACTGAATTTTATATAACTATTGGCTAGGAAATTTTAAAAATTAATATTTTTAGTGCAAATTTATCACAAAAATCATTTTGAGAGCCATTTAAATTATTCATTATAAATTGTAAATTGTAAAAATATGTATTTATGAAGTAGTATTTTTGACCGTAAAATGTTGAAACTAGCTAAAATTGTATTAAAATTATACCAGCCAGGTGTTTGACTGCTAAGAAGACAGGAAGAAAGCTAAATTTATGATTAATAGGGTTTTTTAACTTTGTTTACTAATCACTTCGATATTATTCCACCAGTTTTTTTGCTGCGTTCATGAATTTTAAAGTTATGGCGTTTTCTTTTCTGACAAAAAAATGTTGCATTTTTATAAGTGACATTTAAATAATGTTGTCATAACCCTCTTAATATGTTGCCATATTCATAGTCACAATAAAACATGAATTTAAACAAAAAATGCTGCCCTGCTTTAGAACAGCTGATTTGTGTATAAAAGAAAACAAGTTGAAAAATAAAAAAGCGGAAAATTGCAAATTGGCATTCATATTGTTTTTAATTAATTATTTTTTTGTATTTAAAATGGATTCAGGAATTGATGCAAGCACAATATTTCGCTCCTGCAGAACACACATTTCCTCTTCATCTGATGATGAGGAAGAATCCATTAGTACCCCAACAACATTGTTTACGCATATCACTACAGCAGCTTTTTCCATTTTTAGCAATTTAAATGTATATTTTTTAAAATTATTATAATTTATAAAACAAAATTTGTTAATTTTCGTCTTTAAATATTTTTTTTTTTCAAAACAAAACTATAAAATCAGCTGTTTTATAGTGCAACATTTTCACCCCATCATTTTATAAAGGGTGAAAATGGCAACATTTTTGCATGTTAATAGGGCGACATATTTTTAAAAGAACATGATTCCTTTTTAAAGTGCTGTCAATTTTTTAGAAAAGAACACAAAAAGTGCAATTTTTTAGAAAGGGCAAACAAAATGTTACATTTTTTGCCAGAAAAGAAAACGCCATTAGTAATTATGGACATATTTCAGGGATGTTGGCAACCCCAACTTTTGTGTCACTTGCTTGAAACAGGTTGGGAATAATTTTTTTGCGTTTGCGCATTAAACATCAAATATATTTTTCCATATAAAATGTTTTTATATTCATTTGATAAATTATTTATATTTGAAGAACATATTTAATACAAATTTAATTGTTTTTTATTTAAGACCCAAAATTGTTTGCTTACTAAACACATCCAATCAACAAATGTTAATGACGTCACACTGTTTTATGTATCGAATCTTTCCCGCTTGAAGTAAAGATACTGAGATGCCAGATTTTTGCTGAAAATAAAAACTCTATATTTTTACCGTTATTTTAATTTGTGATTTGTTCATTGATATCTTTACTAACTGGATTAACAATAAATAATGGAGAATTGATAATAAAATTCGTAATTGATGTATATATTATTATAATTTAAATTTTTGTATGAAAGTGGTTCATAGAAAAGGGTCTTCGTTTTTGATTAAAAAATTACTCAGAAAAGATATTTATACAAATTCTATTGGCTCAAAAATAAATATGTTTTTTTAATTTCAACATTTCTGATCCAGTTCTGATACATTTTTTGAATGAAATAATTTGTTTTATATATATGTTAAAAAAATATATGCTTTATTGGATTAATTTTCGACTCATACACTCAAACACTCAAAAAAGTATCAAAATTTCGCCGGCTGGGTAATTGATTTTTGGCAATATCCAAAGTTATTATTTATATGGAAAGTGTTTTTACAATGTTCGACTCAGCCGGAAAAAAGATTTTGCAATTTTTAATAGAAGGAAAATTTATGGATTATATCTGGTGTGACCAACAACTCATTTAGAAAACACACGCATTAACTCCACTTAGGAAATTAAGAAGATAGGAAATGACTAAAAATGACAGTTAGTCGTTACAAATGTGGTCAAAAACGCGATGACTGTATTTGTGGTAATTTTTAAATATTGATAAAAAAACAACTACAGTGGTAGTAAAAACGACTATCAAAGCGGTCAAAAAGAACTAACCTTTAATAAATGTATAAACCATAAAAACGAGCAACAAAACAATAAAAACAATGAACATAAATCGACTACATAAGTTGTAGAAACTACTGAAACTAACAGTTATTTTTTTTGGTATTTTAAAATATTAAAAAAAACATTTTTTCTTTTAATTGCAATATTCCAGTTATGTCGTTTTTATGCATTGCAGATATGATGAAACTTTCTAATTATTATTTGCAAACTACACTGAACCAAAAGTCGTAACTGAAATCAACATACAATTTTTGTTAACTTTTGAGAAAATTTATTATTAAAACAGCAATTTATTTATTCAAATTGATGTAAATTTTTGTGTAATCAGTTTACGAAGCGATTGTTGTTTTGACTAATTTTCGTTATTTCACCAATAAATTTTCATTTGTTAATTTCAGAAAAATTTATTAAAATGAAGTTAATTTGATCCAAATAAGTTAATTTGATGAAGTTTTATAGCTGTAGAAATTAATTTACTGGTATTTTAGTCTCTCGTTAGCGTGTGAAAGCCATTTGTAAAAGTTGTAAAAATTTATAAAACTGCGTTATGTAAAAACACATTTACAAACAAATTGTGAACTATTAATCTCAGTGAATTCTAGTGTATAGTTAAGTGTGTGTTTATTAATTATTTTTAAATAAATTTATGTTATTATTCTTTATGTAAATTGTAAACTTTTATAACTGTTATTACTTAATTTTTTATATAATTGATCATCTGTAATAGTGAAGAAAACTATTTATATAAATCAAAAAATATAATTAATTGTTAATTTAAATATTTAATAAATTAATGTATTTTGTAAATATAATGCCTCATGTATTTTAAAAATTGGGGTTGGTGCACGCACTACGATATAATTTTTAATTTTATTATTTTTTATATTTTATCGACATAATCCTCTATTCTTAAATAACTGTTTACTACAAAAATACTGTTTTTTTAGATGTTTAAAATACTAAAATAACTACTCAAAACAACTGATACTGAAGTATAGTATTTTTTGTTACACGCAGAAAAAATTGGGGGGAATATTATCGAAGTGCTTAGTAATTATACAACTACATAAGTTTCAAGTTAGCTTTACAAATTTCTTGTAAAATATTTGAATTTTTTTTAGAAATTTTTTACTAGGCTTGTACATATATATTTAAAAAAAAAATTTGTAAATTTTTTACTAGAACTTTGTAAAACTAACTTGAAACTTATGTAGTTGTATTATTACCACACACAAAAAAATCGTTGCAAAGTAACTTGGAGCATTTAAACTAATAAAGTTTTTCACATAAATTATTCAATAATTAAGTAAAAACAATTAAAAAGTTGGTAAAATGTAAATAAACTTTATTAGTTGAAATACTCCTAATTAATTGATTTTTTGTGTGTAAGCACTTCGATATTATTGCACCAGTTTTTTCTGCGTGTATTGTTAATCTTTTAAAATTGCATTTCATTTTGAATTGTCAGGTTTGAGATCATAATTAAAATGCTACTTTTACAAATAGAAAACACTAATTGTTAATAAATGTAAGAGAAGATGAAACAAAATCTTGTGGGGCTCAGAGCTAGCGGGATTGTCACACTTTCGACTTAAGCGACTAGGTCATCTTCAGCCTCATTCTAAGCCACCATCCACAAGAATTTTTTTAATGTTTGAAACATAAGAATAAAAATACCAAACAAATTGTATAAACAACTTTTCAGAATTGGTAAAAAGCTTATGACATGCGGTAAACGATGTTTACACAAGATACGACATTACATGATCCCGGTTTATATAAAAAATATTACAAAGTTAACTTCGATATCACAGTGCAACAGTGCAAAAATGCACGAACTCGACAGTATAGGTTCGATTGTACTTCCAAAGGTTAGTAAAACCCTGTACTCGGTTTGGCCAGTTTGACTACCAATTTTTTTTTATGGACCTCAAAAGATTTTGAAAATCAGTGCATCACTCAAAAAAAAGGCGTCCTCAGTTTTCGGCGTTCCTCAGTTTTTCAGCATAACTTACAGGGAATCATAATTTTTTACTAACAATATATGACAAAATTGTAGCCATTGTAAATATGAACAACTTTTGTGAACATATCAATACAATCTGAATGTGTCTAGGCATCCGAAATAGCTTACAAAGACCACTTTGTACCTTATAAATAGTCGTTTTTGACTAGACTACACTTTTATTGCATTTTTGTTTACTTTTTTTGTTATTGAAGAAAGTAAACAAAAATGCAATAAAAGTCCTATTGTTCAGTAGACTCTTCACTACATTATTGCCAAATATAGTTAAGCAATATCATCAAGTCTGCAGTAGCTGTAAGCCAAAAACTGAGGACACCTTTTTTTGAGTGGTGCACTGATTTTCAAAATCTTTTGAGGTCCATAAAAAAAAATTGGTAGTCAAACTGGCCAAACCGATCACAGGGTTTTACTAACCTTTGGTAGTACAATTGAACCTATACTGTCGAGTCCGTGCATTTTTCCAAAGGTCTTAATTTGTTGCACTGTGTATTCTTACACTAGTTTATATTTTGCGTGTAAGTACTCGTTAATTAAACAATTTTTATAATTTTCATGTTGGCAACGATTAAAACGATTTTTTTTACAGTTTCATTACTTCCCGTTTTTTTCATTTATTAAGATATGGTAGCTCTGCCACCTGTGCTTGCAGTACTGCCAGCCTTAATATGTGTGGGTGATTCCAATTGTGCCTATGAAACGAAACAACAGTAAATAAAACTATTGTGAATGACACTTTTATAAAATACAATTAGTAAAACGAATAATACGCGGTTTTATTTTAAAACATTTAATATTTTGTGATCATTATAATATAAAATCTTATAAATTATTTGTTAAAACATTCTATAATTGTTTATTTGCAAATGAAGTGATTGCATATGTAGGGTAGTGTTTGTGTTTAACATAAAAAGAGAAATAGAACAAAATAAGGATACATTGGCCAAAAAAAAATATTTTTTCCAACATGCCGGCGCAAGTATTGGCAGCAAAAAGTGAAAAAGGTATGTAAATTAAGATAAATCTTAGAAAAAATACAAAAATAATTATAAAATACGAATAATAAGCGCTAAATCATTAATCTTTATAAAGTTCTAAGAGAACTTGAAAGAACTTCTATAACAGCACTTTTTGCCAGGCTTTGTGACGTCATATATATGTTTAGCCCTTTTTGAGCCAAACAGCATATCGTAGGCTTAAATGCAAAATGACATAACATATATTTTTACTGCTCAAGAAAAGCGGAAACGTTTTTGGAATTATAATTAAAAAGCAGTCATATACAGCTGAGGCTTATTTTTCGTGTACCCTCAAAATACAAGTGGGGGCTACTCATGAAAATTTTTTTTTTTTTAGTTTTTGCTATAAACATTTTTGTTTTAGAACGGATTTCTCTGAAGTTTTGTACACACGATTCTCACACTTTCGGTAAGGTCGGCGTATACTTTTTCGGAACAAATCTAGTTTACGAGCATAGCTAACAAAAAAAACCTGAAATTTTGGTTGAGTTTAGGAAAAAAATTGCTTTGTATTTGCGGACTATATTTTCCGAGTTATAGGCCTAAAAAGTTTGGATATTTCATTTAATGGATATTTATTTAACTTTGGCATACGTTGTCGGAAATATTTTATAAAAACTTTTAATTTGATATAAAAAAAAATTTAAAAAATATTAACCCATTGTAGCCCAACTCGTTATTTTCGGTTTCTGAGCTGGCACTTTTTTTTTTAGATAGGTACAATCTAATAGTTTATGAAAAAGTAACGTAAATATTAAGGTTTAAAAGTAATAGCCTTCCATAAATTAGTGGCTTTGCTGAGCAAAGTTTTTCTGCGTAGCCGAACTTCGGCCAGGCGTGGGGATTTTCTCCTCCATTATGTCCAAAGACCGGCTTCATTGAAGAAAGTTTTTCTGCGTAAAAATTATTATTAAAAACGTTAGTGGCCATGCTAAGCAAAGGAGTTTTATTCCTCAATATGTTCTAAGCCCGGCTTCACCAAGGAAATTCCTTCAGTGTAAAAGTCATCCATAAATAAGTTGGTGGTCTTGCTGAGGAGTTTTCTATGTAAAATACATCCATAAATAAGTTAGTGCCTTTTCTGAGCAGTGTTTATGTGTAGGCGGCCTTCGGCCGGGCTTAGGAAGTTTCTGCTACAGTATGTCCAAAGCCCGGCTTTGCTGAATAAAGTTTTTTTGCGTAACCGGTCTTTGGCCGGGGCTTAGCGGTTTTCTCCTCCAGTATGTCCAAAACCCAGCTTAGCTGAGAAAAGTTTTTTTTTGTGTAGCAGTTTTAATGAATAGCTTTTTACGGATAACTTAACCTCAATTGCGCTAGCGAAGTTATTTAGCTCCCCAAATAATGGCTTGCAATAGGCCAATATATCTATTTGTTTTCAAAAATTGCAATTTAACAAAGTTATTTATTTATATATAGATATAACAACAAAATTCAAAAAAAAAAAAAAAATAGTTAATATCGAATATAACTGTTAATATATGAGGTGTTATAAGGGTTAAAATGGAATCTATTATCTTAAATTAAAGCTTAAAGTCTTAGCTACAATTAAATAACACTTATTTTGTATCTTTATTTAAGTCAGATATCAAAAAAATGGAATTTCTTCTAAAAAGTGTGTTTAAAATAAAGATTTAATTGAAAGGTGCTTCAATTAGCTTTCCAATTATATGTATTTTGTTTCGATTCGAATACAAATGTTAAAGATACAAAGAATTTAAAATCCAAACTTTGGAGATCCAAATCTCGGGAACCGGGTGTAGCCAATAAAAAAAATGTATTTTTGAGCTCAGCATTAAAAGTTATATTGATCGCGAAAATTTGAAACTAACCCAAGTTATGCCCGTAAACTAGAGTTTAGCCTTAACAACTTTTTATTTGCCCCGCCTACTTTTACGTCCACTTTTTAATATTTGAAAGCATTTTTTCACTTTACATGTTCTCTATAAACTAAAGCGGAACACAAACATATTCGTTTTACGTCGTCACTAGAGTGAAGGGTGTTTTTTATAGAGGTATAAAACTTTGAAATGGAATGAAACAAAGATTAATTCTTTAAATTGACATGAAATTTACTTTATTCGAAAGATAATCTTCTGGCATTATAATTTAAATATGACTTCTGTCATATGACCGCCACGGCTCGCTCGGACGTATTCTAATCTGGAGGTCCAATTTTTGATGACTTTTTTCCAACATTTGTGGCCGTATATTGGCAATAACGCTGCGAATTTTGTCCTCCTAGTGGTCAATCGTTTCGGGCTTATCGGCGTAGACATAAATCCCCACAGAAAATAGTCCAGCGGCTTTAAATCGCACGATCTTGGCGGTCAATTTACGGGTCCGAAACGTGAAACTATCCGGTTACCAAACGTTTTATTCAATAAATCAATTGCGGCACGAGCTGTGTGACATGTTGAGCCGTCTTGTTGAAACCACAGCTCCAGCAAACCACAGCTCCTGCAAACCACAGCTCCTCTATAGCGGTCACCATTAACTGTAACGTTCTGACCAGCATCGTTTTTTGAGAAGTACGTACCAATGATTCCACCAGCCCATATGGCACTGCACTCACTGTACGACGTCTCAGTGGATACATATTATCATTTAGAGTAAACGTGATGCAAAAACGTTCCATAGTTAATTAAATTAATTGCTCTGATGGACGATTATGTTGAACGTAAAATGGACATAGCGCGCGATACGTATTTCGAACAGAACCATGATTTTCAAAATAAATTTGCACAATTTGGAAGCGTTGTTCAGGCGTCAGTCTATTCATGTTGAAATGCCAAACCAAACTAAACATAAATCACTAGACAGCTGACAAAATGGAAGCCAGTTAAAAAAGTGTTGCCAACTTAAAGTTCTATAACTGTATAAAAACACCCTTTAGTTCTCATACGCAAATGGAGTGAGACAGTGTTCACTCAAAAATAGAGATAAAATTGAAAAATCAATCAATAAGCCAGATAAACTAATAAAATCAATAATAAGTTCGTAAGAATAACATTCGATGCAGGATATTTAAATTATGATTTTTATCAAAACTAAGAGGCCTTTTAAACGAAGAAATTAATTGCAGGCAATTTTTGAATTCTCTTTTAAAATTGATTCTAAAAATCATGAACATTTAAACGATGAGTTTTTGCATGCAATTTTTTTGACGTTTTTTTTTTCCAATCTTCTTTAATTGTTCATTCGTTGAAATTTAATTTATTCGTAATAATTTAAAATAATATAATTTAATAATATATATAATATAAAATAATATAATTTAAAATAATATATAAATAGTTCTTTATTCCACACTATTTATTTATTATTTTACGAAATATTTTCGATACACAACACTTGAGAAGCCGAATACGAATAAAGCAAATTAACAAGAATACGAACGATAGCAAAAAGAAATGTCAAAAAATATCTTGAAAACGAAAATCGTGCATTTTTTGCTACCCCGCTTGCTTCTCAACCCCGTTTGCCTACAAACAATAATTGCAGGCAACGTTGCAGGCAACAAATTGCTCCGTTTAAATGGCCTCTAAATTGATGACAAACTTATACGTTTTTCATCCATTAGACCAGGTCGCGTAAAGAACGATCCTGCGGTAACTCATTTAAGATCACTTTTATATCTTCCAGATGTCAGCATCAAATATAAAGTAAATTTTAATATTGAACACATTGATCTTACTCTTTGTTTTAAACCATATAAAGATCACAAATAAATGGAAGAATTTACAAGATTTTAAGAATGTAATTCCTCCTGAATACCATTTTTTTTACGATAATTTATCAAAGACAAACTCCAAAAAAAGCTTAAATAAAAGTTAAAGCGCAATGTTATTTTTTATAATTTTTAAGTTACTTCGTTTTTAAATACTAATTATTAGTACTTTTACTCCATATGTTGTGTTAAAAATTAAAATAAATTACGGAAGCCATAAATTAATTCATTATATTGTTTTTTTTTTTATTACTTTACAAAACCCTCTATCTAATAAAAAATTCGTTTACACATTAATTTTTTAAATGCAAAATCCTCTATAATCCATAAAATTGCCAATAATATAAAATTTTAAAAATAAATTATACGTGAGATTCAGTAGTCGCTTTTGAAAAATATTGTAGAACATAGAATTTTAAAAACATTTAAAAAATAAGCGAAATAAACAGTTTTTATGCTCTCCTGTAAAGTACTGTTTTTTAAGATAGAGGATATTGAATATAAGCCCTCGATATGTTTAGTATTTATTTTATTTATTATTACTTGTTTTATTAATAATAAATATTTAAATAATCAGTGTTTGTTTACTTTATATTTTTTTTTTACCAGTTTTATAATTTTTCCTACACCATTTCCACTTGTTATTTGAAAAATAACAACTATAATTTAAAAAAAAATTGCATTTGATTTTCAAAAAAAACAAACGTAATTTCAAATTTGCGAATCAAATTCAAGCGATTCTATTTGAAAATCGAAAAATAGAATTCGAAAACCTCATTTGTAATTCTAAAAATATCATGTTATTAAAAAAATTAGGTTTGTTTTTCAAAAAATAGCAAATGTAATTCAAAAAACCCTATTTGAAATTAAAAAAATACCATTTGCAACTTAAAAAATTCCAAATGTAATTCAAAAACTACCATTTGAAATTCAAAAAATACCAAATGTAATTCAAAAAATACCAAATGTAACTAAAAAAAAAAAAGAAATCGCAATAAAAAACACAATTGAAATTCAGAAAATTACAAATGTAATTCAAAAAATACCAAAAGTTATTTAAAAAAATACCAAATATAATTTAAACGATACCAAATGTCAACCAAAAAATAACAAATGTCACAAATAATAAATAAATTTGTTCAGAAGTAGAGGATTGAGAGCCGATTACAATAACTTACATTTTGAAAAAAAAAACATGTTCTTATGTCCATCTATTTCATACAGGAAACCACAGTAACAGTTACTCCCTCATTGAATTCTTTAGGTTTTAACACTTCGAAAATTGACGTGTCAAATTAATTTTCAATATATTTGAAAAACAAACAAGAATATTCGGTACAAATAGAAAAAAATTAGTTTCTTCAAACTTTTTTTATTTTTGTTTTTATTTTGACAGAAATTTCAAATATTTTTTTATTTTGTTAAAAAAAAAATATGAAAAAAATTGAAAAACTGAAAATTATAAATATTTCTAAATATTTCTTGGCAAATCTCTTGCAATTTTGATGAAATATAAGTCTTAAACTGTTAAATATTCGAATAATAGTCGTTATAAAGACTTGTCTGTAAAAACGCATTAAGAAACGTTTACGAATTAATCAGTTGGAATATCATATATGGCACAATATTTAACATATACTGCAGTACATGCTATCATACATTCCCATATATGAATTTTTTGTTTGGTTGTATGAACGAATATATGTTTCCATACATGGCTCACATCTACATACATGCTGATATATGAAACATTATATGCTCATACATGGAATCATGCATGTTCATATATTACCATATATTTTCATTTTCACCTGTGATGCATTATATGGATTTATTTGTCATGTTTCATATTGTGCAAAAGTTTCATATTAATATCATGTATTCTTTTCGAGTTAAAGGAGTATATATTTTATTTTTTCTGGAAAGTGGACTTAAAGAGTATATACTTTATAGAGCAACTGTGCTACTCACGGGTCTCGCGATAATTAGCAAATTCGCACCCAACCCTCACTAAGAGAGATATGTATTTAAAAACTATTTATAAAAAACGTGACCAAATAAATAGAGAAAGGGTTGAGAGGGGCAGATATTGATTGAAAACTTTAATCGCGTTTTCTGCAAAATCGTGTTTTTTGAGTTATGTCAATCTTTTAGTAAATGAGCTATGTATGATCATATAATAAAAATATATATGATCATATATGAACTTTTTTCACCGGGTACTAGAAAAATGAACATACATTTCCATACACGGCAAATATGATCATATATGTTCATATATAAGTGCATACATTATATATTTTTTTGTCAATTTTTGTTTAGAAATTTTTAAAAAAAAACTGCTTTAATAAAAAAAAAAACAATATAATTTAAAAGACCTTATTGCGATAAAAAGTTGTTTTAAATGGCAGAACATGTATAGTGTGTATTTATGTCAACGCAAACATTGTTTGTTATCGCATCAGAACGATATATTTGCCGATAATACGACATTTTAAACAGCAACTTAGAAATAAAGTATAATCCCTGCAGGAAATGTCAATAGTGAAAAAGTATTGATTCACTATTGACTGTGTCACCAGTACTACTAACCAAATATTCCCCAGGCAATGTAATTTGCTATAGACATTTCACATGTACGTGTCATTGAAAATCACTAGTGACATTAGAACTATTGACTAGGTAGTGAATAGGTATTTCTTATGGGACCATATGTAGACATTGGAACCAAAGATTCACTAGTGACTAGGTAGTTCTTATGGCACCATATGTAGACATTAGAAACATAGATTCACTAGTGACTAGGTAGTTCTTATGGGACCATATGCAGACATTGGACCAAAGATTCACTAGTGACTCGTTAGTTCTTATGGGACCAGATGTAGACATAAGAACCATATTTTCACTAGTGACTAATTAGTTCTAATGGGACCATATGTAGACATTGGAGCCAAAAATTTACTAGTGTTGATAAAGTAAAAAGTGTAGACGCTTAGTTGACAAAGTCAACAAAATAGTAGACAAAAGTGGAGACTTGGAGACACTTGACCCCAAGCTTCCTGCAGGGATACGACCACATTAAATTAAAACATTGTGAACAATATTAATATTATTCATTTTTTAAACAGGACGTTATAGATAGATATGCGAATTACTCAAAAATTTAAATTTTTCTTTTTATAAATATCTATTTATTAGTAAGATTTAATTATGAGATTGTACCTTAGAAACTTTAACGGAAAATGTGAACTTACAGTCAGGCAACAGATTTTAACACTTAAAACTTTTTATTTTGTTTGTTCCTCAATAAAAAATAAACACTTGTGTACAAATAAATTTATTTTTCTGGATGGATATTTAGTTTCATAAATTTTTTTAATTTTTGTTTTTTTTTTTTCAAAAACAAAATTTAAAAATATCAATACTGACATTTTCGACACCCGAAAATAATTTTTTTTAAATGTAATGTATATTTTTAAAATTTTTAGAGTTATTGTTATTTTCAAAAATTGATACTTCAGGCACTGTTGCCAGGTTTGACGATTTATCGTCATTTCGACGATTTTTAGTACCTGATTACTAAATGACGATTGGACGATATTTGCTTCCAAAATGACGATTTTTTGACAAACGTTTAATATGTCAGCAAAACATGTTTATTTGTTTATATGGATTCATGTTAGGTTTATTTTAATTTATTTTCTGCACTTAATAAAGGTAAACCCCACTGCAAATGTAGCTAAAAACAAATGAAATTTCACTTGAAAAAAGAACGACATACATTTTAGTAAATTCAACTAATATAGTCATTTGTTTTTTACTGTTCAAAAAATTAACTACAATTGTATTATTACTGAGTGCTTCAGTCAGTGCAGTGAAAAATAAACCAACATTAATTTGTTTTATTTTTTTAAATAAAAAAAAAAATACTGTATAAAATGAATGTAAAATCATAATACTGTAATTTAATGTGGTTTGTTTTTTAAATGAACTACAATTGTAGTCAAAAATTAAATGACTGTTTTTTCACTTAAAAATAAAGATACTGTATTACAACAGAAACAACGACAAATATTAACAGCAGAAGTTCTCTGAGTATGTGCTTACTTTTTTCATGGTTGTCAAACACTACCTTTTCATTACAATGGGGTTGCCTGCCACGGCCACACCAATCCCGTTATGAACGTTTTAAAGCTACGATTCCAGTAGTGGCATGTGTCTTTACATAGTTTATTTCATGGTTTATTTAGCGTTATTTTGACTTTAACTAGTTCAAGGTATTTCAATATCAAATGGGTTAAATAGAAAACTAAAACCGTTTACATAAGAAGAAACATGTCTTTAATGGAATCGCTTTTTTTAAATTTCCATTCCGCTATTAGTGTTACTGTGATAGCCAATCGTTATTATAAAATCCGATGCTTAAAAACAGGCCAAATAATAATATAAATAATTCTTCTTCAATTCTCCTTTGAAATTGCTTTTGTGTTCACACAGGAAAAGTTTGTTTCAGCAATTTTCGTATATCAACCTGCAGTGTTGAAAATTGCGGATGACAAAACGGAATTAGAGTACGGGCAAGTCTGTACTACCTTCCATTCTCTTTTTCTCCCTCTTCTATAAACTCAAGAATTGCGCAAGTAAAATTGCCGTGTGTGAACCGGGTCTAATGCAATTTGAAAATTTAATTCGTTAATGGAAGTCCAAATTTAATAATTAAAGAAAATAACATTGTTATAGAATTTCTAAACTATGTAAAAGAATTTAAGATTTAAAAATTGTGCTACTGAAGTGGTGTTTACAGAATTATGTAGAAGGAATTAACAGTTGAAGTGGTAAAGTGCTATCGTTATAAAATATCATGATTTTCGAAGTTTAAATTGCAGAAAAGTGTAAAAAATCGTATTATATTACACCGATAGTACATGAGCACTTGAAATATGAATTACATTATTATTCTTTTGTTTTTATTAAAACTTTATCCCACTTGTAACAAATATTTTTCGTTTTAACGATTTTTGAAAATATAATGACGATTTTGACGATTTTTATTGGAAAATTGGACGATTTTATGCTCAAAATACCTGGCAGCACTGACTTCAGGTGTAAAAAAAAATTGGATTCTCTTTCCACTTAAGCGATAAATCACAAACTTAAACGCTATTTTTTTAGAAACTAAGGATTGTAATTAGAGATGGTGATTCGCGTCAATCACGCATGATCGCGAGTGAGTGTGAGTAAAATCCAAATTTACTCATGTGAGTGTGAGAAAACAAAAAATCTCATGAGTGATATTATTCTCTCGTGAGTGTGAGTGAGTGTTCGTCAAAACTGACTCACGTGCCCATATCTAATTGTAATGCATATCTTCAAAAACTTTTGAAATTTACAATCAATTGTAATTTTGACTATTTTTTTAAATTTTCAACATTAAACCGCTATAACTTTCGCGGTATAAAGTTAAATGCACAACGAACGGAATTATGTTTATTACATATAGTATTTCAAGTCTACAAAAAAGCGTCATTAATGTGCGATTAAAATATGTTTAATTTTTTTTAACCAAAAAAATGAAAATATTTTCAAAAATGTCCATTAAAAATGTTAATGTGAACTCAAAAACAATTTTTTTTAAAATAATTTTTACAACTGCATTATAGCATGCTAATGAAATACAATAAAAAATATGAGCCTTCGAAGTCATAAATAGTAAAAAGCAGCATTTTTTTTAACAACAAGACACACTGGGTAGAACTTCTAAAAGTGCATTAATATTAAATAAAAAAAATTGAATTTACTACTTCACCCCTATTACCTCACTACCCTAAACTCCCCTATGTATATGATTAATATTTTGTTTAAAACAAAATTTAAAAAAATTATCAACTTTGGTGATTTAAATTCTACTTTTTCTCTTTTTATAATAAGGGTGCATATTTTTAATAGCGATTTTTAAATTTAGGGCATACTTTTGTTTTTTAATTTAATGCTGCCGATTTTGAATTGGGATTTAAAATATAACCCTACATAAATTATACCTACAATGTTTTTTTTTAAATCGCATTTAAAATTGAGGTCACCATTTATATTTTTTATACTCAATTCTTCCCCTTCATTCAATATTTATTTTTTTTGTTTTTGTTTAAACATTTTTACTATCGTCGACTATCAATCTTTTTACACTGACGCTATCAATTGCACTATTTTTCATCTTCTCCATAATAAATAGTGTTGCAGGCGCACATTAGCGGTTTCTCTTTTTTGTTCATGTCCTGTTTGTTTAAATTGCTGGAGATTTTTTTTTATCATATTTTATGCCAAAATGATTTAGGTTAAAGGTTTTGTTTGTTATTTTAAAAATTGTAAATATAATATTTAAATAAAATCAAATTTGTTATACGATTTTTTAGGGAAAATGTTCTTTTTCCAAAAGATATTCAATAGATTGAAGTTTGGAAATAGAAAATAATCCGAGGGACCTAAATCTGGCGAAAAAGCAAAACACTCTATTGAAACACGACACTGTTTTTGTTCTATTGTGATTAAACGCTAACAGATTTCTCCAAATTGCGATGTATAGCACTTTTTTAAATGCCTATCACTTCAGCCAGTTCCCGCACTTTCAGCCGACGATCATCCAATACCGTTTTGTGGACTAGTCGACCAGTACGGTGTTCGTCTTGACGAAGGAGCAGACTCCTTCAGAGTACAATATAGCTCGGCTTTAATATTGGTTAGACTGAGACCTTCGAAAATAAAAGTATTGAATTATATAACGGTGAAGAGTTTTTTTTCCATGTTTACAAACTCATTGAGAATACTACACAATGTTGCGCCTTGAAACTTAAAACATATGTTTTATAAGGTTGACACTTCCCACAAAAGTAATTTTTATTATTGCAATACAAACGACGTAGTTTTTTACCACTTGTACCGAATTTTTCGGTAAAGCATATAAAAAATATTCTAATATTTTTATATCTAAAACATATAAAAATATTAGAAAATGAAGTAGGATCGCCAAAAATTTGTATTCAAATTAAAATTTGTTTCAATTTTGTTTATTAAAACTTTGTATGTATGGTTTGAAGCTGCTTCAATAGTTACCATATATATAAGGTGGCGCAAAAATAACCTTCCGATGTTTTTTTTTTTTATTATGTATTTATTATGTATAGCATTTTCTGATAGGAGGATTACTTTTGCGCCACCTTATAGAACTTTAAGTTGGCAACACTTTTTTAACTGGCGGCCATTTTGTCATCTGTAAAGTGATTTATGTTTAGTTTGGTTTGCCATTTCAACATGAATAGACTGACGCTTGAACAACGCTTCCAAATTGTACAAATTTATTTTGAAAATCATGGTTCTGTTCGAAATACGTATACGCGCTACGTCTATTTTACGTTCAACATAATCGTCCATCAGAGCAATTAATTGGATTAACTATGGAACGTTTTTGCATCACGTTTACTCTAAATGATAATATGTATCCACTGAGACGTCGTACAGTGCGTGCAGTGCTTTATGGGCTGGTGGAATCATTGGTCCGTACTTCTTTAAAAACGATGCTGGTCAGAACGTTACAGTCAATGGTGACCGCTATAGAGCCATGATTACTGACTTTTTCGTTCATCAATTGAACAACCATGATTTGCAGGAGCTGTTGTTTCAACAAAACGGCGCAACATGTCACACAGCACGTGCCACAATTGATTTATAGAAGGAAACGTTTGGTAACTGCATAGTTTCACGTTTCGGAACCGTGGCCTCCAAGATATTACGATTTAACGCCGCTGAACTATTTTCTGTGGGGATATGTGAAGTCGCTAGTCTACGCCGATAAGCCCGAAACGATTAATCACGTGTAGGTCAATCAGTTTGTTTTTATTATAAGAATTGGAAATCGAATTTTAAATATAAAAAATGCCAAATTATAATAAAGTTATTTTTCAATAAAAAATACCAATTTTTAGTAAAAAAATTGGCTGATTTTGGTAAATCGGTTTTCATAAAGGGTTTACTAAATTTTATTAAACTTTAGTCATGTTTACTGTTTTTTTTACTACTTTCATTTTAATAATAATCACAGACACGTTTGGTCAAATTAGCTAAACGGTCTGCTGCACAGAGAGAATTTTTTGACGAACTTTTATGACATTTTTTCACTAAACTAATGAAGTTTTCTTCACAACGTGAATTTCTTAAACTTTATGAAAAAGCTTCATAGTTTTAATGAAACTATTTCTAATGAAACTTTTTCATTAGTCGTACACTCACAGAACTTCTGCTTTAAAAATATGTAGTTGTTTGGGTTGTAATACAGGTTCTTTATTTTTAATATAAATGTCAGTCATTTGTAGAACAAATTTAATTTGTTACTAACCTTGTAGTTCAAAACAAAAACAAACCACATCAACTGACTGTTTTATGATTTTACATTAATTTTTTACAGTCGTATTTTGTTATTTAAAAAAATAAAAAAAATAAATGTTTGTTTATTTTTTTAATTTTTACTACAATTGTTAGTAATTGTTTAAACAGTAAAAACAAATGACAAATGTTAGTTGTATTTAATGAAATGTTAGTAGTCCTTTATTCAAGTAAAATTTCATTTATTTTTGACTACAATTGATGTCGTCTTTACATACATAATATAAGTTGTGTATGAAATTTTTAGTAAATAATATGAAATTTTTCATTAAATTTTATGAAAAATTGCATTAGTTTAATAAAAAGTTTTAATGGACAGTGCCATTGACAATTCATAGATCTAATCTAAAAATTTATTGATATCAAGCAGATAATTCTCTCAGTGTGGCCTAAAAATACAGTTTTTACCGTAACTTTTAAAAACTTCTTTGTTTGAGTGTATTCATCATATACACCCGGTTGCTCTCTCTGTGTTGCAAAGTACCCCAGCAAAATTTTATCGCACCGGTTGCTTCTTAATCTATTCTAGAACAGGTTCGTTTACCACCTGGTCTATAGAATAAGTTCTTAAACTCATATCTGGGAATCAAAATCACATAATGTTACTGTCCCAGTTTTATAACTGGTTCTAAAGCAACCTGTTCTAGTTTGGAAGAAATCAAACAATTGCTAATAGAACACCATACTTCAGCGCGCGTTGTGGTGTAATGGTTAGATTGTAACCCAGAAAGTTGCGGGTTCGATTCCCAGCGATGGCAACATTAATTTAGAAAGAATAATTAATATAAGTTTATTAGCGCATTTCTTCGGTGTTCCTATAGCACTTAACACAACCTTAATGTAACTTCCCTTTTTTTTTAAAGGCTCTATTCTACAGGTAATGATTTGTTGTTCTCAAAATCTAAACTAAACTTTAGATGTAGTACAATTGGTTAATTTTTTTTTGTTTGGGAGATTTGTTACCACTGTACTTACTATTAATATTTAATCTACAATTTTAATGATTACAATAATTTAATTAAAAGTTCTCAGGTTATATGGTATAAACATTGAAGATACTTCTTTCGAATTGCTTAATAACTCCCCTAAATCAGGCCCTTTAATTTAATTATGACATCTTTTGTCTGTAGACATTATTATTTAATTGAAGTCCCAGACAAACTAAAGCAACTAGTAAAATATTTCATGTCGTTCTGTCAAAGCAAATCCCAATAGTAAAATAACAAAAGCAAACGAACAAATAAAATAGAAACAAGCAGCCGTTGTATCACAAAGTACATTTATAAGCAAAATAACTATAAACATGACATCAAAAACACATCCTAATTTCTCAACAAAAAGGACCTGTGTTTCCTGTGTTGGTTACTATTTCTTCTTAGCAAAACTCCTTGGGTAGAAACAAATTTGGTATATACAACAGGAAATAAAGTAAATTACTCACTTTAGTTTTATATGTTGTACGATACGATAGAGAATAAAGATACAATACAAGCAAATGTCTTTTCATGGACATTATTAACAAAAAAAAAAAACTAAACTTTACTAAATAACTGACCATTTGTTGTGATATGCCTTCCTAGAATAAGTACACTCAAAAAAAAAAAAAAATTTCGTAAAGTTAGTAAAAATGTTAGTTGAGTCAGAAAAACTTATGCTGGGAGGATCCTTGCAGAAAAATTGCTAATATTACAACTTTTCTTCAGACACAAAAGAGATATTCCGTACGGTATACCGTGTTAAAATATAGAAAAAGTGCTAAAAATCCACCTTGAGCCAAAAAATTCGTATATCCATTAAATTGTTAAATTGTAAAACGAATGATGCAGAAGTTCTTATTTTTGGGGCTACTTTCACGTGCGATTCTCAGAATTATGTCCCAAAATCATGTGTTGTACTGTGTATAAGTACTGCTGTGAAAATAATTTTTTTGCATGGATATATTTCTGTGGAATGTCGTCCTCAATGTGAGATAAGCAAAAAAAAATTATTTTTTGGAATAGATTTTTTTGGAATCTTTGAAAAACTCGAATAATTTAAATTCCAAAATTTTTTTTTAAATTTCAATTGCAGATTTCTAATCTTCATTAAAATTAAGCTCGGATTTTAGAAATTTGTTTATATAAGTCCTGGTTTACACAAGGCAATTTTACTTGCGCAAGTTTACTTCAATTCTCCTCTGAACTTGCTTTTGTGTTCACACAGGAAAAGTTTGTTTCAGCAATTTTCGTATATCAACCTGCAGCCAACTTCGTGTTGAAAATTGCGGATGAGAAAACAAAACGGAATTGGAGTACGGGCAAATCTGTACCCCCTTCCATTCTCTTTTCCTCCCTCTTCTATAAACTCAAGACTTGCGTAAAAGTAAAATTGCTGTGTGTGAACCGGGACTAACAGGTAAAGAAGTTGGATTTTTACGTACAGCTTTTCAGAAAATTTTACAATTTTAACAAAAATGTATGTTTCTACGTATATTTTTTTTAAAAACAGCGAATAACTTAAAGGCTTTTAATTTTTTTTTAGTTTTGATTCCATATCCCTTTCCTTCTCATAAATTTAGACTTGATTGGAAAATTTTGTTAGGGTACATTGAGTAGATTAAGTATTAAATTAAAGTCAATCCTAAATTTTTGAGAATTTGTTCTAGAGACAAATTACTAATTCTTAAAACTTAACTTTTAAACGTGCACATGGAGTTTTTAAACATTAAGGAATAGGGGAAACCTTGTGGAGGTCGCAAAATTGAACTTTCATCTTTTATTCAAAACATTGCTAAATATCATAAAAACACTTTATCTTTTAAAAAGAACTACTTGAGACTGACATTTATTGTTTTGTACAGTCGCACCAAAGCGTATTTTACATTTTCATTTTTTTCTGCATTCTCAATTTATCAAAATATTTTTTGTACAGTAGCACCAAAGCGTATTTTATTTTTGCCTGCTTCTTAAATTTTCAAATTTATAAAAAAATATCATTCAGTTAGTTAATTTTTTAAATTATTTTATTTAATTTATTTATTGGTTTATTTATATTTTTTTCAAACAAAAGAAAAAAAGAAATGAGCAAAACACGGTTTCATTTTGTGTGGTTGTGTTTGTATCTTATCTTTTTTCTCTACTTCGTCCATACCCTCAAAAAAAGAGTCAGCAAGGTCAGCAACATTTTTGCTGGCAGGATCCTTGAAGAAAAATTGCTAATGTCAGAAAAAAAAAATATTAAATTCAGCAAAAATTTTGATAAATTTAGCAAATTTCTTTGCTGATATTAGGAAGGATCCTCCCTTAAAACATGTTGCTGATTTTACTGACTTTTTTTTTAGTGTACAAGCTGCGACATCTACGTCTGGTCTTTTTACTTGTTCTCCATGCTATCAATTTGTTTGTTTGTACAATTTTAATAGCAATGTAAATTAGTTTAACATTAGTTCAAAATTAGTATTTTTTAAAATCGTTTAACTAAAATTTTAGCTGAAAATGCGATGTCATTGCTGAAAGTTAGTTAAATATTTTAAATAGACTTTTAAAAAAATTTTCAACAAATTTTTGTTTTGAGTGTAATAGACATGAACATAAATATAGCACGGCTGTTCTATAATAACGAAAACACGGCTCGACATCATAAAAATTAATAAGGTGCTGATTATCAATTCTTTATATTTCGGGCATGCTGATTTCAATGGCGTTGTTTATTTTTTGATTTGTGGTACAGTTTTTCCGCAAAATGACTTTAAAGTTTGACGTATCTTCGTGCTGTTTTTCTATACAAAAATTTGCAAATGCAATAAATCTGATTTATTTCTATTGAAATCTAAGAAAAAAATACCAGTGTTGATATTTATGGTACATATTTGATTACCAAAGCTTAAAATCGAACTCAGTGTGAAGCGTTTTTTTTAATTTTTTCGGTTTTCGCGAATTCTATCGCTTAATAATTCGGGCTAATCAAATTTTTACACAGTGGAGAGTCATTTAAGAGGAGTTATATAAGTAAGAAAAAAGTTATTTTATCAAAACATTTTTAATGCAAAATTCGCGATTTGTCTAAAATTTTACATGGTACCATAGCTTTACAGGATGACCCCAAGATTCAGCCTTTAGTTTGATATGTAAATACATTCCAAAAGTATGTTTCCAAATTTTGAGCATCTAACTACATGAGATGCCCACCAATTTGTAGTTTTTCGGACTTTTCTCTAAATTGGCAACAGTAATTGGAAGGATAAAGTCATTTGGGAAGAAAATGTGCTTTTTTTATGCCCCTAATTGTATTTGCTATTTAATTGTAGGTACCTATTAAAATCTAGGGGTATGATATCCTTTTACCTACAATTACAAGTTTAGATTACCTGTTTCTCTGCTTTTTGTGAACTAAAGTTAAGAACATGTTTTCAATTGTACACATGTCGACAACGACACAAAACATATTTCTTCGTTTTTCGTTGTTTTTTTTTATTGGTCATCATCTGTCTGTCTGCAGGTTTAACTATTTTCATTTTGCCTATTATTCTATACAATATTTATATCCAATTTGGTTCAGTTTTATATTCCTTCATACGACAATGTCCTGCACCTTGTATGTATTTTTTACTCTAAGGGTGAACATTAAACATGTACAAGTAAAATTTTGTTGCAAACAACAACTGGAAATAAAATGTTGTAGTAGTTGCAAATTAAAATGACCTAGCAGCATACACTTAAATATAATATGCATACATGCGTCATTCCATGTCAAACCGAACGATTTTTGACATCACGATTTTTGTTGGTTTTGAAATTTGACAGTCGTAATCTTATTTCAAAAATATTTGACACTTACTTTTGGAAAAAAAAAACTGTGAATTTGCTTTTAAGGAGTTATTTGTGTTTAAAAATAAAAAACACATGTACAAATGTTTCGACATACCAATATTTAAGTTGATATATTTTAAAAAGTAGTAGTAGACCGATTTTAATAGTTGATGGCTTATTTAATTGGTCTAGATCTTTACTTTTTGTAAATGTATTTAAATATATATGTAGTGGCACTTTTTATTTATTTTTTTTTTAAGTTTTCAACTTTCTTTTGTGTTTTTGACTACATTTGACCAAAAATTAAAAATTATAATATAACCACTTTTTGTTTTAAATAAAAAATTTTAACTGAATATTTTAACTATTACCGAAATTCAGTTTTTTTGTTTATTTTTTTTATTGAATAACAGACAGAAAGTTAAAAAAAAAATATATTTATTTGTTAATTTAACTATATATTCCAATGAAACAACTTGAACGATTAACTTTTTAAATAACTGTTGACATTTTAATGAAAAGTTCTTGTGAGCGAAGTTGTATTTGAATTTATTAAATCGTCTGATAAAAAGTATAAAACAATTAAAAAAAAACGAAAACAATTCAGTAAAAATAATTTTAAAAAACCTTTAGAAACAAAAAGTAACACTTAAAATTCAATGCTTTCAGTCTTTTTACATATACATAGTTAATAAACTACGCGTTTTGCTTCATATATTTAGTGAACTAACTATTTAGAAATAACTAATTCTGTACCATCAGGTGTTGCTAAAAAGTTTTGAAAACACTTGCAATCTTCATCAAAACTTATTCTTATTCATAGCTCGGCTTTAATTAGATCGAATGACATTATATTCCTACACTCAGGGAACTTCTGCTTTAAAAATATGCAGTTGTTTGGGTTGTAATACAGTTTCTTTACTTTTAATGTAAATGTCAGTCATTTGTAGAACAAATTTAGTTTCTTAATAACCTTGTAGTTCATTTAAAAAATCAAACCACATCAAATTACTGTTTTATGATTTTACATTCATTTTTTACAGTAGTTTTTTGTTATTTAAAAAAAATAAATGTTTGTTTATTTTTAACTAACATGTGGTTCATTTTTACTACAATTCATTTTTACTACAATCTTTGGACCAGGCTTCCAGCGTGCTTTACCTATGGGAAAATATCCGTCCATTTTTCAGGCCAGTCAGGCTGCACTGAGGGCCTTAATGGCTTATAAGGTGTCGTCCGGGTTGGTCATGGAATGCATTCAGACTCTCAATAGGCTCGGTAGGGGCAACTCTCTAACCTTGGGGTGGATTCCTGGTCATAAGGGGCATGAGGGCAACGAGAGGGCAGATTGTCTTGCCAACCGCGGGGCCCGAAGGCCCTTTATTGGTCCTGAACCATTCTGTGAAATACCTACGGAGTATGTTAGGGAAAGGCTCAGGGCATGGAGAGAGTCTGAATTCTCTGGTTACTGGGAAAACTCTCCTGGTCAGCGCCAGGCTAAAAGATTGATCTCGTTTTCCAGTAGGGCGTCGAGGCGACTCTTGTCGCTTGAAAGGGGGGGGGGGGGTTTGAGGACCCTGGCGTCGTACTTAACTGGACACTGTAATCTCAGATACCATCTGCACAATAAGGGTCAATCGGACAAGAATATGTGTAGGTTTTGCGAGATGGTGTCTGAGACCTCGGAGCATGTTCTCTGCGAATGTCCCAGGCTTTGTGATAGGAGACTTAGGTTTCTAGGTGATCGCTTCATTTCGCCTTCCGACATCGCGAACATTTTGCCTAATATGATAATTGGCTTTATAGGTAGCTTGAATCTGTAGGTAACTTTAGGCAGCACAAAAGACCTACATTGGTCGCGGTGCATAGTGCCTTCTGATCTAATCTAATCTACTACAATTGTTAGTCATTTTTTGAACATTAAAAAACAAATGGCAATGTTAGTTGAATTTACTGAAATGTAAGTCGTCCTTTCTTTAAGTGAAATTTCATTTGTTTTTAACTACATTTGCAGTGGTCTTTACCTGCATAGTATTCTAAGTGTATAGTTAGAATACAAATTATTTGAAATACTAAAGGGGTTTTCACAAAAAGTTTTCACGGTATTGGAAAAACAAATGAGATCAGTTTTTAAACTCTGCTGATCTCTGTAAATTTTTCGAAAAAATGGGATCATATTGTATCAGTTGTCTCGAAGTACTCGATAATCGTTATATAAATTATCATTATCAACATCCTTTGAAATCCCTAATAATTTAGGAAGCTCTGACAGCGTATTGCGAGTTAAAAGAGATTTGGTTTTTATGTTTAAACATGAAACTATTTTAAAGACTGATTTTTATCCAAAGTCAAACCGTTGGGCTTAATAACTAATTTTTCTTCTTAAAAAATCATTAGCTTCGCCATAAAATTTCAATGAAATGTTCATTCGCTTTTTACAAAATTTTGTTTAAGGAATGCCATGCAAAAAAATTAAAAAAAAAAAATTTGTTAAGTGTTTTTGGTTGGTTTTATAGTCTAGTCTACACACATATTGAAATTTTCAGAGTGGGACGACGCACTGTGGAAAATCGTAGTACACGGCCACTCCATAATTCGTTTTTATAAATGTTTGAATTACGCAAAAAATGAGTATTGTCATAAAGCTAAGATGCCAAACTATAATAACTTGAAAACTTATTCTATATTTTCCATAGTAATATTCGAAAATTAAGCCCGAATTTATTTTTTTCGACTAAAATAATTTAAGGATATATTCAAATGAATATATCTAAGGTATTTAATTTAACAACATAGGAGTATTATGTCTTTTTTGGAAATTCAATTAACTGAAGATTCTGATTATTTTATTAGTTAGCTTTAAGGTTTTTTCTAATAAAATTAAAATTGACTCATCTGCAACATTTAACGTTTTTTGCAGCATTCCAGAACGTTGCTAAGGATTTTAAATATTCGCTGCACTTAGCTACACGCTCATATATACATGATTATAAGCTCAATTTATTGTTAAATTAATGTATATAAAGTACACACTGAGAATAAATTGGTTGGAATTCCATTGTAACGAACAAAATTTAATCATTATTCAATAATTTTAATTGTAAGTACTAAGAATTCATCATCAGAATAATTAAACTATATTGTAGACAGAAACTATATAAAATTAACCAAAAACACAGTCACATCATTCAAACTATTAGTTTTCCTTATCAATATTGAACAAATATTATCTTCTACATTACCTTTAATACCAACAACCAACCACTTTTCGGAGATTGTATCCCTTGCATAAAATATTTGCAGTTAAAATCGAATATTAGTTTCGCCTGCAAAAAAAAACAATCACTCTATCTAAAATATAAGTTTTCCTTACCAATTTTAAAATAATATAAAGTTTTTTAATAGTTTCGGTAACTCTAATAAAATATTAAGATTAGCAACCCAATTTCTGTTGTACATACATATCTATTTTTAGACATTCATATTTAAATTTGAAAGAAAAAAATTATTCAAGTTAGTAATTTGAAAATACAAATTCAAATTGGGTGTGGGCTAGAGGTAAAGTAATTGCCTGACAAGCAGAAGGTCACCGGTTCGAGTCCAGTTCGCGGCACAAGAATTTTTTTTAATTAAGTAATTTTAAAGTAATATATTTATTTGTTTATGGTTTTGGTAACTCCTATAAAATATTGAGATCAGCAACAGAATTTCTGTTGTACAGACAAATCTATTTTTAGACAAATATTCAAATTTGAAACTACAAAATATTCAAGGTTGAAATTTAAAAAAAGCATATTTAAATTGGGTTTAGGCTAGAGGTAAAGTACTTGCCTGGCAAACGGAAAATCGCTGGTTCGAGCCCAGTTCGTGGCATATAATTTTTTATTAATATAACAAATTATGTTAAACGCATGTGAATCTATTTATAGAATAATGTAGTGCATAAACATAAAATTTTCAATTGTTACAATAAAAATTCGAAATTTGTAAACAAATGTAGGTTGTTACAATAGTATTAAAATTTAGTAATAGGTAGTGATAGTACGTGGAACTACAAAAATTCGGTTGGCAAAAAATTTTCTGTGTGTAGTTACATATTTGTGCTTAAACAAATGTTAAATATACAAAAATGCATTTAAGCCAAATAATAAAATGTACCATTTTATTTATATGGAAAATTAACTGTTTTTAAAAAAGTATTTATTAAATTTGTCTTATTTATGTGTTTTGTCAAAAAGCATCGTATTTTCCAGTAGTCGGCATGACTGAAAAAATCAATTCGTACGGAAATTAAAATTTGTATTTATTTAATTTAAAGTAGTTTACCTACACCTACACCTACACCCACACATATTTAATATTTTTATATATGCAGACGAGATCTTTAAAATTTAATTCCATTTTAAGAGCTTTGATTGCATAAAATAAAAACTAATAACTTACAAGGAAAAACAGTCTTCATAGTGTACACTAAGATTTTCACTAAACTTTATTTAAGGTTCTACAACTTACATTTTGGGGTCAAAAAAGACGTGTAAATACATACACAAAAATGTAAAAGTTCTTTTTTTTAAAAAACCCCAACCCGGTTTTTTAATTCATTGTTTTTTTTTTTTGACAATCTAATCTAAAATTTATTATGAATAAAAAAATAAATTCATTTTTTCCCCGAATTTCAGATTAATAGAGTTTTCTTTTTCTATATCACTAAAAAATCAAAACTAATTCCGAATTGAAAAAAATATACATAATTCATTAAAATTTTTCATGAAAAAATCTATTGATATAGTCAAATATCTCGCATTTTCCAAATTGATTTTGAGTTATAACCCTTTTGTTGAACAAGTAAAGGGTGATTTTTTAAGAACTTTCGGATTTCATTTAAAAAAAACACATAAAATTTAGAGAAATGTATGAAATCTTTATTTGAGTCGATAGAAGGGTCTATATAGTTCAATGTTTAAAGATGATTTCATGTAAATGTTGACCGCGGCTATGCCTCAAATGGTTCATACGCTATGTCCAATTTTGGCATACTCCCTCCAACATATCGGCCGAGCATGAATTTTGATTCATGCTCTGTCAAATTATAGTAAAAAACTGAACATGTTTAACAGTAAAAACAGCTTAGCTGCCAAAAACAGTGTTGCCAAAAAGAAAGTTTGTTAATAAATCAGCCTTTACAATTTGTAATATGTGGAATTTAACTTCAGCGATTATTTTTTTAATCCAAAATGTACTATACAGTAAAAAACTCACAAAATTATATTAACAAATTTTTGTTTGCATATTACAAGTTAAAAATTTTATTAAAAAAAAATTCGACAAATTTTCATTGATTAAATGATTTGTTTTGTGAAAAAACCATAAAAAAACTGTAATGGAAAAATTAACAATATTAATGAATTTTTATTCAGTTAATGAAATTATTCATTAAATCAATGTATCAATTTCAATGAAATCGATTCATTACTACTATGAAGGAAAATGCTATCAGTGTACAAGTGTTTAAAATACATCAATTTAATAATCGGCCTATCGGAACATTTTTCATGTTTTTTAAATTTTGTAAACACAGATTACTTATTAAAAAACTTTTTAAACTTTGTCCAAAAATGCGTATCAAATATTTAAAAAATACGACTACGTCTGCCAAATTACAAAACAAACAAAAATCGTGATATCAAAAATCGTTCGCTTTTACATGGAATGACTCACAAGTATGATAAAAAATAACAATTTGTATGTGCTGCTTATTTAAGGGATAAAGGGAAGTGTTTCTTCAAAGAGGATGCTTAGTAGGAAATATAAACAAGTTTCTTTTCTTGAAAAAGTGAACTTTTATTTAAAAAAATCCCTTTTTATAAGTAGCCGGAAATGGAAAACATGTGTTTTCAATAAAAAGATGTTTATATCGGCATAAACTTCCTAATTGAGTAGTCATTTTAAATAATGTGAGCAAGTGTTTTTTTAATATGTAATTGTCTTAAGCTTGTCTAAACAAATTCTTAAATTAAAATTTGAAAATAAAAATATTTTTGTAGCATATTGTTTGTTAGCGAGGAACTTGAAATTTGGTATGTGCTTTCTTAATCACTCGTATACATCCGCTTAGAAGCGATGTAACCCGACGCGGACACTCTGATTGCTTATGTATAATGTCTCCTGGTTGGCCAATTAAACTAAAGTATAAATTTGTCAACAAAAGACAAATTTGTTTATGTGATGCCAGATTGTAACGTATTTACAACGAAAATTGCAGTTTTTAGGGCAATTTCAACCGAAAATTAAAAATTTTGTCAAAGTTAATGTGGCATCATCGTGTAATTTGACATTTCTTAAACTATAACTGAAAAACAGAGAGATTAACTTAACAGCCAATAAACTAAATTTAATTGACATACCAAAAAATTGGCCTAAGGGGTGAAAAAGATGGATCAAAGTGATCCAATTTTTCGTTTTTTGTGTTTCTTTTATTTTGGTTTAGAAAAAACAAATGCAAATTCGGTATCAAATGAAAGGTATTTGGAAGATCTATCCAGTGGAGCCAAACAAATGCTAAAAGGTTCTCAAACAAAAAAAAAAAATTCGAAAATACTTTAAACCCCAAAATTTTATTGGGCAGGTATGTTTCTAAGCGAATATCTGTGTCTCATGGACCCTATTCACTTACCAAAGTTCACTTGCTAGACGACATTTTTGAAAATTCTTATGGAGAGGAAAAAAAAAAACAGAAAAGTTTCCCCCTTGGCGGCCTGGCCAAATCCCTTTGGTTAGTGATTTGAAATTTATTTTTTGATGGAACATATCCATCAAATACGACCTTAAAATAATATGATACCTCGGCGAATAAAAACGCAAAGTAAATGACGGAACTTGCTCAAAATTTGACAGGAGTCTACTATCAGGTGGTACTTGATGGGAGCAGTGTTGCATTTCATATAACTACAAGGGAAGTTCGAAAAGTCACGGACTTATTGATCCGCTCTCGTACCTTAAATTTAATTAATTTTGTGAAGTATTTATAAAACGCGCACCATATTAACCCAGTAATCCATTTCGGTCTTGAACGTGTTAAATATAATAAAATATTAAAAAAAAATCATGCTACTGAATAGATGTAATATTGGTAAAAACAACATGGGCAAAGAATTTTGCGAGTGATACTGGCAAAGCACTTGCTTTACAAACAAAACAGTGTTTTTCAAGTAGAATACTAGTTTTAACTTCAGTAATTTTTAAAAAGGTGTGTTTTACAAACATAACAGGGGTTTGCCAGTACTAATTTTTTGTACGGTTGGCAATTTCTACCTGGGAATGTATAAATTTAGTATATATATCCATTTTTATAAAATATGTACGTATAATTCTTTTAGTGTTGTTCGTTCTGCAGTGTAATGATTTCCAGTTTATACTTTTTTAAGAATTTTTTAGCACACGTGCACGTGAAAGATTTTTTTTTTATAATTGCATTTAGTATTTCTTCGGGTGACTTTCAAAAGCAATTTTAATTTATCTTGCCTCTTTGAACTCTAACAACAATTGTGATTCTTTGTAATGTTATCTAGATAATATGCCTCAATGAACCAGGTTAGGGCTTTTTTAGGCAAACACTCAGAGAATTATGTTGGTAAATTCAACTGATAAGGAAGTTAAAATAAACTGAAATTCATATTATGAAATCTTATAGACCTTAATTTTATTTAAATAAATAAATTAAAAAATATAGTTGTTTTTAACTGTTAAAAGCAATTGATAAATGTAGTCAAATTTATAGTCAAATATATATATATATATATATATATATATATATATATATATATATATATATATATATATATATATATATATATATATATATGTATGCACAGCGCATACTCTAGAGACATTTATTCATTCCCCCGCATAGTTTAGGGACATTTGCTTACTTTGGGGACTGTCCCCAAAGTTTTCGCGCCTTTTCATACATCTAGCGTTTAAGATGAGAACAATTTTGTCTATACACCGCATATTTCGGCGACAATTTTGGGCGTGTCCCTATAGTATGCGCTGTGCATACATATATATATATATATATATATATATATATATATATATATATATATATATATATATATATATATATTTTTTTTTTTTAAATTAATTAAAATTGTAGTAAAAAACAATTGACAGGAACTCTCAGATTTTTCAGTTTTCTAATTTTAATTTTTTTATTTTCATGTTCAACTTAAAACACTGATATTTAAAAGTATGTACAGTGGACTCGCGAAGACGTGAACTAGTTTTCAAATTTGTTCATGTTTTCGCTTGCCAAAATTTTAAAATAAAAAATCACAATTTAACCTCAGAAATAAACTTTAAAAATCATACCAATAAACATTATTTTTCAACTACTACTCTACTTTATAACACATTACTAGTACTACACTAGTGTAAATTAAAATCTGTATAATAAAGGGTAGCAAAAATAATACTAATTCACTTAAAAAAGTTTTTATTTTTTCATGGGATACTTTAATTTTTGTAAATATTTTTATAATTTTCAAGACTTAATATTATTAGAGGAAAACAAATTGTTGGCTTGCGAATGTTTTGCAATACATTCGTGCTACCCTTTAGTGTATAACATTTAAACAGTACTTTTTGGTACCTTTTTATGTGCTTATTTTAGTTTCTTTAATGTTTTGTTTCTATGTTCATTATTTTCGTATCATGTTATTATCATACATCGTTGGGAAGGTTATTAGAAAAGATATAATATAGCGCAAAAATAATTACTTCGTCGCATATTAGAAAAATATATAAAATGCAAAAAAACAGTATTTTTTGTATGGTAGCCTACCTTAAATTTGCGAATTAATTATATTTTTTTACATGACCGTAGGGCACTCTAACAAAAATATGAAGTTTGATACCCATATTGCCTATATTTTATGCTCCGGGTAGCCACCATAATGCAAAATATAGTGTTTCGGAAATAACCCGACAAACCTCGAAGTAGCTGGAATATCGAAAAAATACAAAATACGTGTCCGCTTAAACTTAAATTGAATATTAGTAGACTGAAAAAACTCAAAAAAATTTGTAGAAAAATTATATTTTAGTTAATTTACGCGCTGAAAATCTTAAAATTTTTTTTTGTTATTCTTTTAAAAATAGTTTAAAATACTTTACAAAATATAAAAATGGTAATATTCAAGGCACGAATTAATTTAATATCTGAAAATATATAGAAATAATTATATATAAGAAAAACAAATTATCTTTCAACTACTTACATCAATGGTTGTCTAAATGATGGCATTTTTTTAGAAACAAAACAGAAAGAAATAACAAAATATGAAATATACAAACCTTTTCTTTTTGCAATAAGAAAAAGAAAACATACAATACTACTTAAGTTGTGTGTCCTATGTCTACCTGAACGTATATTTGTTTGCAATTTCACCACACTACACTTATAGTCACTATAATCATTTAGTTCACAAATACACATTTAATCTTTATTAAATTTAAATATTTTATTTTGTCTTTAATTTAATTAATAGAAAATTACTTTGCCAAGCGGGTGATTACACAAAATTTAAGTTTTTTTTAACCGCAATTTATATGTATACGAAACACATTGTTGGCGTCTTTTTGTATTATTATGTGTGAAAACCAAACTCTTCCTTGGTTGATTTTTTTATATGTCTTACAAGAGTTGAACTTTTTAGTATAATTTTCCTAGTCTCTACTATATCTTGACATGCCGCGACGTCTACTTCATTCTACGTATATCTGTCAATCTAATTATCGTCCACACTTTTAATGTGCCTATCAGCACAATTTTTTTTTTTAGCAAAATAAATTAGTAAAACGTTAGTAAAATATTAGTAAACCATTAGTTCAAAACAGTTAAGTGCTGAAGAAGTAAACCTAAAATTTTAGCTGAAAACATGTTTTCAGCGAAAAATATTATACTTGATTTACAAGACGTTTTACTCATATTTCTATTAACTTATTGTTTTGAGTGTACATACATATGGTCAATTGCATGATTAAATTAAAACAATTTGAAATAAAATATGTGAACAAAAACGTCAGTAATTGAATTTTCGGGATAAAAAAAATTTCAATTCCTGGAGGATCAAGTGTATCGTATTTGGAAGACCCCATTTTTGAATTACGATCTCTCTTGGAATGAGCGATATTTCTTTTACACAAATAAATTCACATTCATCTAAAAAAATTGGATAGTTCTTATAATTTTATTCTGAAAATATTTAACCGATTTTTAGTTTAAACAGTGTAAGTCATTTACAATTTTTAGGAAAGTTAGAGTATTTTTACAAACTTTTCAATAATTTTTTTTTATATTTTGGTATTGAAAAACTTTATTTTGGGGGAAGAAATGTCTCATTTATTTAATACATTTTCGCAGTTTCTGACAGCTTTTAAGGCTAATATGAATGTGTTTCTGTTTTGAATCAATGTCACGATATATCTTTACATATAACTATGAATAGGTCAAGATATAGTTTTATCCAAAATGAAATACATATTTTTAAATATTACACTATATGTTGTGTTATATAATTTTGATTTGTATAATATATAATTATATATGTATTCGTACATAATTAAATTAACCACATATATTTCTATATGTCATATACGATTATACATTGGTCGATATGTAATTATATGTGGCGTAGTATTAAAAAAAAATAAAGGAAATAAATTTTATATATAAACATACATAAACATATGCATTTACATATAATAGCATGCAGTAACATATATATTTGTATAAAATAATGCATGATTATACGTAAACGTTTTTAATCTACTCGGGTTGTCAAAATTAAAAAAAAAACACATAATTTTATTGCATGTTAGTAAAAAAAAATAACAAGTTATTTTTTTACTAAAATAATAAAATCCAAAAAATAGCTTTTATTTTTTTTTTATAGTAATTAAATGTGCTAAAGTCCCAAAACTTATTTAACAAATTGTGAAAAGCAATCTGATGTAGGCGTGTCCCTATCCGGATTTGATTCCTGCCCAAGGAAATCTTCAGGGGACTTTGTTATTAGAATTTCTAGAGATATTTGTTATGTTAAATCTCAAACTCAATGAGAATTTCTTGTCCTCGTCTAGGAGCGAGATTCAAAATATAAAATATCAAAGAAAAAACAAAAACAACAACAAAAAATTGTCACAATTGGCTTTGTCATCTTCCAAATACTACTCTGTTTTTTTGACAGACCTAGCAATGTAGTGACGTTTATTCAAGTTAATCAACAATAGAAAATCATATGTTTTCTATTAGTGTCAGTTACATTTAAATTTGCACAAGCACTTGCATATTTGTTATTTAAATTTATTTTCATCGGGATAAACATTAATTGCATTTATAGTAATTAAATGTGCTAAAGTCCCAAAACTTATTTAACAAATTGTGAAAAGCAATCTGATGTAGGCGTGTCCCTATCCGGATTTGATTCCTGCCCAAGGAAATCTTCAGGGGACTTTGTTATTAGAATTTCTAGAGATATTTGTTATGTTAAATCTCAAACTCAATGAGAATTTCTTGTCCTCGTCTAGGAGCGAGATTCAAAATTTAAAATATCAAAGAAAAAACAAAAACAACAACAAAAAATTGTCACAATTGGCTTTGTCATCTTCCAAATACTACTCTGTTTTTTTGACAGACCTAGCAATGTAGTGACGTTTATTCAAGTTAATCAACAATAGAAAATCATATGTTTTCTATTAGTGTCAGTTACATTTAAATTTGCACAAGCACTTGCATATTTGT
Source organism: Delia radicum (assembly GCA_021234595.1). Taxonomy (NCBI): domain Eukaryota; kingdom Metazoa; phylum Arthropoda; class Insecta; order Diptera; family Anthomyiidae; genus Delia; species Delia radicum. Next base: position 252,743,756 of record CM037851.1, read on the forward strand.
TATTTAAATTTATTTTCATCGGGATAAACATTAATTGCATTTATAGTAATTAAATGTGCTAAAGTCCCAAAACTTATTTAACAAATTGTGAAAAGCAATCTGATGTAGGCGTGTCCCTATCCGGATTTCATTCCTGCCCAAGGAAATCTTCAGGGGACTTTGTTATTAGAATTTCTAGAGATATTTGTTATGTTATATCACATACTCAATGAGAATTTCTTGTCCTCGTCCCAAAAAAAAAAATATGTCAAAAAATAACTTACAACAAATTGCGAACAAATAATTGAAAATAATAATTGAAAAAATAAAAACCCAAATATTAAAAAGCAGAGCATTTTATGAAAGGCTTTTCCACAAGGATCAATATGGTATATATACGGTTTTTTTGTTTCAAAATTTAAAAAAAAAAACTGATATTTTCGGTCACTGTAAAAAATTTCACAAAAATTAAGGACATTGAAAAAAATCCATGCAACATTTTACGAAAACCACTTTCGTAGTTATTTTTTCCGTAATATATACGAATATTTCGTATATTCTACGAAATTCAGTTTAGTCAAAAATTGACTAGTTTTACGAATATATAGAAAAAATTTCGAAACTAGAGCACAATTTAAAATACATCTAAAAACTTGTAGATTTAAACAAAGTTCTGTTTTTGTGTTCAAAATTTTGATAGAATTTCATAAGCAAATAAATAAGGTTTTCAGAAATTACTACTGGTAAGTGTATTATTATATACTAATTATTTTATACTTATTAATTTTATATTATAATAATTAACCTCTCAAATCTTAAAAATTCATTATCCTTTATCTCAAATCGTATATTTCTTTTAAAGAATTTTATGTTTAAATAGTAAAGTTCTAGCTTTAATAAAAAGTTAGCTTTATACAATACTTTAATAAAGTATTTTTATTAAGCGAAAAACCCCGGATGAAATAATTTTCTTGAAAATTTTGTGTCTTTTAATATTCTTTTCAGAAGGCTAATGTTTTCGTCAAAAAATTTGTAATTTTTGACAATTAAATTTGAAATTTAAAAATATGTGTTTTATTTGACTTTTTCGACTCTTAGAATAAGAACCCTCAAAAAAGTATCAACATTTTTGCTAGATTAGACTAGAGTGGCACTATGCACCGCGACCAGAAGTTGTTATTTTGTGCTGCCAACGAATACACCCTATATGTTCAGGCTCCCTACGAAGCCAACTATCCTACCAGGTAAACAATTCCAAACGTCCGATGGCGTCACTATTCGACCACCAAAATAACGCACCCTCCTGTCGGAGAGCAGAGAACATGCTCCAATTCACAAAACCTGCACGTACCCGTAGAGGATCGTCCCATCTTGTACAATTGATACCTAAGGCCACAGTGTCCCGTGAGGTAACCCGTCACGGTCCTTAGTTCGCCCCTCGTCATAGACAAGAGTTTCCGACCTCTCCCCAGAGGGAGATATAAACAGCCTCGCCTGTCGCTGCCCAGGCGATCTGGCCCAAAACTCCGACTTCCTATATCTTCTGAGCCTCTCTCCGACATACCCATGTTTATATCAAAGTATATTGTTTATATCAAATATACTTTGATATAAACATTTTTGCTATCTTTTCCCTTCTTTACAATATTTTTCCTCTGTTCATAAATGAGCGATAACCTTTTATTTGAAAAACTAAGAATATTTTGTTAATTATAACCAGCTTTATTCTGTTTTATAAAATTTCTTCATAATAAAATATAAAAAATTCTTCTTAAAATGTATAAAAAATTTCGTATGTTCGTGTACTAGTATTTTACGATAGATGTTCGTGGTGAGAAACAACGAAACTTTTTCGTAAAATATAAAAATACTTCGAAAAATGTACACAAAAATTTCGTAATTTCTAATAATTTACTAGAGATTGTCGTGGTGCGAATCAACGAAATTCTTTCGTAAAATGCACAGAAAAATTTTGTACATTTCGTATATTTTACGAAAGATTTTCGTGGTGCGAAACAACGAAATATTTCATATATACGAAAGGCTTCGTGCTACTAAATGTTACATATGGATTTTTTTCAGTGTAGTTTTCGTTAGTTACGAGGGCGGTCCCAAAATGAGCCGATCTAACAAAGAAAACACAACAAATTTGGGAAATTTTTTCTTTATTTCTTAACATAATCTCCTATAAGCTCGATACACTTTTCCCAGCAATATTCAATAGCTTTGATACGCTGTTTTTAGTAAGAACCGTCTAGCTCCTTAAAATAGCCAGCAACCGCAGACTCCACCTCTTCATTGTTGGTAAATCTTTTACCTGGAGCCATTTTTTAATGTATGGATATAGAAATAATACAAGAGAGCTATATCTGGCGAATAAGGTGCGAGATGAAGCAATTCAATTTTGGCCATTGCAACAGTGGTAGTATTGAATTACATAACTGTAAATTGTTTCCATGTTTACAAATTTACTGAAATCTTTTATTTTTGATGGCGCCAAAAAAATACTAAACAACGTGGAGCCTTGCAACTCAAAACATATATTTAATGAGGTTGTCATATTTCACCAAAGTAATGCAATGTCTTGATGAAACAACACTTTCTTTTTTATCGCTTAAACGCTGCAATAAGTTAGCATAATACTCGCCGTTGATTGTTTTTCCTTTTGTTCCCTTGTCTCATCCACGGTTACGAATCGGTGCAAAAATTTTATTAAAACATCTGCACCACACTGTTTTTGTTCTATTGTAAGCAAGCGCGGCACCCATCTTGCGCAAAGCTTTCTCATCTCTAAATTTTCGGTCAGTATGCGATGTATAGCACTTTTTTAAATGACTATCATTTCAGCCAGCTCACGCACCCTTAGCCGACGATCATCCAATACCATTTTGTGGATTTCCTTAACCGTTTCTGGCGTGGACACCTCAATTGGTCCACCACTACGGTGTTCGTCTTGGCACCTCGTAAGACCTCATTTAAACTCTGAAACCCAATATTTTATAGTCGTAGACAGGAAACAGACGAATAAGTAGAACGAAGAAGCAGACGAAGAAGTAGAATCTAGCTCGGCTTTAATATTGCTTGGACTGAGACCTTTCAAATGGAAGTATTGAATTACATAACAGTAAATTGTTTCCATGTTTACAAATTCACTGAAATCTTTTATTTTGGATGGCTCCAAAAAAAATACTAAACTACTTGGCGCCTTGCAACTTAAAACATATGTTTAATGAGGTTGCCATATTTCACCAAAGAAATTTTTTCAAAACTACTGCCGCCACCTATCAGCTCGGCAAATTTTGGGGCCGCCCTCTAAAAGTTGTTGTAACTGTCATGTAGTAGCTGGAGTATTTCTGTGAGTGTATAAAGTTTTCTTTCTAAGACTCTTATTGATTTATTTTTTTCTTTTTGGAGAACAAGTAATTTTTTTTAATGTTTTTTGAGCATAATTTTGCCAAAAAAACGAAATTGCTACGAAATTTTTGCAAGAATATGTGTAATATGTGTCTTTATGGCTACAAAAACAACGTCTAATACCGATGATGATGATGCCATGAGGATGAGAATGGCGGTGACGACAACGACTGCTCTGGGTTTTTGTTTGCTGGTGTTGTTATTGTCGTTGTTGTGTCAATGCTTTGCGATGATGTTGTTCAAATGCGTTCGTTGTATGCAATGCTTAACGCTTTCGTTTGTGGTGTTTTTTTTTGTGGATTCTGGGTCATTAACCCTTGACAAAAAAAAAAAACATTTTTGTTTGTGCTTTTTTTTGTGTGTATGCTGCTTCCATGTTAGGCCTTTGCCTTTTGCAGTTTTATATAGAAAAATCCGATTTTTGTTTGATTTTTTTGTATTTCGTTTCATTTTTTTGGTGTGGTGGTTTTGTATTTTGAAGTTGTGGTGTTCCATTGTGTTTTTTTTTATATAAATGTTGGTTTCTTGGACTGTTTTATTTCTTCTTCTTCTTCTTCAAGTGTCTGCTTCTGCTGCCGGACAATAAAGTTTATAACTTGGGTTGCTTTTATGATTTTATTGTCTGTCTTTCGGTCATTGCTTGGTTTTGTTTTTGGTCCAGGGATTTGAATTGGGTTTGATAATAATGATGCCAAGGATGAGATTGTTTTCTTTTTTTTCGATATGCAAGTTGAGTATTTATTTTAAATGGTCTTGTATGCAAACACTGAAAGAATTTATCGCTATGTTTTTGTTTTTTTTTTTTAATATTGTAAAATTGTGGAATCACATGGAAGTAAAGTTGCCAAATTTAAAAAATAAAACCTAAAATAGCAAGAATACCGAAAAAAAGAAGTTGACATGACCAATTGAATTACTTTGTATGAAGTAATTATAAGATGAGGAAATTCAAAATAGTAACGGGTGTTTATTATACAAGTACAGAACTTTAAGTTAGCAACACTATTTTAACTGGCGGCCACTTTGTCAGCTGTCAAGTGATTTATGTTTAGTTTGGTTTGGCATTTCAAGATGAATAGACTGACGCCTGAACAACTCTTCCAAATTGTGCAAATTTATTTTGAAAATCATGGATCTGTTCAAAATACATAATCAACATAATCTTCCATCAGAGTAATTGATTCGATTAACTATGGAACATTTTCACACCACGTTTTGATTTAAAAATGTACAGTGTGTATCGAAAGGATAGAAGTTTTGAGAAAACTGGGTTAAAAAAAGGAGGCGGTGTTTTGATAGCAGTGAAAAAGGAGCTAAAATCATATGTTTGTTCGAAAGTGGCGGTAGATGAAGAACTTGATCAGCTTTTTGTTGTTATACCTTCTGTAAATGGTTTGCTGTATATCTGTGCATCATATGTTCCGCCAATAAAATCATCTGAATTGTATGCTGCACATGTAAATAATATTTTATATCTTAATGAGAATGTGGTTGAAAATACTCGATTTGTTGTACTTGGCGACTTCAATTTAACTGATATTGTCTGGTCTAATTTTAATGGTACTGTTTTACCAACTAATGTTAATAAGGATTTTGAAATCAACGTCATTGACTCATGTTTTGAATTGGATCTTATTCAGATCAATAATATTTGTAATAATCTAAATAATATATTGGATCTGGTATTCGTCAATTCTGATGCAAAATACTATATCTATGAGTGTTTACAACCATTTTCTTCAAAAACAATACATCATACTGCTTTAGTTATTGAATTAGAGTGTTATAATTACTTACGTAGTAAAAATTCAACGTCTGCTAAACAATTTAATTTTAAGTTTTGTGATTTTGATGCATTAAATTCTGTTTTAAGTAATGTCAATTGGGACAATATTTTGAATGGTAACTGTACGGATGTATCATATGATTTGTTTTTGGATACCTTTTTGAGTATTTGTTTTCAAAATATTCCTCTTAAGAGGGAAAATTCTTTAACACATCCCTGGTACACTAAGGGTTTAAGAAATTTAAAAAATCAAAGAAATAAACTTCATAAGCGCTATAATTTAACTGGCTGTACTGAGGTAAAACAACAGTATCTTCAACGTCAAAAAGAATTTAATTTTCTTAATAAATTTTTGTATAAGCAATATTTGCTTAAAGTTGAAAATGACATTAAGTCTAATCCTAAATCATTTTGGACATTTATTCGGTCTAAGAAACAGAATACTGGCATTCCATCTTCAATGGTTTATGGGAATCTTAAAACTGATAAATCTGATGATATTGTAAATTTTTTTGCGAATTATTTCAGGTCAAATTTTGCCGCTGATAATGATAATTTAATATTTGATGCAACTTTATTTAGGAATTTGTACCCTTTTTCTGATATTAATTTGGGAATTGTTTCAGTATCTAAAGATGAGGTTTTACAGGCTATTTTAGATGTAAAGGATTCATACTGTTCTGATGCTGATGGTTTGTGTGCTTTCTTGTTAAAGAAATGCTGCTTTTCAATTTCATATCCGTTAATGAATATTTTTAATAAATCTTTAATGGAAGGTATTTTTATTGATCGTTGGAAATATACTATAATTTCTCCAATATTTAAATCTGGCCGTAAGGAGGATGTGACTAATTACAGGTCAATCTCTAAGTTAACAATAGTTTCAAAACTTTTTGAACATGTGATATATAATAGATTATATTTTGCAACTAAATCTCTTATAATTCCACAACAGCATGGATTTCGTAGTGGAAGATCCACAATTTCGAATCTAATGGTGTTTACTGATTATTGTATGTCGCAGTTTGAAGTTTCTTCACAAGTTGATGCAATTTATATGGATTTATCAAAAGCTTTTGATAAATTGTCACATAAGATTTTAATAGAAAAGTTGTCAAGCTTGGGCATTCATTCGGCTTTTTATAGTTGGTTTTCTTCCTATTTACATAATCGGGAATGTGTTGTGAAGATAGATGACTATGAATCGTCACCTTATATTCAAACTTCTGGTGTGCCACAAGGGAGTGTATTGGGCCCTTTATTGTTCAATATCTTCATAAATGATGTATTTACATGTTTTAAATATTCTCAGTTTCTACTCTATGCTGATGATATGAAAGTGTTTTCAAGAGTTAGTAGTTTGAATGATGCATTAAATTTACAAATTGATCTTGATAATCTAAATATATGGTGTTTTCATAATAAATTGAATTTTAATATGAACAAGTGTTTTCATATGTCATATGCAAGAATCCGTAATCCTATACAAACTTCTTATAGAATTGGTGCTAATTTAGTTAAATCTGTTAATGAAGTTGAAGACTTAGGAATAGTATTTGATTGTAAGATGACATTTTTGCCGCATATGGAAAAAATGATTCCCAAAGTTTACTCTACTTTTGCTTTTATTAGAAGAAATTGTAATGATTTTTCAGATCCCTATACCTTGAAATTGTTGTATACTTCTTATGTCAGGTCTAAATTAGAATATGGTGCAATAATTTGGAGCCCTCATGCAGATATTCATATTAAACGTATTGAAAAAATACAGAAAAAATTTATTAAATTTGCATTACCGCATTTGAATTTTGTTTATCCAGTTCCTACATATGAAGTCCGTTGCATGCATCTTGGTTTAGAAACGTTAGAAACTCGGCGTAGGATTCAATCAATGCTATTCTTATTTGATTTAATAAATGGTAGTATTGATTGCTCCAGTCTCTTGGAGAAAATTCCGTTCAATGTACCCAGTAGACATCTTCGTCACAATGATTTGTTTTTTGAAATTTGTCATCGTTCTAATTATATCTTGAATAGTCCTCTAATTAGGACAATTAGAGAATTCAATTTATTAAATGTAAATCAAATTGTAGAATTTAATACATCAAAATCCAATTTTAAAAATTTTTTGCTATTTAATTCTGTAAAATTATAGTAGTTATTTTAATAATTAAATAATTATTTAATTTTTTTAAATTAATTTAATTAAAATTAAGATATTCTTAGTCTGTAAGGAACTATGTTCTATAGACATTAAATAAATAAATAAATAAATAAATGATAATATGCATCCAGAGAGAAGTCGTACAGTACGTACAGGAGAAGTCATTGCTGCTGTAGAGCGTAGCGTAGAGAAAGACCCCAATCAGTCTATCCGCCATCGTGCACTGGAATTGGATATGTGTCCTTCCACTTTATAGAAGATTTTGCGGAAAGATCTTGGTTTGCGTGCTTACAACATCCAACTCGTGCAACAATTGAAGCCACACGATCACCTATCAAGGTTTATTGCAAGGTTATTGAAGGAAGCGTTTGGTAACCGCATAGTTTGACGTTTCGGACCCGTGAATTGGCCTCTAAGATCGTGCGATTTAACGCCGCTGGACTATTTTCTGTGGGGATATGTGAAGTCGCTAGTCTACGCCGATAAGCCCGAAATGATTGACCACTTGAAGGACAACATTCGCCGCGTTATTGCCAATATACGGCCATAAATGTTGGAAAAAGTCATCGAAAATTGGACCTCCAGATTAGACTACATCCAAGCCAGCCGTGGTGGTCATATGCCAGAAATCATATTTAAATTATAATGCCAGAAGATTATCTTTCGAATAAAGTAAATTTTATGTCAATTTCAAAAAATTATCTTTGTTTCATTTCAAAGTTCTATACCTCTATTAAAAATACCCTTTATAACTTCTTAAAAATGTTGTTTAAGAAGATACGAATTTTTAAAACTATAAAATTATCATTTGGTTTATAGTGCATAATTTATAAGTTTTTTAGTTGTGTCAAACAAAAGTTAAGTAATAAATGTTCCGTTTAAAACGTTCCTATTACCGAAAATAATCTTATAATTATTTTAGTTAATATTAACTTAAGAGATATATGAAATTGATTACTTGACTGATATGTGCCAAACCTAAACACTTATACCTTTTGAGAATAACCAATTAATAAATAATATTAGGCAAAATTTCAGTTTATGGGGGACACCCCTGGAAAAAAAAAAAAAAAATGCCACGCCCCCTTAAATGACCCCAGGAGTGCGAAAATCATAATGAATAAGGGGGCTCACTCCCCTTATGGGCGTGGCAGTCGAAAAACGACCCGGCCCACCTACGTAGACAATATGGGTATCAAATGAAAGCTAATGTCTTCACGATTCCAAAAATAGCCGTAGTTGCCAGATCGGGCGATTTTTGTAGCCGATATGGCCATTTTGGCAAAATTTGGGGTGGGGGAAATTTTTTTTTTCCTTTTTTTTTGCTTATATTTTGTTAAAATCAAACAAAAATGAGCATTTTGTGCGAAAAGATTACTATTGTTAGCGTTACCCAGGGATTACCGCGTGTCAAGAGTCAAATCATAAATGAGGATAAGTACAAAATTAAGAAACGAGGAAAACTCTTGAAAGCTTCTGATTGGTTAATAAAAATTTGTTATACTGGCTTCGCTTAGTAAAGTTTTTCTGCGTGACCGGCCTACGGCCGGGCTTAGGGGTTTTTAACTCCAGTATGTCTTAATTCTAGACGGCGGGGATCTCGAGTGCTCGGCCTCTGGCCGAGCTAAAAAGAAATAAACAAAAAAAAGTCCTTCCCCCATTTTATAAAAATTAACATATCTTCCTCAAATTCTGGACGATCTGGCAACTACGGGTATTTTTGGAATCGTGAAGACATTTCCTTTCATTTGATACCAATATTGCCTAAGTAGGTGGCATGGGTGGTTTTAACCCCCGCCCCTATTTAACAAAAATGGCCGTATCGGCTGCAAAAACCGCCCGATCTGGCAACTATGGCTATTTTTGGAATCGTGAAGACATTAGCTTTCATTTGATACCCATATTGTCTACGTAGGTGGGCCGGGTCGTTTTTCGACTGCCACGCCCATAGGGGGCGTGAGCCCCCTTATTCATTATGATTTTCGTACTCCTGGGAACATTCTGAAGGGGATGGCATATTCAGATTTTTTCTCTAGGGGTGTCCCCCATAAACTGAAATTCAGCCTAATATTACAAATAAAATGGAACAGACAAGCAACAATTTTGTTGTTGTTTGTTTTAAATATACCTACTTAATATTAGTATAACTTACACTGCGGGAAATAGACCAGTCACTGGTATGATCACGTGACTAGAACATTGTGTGTATGAACCTGTCATAGTTTCGGTTCTGTTATATGAAAGTGAACGGTACTTTTAATATGGTCTTGTCATAGGAGGTGACAATTACTACTAGTGGAGAACTGTGTGACGTGGCGAATAACTTGACCAAGCTAACCTATCACCATACCGACTGAAATTAATATGCTACGGCACAAGTTAGAAATTGTTACTGTCAAAGTATGACCATTTTAGGATTTATGTGATATGCAACAGAACCAGTAGGGAAAAAATTAGTACACGTACGTCTTAGAACAGGAGCAAAATTGTTGAAAGAAAACTGGCCACATATTACGCGCAATGTGTTCTGTTTGATTGGAATAGTTTTGTAAGGTACCACTGTACTGGTCTAAGGGGTACATGTCGCCGGGGAATGCGAAAAGTAATCAGTTAGTCACCTGTCACTTTTTATTCATCGTGTATCACAGTATGTACGGGTTGCTAAATATCCCGTCCGGAACCAGTCACTGCACTTATTCAAAACAGCGTATCATATCACCTGTTCAAAAAGCTTCAAAAAGGCACAACAAAAATCAATTTTAAAATTCGTTCATTTTGTCTATACCCAACACAAAACTATAACATTAAATTCATTATGCCAATTGAAATTCGGAAAATTACATAAAATAGACAAGAAGTCCAGATGTTCAAAATATAGATTTTTTGCAAGTTTTTTCATTATTTGCTAACATTGGTATTATCAAACAATTTCTACTAATTTTTATGTTCCTACACTTCTAAAAAGCACTTCATGAACATTTTAATTTTGTATGCTGCATTATAATTCTAGTTCACAATAATACCTTTATAAAATGAAGGAGCTGTAACAATTCAGCACAAATTTAATGTATAACTTATAAAAAAGAGTAACAAAATATATACTCAGTTTCAATTTTGTACCCAAAAAAATTCTTACAAATCGCCAATTACTTATACATAACAAACCGTTGCCAAAAATCTTGTAAAATATCTTAACAAGATATTTCGAAACCAATAGGCAGCAATTTTGCAACTTTAATTTATATTATTGTAAAGTGTTTTAAGTTTTTGAAAAATTTGTGCAAAAAATCATATTCTGGTGATATAATTCTGGTTTTTTGGTTGCGATATTTTATGTGTAAAATCTTCATTCACTCGAGAAATCGCCATAAAAATCGCCAGTCGGCATTTCAAAAATTAACTTGCCAAACGAGTATTAAGATCGCGACATTTGGCGAGAAATCGCCACATCTGACAAACTTCGTCACTGTCTAAATAGTTCCATATTAAGTTATTTTAAACCAGTGAAGTGTTAGGTCTTCATTTCTACTGTCACAACGTCGGTACATAACAAATTCTTTCAGTGTTGTGTCCACTTGGTAGCTGTCAACAAATTCGGTGGCAACAACTGAGCCTGTTTCCTGGGTGTTGGTAAACTTTTTTTTAATGTAGACGTTTATCAAAAGTTTGAACTAACTTTTTTTTTGAGTGTAATATTCTTAATGCTCTAACCCTACTTTGCAGTAATAGGTTCCCAAATGATGGTCCGTAGGAGTATTCAAGGAGTTATTTGTTAATTAAAACAAATTTAAAAATATTTTCCAAAAAATGGGTCTAATTTTCATTTTGAGATTGGGGTCATATTACTTGGGGCCATTTTGAGCAACGCCAACAACAGATAATAATAGAATTAAAAAGAGGAAGCATTTTAGTTGAAAAATAAATTGGTAATGCGTTCTAAATAAGTGCTTTCCCAATGCTTTTTCTTTGGTATTGCTGTTAACCAACGCTGTGCCAGTGCTTTGTTTTTTGTACCATCGGCAATTTCTACCTGGGTATTAGTTAACTCTGTCATTTCTGATCAAAAAACAATACATTATTTATGCTGTGATTGACCAAACTCCAATTAGAAACACTCATGGCTGTGTCGACAAAGGTACATCTCGCTAAGAGGTGATTTCTACGAATCATAGCCTGTTGTATGGCACTGGGTTTGATTCTCAGCCACGACACAAAGTTCAAAGTTTTTCTTTAGTTAGTCTCTTTACAGGAAGAAGAAGAAGAAGAAAACATTTTTATTGAAAAATTTTACGGACACAAGGGATACACCAGACTGCCGCAGTTTCGTCCCCCTCCTGGGACTCGTCAGTGGTTAATTAATGTGTCAATTGAACAAAGTATTTTATATTGTTAATTTGCTCTATATGAAAAACTTTTTATTTTTTGGTGTCGTACTGGTATTTGAACTCACTGCCTTAGCATCAAACTATGCATCGTAATCTCACCTCTTAACGAGTTGAGCCAAGGTCGACACAGCGATGACTGTGGCTAAAGTGGAGTTTGGTCACACTACGTACACACAAGTATTGTTTCGATCAGAAGAGACAGAATTAAATAATACCAATGCACAATTCATTTCTCAACTTAGAATGCTTTTTCTTCTTAATCCTATCTCTTTTTTACAAGTAATTATTATAGAGCAATTTAACAACATAAAATACTTCGATCCTTGGAGGGGACGAAACTACTTCAGTCTGGTATGTCCGTTGTGTCCGTTAAATTTTTCAATAAAAATGTTTTCTTCTTCTTCCTGTAAAATAAACTCTAAACAAATACCTTTGTTTTCCGCATTTTTTTTTAATCAAAACTAAATATTTTGAGTGTATAAATATTTTATTTTGAGTGCATAAATATCTTTAAAAAATCTTTAAAAGAAGTTTATATGAAGAGCTTATTGTAAAAACATGATAAGCCACATTTAATTTTTAGCTTGTTTTTGCCTTTTAAAGATTGAAAAAATTCAAAATTATTACTTTTGCAGGACGTTTATACTCTACACTTAAAAAAAAATAAGTAAAGTCAGCTAAAAATTTTACTGAGTCAGCAAAATTTTAGTCAGGAGGGTGCTTGCAAAAAAATTGCTAAAAATCTAATTTTTAGCAACAAAATTAGTAGATTCAGCAAAAGTTTTGCTATCACTTAGTTGATTCAAACTAAAATTTATCATTTCTGAATATTAGTAGACTGAAAAAAACTCAAAAAATTTGTAAAAAACATATACAGAAATAATTATATATAACATACACTATAGTCTGTCTACCAACCTACATTAATAATAAGTTTGTTCGCTTACGCAAAAATTTGTACAAATTTGTAAAAGTTTTTACTGGAAGGTGTTCGTTTACACAAATACTCAGTAACAAATAGTAAGAAGAGAGAGTAAAGTGACAGGTTGTTGAAAAAAAACTTACCAAGTTTTTACTGGAGAAATTTTTGCCAGTAAGAATTTGCAAGAAGAAAAAAACATATGATTGAAATAATATTCTCGTATTTTTAGTAAACAAAAACAAATATTAAATTAAATTTTAATTGTTTATGGATTTAAAGTGCAAAATATTAAAGAATTAGCTATGGAAGAAATTAAAAAAACATTCTAAATTATTTCTGGTCGACAATTTCAATTTACTTTTATCTTTTCCATAACGACCAGCTGATTTTTTTTTTAATATTTGGTATTTAAAATCAGCTGTTTTATATATTTTACCAATTCTTACAAATTTTCCGTTTGTTTACTTTTTGTAAATTTGTCTTACTCTCTGTAATTTCGTTACTGAGTAATTTTTACTGGACTTTACTGGGAAAGTAATCGAACACACTTAATCACTATAAAGATTTAGTTTACAAATATATATTTAATGTTTATTAAATTTAAATATTCGATTATATCTTTAATTTAAGTAATGTACAATTACTTTGACAAGACGGTGACAGACAACACAAAATTAAAGTTTTTTTTATTCCACGTACGTATTTACATTGTTAGCGTCCTCTTGTATGAAATAAATTAGTAAAACATTAGTAAAATATTAGTAAAACTTAAGTTAAGAGCTGAATAAGTATAACTAAAAATATAGCTGAAAACACAATTTCGGCAAAAAATTTGTTGAAAAATAGTATACGTTTTACTAAATTTTCTACTAACTTATTTTTTTTGAGTATATCTATTTGTAATAAGCGTTTAAGCAAGACTTCTGTTAAATATTAATCAATAGCAGTCTAGAAAACAGCGAAAATACATAAAACAATAAATGTGGCTTATCAGGTTTTTACAATAAGCCCTTCATATATTTTTTGAGTATTTGCTTTTGTTTTTGTTTTTTTTTTTGTCAAATATTATTAGTTTTATTTTTGTCTTACGACTTCTGTGTTTACTCCATAGTTTGGATCTAAAATTTCATGAAACCTTAAAAATCGTTATAAAAAAAACCCCCCATGCCAATCATTTGCATTTTTGTGAAGAGTCATTTGAAATGACTGTATGTCTGTATGTCTATCTACATGTCTGGCTTTAGGTTTGATTTTTGTTTGCTGCTTTACTGGGTTGCTTTTTTGTTTTTCATTTTTTGGTATTTGTCTGTCCACTTGTCACTTTATGTGATATGGTGGAAATGGTTGTATGTACCGGTACGTAGTATGTTTGGCTTTTGGTATCATGCGCATTTTGTTTGCTACCTCCTTTTCGTTTTATTTTTTTCCTTAACTTTAAACTTCTATGTCATTTGCGTCTCCATAGTGTTTATCTTAGATATTGAGGGTACACGACGTATAAATTGTCTCAATATTTGTGTACGTTGTGCATTTTACTGCTGATCTTAATGCTTTAATTTTTTGAATGTGATTTTCTTTCATGCACACACACTCACATTTTACTGAAGAGTACTTGCCAAAATATGGTTTTATTTGTTAATTGCTTAAACACAATTTTCTGACACACAAAATATTTGCCAAATATTGAAAAATGGAGTTATGTAGAATTAAGGCTAGAGTTGACAAAACCGATTTCCGAATTATTCAATAAACCGGGTTTCCGGGTTTTTAAAGCCGGGCTTTAAAAAAGTGCGGCTTTCGAGTTATTCGAGAAACCTGTTTTTTCGCCTAATTATTCGTCGTTTTCGAATATTTTGTAATCGGAAAATTTTTAGCGAAATATGCATTTTTTAAATAATTTGCATGGTATCTGTCAATTTTAAATGCTATACAATTGTGTGAAGATAAATTTGCTGTGTTCTGTTTTTTAGCTTTCTATCCTTTTGTGCTTTTGATATTCCGATTTTGAGCTTAAAAAACTTTTTCTTCAAATTTTCAGGCTCTTAGTTGCTTTTGTAAATAATAGGCGTTATAACGACTTTACTGTAAAAACGCATTAACAACGTATACGCCTTATAGAATAAGGGGGATTCGTTTTTCTTTTCACTTTGAGCTTTTTTTTTTAAAAAAACGGTATGTTTCTTAGTATTTTACCTTTTTTTCAATATTTCTTAGCTTTAAATACATTGAATTTTGCTTTTTGTCTTCTCTCATAATGGCTGTGAAGGCTATACAAGATTTCGCTTAAAAATGTGTCCCACCGATTTCAATGAAAGGGATTGAGAATCCAAATCGGAGGGTGTCCCGGTAGACGATCCTCCATGTTAACCAAATATACTTGTTCTACTTTAAAAACAAGTTAAGGCAAAATGGTCTAACATTAGCGATATCTTGTAAATTTGATTAACTTAGATTTTAAATCCTCAGTGAATCGCAAGGCGTTATGGATTTTTTTTCTTCCACTATTATATCACAATCTCTTTTAATTTACAACTAATTTTAAGCCTCAACTAATCTTAAGCCTTTCTCAAGAGCCTTTTTACTGTGGTTTTAATTTTTTAGTAAAAAGAAATTACAGGGTGTCTGGTAGCAGATTTATATCTTCAAACTTAAATAAAAAGCGTAATAATTGACACAAAGTTTTATTAAGAGCATTGAACGATAGAATGGAAATGCGGATTTTATTTTTTAAAGAGCATGTCATCCAGATGTCTTCCGTCGAGTTGAACACACTGTTCAAAACGGAGCCTTGTGTTCTGCGCCACACGCTGCAGTAAACTTGGTTCAATTGAGCTGATTTCTCGACGAATATTTTCCTTTAAAGCCACAAGAGATTGAGGATTGTACCTCTCTTTGAGGTAGCCCCATAAAAAAAAAAAATCCATGGGATCCACTCGGTCGTATTCGCCGAATACCAAACTTTGAACAAAATTGTCGACGAGCAATTACGTAAGAATCATTACTCTTAAAAAATGTCTCCACAGCGAACGCGCGATGCTCACTCGACCACTGTGACTGACAAATCCGCACAATCGATAATTCCAACGGAGCCAACCTTCCTCCGCACCGTTTATTACTTTTTGAAATAATCGTATTTAAAAATATAAATTTGCCACCAGACACCCTGTATTATGTTGGATTTATTATGTCGGTTTTGAGTTTGAAAAACCGAAAACCGGCTTTTAAAAAATACGGGTTTTTAAGTATTCGAAAACCGGGTTTTTAAATAGGTCGAATGTTTGACAACTCTAATTAAGGCGTCTAAAAAAATTATACTGGTATGTACTTTTTACTCTTATAGAAAAAAATTAGTAAAAATATTTCCTAAGACTACTAAAAATTTGTTTCAAACTATGTTGCAGAGAAAACGGCTGAAGTTAGCAGAGTTTTGTTTCTAATTATTATTAAGATAGGAATAGCAAAAATAAAACTGTTAAATCTACACGATTTTACAATTTTATTTTTAAATTAAAAGTTACAAATAAAACTGCTAAAATCAGCAAAACATTTGCTAAATATAAGTAAAAATTTCACGAAAATGTGAAATTTTCAAAGTTTTTTTTAAAAAAATTTTTAATGCCAAAAAAAATCCGCCCTTCTAAAATCAGTGGTCTAAAATTATTTGCCAAATATTTATGTTGATTGTAACAGAATAAACAGTTATTTATATTTAACTAAATTTTAATTAAATACAACAAAAGTTTTTGTTTGCTGTTTTTTTCCACAAACATTCAGCAAAAATTTTTTTTTGCTGATTTTAGCAGAGTAAATTTCTATTTTAAATGAACTAAAATTCAACTCGAATAAATATAACATTATGTTTGCTATTGTTATCTTACTAATATTTAGCAAAAAAAAAAAAAATTGCTAATTTGAGAAGTTTTTTTTGAAACAAAATATAAGTAGATTTCTGATATTTTTATTTGTTTATTTCTATGAGTGTACCCATCTCTAATGAATTTAATTTTTGATGCAATTTTGTTTTTCTAACAGTGATTTTACATTCACAAGAGATGGTTATGTAAAATGTTTCTTAAAATTTCGTATGAAAAGAGGGTTATTCAGTAGGAATATAGAAATTTAATATGCATTTTAGAACTACACTCATAAAAAAAGCCCGTACAAATAGTTGAAAATTCAGCCACAACAACAGAATATAGTGAATTTGCGAAAGCAGAATTTTCAATGAAGTTGAGAATCACAATCTGCTAAATTTTGGTTACCTAAATTTTAGAAGTACTAAATTTTAGAAAAACTAAACTTTGGTTGACAGTTGTAGTCCAATTAACTAAGAATTTAGCTAAATCAACAGAAAATTTTATGCTGAAATGTTCTCTCCGGATCTGACCAGAGACAAGTCCATATTTATTACCGCGAAAATAAGTGGTTAATAAAGACTACTTAATAGGTACGAAGCTACGATTTTTAGTCCATTTTGTCCTATCTACGTAGATTAGTTTCTGAGATATAGCCTATTTTATGGTTATATAAAAAATTATGAGAAAATAACTACATCTACAAGTGAGACTGACAGTGCAGAAAAAAACATTCTAATTAAAATAACTGTGGTTTAAACAAATTGGCACATTTATAAATTTGATGAATACGATTTACTAAATTTTAGGTTGAGAAATGAGTTCAAATACGAATGAAATTTGTTCTTTTGGTGAAATAAGATAACTAAGAATTTTAGTTAAAAAACGGCAGTCAATACTGCTAAAATACCTTTATCGATCCAAAACCCTTTCATCTGGCTATCGTTATCCCTAAAATTCCATTACCAAAATAATGTCCGGTATCCTTAAAAAGAAATAACTAAAATACCGTTATCGCTAAAATAACATTACCGAAATAATTGAAATAGCGTTACCCTTTAAATCCCGTTACCGAAATAATTTATAATAGCATTACCCTTAAAATATCACTATCTTTATTTTTTTTTATTGATTAAAGTTGAGATCTGAAAAATTCGCTGTATTTTCTCAAAGCTTGATCGTAAACTGGACAGTCATTAGAATTCGGTTATGATGGCGTTTAAAATATTGATACACTGCGTTGCAAAACTATAATTACACATTAATTTGACTTAATTTTGTAAGTTAACAAATAAGTAGAAAAGTTTAGCAGGCATAAATGTACAACCAATGGAAAATTAATAATATTTAACAAAAAAACAATTCAGTTATTTTTTATTTACTATTCAAAAAGTAAAAACAAAATCTATTAGTGTTTCAAAACTATAAATAAACTTAACTTAATATATTAAAATTTACAAAAATTTAAGAAAAATATTTTGCAGCAGCAGTTTTAATAATGCAGCAGCAGCTTTTTCGAATCAACTCGAAAATTCTTTAAGACATACTGTATCAGATTTATTCGAAGTTCTTTCGTTATAGATCTCAAAGCATCAATAACTGCTTCTTTAAAATGAAAAGCGCTTTCATATTGACGGGTTTCTGAATACACTCGACGCGTCAATACTCCCCAAATATTCTCAATAGGGTTTTGATCCGGAGAACATGCTGGCTATTCCAATACTCTTATATTTTTTGATGATAGCCATTCCTTCGTCTGACGACTTACATGTAGTGAAAATTCCTTCTTCTTCGTTGCTATTTTCAATAAATGACAAGACCACTGCAAATGTAGTTGAAAACAAATGAAATTTCACTTAAGATAATGACGACTTACATTTCAGTAAATTCAACTAACATTTATTTGTTTTAATTTTTTAAATAAAAAAACTACTGTATTAAATGAATGTAAAATCATAATACAGTAATTTGATGTGGTTTTTTTTTTTAAAATGAACTATATATGTAATCAAAAATGAAACAGACATCAGTTTGTGGCGAGTAATTATCTGGGAATCCTTTAAGAGCCTACTTATGGTTGATTGTGACACATTTCTAGGGTTGTCATTTATTCGGTTTTTTGTTTTGTTCGAATAAACGATCAAACAATTGAACAGTTCATGCGAATAAGGACGAATAGACCACTTTTTCGCAAACACGTTTTTTTTGCATAAATGCATTTTATTAGCAGAGCCCTATAATCCTATGCAGAAATTTTGGGGAAATTTTGACTTTTAAGGCTAAAAAAATGACTTTGAAAGTGCAATAATTCGTATATTTTTATATTTTTGTTTAAATTGGGAACTAACGCACAATTTTGATTAAATACAACACAAAAACATACAAAAATTTTACTTTTGGTAACAATGTGTTAAAAGAACATTACGAGGAACAAACCACACTTATTATATTGGCAAAAAATTTTACCGTTCTTGAGTTATAAGACTTTAAAGTGTGGAAAGCAAAAAGGGCGAATATCCATCCTTAACAAAATATTATATAAAAGTTATTTAGCTGCGAGTTTAAAATTGATATTAGCTAAAATTTAAAATTATACTTAATTATCCCTAAAGTGTTACAAACTAATACCAACCATAGTTCGTCAAGTTTTGCAAGTCTCATGAAAATGTAGTCAAAATCTGCTGCAAAATAACACATTTTTATTCAAATTTCAATACATTTTTTTGGATATTCGCCCTTTTTCCATTTAAGCAAAAATTGAAGTCCAATTTTTGGCAAGTTCTCTTTCGAATACCTTACTAAAATTTTGTATATAGGTAGATGTGACTTAAATCTTTAATCTAATACCAAAAAGTTGACAAAAATATTATTTTTAACCGTTTCCTGCGTTTTTATTGTCCCCTGTAAAATTCTACAAATGGTCTATTCGTCTTTATTCGCATGAACTGTTCAATTGTTGATTGAACAATCAAACAATTAATTCTTAAAAAATATTCTATTCATCCAACGAATAACGAATAAAAATAATTTTAAATATACTTAAATATTTAAAGTATTTTAACCTATCATCTCAAAGTTTTAAGCATTTTGACATCAATTTGAATACTACATTAATAAAAATTCTCGAATGCAATCATTTTAGACTATATAGTAGCGCCAAAATATTTCTTAATCATACGCTATTTGGCATTATCTCGTGTTGAAACAATTACAGTTCTGAAAATCGTTGAAAAGTTAAATACATATATCTTTGACTTTATGCCACAAGGTATTAAGTCCAAAAATGCATTATGAGTTTTTATTGGGTTTAGCTTAATTTTCGCTCTCTTTCGTTTAGTATTAATAACTTAAGTCTGACACAACTGCTTCCCATCGTAATCATTTACTCTTTAGGCAATAAGTCAGAAATATGCATATTTTGTTTGGTACTAACGAAAAACTCCAGTTTCTAACTAAAAGACCTTTTTGCCTAATTTCAAAAATATATCGGCGATATTTTTGGTATAACGAGCTGTTAATATATTATTTTAGTCATCGTAGAAATTACGTAAATGGAATTCCTAGTTTAAGTGCTAACGTGCTATCGTAATAATATAGCAACATTTATGATTTAAACTTCAAAAATCGTGCTATATTTCAACGACATCACTTTATATGTGAATTCCTTCATATTGTTTGCTTGAAATTCAAATCATATATATTTTTCCATTACACTGTGCAACAGTAGTTTTTACAAATGGACAAATCAATATATAAGTGAAACTAGAGACCATATATATAGTTAAACTCCTATGTAGGAGGGCATCTTATGCACTCCAACTGGCGTACAACTGGGCTAGGCCCAGGGGCCTAAATGTAAATCCGGATAAAACTGAAATATGCCTTTTTACTAGGAAGAGGAAGATCATTGATTTTGATAAACCTATCTTCCTGGGAAAAACGGTTTACATCTCCGATAGGGTCAAGTATCTGGAAGTTATTATTGATAGAAAACTATCCTGGAGGGACCATATTGAGGAAAGAGAGAAGAGGGCCCACATATCGTGGGCCGTCTGTAGAAGGGCAATAGGATCTAAATGGGGTCTGAATCCCAGGATGACACACTGGCTATACATTAGCGTTGTCAGACCGCATTGACTATGATGCGGCTAAGGGCTACCGGGGAATGGGACAGTAATTTTGGACCAGTTGCCAGGGTATTGCGTCCCAGAATGGGACTGCGACAGGATTTCAGAGAGGTCGGTCACGACGCTCTGTGACACGTTAATCCCCGACAGGGAAACATGGTTAAATGGGACCTTCTTGGGGAACCACCCGGTGATCCACTTTTACACGGATGTATCAAAACTGGATGGGAAAACGGGTTTGGGCTTCTGTGACGCTGACTTCAATGTACGCAAATGCTTCCGTCTTCCTGACCATAATACCGTACTACAGGTGGAGGTCACCGCGATTACGGAATGCATTAAGCAGGTGAATATCATGGGCTTGACCGGTGATATTGTGATTTTCACGTATAGCCAATCGGCTATCCGGGCTCTATCTACGGACTCTGTGGGATCAATGACGATACTCAGGTGTAAAGGGGAAATTAGCGATTTCTCTGCACGGGGACTCATTGAGATTATATGGGTGCCGGGACGCAGTGATATAGCGGGGAACGAATGGGCTAATGAATTGGCTCACTGGAGTTAGTCACTTTGGGGAAAGCTACCCCTTTTCGAGATCTCAAGGCGGAGCTGGTGGATTGGTCCGACACCATGCATAGGACCATCTGGGAGAATGCGGGTGTTGGCAGGACCCCGGGGATTCTCTGGGGAAACCCGGACAGGGACTGGGCGAGAGAAATTCTGAATATTAGTAGGAAGGAACTGAGTCTTTTGATGGAATCCTCAAAGGACACTCGACACTGAGGACCCATCTCCACCGTATTGGTAGAGCGGACTCGGGAGTGTGTAGGGCCTGTGGGGAAGACGAGGAGACCCTGGAACACTGTCTCTGTTAATGCCCGGCATTTGCCGGGATCCGGGTCGAAATACTTTCCAGTGACCCAATATCCACATTGGGGGATATTAGGGGCATAGGATGGAAGAGTTTGAGGAATTTCGTCAGTGCGACAGAGTTCCTGGGGTAGGAAATAGACACGGGACCGATTTTTTAGAGCGCACAACAAGCCGGCTTAAGTGTAAGTCCTCAGGGACTTGAGTCGTATTAGGGAAGCATTTCCCTTCTCTCCGAATCCTCTTTTCGACCTAACCTAACCTAGTTAAACTCCGTATTCAGTTTTTCGCCATCACATCAAAATTAATTTTAAAAGTACTTTTAAGTTTGAATTTTTTAAACAAAATATTAATATACTTGTACGTATGATATGACTTAAATATTGGTATCAAATGAAAGGTGAGATGCTCTGCTCTGTCCTTAAAGAAATTCAATCGAACATTTTCCATAGATAGTTTTTACCTAACACTAAAAAAGATACATTTTTTATGTAAGTAGTGGAAAATTAATTGTTGATCACCAGACGGCTAGAAATGAATTTGTACTGGAATACACCAATTTGCACTCAACATTTAGAGATACCTTCGCATAAGTTTTAAATTTTGTTTTGTAATATTAGAAAAAAATAGCAAAAATCATTTGTAATTATAGTTATGCAATGCAGTGTATTACGATTTCTGAACAATGTGTTAAAGTTTTATTGTAAAACTACATCTATTATTTATTGTGGAAATGCACAAAATGAATGACTATAATTTATCAAGGATTTCATTCAATGAGCAAAATGAAAACATGCCAAACATCCTTTTTATCTCAACAGTTTTGATGCGTATTAATTTCATGATAAAAAAACGGCTATTATTTCCTGTTTTTTTCTCTGATGCAAATTTAAAAAAAAAAAAATTATACATAAATCTTAAATTCGTTCTGTTGTTTGTCGTCATCGTCGTCATCTTTATGCATTTTTG
The DNA here is from genome assembly GCA_021234595.1 of Delia radicum. Classification (NCBI taxonomy): domain Eukaryota; kingdom Metazoa; phylum Arthropoda; class Insecta; order Diptera; family Anthomyiidae; genus Delia; species Delia radicum. The sequence continues at coordinate 252,766,229 of CM037851.1, forward strand.
AATTAAAGAAAAAATTGCATTTGAATATTTAAATATCTCGATTGTCATATGAAGTATGTTTAAATGTTTGAACGAACCAAAGTAAAATAGTTTTATTTTCAGCTTCTTCTTTTGGTTATTCAATCAAAATATAAAGAAAAGGATTTGCATTGTTTTCAGATTTTTTGCACAAAAATGCATGACTCTTCAAGTTTTTATTTAATTTTTTTGTTGTATTTTTTAAAGAATTTTATTGTTAGTTTCCCCTGTGTTATGCACACAAAAAAAAAAACACAAAAATGTCCAACCACTTCTTCGGAAAAAGTAAAAAAAGGGAACGTCCATTTAATACAAAAGATGACTGCTACTGCAATTTTTATAATTTTTATGTTATGCTTTAATTGTACTTTAATTTAAACCTGCCTGAAATATTTATTTCAATAATTGTATGTACCCTACAACCCGTTTGTAACGACCAAAAAAGAAAAGCTAAAAACTGTCTCAAATCCCTAAAACCCGTTTTAGTTTTAGAAAAAAAATCAGTATTTTCTAGCAATAGTAGAGCTTCAACTCATTACCAGACTATTTACTCGCAACATTATTTATTCGCGATGTCCCAAAAGTTGTGGTATTACTTTCGCTAACAAAAAGGCACAATAAAAGTTACCCATTTCCACGCTTACAAAAAAAAATTCCAAATAATAGGTACCTATTACTTTTGGGACATCGCGAACAAAAGTAATGTTGCGAGTAAATAGTTTGATGACACTGTAAGTAAAATTTCATCTTTTGAAATGACACACCAAAACCCCGGGACACGTAAATTAAATTTTGGGTCGTAGAATCCAGTGTTATACTTTTTTAATAGATTAGGTCGAAATAAAAAGATATTTCCATTTTAAGTTTGTATTGACTCATGCGATTTTGAGAGTGTATTTTAAGTAAAATACATCGAAATCTCTTTTGAAATTACTTTATCTATCGTTTATATGTCGAAACTCAAAGCTAAAAAATATGGCCGTCCATTTTGAGACTATGTTTTGTAATGAAATTAAAAGATTCGATCCAAATTAAAATTCGAAATGGTAAATCCATTATGGCGGCACTCGGAGTATTTTTAATAAACTTTTTAACATTTTTGTATTGAAAAATATAATTTCGGGGTGGGTGGTTGATGGGGGGGGGGGGGGGAATTTCCCATTCATGCTCCTATCGGTGAGGGCTACCCTATTTTTTATTTCGGTAAGGGTGTTTTAGGGGTAACGATATTTCAATTATTTCGGTAACGGTTTTTTTTTAGCGATAACAGTATTTTACTTATTTCGGTAACGGTATTTTAGCCGAAACGGTATTTTACTTATTTCGGTAACGGTATTTTAAGAGTAACGCTATTTTAGTTATTAAGGCAATATCGATGCACACAGATATTTTAAGAACGATTATGCCCGAATACCAATGACTGGCTAGTTTAAGATGAACATTTTAGAAAAAAAAATATACATATACGAGGGCGGATCAATACGTCCGTGACTTTTTGAAAGAAACACAGTTTTTTTTGGAAAAAAAAAAATTACTTTTCAACATAATCTCCTTTTAGCTCAATACACTTAGTCCAACGTTTCTCCAATTTTTGTATACCTTCCAAAAAATAGGATTTTTCGACGTCCATAAAATAGGAATATCTTGGCCATATGGGGTCGTTTTTTTTAAGTCCTCGTTAAATCGGTCCAATAAGTTTCGCGTTTATTGATTTTCCCTTTTGAAGGTAATCGATGTGGATTATACCGCGTGCATCCCAAAACACTGTTGCCATCACCTTATTGGTCACGATTACGTTTATGGTCAATTGAGGGCAAACGCGGCACCCATCTTGCAGACAGCTTTCTTAAAACCAACTGATCAATTAAAATCGAAACCACACTGCCATATGAAATGCCTATGGCATCAACAATCTCACGCACTTTTACTCTTCGATCGGCCAACACCGTATCGTGGATTTTTTCTACATTTTCGGGTGTATTGACCTCAATTGGCCGTCCAGAACGTTCAGCGTCATTTGTACTTGTGCGACCACAACGAAAGTCAGTAAACCACTTTTTTCCATTAAAATCGATTGTGCAGAGTCCCCATAGTATTTATCAAGCTTTTCCTTGGTTTGATTGACGGTTTTTTTTTCTCAAAAAATAATGTTTAATGAGCACTCGAAATTCACTTTTTTTCATTTTTTTAAAAATCCACGATGTTATATGTTTTGAACAGCTGTAAAATGCAAAGTGACGGAGATGACGAAACTTGCTCAAAATTTGACAGTAGTCTATTAACAGGTGGTACTTGATGGGAGCAGTGTTGCATTTCATATAACTACGAGGGAAGTTCGGAAAGTCACGGACTTATTGATCCGCCCTCGTATATTTACAGTAATTTTTTTTCTGAGCATGTCAGATTATTTCGATAACGGTATTTAAGGATGGCGATATTTCCATTATTTCGGTAACGGTATTTTAGCGATAACGGTATATTAGGTGTTTCGGTAACGGTATTTCAAGGGTATTGATTTTTTAGTTATATCTGTAACGGTATTTTACGGATATTGGATGCGACTTTTTTATTTAACTTGAGAGATTTTCGTATAAAAGATATAGTTTTATGGCTTTTTTAAATAAAAGCTTTGATTTCTTATAAGGAAATGGCAACATCTCAGTGTAGAAAAGCATTACCATATAAGTGGTTATATTTAGTAATGGCAAGTACTAACAATTGTCATTACAAATCTCATTACTTTTATATGGAAAAGTCGCGAAAAATAATGACATAACAAAGAAAAATAGAAAATTATATGCTTACCAGTATGAACAAAAATAATGAGTCTAAAAAAATTACAAAAAAAACTAAATTAAAAAAAAAAAAATTAATTACAAAATAATGAGTAAAAAATAGATTTACAAAAAACTTCGAGATCATTACTTTTTATTTTAAGTACATATTGATAGAAATAAGTATTTATGTCTAAAGCTTACAATTAGTTATTATTTGGTATCAAAAATATGAATAAAAAGTTGGTAAAAACATCATGTTTTTCGTAAGTTTTACTTTATTATCCTAAAACAATATTTTCTCGTGCGCTCCGGTAGGCTAGTTGGTAGCGTGCTGGCTTATCAGTGCGGGGGTCGTGGGTTCGATTCCCACCAGAGGCACTGGTCTGTTTTCGCTACATCGCGCCGAAGGTCAGGGTAATAGTATATAATTTGTAATTATATGATTACACTACTCAACAAAATGAAAAAAATTTCATGTACTCCGGATGCGATAATTTTTTCTGTGTAGATAACCTTGACATGAGCTCGAAAAACGCAATAAAAAATTTTTTTTTCGTTTGGTTTTGTTTTATTTTTTTTTTTTTTAATTTTAAAAATTTTTTTTTGGTTAATTTGTTTCGTCCGGCATAACTCAGGAACCACTAGCCCGATTTAATTGAATTAAATTTTAAAAAATTTAAAATTACAATTCCCTTAATCTGTTTATATATTGTTTTCCTATACAAGCAACACTTTCCAAGTTAAAAATGAATATATAAAGGAAAAAACTTATTTTTTGCCTAAAGATTTAAATTTTTTTTTTTTAAAAAATCCATAAAAAATCCCAAATGAAAAAAAATGTCAAATCTTATTACTTTTACGTAAAGTCACATAACCTATGAGCAAAATGAGACAAAGATCATGAAAATCGATGCACGCGTTTCGCTTTTATTCGCAATTGAGTAAAGGTATGAATTTCAAAAATTTGCTCGACATATGCACAACTTTGTCTATGGTAAGGTTTTTTCTTTTTTATTACAAAAAAAATTAAAATTTGTTGGGTGACAAAAATATATGACTTTAAATTAAAAAACAATTCGATATATGTACAAGAAATTATCCTAAGGATATCAACATTAATTAATTATAAAAAAGTTTTAAAAAAAAATATCTAAACACAAAAATAAAAACCTTCAAATTAAAAATAATTATGTGCTTTTGTCTTTCTTTTATATTGTTGTGGGTTTGTTTCTCTTATCAGGAACCAGATATAGTCCCCCATCATAGCTTCGTTCCAAAATCCTTGGTATCGGTGCTCAATTTCTTTCATTTGCTGATGAAAACGCTCACCATGCTCGTCACTCACATCGCCCAGGTTGTCCGGAAAGAAGTCCAAGTGCGAGTGTAGAAAATGTATCTTAAGCGACATATTTGCTCCAATTTTTTTATAATTTTGGAGTAGTTGTTCGACGATCTCTCTGTAATTTGAGCTTTTGTTGTTTCCAAGAAATCCGGAAACAATTTGCCGAAATGAGTTCCAAGCTGCAGCTTCATTTGGTGATAAAATGTGCTCAAACTGTTGGTCTTGCAACAACTTTTTAATTTGCGGACCGTCGAAAACGCCTTCCTTAATCTTTGCCGATGAAAGGTGAGGAAAAATGTTTTTTAAATAGGCGAACGCTTCGCCATCTTTGTTGATAGCTTTCACGAAGTTTTTTATGAGTCCGAGCTTTATGTGAAGAGGTGGGAGAAAAACATTTTCCTTTTTTATGAGTGGTGTATATTTCACGTTGTCGCTGCCGGGGATGAAGTTAACTCTTTCTGTCCAACTCCTCCTGGTGTAATGATGTTGACGATCGCGGCTGTCCCAAAGGCAGAGAAAACAACAGTACTTTGTGAATCCACCTTGTAATCCACAAAGGATACCGATAACCTTAAGGTCGGCACAAACTTTCCAATCGTGTTTCTCATAGTTAAGGCACTTTAGTAGATTGTCCATGACTTCGTATGTTTCCTTGGTGTCAACGGCATGAGCAATTGGAATCGAAGGTTTCTTGTTGCCGTTGTGCAGTAAAATTGCTTTAAGGCTCTGCTTGTTGCTGTCGATGAAAAGACGCCACTCTCCTGGATCGTAAGAGTACCCGAGTTCACCAAATAATCCGGGAATGTCCTTACAAAAACAGATGTTGTCTTTTTTTGTGTAGTACCTTGCGTATGGTTCATGACGCTTCCTGTAGATTGTTGTCACCACACCAGGAGCCAAGAAACCGAACTGTTTCATGCGCGATGCATGCAACTCTGCATCTTCCTTGGAGAGTTTCAATTCTCTAACCCAATCGTTCAGTTCTGCTTGGGAACATAAGCGTTGACCTCCATACAATGTATATGTTGACTCGCATTCTGATGTGGTTTCTACTGTCTCCGGATCTGATGTTGGATGTATCGCCTCATTATTAGATGCCCATCTTGAAACGGACGGTTGCGGGTCCACTGGTTCTTCGGAAAATGGCACTGGAAAATTCACTGTTGAAACAGCAGCGTAAGTCCATCGTATATTTTTTCCCACGCCTGTTTTTTTGCTAAGACAGAAGTAGCAATCTGTTACATGGCAAAGCGGAGCTCTCCAAAGCATTGGCATGATGATTCTCGGCTGTCGTCTGAAAGAATTTCAATAATAAGTTATATATGTTCTTGAATTTCGTAATCTACACTTACCTTGAGTCACTTAGCTGTACGTAGCACCTTGGACATAGAGCACTTGGTGTCCACCGCTCATCTATGTTTGAGACCTTTAAATTGTAGCTCTCTTCAAATGAATCTCTCAATTTAGGTGAAAAACAGCGCTTGTTTTTTTCAGAAACGTATTCTCCGCACATGTAACAAAAATTACTTGGATTGGTATTGCATTCAAATACTCGCGAACGTTTGCTCATTTTAACTATCGCGTTCGTCGACACTTGTTGAATGAGTAAAATCGATCAATGAAGACCTATTTATACTGTGTATTGTTTAGTATTTTACTGACAGGTACTTATAAATGGGTGTATATTTTTTTACGGTGGCTACATACCTGTTTCACCATGTGTGAGTCTTAAATTTTCCGAATAATGACCACCCTTAAATGTGGGTTGCATTTCTGTAAAAAAATCATACAGGTAGTCACCGGAAAACCCAAATAATTAAAAAAGTCCCCTTTCCTTTTTTCCTTTTAATTGTTCACGCACATTTATTAGCGTTTATTACTTTGCTTACGCAATCATAAAAATTAAATAACCCTTTGTTTATTCCGTTTTGTTAATTCTGAGAATCAAAAAAAAAAAGAAAAAACCTTACCATAGACAAAGTTGTGCATATGTCGAGCAAATTTTTGAAATTCATACCTTTACTCAATTGCGAATAAAAGCGAAACGCGTGCATCGATTTTCATGATCTTTGTCTCATTTTGCTCATAGGTTATGTGACTTTACGTAAAAGTAATAAGATTTGACATTTTTTTTCATTTGGGATTTTTTATGGATTTTTTAAAAAAAAAAAATTTAAATCTTTAGGCAAAAAATAAGTTTTTTCCTTTATATATTCATTTTTAACTTGGAAACTGTTGCTTGTATAGGAAAACAATATATAAACAGATTAAGGGAATTGTAATTTTAAATTTTTTAAAATTTAATTCAATTAAATCGGGCTAGTGGTTCCCGAGTTATGCCGGACGAAACAAATTAACCAAAAAAAAATTTTTAAAATTTAAAAAAAAAAAAAATAAAAAAAAAACCAAACGAAAAAAAAAATTTTTATTGCGTTTTTCGAGCTCATGTCAAGGTTATCTACACAGAAAAAATTATCGCATCCCGAGTACATTTTGACTGTTGACTAGTGTTATTAATTAATAAAAAAAAAAAAATATTTTCTAATACACCCTACATTGTGAGCCTCAACATTTTATTTGCAAAAAGTTACATATTTTGAGTCGTCATATTGCCGCCTCGGGGGGTTTGGAAGGTTTAAAATCAAAGCTTAAGCTCGATCTTACGTGACTTATGCCTGTTCCAAATTTCATTGCAATCGGACTTCTAAGTAAGAAATGGCCGAATTATTTCCAAAAATTTTGTGATATATCCCACTGTGCATTGTAGGTTATTATTAAATCGGTGTTTACTGACTATAATTTACATACTTGTTTTATTTATTTTAATTTTTTTCTTTGTTAAAGTTTCATATGTAGATATTTTGCATATTAAAACCTTTTAACCGTCAAAATATAAAGCAAAATATCAAGAGGGGTTTATGTTTTAGTTTTTGTTCGTTGTTTTAAACTTAAAACAGAAGTTTGAACGATATACACTTTTTTTGGTTTTGTTAAACAGATTTTACTTTCTGCGAATGAGGTTATCGTTCAAGTACTTAGGAAAGTATTTTTATTTAACAGTCTAGAATACAACAACAACAAAAACAACAACAACAACACTACTTAATGATGCATAAATACACTCAGTATACAATATTTTTGTTGAAAAAACAATCTTTGATCTTAAACGGAAATGATGTACATGATGTATACTCTCTGTACTGATTTCATTTCATGCATTTTTGAACTTCGAAAAAAAGGGAAAATAATGTAAAGTTTAAATTGGATTACGTTAATTCCTAAAAGAAACACCTTAACGTCACACGCAAAAAAAAACATATTCGAAGAGTATTTTTGAATTTATGATTGCGACAACCATGTTACTATGGTTGTGACAACCATGGTCTAATCTTTTTCTTAATCATATTATGATAATTAGATTACCATATTATGGTTCACAATTGATCTCAATATTATCAAGTTATGGTTATAAAAATGTTTATAAATTATCATACAAACCCCAGCAGAAAAATGCAATCGGCTCAGTGTTGGCAAAGCGTCGGCTACACTAGGTTATTCGTTGGCAAAACTTAGGGTTAACAATCTTGACAGTATTGTCCTGTTAACCGATTGAAAGCAGTTGCCAACCGTTGGTTTGAGCGAACTAGCCCACCGTTGGCATAACGTTGAATGTTTAAAAAAAATCAGTGCTTTTAAAATGCCTCAAATCTAATTAGTTTTGCGAAATATGTATAATAAAACACATATAAAAAGTATCAATACAGTTCCGTCTTATGTTAGTCACTTACATCATATTTTAATGTGTGAAGTATAATAAAATATAAAAAAAAATAATGTTTCTTCTAATTGGTTGTCATATTGGTAAAAAATATTGGTATATTGGTAAAAATATTTGCAAATAAAATAGTGCTTTTCTATTACAATATTAGTTGTACGTACCATTGGTAATTTTTAGCACGGTGATTTGTACAAAAATAGCAGTGGTTTGCAGTACTGTTTAAGAAAAGTTTATATGTTAAGAATACAATTAAATAATACATTTATAATGATCATAACATATTTGTAACAATCATAATATGTGCACAATAATCATATTATAGCCCTAGTTATCATATTATGATCATAGAAAATAACTTTGTCATAATTTATTACCATATTATGATTATTGTAAACATATTATGATATAATCATACTTTATGATATAATCATACTTCAGACTTAAAAGCACGTATATTTTGTATAAATTTTTCTTTCATATTTCTCTAATTTTTGTTTGTTTACAATTTATTTTGCGTGAGTACACCAAATTTAAAAATAAAACACAATTTTTTTTTTTATCACTTTTTACTTAATTTATAACACTTTTATGTATAATAAACAATAACATCATGGTAGGTCGGGTTGAGACCACCAAATTATTCCTTCTTCCACTAAAAATATCACCATTACAATTAACACCAATGCGTTCTTTTTCTATTATTATGTTTTTTTGTTTAATATTATTTATTTTGTTCTGGCTGACTGCTTCTCGCAACTTCTTTTCCCAAAATCTTAAACAAGAATGACACTAAAAGAGCGAAGACGCTCATGAAAAACATACGATCATCTTATAGTTGGCGCAACTATGACTGTAGTTAGAGAGAGGAATATGATAATAAATACTATATTATGATTTTAGACAAGAGAATACTATGATAACCGAAAGAGAGAGATTTTTACTATAACATGATTAAAGCAACCATATTATTACTGAAATATGATTGATACAATAATAATTTAATTGAAACAATCATTTATGGCTGTAGGAAACATAGTTTTGTAGCCGGCATCATATTGTAACCATATTTTTTCTCTGCGTGCAGCAAATAGCACACAGAAACGAGTAGCAATTGTAAGCATAAATATATTTCGCTGATTTGTTTAATTTTTATTGTTCAAACAAAATAGTTCTCTTTTGTTAAATTTAGTCAGTCATACTAAAAATGCTATTGGTACCTTTGTTTCTACTAGAGATGGGCACGTGAGCAGAATTTTGCGTAACGTACGAGTGAGGCCCTATGCTCCACAGGGAGTTAAGCGAAAATGAAGAAGAGAAGACGAGAAGACGAGTGAATGAGCGAAACCAAAATTTACTCACGTAACCGGGATAGAGTGGGAGTAGGAAAAGATTCTTCGTGAGCGAGTGTGCTTGAGTAGAATTTTACAAAACAGAATTGATTTTGCTTTTAACAAATATTTTCTTTGATTTTTCGCCGATTTAATCATTTTGGGTTTTTAAAATACAGAATAAATTGCAAAATTTTATATTCAGATTCATTTTTGTTTAAACATTCACAATTTACCTCAATTTTTGCATTTTATTTTTTCCGGTAAAATTTTATTTCGTGAATTTGCGTGGTTCTCTTGAATCACGCGTGAGTGTGAGTAAGATCTGAATTCACTCACATGAGCGTGAGTGAGTAAAAATTTTCGTGAGTGATTGCGCGTGAGTGGAATATTTCTCTCGTGAGCGTGAGAGAGTGTGAGTCAAAATTCACTCACGTGCCCATCTCTAGTTTGACTACCATTGTCGCACTATGGTTTCAAAGACAACTTTTCTTGGCCAAAATCCAAAAATTCTCACATTCTATTTTCATTTCTTTGTTGTTGCAATCTAAAAATAAACACTTCAAAACAACAGAAAACACATTTTGTTTTTGTAAATACTCATTTACCGATATAATCAGGGCAAGTTTAAAATGGCACAAAAAAAAAGTTAAAAGTGATATGGCAAATAGATATTTACACTTAAACTGCTAAATGTTACCGTAGTAAATTATAATGATTTTAACTCTTCTGTACTGTTTTGGGTCAAAACGACCCAATTTTGAAAACAAATTTAGAAAACTATGCTTAAAACTGCTGGTTTCAAGTACGATTCAGGTTTATTATATCTATTTCGTCAACAATTTTATTAATGTAAAAAATTCTGATGTGAGCAAGATTTCAAGTTCAAGAACATTTGTTTTTTGTTAATAAAAAACCGTGTAATTTTATTTATTAATTAAAAATGTATTCATCTGCTAATCTAATGCAGATCCTTACGTAAATCCTGAGAGGACAGATGTAGAAGGGTAGAATTTATGCCCAATTTTTAATTATTGAAGAAAAAGATCAACGCTTTACCGACATTGTTTTATTTACTTGATGAGAAGTAAAAAACAAAAATTGAAAGAGTTGAACTAATTTAAATCAAAAATATAACATTTTTAACTATAAACATTGTTTGTGTTAAGGCTGGAATCTCTACACCTTTTGTTATATCATATAAAATTCCTTCCTATTGTTTTCAAAACTCTGCTTTAACCTTTCTTTATCGTACTGTGCGATGTTATAAAGTTCCGAATATAGTAAAAACCGAGTTTTTCTTAATTTTCTGTTAAAAACCTGATAAGATATTGGAAAGATTAAACCTGAGTTTCGAAAAAAATAAGGACGAATTTCAAAATAACCCGGGTTTTTGTAAACTTTATGTTAAGATATCTGGAAAACCTAATGTGGTGGAGAAATTTTTAGGTCAGATTCGGATTCAGCGGACCACAAGCCTTTAGAAAAGTAGGAGAGTGTTGCATAACTTTTTAATTTGTCTACAGATGTTTTTTAAACTAGGTTTTTCTGAAATCGGAAATATAGTGCTTCCAAACTCTATACTCACTTTTTGTGGAGTATTTTTAAGACCAATCAAAAATCAAAGATTGATCTCTAAACATTATTTTCACTTTGTTAGATTTTGCAATTTTTAAAGTAAATTTATTTTTTTAGAAACACCTTTTCCTTGAAAAATTCCGATTTATTTCAAATTAATAGCGAAATGCTGTAAAACAATAGTCCTTAAATCCAGAGTTAGCTTTACTAGATATTAGTATAAAATTATTTCAAAAATTTCACCCATAATAATGAATAAAGGGGGTCGGTCTTCTGGTTTGGAATTTTTTTTTTAATTTTTTTTTTTGCATATTTATGTCTTTCGTAAATAGTTCAAAATAGTTTGGGAGACACAGTCATTTTTGTGAAGCAATGTTTTTGCCTAAATGCGGCATTCACAAAATACTAAAATACTTGAACGCGTTTTTCTCGAAACCACGTTTTTAAAACTGGTACGCAGGATATAGTGCTTAATCGTCGCAGAATTAACGTGGCTATCGTCCCATGCTAAATCATCTGTGGAAAAAATTGTTTACTATTTGTTTTTAACACTAAACTGAAAAAAAATGATCAAACATGTGGTTCAAACGGCGCCATTATGATAAATAATTCTTTTTTTTATGATTGAACATGGGATGATAACGGCAACCAATTCCCCGTTTTTCGTTTTGCTTTCATATAACCGTGAGTCCCGGAAAGCTGCATACCAACAACACACCTTTTTTTGATACATCCTACTTTGGAAGCCGAGAACTTTTAAAACAGCCCACTTATTGACAAATTGTTAATTTTTCTTGATGAATTGTGCGACCAAATACAATAAAATTCAGCCGTCCAAACAAGAAGGCCCCCTTAATATAACCAACAATTTTTGTTTTTAGAAAAGTGCTTTAAAGTGTTAATTCCAGGGATGGCATTCAATACCGCTAAAATACCGTTTTCCAAATTCCAAATTCTTTCAACTGACTATCGTTACCCATAAAATACCGCTATCGAAATAATTGAAACATCGTTAACTAAAATAACGTTGCCCTTAAAATACCGTTACCGTAATAACTGTAAATCCGCTATCCTTAAAATATCGAAAATACCAAAATACCATTGCCGAAATAAATAAAATACCGTTAACGCTAAAAATCCGATACCAAAATAACTGAAATATCGTTACCCCTAAAATACCGTTACCTAATTTTGTCCAAGTAAAGTGGTCTTCGAAACCATAGTGCATCGTCATCATCATCATCAATTTTTAATCTATATTAAACTACAATTTGATAAACTTACAAACATTTAACTGGGTCCTTGTAGTCAACGAGGCAATGTTTTTGATTTTATTTTTCGTGTAGAACTGATTAAAATCTCTTTACAAATAACGTTGGCGGATGTTATGTCGCGTCATCGTAATAACGATGGGAATGAAATGATTCTACTGCACTCACTCGGCAACATAACATTTACATGCAACTTTTTTAATAATAAAAAAAATCTAAAAGTAGGCCAGTGATTACTTTGTGTAATACAAGAAGAGTTGGTTTTAGGGAATAACAAACAGCAGCCGTAGCAGCAACAGCAGCTGTAATGAACCGTAGGATAATGTAATGCTTTATGTAAGTTTTAGTTTTTAATTTTTTCTCGTATTGTTTTTGTAATGTACTTGTACAGGTCGTCAAACAAACAATTTATTCGTAAAGAGTGAAAAAAAAAAAATGAAAAAGGAAATGCATTTTTCGCCATTACAAAACAAGATTTGTGAGCTTTTTTCTTATTGTATGTTGGTTGTACTAAATATACCATATACTGTATTATGTTACCATTGACAATGCGATTGTGAGAAGTAAAATATAATTGAATTGTTGATAGCAGTAGGGGATGATTAAGAAATTAATGTTTTATTTACAGAGACGCAGATTTTTAAAGGTAAAACCCAAAATTATCTTATACGATGAAAGCTGTTTTTGTTAATAAGATCGGTCAGAGGCAAAAAAAAAACATCCCCGTGTAGGATCTTTATAAATTTTGAAATTTAAATCTGTTTTCTGAGAAAAAACTTATTTCTTGCTGGTAAGTAGTGGTACGCAAACGGATTTTCGCTTACACGCGACATTTTTTTAAATATTTTTAAATATCGCAATTTAATTAGAAAAGTTCTGTTAAAAAAGTTATCATTATGTTTACATATTTATGATCGCTATTAAAATACACTAAGAAAAAAATATTAAAATCAAGTAGAAACATACCTAAAGTATATAAAAACGCTGTTGATTTACAACATAGTATGTTTTTACTTATTTTAAATATTTTGTAATTGATTTTAACATGTTATCATTTTTAGTTTTCAATAGAAACATACTCAATTGAAGTTTAAAAATAATGAATTTTAATTGTGCTTTTCTGGTGTTCCATTCCATTTGTTCTTAATTGTTGAAAATGAAAGATTTAATTTTTTTTTTATAAATTTTTTTATTAAAAAGATAAAATTAATTTCCTAAATATACCAATAAAATAATAACTTAAGTATTTTTACAGTTATATTAGTTTTTTGTTTTTATATACATCGAGATTATTTTTATGTTATTTTCAATTTATAACGAGCTTTCAATCTCCGCATATTTGCAAAAATAAAGCAAATCAAACATATTAGCTAGATTGATACTAGTATTTCGATCTGGCTAAATATCTCATCAGAACCCGAAGTTTTAGAAAAGTTAGAGCCTCCATAAAAGGCAGAACTTTAACTTTAATTTTTAATCTATGTACGATGTACATAGAGTTAATTCAATTACGAAAAATTCATCACTTCCGCGAAGTAAATGACCATTACTCCCAGACTGCTCCAAGATCCCTGCAGAATATTAGGCCAAAAGCGATGGTTGCTGCATTAAATTTATGGTGTAATTAAATTAATTCTTTTGTTAATAATAAAACCCCGGAAATTAAAAATAAATTCACAAATTATAAAACAATAACTTTAACAATTAATTTACTTAAACATATTACACAAATTAAAAAACACTTTGCCTATTTAAGACTTTAAAATAATGCACTTACCATTTATTTACAAATTGAAATAGCAATAAACACTTTATTTAAAAGGAAATCATCATTAATTAAATATACTTTTATTTTTCTTCTTGTGTCTGCAAAAATTGAGATTCGTGAAGATGTCAAACTAGTTTTTGTTAACTATAAGTATGAACATATTTAGTTTAACTACGTTTATATATATTTTATAAATGTTTTTTAAAAAAATAATATATTTGAATCAAATATTTTATAAATGTTTTTTAAAAAAATAATATATTTGAATCAAATATGGAAAATATTTGATTTTACTACACACAAAAAAATCGTTGCCAAGTAACTAGTAAAATTTTACTAGTTTTCGCATAACTTTTGGAAATAAACTTTATTAGTTGCAATGCTCCTACCCAGCAAAAAATAACCTGGATTTAGTAAGCAGTAACTACATTTGTATGCTTCCAAAATAGCGCTTCACCGCCTTGCATACAATAAAGCAATTAGGGAAAGAATTCTGTTGTGGTTCCCAAAATGCCTTCTTTGAAGCAGTGAGTAATGCTTAAAATGAAGCAATAAAGAATGCATACCATGAAGCATTAATGTTGTCAACATACAAAAAAGTGCTTCTATTTGCCTAAGAAGGCATGAATTTATTGCTTCTAAGAAGCGCTTTTCACCTGCTTAAAACATACATACCAAGTGGGACATCGCGAACAAAAATCATGCCTTCTGGATTTGCTTTGGAACCGCTTATAATGCCTTCTGGAAGCGCTTCTGGGTAAGCACTATTTTTTGCTGGGTATTTACTTGGCAAAGATATTTTTGTGTGTATGTTTTTTCTCTCTGTATATGTGCTTTAATCCGAAAATGATAAAATTTAACATAATTATGTTTTAGATTAGATTTACAACATTTAAATGTTGTAAAACTTCTTTCGAAATGGTAAAGAAAAAGTTTAAAAATAAAAACTCTTAAATATTTTTTTTTAAAATAATGTTGGTATAAAAATTTGAAAATTCTGTTTACTAGAATTAAAGTACCACACGAATTTCGGAACATAGAAAATTTTTTTTAAGTTTTATCATCAAAAGTGTCGAAATTCAATCTCAAAATGTAGAATAACCAAACCAACCGGCAATATGCTCTTAAAAATTAATTTTTAGCACATAAAATAAAAAATAACCTAAAAACGGAAAATATGCTCTTAAATTAAAACAAACAATTTCTTTAAGAATTCGTATTTTAAAACTTATTTTTCAGTATAGTTAGAATAACTTTCAGAAATTTATTTTAACTGCCAACAAAAAAGAAGATAAATGATGAATACAGAATATAGGCTTAATCGGTACAGTAATTAAAATTTTTCAAAAATGGCTTAAGCTTCCGAAATCAGTATTGAAAACCCGAAACAATGTTTTTTATTAAAACATAAAATTGTTCGATAACTAAAAACTAAATAAAAAAAATCGCTAAAATAAAAATATGCTATTGTTCTAAAAAGTACTAAAATATGCTCAAAAACAAATTTTTTTTTATCAAAAATAAGATTTTTTCTATCGAAAGTAAGATTTTTTTTTTTCGAAAATAAGATTTTTTTTATCGAAATATGCAAAAACAGAAGCAAAATACACTGCGAACTAAACTATTCATTTGTCAATATGTTCGGTTGTCAGCACGTATATGTCTTCTCTGTGTTAGTTTAAGATACCTCGAAGACTTGATGCGATAAAGCAATTCTAAAGTTCGGACTCAAAGCAAAAACATCTTCATTAACCCTCTAACTGGCAAACTCTGTTTTGCAATGAAATTCATACCATATGCTCCCCTCGAAAAACAAACAATACTTTCTTCAACAAAATTGTTTATCGTTGCCTAATTTAGGCGATATGAGCCAAAATATTTTAGGGTGCATTTTGGAATCTAAAGCATATCATATAAAGAGAAGTTTTGGACAAAAAATATTTCTCTTACCAAGATATAACCACGCTCGAAAAACTATTTTTTTCTGCTCCTATTTAAGAAGATATCACAATTTTCGCTCTTTGGAAAAAGCAAAATTAGGCGAAAAGTATCTAAACTTCAATTTATATTGTTCAAACTTCCACGCTTTGCTATTAATACTTAATGTCTTCTTTCTGCAAAATTTCATAAAAATCCGTCTATTAGTTTATAAGTTAAGAGGATGTCTTTTAGAGGAATCCTAATAAAATCCTGTGAGTCCTAAATGGTTTTTTTAGATTTTTGAAAACTATATTTTTTTAGAAATAATTAGTTTTTGAAATTTTACGATTTTGTAGCTTACTCGCTTCCAAACCATGGACGGCACACGAAAAATTTCTTCGCAAAATATTTAGCAAATTTAGTTTTCTATCGGAATATATTAATTTCAAAGTATAAAACGCTCATTTGACGCAATTGTGGTAAATTTTATGAAGACTGCCCTGAGGCAGCCTTACCCGTTAGAGGGTTAAAGTTTACTCTGACATCATGCTTTTAAACGTTTCGTAACGTGTAATTTACAATCTTTTTAATTTTTGTGACTCAAAAGAAGATTTTTAGAGGGATTTTCAAGTGTGGAGATGAATTAAGAATATGCTACCGAGTCTTATGCACATTTCTAAATATAAATCAAGTTTTCATTTAAGAATTTCCTTTTCTTCCCCACCCATGAAAATAATCATAAATCCTTCTTATGAACTACGTCTCTTTGTAAAGCTTCTTTTTGTATTATGGTTTTGTTGACGTGGGATTTATTGTTATTATAATTTTAATCGCGAAAGTTTTTTTTTTTCGTCTCTGTTCCTTTGTTAATATCAAAGAAGAAAAAACAAGGGATGGTCGTCTGTCTATGCGTTATTTAGAAAAAAGAAAAAGTTGAATACAAATGCATTTAAAAGTGTATGGCGATGGATGGATGAATGAATGAATGACTGGATGGTTGGTTGGATGGATGGTATCATATGCAGCTGCAATTGCAGTTTTACCTACTTGTACTTGTGGAAAGAAACCAGCATCAATTCTCATCATGCTGACCACAGTGCGTATTACCATTTAAGAGTTCAAATAAACAATAGCCAAAGGAACGGAGTACATATCAAATGAATGAGTTCGCTGGCGAGTATGCGAACGAAATACTCGACAATGCTCTTCTAGTAAAGGGTCTCGTCATCATCGCCAGGAAATGTATTTGCATTTATTGCTGTTGTACGATATTATTGAAAGCGAGTTTATTGCAATCAATTGCATTTTTATTTTTTTTTAATATATATTCAACTAAAATAAAAGGGGAGGATTTGTGTTTTTATTTCGCTATTCTCTGCCTAGTTTTTGCTCAATATTTTTCCAGTCCACTATAGATGGTGAATGAACTTTTTGAACTGTGTAATATGAAGTGTTTACAAATATGTTTGTATTTATTGTATTTTTCTTTTAATATGGGGAACTTCAAAAATTCTCGATACTTTGAGCTAAAATAATTAAAAATTTTTTTTTGTATGCCATGAATAAGCTTTTGTGTATATGTTAGGAGATGTTTAAGCATTCTAGATCCTTTCGCGGTTATCATTTATCTTTAACGGCGCAAAAATTATGGCGGGTTTAAGTTGCAAGCAGATTAAAAATATTAAAATTTCAGGTTTGGCTTAGATTAAATGAAGGTTACATCATCTCATTACATTTATCACATTTTAAATTTCTAATACTCCACCACAAAATATAGAAATACACTTGCACCTCACTTAACGTAACATTCGATAAATGCAACTCCGCGATAATTGCATCTCGTAAATTGTTTGCATTGTTGACTCAGTTTACGCAACTTTAAAAAAAAAAACCTCATTTATCGCAACTTTTCTCTCAAAATGATCAGTTTAACTTTTTTATTTACATATTTTTTTATTGAAATTGCTTTTAAGGGTTAATGCTTGCTGCCTAAAAATACTGCGTTTGAAATTAGTTTTGGTTTTCACGCTGAAATACATGACTTGAATTAAATGCCGGTAATTATAAAATTTGTAAAACTTTCAATAAAACAAAAAAGTGATATTCTTAATAAACTTGATAGGGGCATATCTGTAAAAGTGCACTAGTGCACAAATCAACAATATCCAGAATTAAAAAAATTAAACTGCATTAAAAATATTTGTTGCAAATTCTGAATCTGGACCATGGAAGCGTGTTGCAATAAAAGCTTGTGATTATCCAAAATCTGCTGAAAGATTCTTATATCCGTTGTACAAATTAATGAATTTAAGTTTGACCTTTAATTGTGAAATGAAAATGAAAAAATTGAAAAAACAAATTTTATCACACATTTAAATCATTTATGTTTAAAACAAATTCATTAATGAAAATGAAAATTATTCGAGTTCGAGGCCATACTCGATATTTCTTTATTAGGATATTGTCCTAACAAATACTCTATAGAGTTTTTGTTTTTAAATTTTTTAATTGACCATTTCAGGAATGTATTGATAGATCTATTTCGGGAATTTTCTAGGTTCCCATCATCAGAACACGTTTTGAAAGAAGTGACAATCCCATGCAAACATCAAACATTCATATAACCTAGTTATTCCACTAAATGAGAACTAATAGTGCTTATTTCGTGAATGGTAACACTTAGCTCATGTCTGATTTGACAGATAATTAGTTTTATCCTTCCGCTGAACGAATATGTTCCGTATGTTCGTTATCTTGTGAAAAAAGTGAAAGAAACTGGCATCCTCATCGATAAACCAAAGCGTGAAAAGCCAAAAACAGTGCGTACACCCAAGAATATTGCTGCTGTGGCAGAAAGTGTGCGTGAAGCGCCATCAACATCAATTCACCGTCGTTCTCAACAATTGAACATTTCGGAGACATCATTGAGACGAATTTTGCATAAAGACCTTAGTATGACGCCATACAAAGTCCAATTGGTTCAGGAGTTCAAAAAAAAAAGTTATTTGGCGGACCCTTTATATGAGTTCGAAGTGGTAGAGCTTTAACATAACGAACAAGTTTTCAAATTGAACTCATATATTAGTTGTCATTTAGTGGGATAACTAGGTAATATGAATGTTAGATGTTTGCATGGGATTATCACTTCTTTTAAAATGTGTTCTGATGATGTAAACCTAAAAAATTCCCGAAATAGATCTATTAACACATTCCTGAAAATGACAATATCCTAATAAAGAAATATAGACTATGGCCTTGAACTCGAATAATTTTCATTTTCATTAATGAATTTATTTTAAACATAAATGATTTAAATGTGTGATTAAAAATTTATTTTTTCAATTTAAACCATAAAAGAGCAGTAGCGCCCTAAACAATTATGACTCGGTTATTGCAACAACCTCAGTTTTTGGAACGGCCAAAATTTCTGTTAGTTGCGTTAAGCGAGGCTGCACTGTACACTTAAAAACATTTTTTGTCATATATTAGAACTTAAAAATAAAATCGCGATTATTTTGGAAAACACGATTTTTTTTGACGTTTTAATGATATTTAGATGGGTTTCGGGTTACTTATTTGAAGGAAATTATATTAAATAATTTTAAATTCACAAAACTAAAATTCTTATATTTGAATGCTTTTTGAGGTAATGAAAATTGCGTTTGCAACATTAAATTTAGTATTAAGCTCATTCAAATCTTTTATTTGATATACGTTTTGGTGGAATTGATACATCGCTTTAGTTGTTACAAAGCGAAATGTGTTTGAAAAAAACTGCCGCTTTAGCCGCTATGAATCAATTTAGTCCACCGTAAGGATTTACTTTAGATATCGAACTATTTTCTCAAGCCATAATTTTTTTTTTTTTAAATGTCATTTACATTAAAAATAAAGAAACTTTATTACAACCCAAACAACTACATGTTTTTAAAACAGAAGTTCCCTGAGTGTATACTTCAAGCTATATAAAATTACACGTTTTTTTTTTTAAATACTGTTCTCAATACTCAATTTCATTAAACGGAGCGAAAACCCTAGAAAAAAACTGCGAAAGTGTAAAAATCGGAAAATTTTGGTTTCACTTTTAAACCATCATTTAACTTTTCACCAAGCAGCGATATGGAAATTACCTTTTCTTTTCAGTGAAAGATTCTTCCAAGTCTAGTGAGATCATTGCATTTAAGTATTGTCAATCTAGCTCTACACACATAGAAATATTTTGATATTTTGATTTGCCAACTGAAATTCGTTTCCTATGACTCAAATTCGGTTATCCAAAATATTCAGAAATCTAATATAAATATCGTTGCACTAACTTAATTTATAAGTTGTTACTATTAAAATACACTTTTTAATTCGGTTGGCACTTTATTTCTCTGTGTGTATCTATCGTTCCTCTCAATTCATAAAGCCTTGAGAAACAAGCGGCATCTAAAGGCAGTTTCAGCAGGTGTCGAAAATTTTTGAAGAACGTCATATACGCTTTTATTTGTTGTTTTTTCACAGCAACTTTACAATATACGTGCAATTTGTTTGTTGTAGCACATATTCTATGACCATAAAGTAGCTGGATATTTTTTATTTTAATTGAAACTTCAGAATTTGGTGTTTTCGTCGGAAGAGAACTTAACCTAAAAGTGCGAACATCAAAAATGTTTTATTGATGATCAAAATCTTCGATGAAGCACTTTTGCAAAAATCTGTTTTGAATTTACAAAAATTAAACCTTTCCAACTTTGACACCCCTCCCTTTTTAACAGGGCCGTACCACCATTTTACTCAGTGTGGACTTTTTTCGTAGATGTACAATTTTGTAGTCATTTCGTTTAGTTTTATTTATGCAAAAACTTTAATATGTTCGATATTGACAACCCATGATTTTTGACAGCTATAATACAACAATGCTAATTTTAAAGTTCGACATATCAATTACATTTTTCCTTAGGAACAATTTTGGTCTGAAGTTGTTTTTTTCGTAACTCGCATAGTTGTCGAGAAAATTGGAAAATTAAAATTTTTTCAAATTCAAAAAAGATGATTGCAAAAAGTGCTCTATCGAAGAGTTTTGATTTTTATCGGAAGACTGTTCTGAGACAACCTAAATTAAAAATTAATAAAAAAAACATTTTTGGTGTTCTCACTTTTGGGTTAAATCCTATTCCGACGAGCCGTGTTGCCTACTGCTTATCTAACATAACAAGGACTTGCTACATGTTGAAAAAACTCGTGAAAATCATAGATGTCTCACTTTTCTTGAATTTATTCCTTTAACTCCTGCTCCAAATTAAAGGTTATATGCTTTGGACAGTCGTAAACTTTTTATAGTTAACCACTTGAGTTGAGGTAGGTTGGACAAGTACAAAGGCAAGTCCTTGCCGTTTAGACTATAAATGTCCATTGTACTGTAGGAAAGAAAAATATAGAAAAAGAATATGAAATTAAAGAAGATGAAAATGGGAGTCGCTGCCTAGAATTTCCCAGTCTACCTTATGAATCTGAGAAAATCAGACATTAGTATTTTATGAACAGGTTCCACTCAAAACGTTCTGTCACGTCCTAGAGTAACAGACATAGTGTTCTGTCATGTTCTGTTGTGTCCTGTTATTAAGCCAGTAAGTCTACGATGGTCAATTATTGTTAAACTTACAAAGAAGGACCGCTGATGGGTTCCCTCCGATTTCTATTAAATTTGGAGGGGGCAAAATAAAAAAGAAAGAGTACCTCCTTAGCTGCCTTATTAGCAGGACTAAAATGTGGGTTCAAAAATAACTCAATTTTCCGTTATATGCGTTTTTTAAGCTTCTTCAAAGAAACAATTTATTTTCAAATGAAAGGTATTTGGATGACCTTGTCATTGGCATACAAAGTAAAAAGTTTTGAAACAGAAAAGATTTTAAGAACTTTAAAACCCATTTTATCCCCTAAATATGCGATTGGAAAGGTATGTTTTTTTTACAATTTTTTATTATTTTCATATGCTCTATCTTACATCCGCATTAAATGGAAATCTGGAGGAACCACCTCTACCTGGCCTGATACCCAGCTGTGGTTCAGGACTCGTGGGCGCCGAAGCCGATCTTTGTCAACTGGTCGGCCATATCACTTCCCGGATACCCACATGAACCGGAATCCATAAAAGACAGACAGCGATAGTTTTTATAGTATAATTCTAAAGTATATTAACTTATTTTTAATTTGGTGTAAAACACTCCTGATTTTATACAAAATATGGCACCACTCTTTTGTTCTGTTGTGGAGGGATATAAAAACACACTATAAAATATATCTCACATTTCTTGGTTGCGCAATAAGAATCAAGACCTTTTTGATTTTTTTGTACAACGTTCAATATGACATACACACTGGTAATATTTTGCACAATAGCAAAAGTTGCACAAGAATATTGCATAGTGTATGGGTACCTTTAGTCATAATTGTTGAAAGCACCCAGCAAATTCCACCAAGTGGTCAAAATGGGTCACCCTTGTCAACATACAACATTGGGTCATGCGATCATAATATATCCCCTATTCGCACGACCCTAGTCGGAATTGGTCATGATTGAGTGTGGCCTTCATTATCTAGCTCTTACCCCAAACCTTCTCAAGGCTTGGTCTACGATGGAAGGAAAATTAATGACAAATGCACGCCTCGCTCGAATAAGGGTACATAATCCACTTTCAGAACTTTACAGGAGAAGCATGTCAATAACTATTGTAATCATAATCAATAACTATTATACCAGCGCATCCAAAAAAAAAAAACTGACGCTATGACCTTGCCTGCATATGGAACTGTCTTCGCCTTCTTTGGACACGATTCTCTTCTTATTCCAGTCCACTGCTTTAACTGGTCCTTTGTCTTAAGTGTGAATGTCTCATCCATGGTTACGAATCGGTACAAAAACTCGTCTTTATTGCGATCAAACATCACTCAAACACTCTTTTGAAACATCTTCACTACACTGTTTTTGTTCTTTTGTGAGCAAACGTGGCACCCATGTTCAATATGCGATGTATGTCACTTTTATTTTTTTCATTTCAGCCAGCTCATGCAACTTCAGCCGACGAACATCAAATACCATATTGTGGATTTCCTTAACCGTTTCTGGCGTGGACACCTCAATTGGTGGACCACTACGGTGTTTGTCTTGGCAGCTCGTACGTCTTCGTTTAAACTCTGCCACCCAATATTTTATAGACGTAAACGATGGAGCAGACTGCCCCTAGAGTGTAATCTAGCTCGGCTTTAATATTGGTTGGACTGAGACCTTTCAAATGAAAGTATTGAACTACGTAACAGTGACCGATTTTTTCCATATTTAAAAATTTAAATTATTTTCGATGACACCAAAAAAAAAATTTTAAACAATGTGACGCCTTGAAACTAAAAACATATGTTTTATAAGGTTGCCACTTTTTGCCAAAGGATTTTTTTTTAAACTACTGCCGCCATCTATACTTCAGGTCCTCATAAATAAAAGAACACGAACACGATATTATGAATTTTACTAATACTTATAACGTTTGATCGAATTGTTGCAACTCTCATCAAGTTAATCCCCCTGGTTCTGTAAGGCATAGACGTATACGTTTTAAGGGCGTTTTTACAGAAAAGTCTTTATAACGACTATTATATTTCACAGTCAATAAATCCTTATGTTACATCAAAATTGCATTAGATTTGAATAGAACATTTTAGTTTTTGTTAATTTTGATTTTAAAAAATTTTATATTTATGGCCGCGTTTTTTCTAAAAACGATAACGCCTTATACAATCAGGGGGATTATATTTTAGTGTTTTAAATAAAAAAATATTTATATAAACGTGGCCTTAAGATATATTTAGTCTCGCCGTTCCATGCCGTAACGAATCAGCTGTTGTGTGTTTATGTTTTATGTTACGTGTTTTTTTTTTAAACACTATCTGATTCGTTACGGCACGGAACGGCAAGTCTAATTCTACCATTAGGTCTTTTCTCAGTTGCAATGTAAAATTTATTGTTTTTTAAAAATCAACAATTTAAAATTTGTCCATTTTCTTTATGAACATAGGCTATACAACATAGAACATAAAATGCATTTACATATACGTATTCTATTTGTTGTTGTACCCAACATATACATACAAATATTGTGTTTGTCGTTTTCTGTTGCTGGTGTTGTTGTTGTAAAATTTACGACTGTTTGGCATTGTTTGCAGTTGTTGCAAGTGCTATTCTCGGTGTTTCATTATGTTGTGTTGTTCTGAATTCTGTGTTTTAACAATATGTGTATGTTATGCTACTATTTTATTCCAATAGTGTGTCATGAGAGTAACAGCGACAGTAGAAGAAGTAGTAGAAGTTGTAGTTAGTCGTAGTCGCAGTAGAGTGTTTATGTGTTTTTTATTGTACAATGATGATGGCCTTCTATGCAGTCATTGAACCCGACTTAAAAATGCAACTACTAGGGGATTGTTTTTTCGAGTGTGTCGTCATTATTTGTGCCCTAAACCATTTTTTAAATATAAAGTTTTTTTTTTTTTTTGTTTGTCAAGAAAATACTTGAAACTTAATATGCACATATGCAAGTTGTTGTTGTTTTTTAGTTCTTTTTTTTTTGTTGTTGTTGTTGAGAACTGACCTATTCCTATAGAAATTTCATTACGGTATGGTTTGAATAATGCATTTTTTCCCTTTTTACAAAAAAAAAAATAAACTATTGAAGTTTACAAGAACAGATTTCAATTGAGGTGTGAAAAATATTGCAAATGCAGCTGTTATGTCCTTTGTTATAAAGTTTTTTTTTTTAGTATTAATTTTTTAATTGTTTTATGAGATGAATAAAATACGTAGGGGTATTGATTTACAATTAACACAAAAAAAAAAATATGCATATTAAATGCGTGTTCTTAACGCATATTATATTGTTTTCAAAAGAATAAAAGTTGTAATTATAGTAAATCTGCCAATAGCTTTGGAAATTTATGTTTAAAAAAAAATATATACATATATATATATATATATATATATATTTAGTACAGTTTTTTATTAAATCAGTAGTTAATATTATCGTACAGTCTACGAATGCAATGAGTTAACCCTTTGACAACAAATGGTTGATATATGTCCCAATTTTACTTTATGCCATTTTAGGAAAACCTGCAAGGCGATTTTAGCAATTTGATGAAAAAAAATTCTATATACTCATATACAACTTGATATCATTATATATGCTTACATGTGTGGCAATAAGAGTTTTTCACGAGAATTCCCGGTACGAGATTTCCCTGGAATTCCCTCGAACTTTTTTCGTAATGTTTTTAATAAACATACTTTTTTGAAGAATATAAATTCAAAATTGTGCACAAAGAATTTTCTCGGATGAGTTTAAATGAAATTTTTTTACTAAACTATTGAAGTATTCTACACAAAGTGAATTACAAATGTATTTAGTTTTAAGAAAAAGCTTGACAATATTTATGATAGAAATTTTAATGAAACTTTTTCATTAGGCGTATGGAATTTTTAATAGGTAAAATGAAATTTTTTAAATGAAATGTATGAAAAAATGCATCAAAAACTCTATCAGCCCGATTATAATTATTCCCTCGGATTTTTTCCCCTGCGGATTTTATTTTCTCGAGAAAAATATCCTCCTATTCTAAACAGGCGGGGAATAGAATAATAAGGGAGAGAGAATTGAATTTTCGAAATCAGCTGTTTTGCTTTTTGACGTTTGGCTTTGGTTATTAGACTTGTGCAATCTAGTTCGTTTAAGTGAGCGCTCTTTCTAGTTCAGTTCCAATCAATGAACTAGTTCGCTCTTCTAGTTTAAAAATTGATCCGGATCTGACGGAATTTTCATTTTAATTTCAAGAAAACTACACAATTGTAAAAATAGGATGAAAAAAAAATTTAACTAAATGAATAAAACGAACTAGAAGAGCGAATAGAGCTGAACTAGGTTACATCTTTCAATTGAATGAGTAGTTCAATTGAACTAGTTCGTTCGCGAACGACACAAGTATATTGTTTTTAAATACAAATCATTTTAAGCAAATAAAACTTAAATAAGCAATTGTGTAAATAAGTGAAAATGTACAGAATAGCCTTTACAACATATGCATTTATTTTAAATGTAATACTGTTTTTATTGATTGCGAAACTTCGGAGAATTTTACCACCCAAGAATGTGATGTTATGCCCTTACCATCGCCACAGTATTTAACTGCTGCACAAAACTATAGAAATAATATTGGAAATAATTTATAGTATTTTTGTACATATATGTACATATGTATATTTGTATATATATATATATATAAAAAAAATAAAAGAAAACTTAAAAACAAACAAAACTTAAATTCAAATTCAAAACTTAAAAGCAAAACCAAACTTTAATTCTAAAACTTCAAAAGCAAACTTAAATACTAAAACTTAAAAAAAAAAATTAATTCAGGTCACATTTCATTTGTACAACGTTCTTCTCTATCACATCTGCCAGTAACAAATCTAATGAGCCCTCAATGTTTTCTGGAGTTTGCGCCACCATTATGGAAGAGCCTAGTCCGAATCTGTTTGCCACACCTTCAACTGACTCTTTCATACCAACTAAATGGTATATGGTTTCTTCAGTGGGCGAAAGCTTCCGCTCAATATTTCTGCCGCACATACTTCTTTTGATCGGCCCAAACCTGTAGAAGATTTGGCAGTTATATATATATATTCTTAAGGACAAACTTTGTCATTCTTACCTTCTTCCATTCGGTAACATTTTTCTTTGGTGGCCCTGCTGAGTTCAATTCATTCTCCAAATTGCCCCAAACCCGGTTGAGCTCCTCCTTGCTTCCTTTATAAAAACCGCATGCAATATTTGGGTGCGTATTAAAGAGAATCTCTATCTGCTGCTTATTTGATGTTTTTGACCTGAAAATAAGAATAATGCCATAATAATAATTAAAATAACAATAATTTATTAATTTTTTATAGAAAAGATAAAATACTTACATTTTTGCACAGAGCTCCCTTTAATTTTTTGGCGGAATTATTCATATAAATGCTATCACAATTCTCCCTATTATTGACATTCATAATACCTCCTTTTTTCCGGGGGAAAAGATTCCCATTTTCGAAATTCGTTTAGAATAAGGGAAAAGGGAAAAGTGAAAAAATTCCCGGGGAGATTTTATTAAGAATAGGGGAACAAGGAATAAGGAAAAAATACTAATCTCAGCCTACTTGTTAATTATCTTTCGGCTGCTATCAGCTATCTAATTTAACACTTTTCTCAGCTACTGAGAGGTTTGCAATTTCTCTTTTTGTACTAATCAATATCTAGATTGAGAGAATAATCTTCACTTCAGTAATGAATTTCTTCATAGCTTTAATGAAGATTGCTACTGGAACTCGTCCATTGGAACTTTTCATAGCATCTATGAAACAGGTTTCATTAATGTCAATATTTGTAGAATTAATAAAAATCTTCCTAAAACTATTTAATCATTCCGAAAATGAAGCGTTTATAGAATTTATGAAACAGTTTCATAAAAATTGTAATATTAAAAAGTTTATTGAATTAATAAAACTCTTCATGAATGTCTTGGAAAACACATTGGCACTAAGCCAATGAACGGATTTATATGACTTTTTAAACAATTTTCAAAATTAATAATAGCTGACATTGAAATAATAAAACACTTAATAAAATATGTTGAACACTTGAGAATTAAATCTTTAAACTAAAGTTTAAAATGTATGAAAATTAATGAAATTTTATTAAAAAATAGAAAAAATTAAGTCTTTAATAATTTCATAACTCTAAAAAAAAATTTCGTTAAATTTAAGAACAGATAATTTATAAAATCTAATGAAGTTTTTTTATGAAGCTATGAAATGTTATTAAAAATTTCTTAATATTAATAAAATTTCTTGAATATAATGAAATTCTTTATTGAATCTACGAAACAAATTCTATGAAATTGTTTTATTAATGTCATGAAGGATAATTCTGTCAGTATTTAATTTGATTTTCACGAAAAAACTCTACAAATAGTATTAACAAAAATAATAAAGTACTATTGTACTATTGTCATATGTCATTTTTATTTAAAATTTTAAAAAATTTAAGAATCTGATTAAAAGCGTTGTAAAAATTTACCAATAAACCGGAGATAATGCGATTTTTATGTAATCTTGCTTGGTCCTATAAATGAATCTTTTTAAAGGAAACTTTGTCAATTAAAAATAAACGTTTCTCATTTTCTTACTGAGCGGGAGTTATTGGGATCCCAGAAAATTCAAAAACAAATCTCGCTTTCCCTGGAAATGAGAAATTCCGGGAAAAGAAAAACCCTTGTGGCAATATATTACGATGTATGTTCATTAGGGTGAAGTGATTTAAGCATCTTAATGGGCGCTTCTCGTTTCTGATTCTTGGGATTGTACTGAGCAAAAAAGTCCACTAGACCATACGTGTACGGTGAAAATCAAGCTTGCAGATTTTGACTTTTTTGCCGTATTTTGTGAAAGTAACAATGTGTGGGATGGACATATCTGAGGAAGTAGGAGGAGCTTATCCAAGATTATGGTATCAATCTCTTCTTTGGAAGATTCTCTAGCAGATTAATGCATCAACCATATTTGTGGGTGGGGTTTAAGGGGTTCATTTTTAATTTCAAAATAGGGCTTTTTTTGCCGTATTTTGTGAAAGTAACAATGTCTGGGATGGATATATCTCAGGAAGTAGGAGGAGCTTTTCCAAGATTATGGTATCAATCTCTTCTGTGGAAGATTCTCTAGCAGATTAAAGCATCAATCATATTTGTGGGTTTAAGGGTTTAATTTTTAATTTCAAAATAGGGCTTTTTTGCCGTAAAGTCAAAATCTGGAAGCTCGATTTTCACCGTAGACGTATGGTCTAGTGGACTTTTTTGCTCAGTACAATCCCAAGAATCAGAAACGCGAAGCGCCCATTAAGATTTTTTTCCTTCCTTCGTTTATGAAATTTTTTTAATATGGCGTAATATATAGGCTGGCCATTCGTACTGATTATTTTACCATGTTATAATGGTGAAAATTCAGTTTGAAGTTTACACAAAAATGGTTATTATTTTTGAATTTGCATAACTTAAAACAAAATACAAAATTAAAACTTTGACATCAATGATTTAGCTTTAGTATTATAAAGGGTCCGCCAAATAACTTTTTTTTTTGAACTCCTGAACCAATTGGACTTTGTATGGCGTCATACCGAGGTCTTTATGCAAAATTCGTCTCAATGATGTCTCCGAAATGTTCAATTGTTGAGAACGACGGGGAATTGATGTTGATGGCGCTTCACGCACACTTTCTGCCACAGCAGCAATATTCTCGGGTGTACGCACTGTTTTTGGCTTTTCACGCTTTGATTTATCAATGAGGATGCCAGTTTCTTTCACTTTTTTCACAAGATAACGAACATACGGAACATATTCGTTCAGCGGAAGGATAAAACTAATTATCTGTCAAATCAGACATGAGCTAAGTGTTACCATTCACGAAATAAGCACTAGTTGAAAAAAAGACGTTAGATGGCGGACCCTTTATTTCTCCAATAGGGACAGCAAGCAGTAAAGCGACAAAAGCAGGATAACATTTTTTCATAGGCCCAACATTTGGTCATAGTCCCAAATCTCCACGAGGTTTCGTTAATAAATCTGCAGCGTTTTAGTTTGTTCGTCAAAGGGTTAATATTATTTCGTACCATGTGAGAACTTTTCGAAACTATTTTCACATTAAAATAAAACCTACCGCACATGAAATATAATTGTGATATCCTTTTAGAAATCTTTAGTAACATTTCAGATAGTTTTATACACCGAAGCCCTAATGTCCGCTAATTTAACTACCTATTTGAATAATTCGTGTTAAGGTGATAAGTTATTTGATAAGTCTAAATTTATCCACACATGTCTGCTGAACTGAAGTAAAATTAGTAGAAAAAAATAGAAACCGCTATTAAAAAAAAAATTAGTAACCGCTACTAAATTTTGGTAAAATTTCATTTAACTGCTATTTTAAATAAATTTGCAAAAATCAGCAAAAAATTTTCTAAAATTTAGTAGGGGTAGCGGCCACAAGTTGGACATGGTCTTGAAAAAATGGAGGAAGATATATCTTAAAGTGTTATATACCATATGAAAGCAGAATAGTTTAGGTTTTGGACATAGAGATAAATTTTTATTTTGCACACAAACAATTTTTTAACCATACTTTAAAATTGTCCAAAATTTCTCTTTTAAAAAAAGAGGCCACAAGATGGACTCTTTTTGAAAATTCTCTAAGAAATGTGAAAAATCAAAAATAAGCTCAATGAAAAGATTTTAAAGCCAATTTCATATTATTTATTGTATCATCTAAATCACATTCGGGTATATATACCAGGTACTGATGATTTCGACTCATTATAAGTGTTCTTATCTCGTACACTCGTGGCACGTGGCGGCGTTAGTTCATCTTTTTTGTATTTTCGACCTAAGACTTTGCCTGTTTTTCTTTACGAGGATGTTTTTGACCTTTGGAATCTGTTATAAGCTTTTTTTTATAAAGAGTAGCACCACTAGGGCAATTCTTCCTATTTAATAATGTGTTGCTTTCTTTGGAAAGGGGAAATGGGGAGACATTAAAGGTGGGGAAAGATGAATGGCTTCAGACGCGGCAACACTGTAATTGCGCGAGATGATAAGTCTGAGAACAGTTGTTTAGCACGTGATGGAGATTTGTCGAACTTATTAAGTCTTTTTGGTTATTTTACTTCGGTGGGGTTAAGTGCTATGGGAACACCGAAAGTGGGCGCTGCGATATGTATGAGGGATGGAAAACTCATACATATTATTTTTCTAAATTGTTGTTGTCGCCGCCGGGGATCGAACCCGAGACTATCTGTGTAACAGTTCAACTCGCTAACCATTACACCACAACGCCCATTTGAAGTAAATTTTGAATTTAAAGTACTAAAAATTGGTACAAAAACAAAATATCAATAAAATCTGTTTAGAATATTGTTATATGATAAATAAATATATATGTAGCAACATATACCTGTACGGAATCGCAAATTTAGATAAATTTAATTACTCAACAAAATTATGTTGAAGTAATTTTCGAACAAAAAAATAATTTTGGTGCTGCTACCTTATGCACGTATTTATACGCAATGACCATCTTGGGGCCCTCTCCCCTACATTGAATACAATATCACAGAATAAAAATTAAAAAAAATACTTTTTTTTTGTCAATCCTTTACACTTTTTCCTAATATTAACTCTTTTAATTTAAACTCTGTAAAAAAAAATTATTTATTTAAAATATTTTTTCTTTTTTTATTAATAGCAAAATTTTAGCAGAAATTTTCAAAAATTAGAAAAATGGGAATAGCAAAAAATGTTACTAAAATTGATAATTGTATCAAAAATTAGTGCAAAAATATTAAACTGCGACTAAAAATTTTTTCTATCAACTGTTTTCTGAATGTACACTAACATAACAAATTCGTTTGTCTCAACAGAATTTCATCTAACCGAATTGATTCGGTAGCTGCAACCGAATCGATTCGAAAACATAAATCCATCAAAGTACGCACCTCATCCATAAGGAAATTGTACGCTGCCGCCACGATTGCGTGCTAAAAGGATGTCATATTTGAGAAAACTTTCCTAGGATACTATACTGCAATACACTTTCTAACATATCTGACATTCAATTACCAAAGAACTTTTCAATTTGCCAATCAATTATATTAAAAACATTTTTATAAGTAATTTACTTAAGGACTCATACCATCCATTTAATCATAATTTGTTATCAATAACAACGCAAATAATATTTAATTTCCCTTGAGTGCAATGGAAAAGAAGGTAGAAAGAGATTATGTAGACAATAGTATCACGCAGTGTACAGTTTGTACCAAGCAGTACCATCATCATAAAAATGAAATACTTTTACTTTATTCCTAAAGCTCCTTCTCCGTTTAACTCTTGACGTATTAACAACAACAAATATAAACTCGGGATTCATTGCATACATATACACTGAGAGAATTGACTATTGCATTTTGTTTTTGTATAAAATCGTTGAGGTTGTAATGATTTTTCTTAAGAAAAATTTAATAATTTTATAAAAAAGTTGTATGATGTAAGCATTAAAATTACAAATCGTTAGAGAAGGATGAAGGAAATTTCATTAAGTTTGTGATAAACATGTTCATTAACTTTGCGAAAAAAAATAATTAATTTAATGAATTTTTTCGTTGACTGAATTGATTGAAAACTTTCTCCGTGTAACATCAAACAAATGTTGGCGTCTGGTTGAAAGGCATGTGTTTTTTTGTAGTTGTCTGTGAGTGAAGAAGAAATGATTATATACAGTGGCGAGCATAAAAAATGCAACGCTATATCATATGATCTTCAAGTGAGGCTCGAAAAAAATAACGGTATCCAATTCATCGCTTCTTTTATTGTTTAATTCTTGTCTTTTTATTCTTAGGTTTTTATCTAGTGTTGTCATTTATTCGTGTTTTATTTATTTTGTTCGAATAAACGATCAACAAATTTTTAATTGAACTATCAAACGAATAATTTTTTAAAACTTATTCGATTAATCGGGCGAATAACCAATAAAAATAATTTTAAAAATAAATAAATAATTAATGTACTATCTAAAAATTTTATGAATTTCGGCATCAGTTTGAATACTACAACAATACCAATTCTCAAATGCAATAATTTTAAACTATAGTTACGCCATTATAAAAGAGTCCATATCTTGCAAAACTATTAATAAAAGTTTAAAAATTTCATTTATTTCTTCAAAAGAGTCTTGATTTTATATTGTCCAGTGTGCCCTGGTAGGCTAGTTGGTAGTGTGCTGGCTTAGCAGTGCGGGGGTCGTGGGTTCGATTCCCAACAGAGGCACTATTATCCTTTCGCTACAACGAGCCGAAAGCCATAGTAGCTAGTGCTCGGTTAGGGTAATAGTATATAATTTGTAATTATATGATTATTAATTAATAAAATAAAAAAAATTATTTTGTCCATTACCATTTTTTATATAAATTTTACCAAAACTGTTCAGTTTTATAAAAAGTTTTACTAAAATAAGTATTTTTTAATTATTCTTTTCATACAATTAATCGTCAAAATTGATTCGACTTTTTTGTTATTCGAAAATCATGTTTTTTTTTTTTAATTGTTCGTTCGAATTTTATTTTTGATAGTTCGATTAATCGAATAATTTTTATTCGAGCGGTAACACTAATATTCACTTAGATACCAAGTGCCAACAGTCAAACATGGCGGGGGTTCAATAATGGTGTGGGATAAGAAATAACACACATTATATATTTTTGATATGTGCTAGCTCCCGTGATGGCGTTGGTTCCATAACTAAAATTGAAGGAAATATGACTGTCATTAAATTCTGTGTAATACTGAAACAACTCATGCTACCCACCTTTCGTGAAAAATGGCCCCTGGTAGTATATTCCAACATGATAAAGATCTTAAAACCACAAGTAGCCAAACTAGCAACTTTTTAAGCAGCAATTATGTGCAAGTTTTGGAGTGGCCCATTAAATTTAGAGGATTTAGAAACATTTATGCAAATAGAATGGGGAAAAATGCCACTCGATACTATTACAGTTATCCTTAGTTGATTATCTGCCTTCAATATTAAATGCAATAATAGCAAATAATGCACTCAGGGAACTTCTGCTTTAAAAATATGTAGTTGTTTAGGTTGTGATACAGTTTCTTTATTTTTTAATTTAAATGTCAGTCATTTGTAGAACAAATTAAATTGTTTACTAACCTTGTAGTTCATTTAAAAAAACAAACCACATCAAATGACTGTTTTATGGTTTTACATTAATTTTTTACAGTAGTTTTTTTTATTTCAAAAAAATAAATGTTTGTTTATTTTTTACTAACATGTGGTTCATTTTTACTACAATTGTTAGTCAATTTTTGAACATTAAAAAACAAATGACAATGTTAGTTGAATTTACTGAAATGTAAGTCGTCCTTTCTTTAAGTGAAATTTTATTTGTTTTTAACTACATTTGTAGTGGTCTTTACCTACATAGTATTCTAAGTGTCGCTTTGCCATGAATTGTAATTACTATTATTATTTTAAGTATATTTTAATAAAAATTAAATATAAATTTTTAATAAATACATTGAATTACAAGCAAAACAAAATTTACAAAAATAAGAAACATTTTATGGGCTGGTTAAGATATAGTGACTTTATTTAGTTAACTATAAGTGTACAAAACAAAAACCAAAGTCCCAGATTCATTGGATGCAGTTACGAGCACACAGACGTACTTAAAGATGGCAAGATTCAGCGTTGCATTTTTTTTGCTCGCTACTGTATGTATGTGTGTAGATGCAACCGGAAACCGCCATTAAAATGCATATACACACACTCACACACACTTGCATATACACAAATGTATTTTTCTAAATGCAGTCATAATAAAATGTAAAAAAAGTTTTAATGCATGAGTGTTTCATTCTACAAATACACATGTACTCACACACACAGTCATATGCTTTTAGTTCTTATTGCTGTGTTGTTTTTGTTATTTTTATGCTTTGTATAATCACAAGGACTATTTTTTTTGTTTTTGCTTTTGTTAAAAGGGAGCAAAGTTTCTCCATTTAAAAATAATATAACACGTTTATTAGGGCGTTCATGAAAAAAAAAATTGGATTTTGTTATGGGCCAAACGGAATTTTGGTGTTTTGAAAAAAAAAAAAATCTCTGCCTTCATAACTTTTCTTATGTGTTAAAAAAATAAATTATACAATATCATACCATTATTGATTCTGTTTGTAGACGAAACTTTAAATTAAAACATTATAACGAAAATATTTGTTTACAATTGTCTTTAATCTAAAAGAAATTATAACAAAAGAAATTTTGTATTTATATTTTTTCAGTCTGTATTTTAATAATGGTACTATGACCCTCAAATAAAAAAATTTCGAGATTTATAAATAAATAAATTTATGTGTGAGATTTTATTTGTTCGGTTTTAGATCATGACAAATTTTTCTCTAAATTAACAGAAAAATTATAATTTTTATATGATAATTTACTTTGACTATTAGAAAAAAAACACAGAAAAAGTTATTAGACACTAGCATGAATGGAATGCATTTTCTGACCCACTACGGTCTTCATCAACATTCTTCGTGCCATTTTAGTGTTAATCGTAAATATCATCTATTTAACTCACACGTTGAAGAAATTGGGTAACTTTAAATCCCACATTACTCTGTGTGTTGAGTTAGAATGAAATTTACCACGAACGATTTCTATTTATAGTGTGTTTGTTTTTTCTCTAGTCATTATCATAGTTGCCAGTTTAACTTTCAGTTAAAACTTTAAATGGCAGTTCTTTTCTCTAATGTCATCATATACTATCCTTCTACATTAGCAAAGCATATCAACAAACATTAAAGATTTTTTTCATTAATACATATGACGAGCAAATACATTAAACGATTTTTGCACTGTACCTGGTGAGTGGTTTAGTAGTGAATTTTATCGTTGACCTATAAATTTATGTGTGAGATTTTATTTGTTCGGTTTTAGATCATGACAAATTTTTCTCTAAATTAACAGAAAAATTATAATTTTTATATGATAATTTACTTTGACTATTAGAAAAAAACACAGAAAAAGTTATTAGACACTAGCATGAATGGAATGCATTTTCTGACCCACTACGGTCTTCATCAACATTCTTCGTGCCATTTTAGTGTTAATCGTAAATATCATCTATTTAACTCACACGTTGAAGAAATTGGGTAACTTTAAATCCCACATTACTCTGTGTGTTGAGTTAGAATGAAATTTACCACGAACGATTTCTATTTATAGTGTGTTTGTTTTTTCTCTAGTCATTATCATAGTTGCCAGTTTAACTTTCAGTTAAAACTTTAAATGGCAGTTCTTTTCTCTAATGTCATCATATACTATCCTTCTACATTAGCAAAGCATATCAACAAACATTAAAGATTTTTTTCATTAATACATATGACGAGAAAAGAGAGAAAAATTTGTCATGATCTAAAACCGAACAAATAAAATCTCACACATAAATTTATAGATCAACGATAAAATTCACTACTAAATAAATTTATTTCAAAATTAATCGTATATTAGACATATGTAAATAAAAGTCTTAAAATAGGTTATTAGTTAGAACACGTGTTTAATAAAAACTTAAAATAAATATTAATTAACAAAAAATGGTTTAATATTTAAATATGAAATAATAATTCATGTTGATAAACATAAACTCCCGTATTCATAAAAATATTAAACAGCACTTTAAATTCATTTCAGTTTAAACACATTTTAAGCCAGCCATAAAATACCTTTTAAACCTTGTGTAAAAGCTAATATTAGGATATGAATACAGTTTTAAGGCTTAAAATGTGTTTTAACTAAACATGTATTTGAAAGGCTGTTTAATATTTTTGTGAATGCGAGAGAAAGTATTTTATTTGTTTAACCTTTAAATAATTTTTAAATTTTGAATATTTTCTTAAAAATAATTGAACCCACACTAGGGTGGGGCGATTTGAACATCTTAATGGGCGCTTCGCGTTTCTGATTCTTGGGATTGTACTGAGCAAAAAAGTCCACTAGACCATATGTCTACGGTTAAAATCGAGCTTCCAGATTTTGACTTGCAAACAGATTTTGACTTGCTTGTAACAATGTGTGGGATGGACATATCTCAGGAAGTAGGAGGAGTTTATCCAAGATTATGGTATCAATCTCTTCTATGGAAGATTCTCTAGCAGATTAATGCATCAATCATATTTGTGGGTGGGGTTTAAGGGGTTAATTTTTAATTTCAAAATAGGGCTTTTTGCCGTATTTTGTGAAAGTAACAATGTGTGGGATGGACATATCTCAGGAAGTAGGAGGAGCTTATCCAAGATTATGGTATCAATCTCTTCTTTGCATATTAATCCATCAATCATATTTGTGGGTGGGGTTAAAGGGTTTCATTTTTAATTTCAAAATAAGCCTTTTTAGCCGTATTTTGTGAAAGTAACCCTGTCCCTTTGCACTTTCACCATGCCAAAACTACCTGAAGGAGCGTTCCAATGCTTTTGCGATGTACTAGAGAGTTCTTAACTATTGTCTTGGCTACAAATTTTAGTATTGGATCGAAAATCTTAATGGTTTGGCTGTTATAGGACAAAATATCCAAAAAAACCTGACAAAAGTCTGAGAAAAAACTGCAAGTCGAAATCTGGAAGCTCGATTTTCACCGTAGACGTATGGTCTAATGGACTTTTTTGCTCAGTGCAATTAAGATATTTTTCCTTCCATACTAATCGCCCCACCCTAACAAACACACATAGAACAGATTCGTTGTAACAACCGATTTCGTTGCCAACCGAATTTTGGTTAGCTACCAACATATGCAGCTACCGACATTTGCAGTTATACCTTCTATACCAATATAATGTAAAATAGTTGGCCCAACCGAATCTTAGCATGAATTAAATATAGCACCGTTTGATACTGCTTTCTAATTTTCTTTTATTAATATAAATAAGTCTAATTTACATAAATACAAAAATAAATGAAAAATAAAATACATTTTTTAAAGAGTGACGTTGATTTTTGAGACATTTTTCTTAAGAAATAACTAAAAATCTTGGAATTGTTTTTCTCTAGAAATAAATTAAAAGAATTTGGGTTTATTTCATTGAAAATTTAAGAATTTAAAATTCTTTTCCAATTTTTGGTATGCAAAAATCATCTGATTCGGAGGGCATTCTCAATAAAAATCTCATCGAAATTCGAGGCATTTTCGCTATAGACAAATCTTCAGATTTTTTGGATTTTTGTTTTATAAAACTTCCTCTGTATCTGAAAGTTATCTATTTAAAAAATCCTCAAAATATGGACTATGGGGATTGGAAAACGATAATTATTCTAAAGAAGAAGCGACTAGAATCTGCACACATTTTCAAATGGGAATATCTCAGGAACTTCTAAAGATAATTTTATGAAAATCGGATGAAAAAATAAAAATATGGCGAGCACTCAAAATTGTTTTCCAAAAAGTCCTACCCTACTTTTTAAGAAAAGAAAAAAAAATTAACAAGTCCCATCCCACTAAGCGACCACAAAGATCTTAAAGGAAAATACGTAAGCTTTCTAAAAAAAAAAAATATTTTAAAAAAAGTCAAAAAAATTATTTTTTTTTTTTTAAATTGAAGAAAATGCTATCGAAAACATTTTGAGAAAATTTTCTAACAGCAATACGTAATTTAGTTATATGTATCCGAAAGAGCTGTTTGACGAAAACGTCAATATTCAATACCCTACAACTCGGAGAGTCGTTAAACCGCTGAAATTTTGTGTCATAACTACTACCCAATAGGATCCCAAGCTATCGGTTTCAAAAGTTCAGTCATTTGAGATGAAATCCATCCGCCATATATTAAAATTTATTATAACGCATTAAAATGCACTAAAAATTGTTTCTTGTACTTGGAGAATTTGTAAGCGGCTAAGGCCGAGTTTTTAGGATGTAGATTATCTTTAAACTTACACCCAGAAAACAGATTCGGTCGTCGTAATCTTATTTGTTGCCAATCGAATGTTTCGGTTTGCTGTGGCCCATTTTTTCGTCTGTGCTAACAATCTTTGATTAAAACAACGAAAATTCTGACACGATAATAGAACTACGATTGCCTCAACAGGAGTTCGGTGAAAACTACAAAAACCCGATAGCTACAACTGAACCATTCGATTGGCAACAAATACGGTTGTTACTACCGAGTCTGTTTTCTGCGTGAAGATAAACGAAGTTTTTAAATAGAACAAAGTTCTAAAAAAGATCCAGTGGTTTCGACAAGGTCGGAAGATCGGACGGACAAAAGTCGCGAAATCGTCTCAGAAAAAGATTCTAAAAAAATGTTGCTCTTTATTTTATTAATTCTTCAATCAATAATGGTGTGCATAAAATTTATTTCTTTGTACACACCCACATGGAAAAATAAATAAAGAAAACTATTTTATTTTCAAAAACACCAAAGTTTAGGGGCCGATAGCGATCCCTAAACCTTAATGAAAAAAAATTAAGACAAATCACGTGCTATTTTACATGGTGCTTGAGGGATTTACTAACTTTAGATTTTTATTTTTTCATATTTCAATAGTTTGAACTTTTTTCTATACGCTATGAAAATTTTTGGCGAAAAATTCGCCGAAATAAATAAGTTACAGCTTCTTAAACAAACTCCTTGCCCTACATTTTACTTGAGTAATATTTACTTTAAATGCTTTTTTCTCAAAACATCATATTGAAAATCGGGTGCTACTGTGCAGCCTTAACGGATCGACCGATTACCAATCGGTTTTTTTTGTTGTAGATTACTAAAAAATTAAGTCCCTAACGTAGAGACATTATTTAATTTTTGCCTATTATTTTTCTAAATTCCATTTTTTTTTGTTTTATCGCTAAAAGAATTTTTTGAATAAACCATTTATTTATTTTGTTATAATTGCTTAAATATTGTCGTTTTTATTGATTTCTATAGCTAGTAAACCCCTTGATGTATATTCCGGTTGGCTCACATAAAACTCACAAAACAAAACTACCTTATATGAATGACCCTAATGTTTATATTGGGGTATCCTTTACATGTTGTTCTTGTTGCCGTTGTGTTCTTGTAGTGTTGTAATTTAATTCTTTTCAATTTTAAACATAATTAATACTGTCTAAGGTGTCGAAATTCTTTTTTTTCGTTGTTTTTGTATATCATTAGTTCTTTGAATCACATAGAATTGATCGAGGGTCTACAAATTTGATTAGTTTTGTGTACACCCATTCTCAATAAAGGCAATAACGCATTCCTATATTAAATTTTTTTAAATTTTAAAAAATTTTTTTCACAGTTTTAATTTTCAAAAAAAAAAATCAATAAATCCCAAAAGCTCTATATTCGAAAGTTGTTATGGGACTTCCCTGACTCAAAAAGCATTTGATTCATTTGATTGTCCTCTTTCACACTTATGCAAATGCAATTTTTCGATGCATTTTTGAAAATGTTCTTCCTCTTCAGACATTTTTTATAATGCATCAATCTAAAATTAAAATTTTTTAATATATAATTAAATTTAACTTTTTCTGTGACGCGAATTAAACTGCAAAGAGTATATTCTTTATAGAGAAACTATGCTACTCACGGGTCTCTCGATATCTAATAATAATAATCTAATAACAATTATATCTAATTCGATGCAATTATATGTATATAATACACAAACATTTTTATGGGATAAAAATTCGGATGAAATTGTATCTAATATACATCAAATTGTACAAAATTGTATTTAATTGTATATAGTTATATTACAATTATATGTTCTCATTTTTCGGATCAAATTTAATCTGATCGCATATCTAATTTATATATAATTTAATATAATTTGATGATGCCCCACATTAATTTTTTTACTTGGGTTGTGAAAATTTTCTATATCATTAGTAAGTAATTCAGACCTACGCTCGCAATTGTGGGCTTAAATGGTTGCTTCGAAAATTAAAAAGTTTTTCAATACCAGACATGGGACATAATATCAATATTTGTGTATTTAATTACAGGTCAATTACTTTTGCAATTAAATACCTAGATGTTGT
Source organism: Delia radicum (assembly GCA_021234595.1). NCBI lineage: Eukaryota > Metazoa > Arthropoda > Insecta > Diptera > Anthomyiidae > Delia > Delia radicum. The sequence continues at coordinate 252,806,716 of CM037851.1, forward strand.
TACTAATCCCCATGTTTGGTATTGCTGTAATTTGTAAAATACAAATTACGCACTGCTACAAAAAACACTTTTTGTCAGAACTTGAAAACCGACCTAGTGGGGGTTGTAGGCCTAGGTGAGGACATACAAAAACCGTTTTCAAAAATTTTGAGTTATTGTTAAAAAACTGCTTTGGTACCTCTAACTCACACATTTTTTGACCGATTTCAAAATTTTAAACAGTTTTGGAAAGGCAAAGAATTAAGCTTTCTTGAAATGTATTCATAAAATATATTTTCCAGGAAATTAGGTAAGTGTTTATCAAAAGTTTCTCATTTTTTCCCTTATTTTTCAAATTCAACAAGAGTTATTTATATTTTTTTCTATGAAAACCTATAATTTTTTGCACTGTATTTTATATAGAAAAAAAACGAGATATTATTTATTAAAATCGATTTATATTTGCAAAAGTTACTAAATTTTTTCTAAAGTAAAAATTTTGGGATTGCAGACTTTTCTTTTACAAACGTAAATTAAAAACTATACAAATAGCTTAACCTAAGTTAACATGTGTTGTTAAAAACAGGTGTTAATGAAAAGTTGAATAACTTTTACAATTTTCATCCGATTTGAAAAATGAAAACCATGTTTTTTTAAGAGCTAAATTTTTTTTATATGTTGGTATAAATTTTTATAAGCTTTCATATTAAAATAAGCAATGAAAAGCTACTAAAATCAAAAAAGTTTATAATTTTCGTTTTTTTTTTTGTAGATATTCTTAACAAAAATAATACTTATAACTTACAAATGTATCAAAAAATGCACGTCATTTTAAAGCGTAATCAGTTTTCTTTCCAAACCCGTTAAAAATCGGACAAAAACTGACTGAGTTGCAGGTCGATAAATTGACAAACATCACTGAAAACGGTTTTTTTAGAACAACTTCTGAATTTTAAGGTGTTTCTGAAATTTTTTGACACAATTTGTAATGTACTTCACAGTTTTTTTCACTGTTGCACCGTGTTATTAATTAACTATATATAAAAAATTTCACAAGTGAATGATTGTGAAATGCAATTGACGTCGCCAAAGTTAGTACTCATTACAAAGTAATGTATAAAATAATAAGTAGTCATTGCCATGTTTTTGCTGTGCATGTGCGTATTTTTGTAAATGAGCGATATATTTTTAATATAAAGAAAATCAGAAGACATGAGGCCAAAAAATGTCATTTTTATCGTGTTCTTTCAAAGAATGAATGATATATTATTTTTTAAAAGACCTTATGTATGTAAAAAGTATCGATATTCTTTAGATAGAAGATTTAAAACATTTGTCAGTTACAGAGAGAAAAAAAATATATTAATGTAACATGATTTTACAGGTTATTTGTGTTTATTATAGTTTTTTATGTATTTTTTATTTTAGCCCTAAAGGATGTAATTAACTTGAGTTGATTGCTTGTAAAAATTATTGAGGTGTGAAGTGTGAAATTTTATATTATCATCAAATTACCTTAATTATAAAGGGAAAGTTTTTTTTTTAAGAACTTTAACAACTGGCTTTATTTTGTGATTTTATATTTTAAGAACAATAAACAATAAAATCATAATGTTAAAGGCCGGAAGAATCTCTAACCGAAAAGTGCGAACACCGATAATGTATTTCTACAGTTATCTGATAATAATTTTGCGATAGAAATCAAAATCTTCGATCGAGCACTTGTTGCGAAAATCTGTTTTAAATTTGCAAAAACTCAATTTTCTCGAAAGCAATTCGAGATACGAAAAAATGACTTGTGACCAAAATTATTCCAGTGGAAAATAACAACTGATATCAACTACTTTAAAAATTGCATTGCAATATTATGTACACTTGGAGTACTATGTGGGTAAGACCACTGCAAGTGTAGTTAAAAACAAAGAAAGGACGACTTACATTTCAGTAAATTCAACTAACATTATCATTTGTTTTTTAATGTTCAAAAAATGAACCACAATTGTAGTAAAAATGAACCACATATGCAGTAACAAATACACAAACTTTTATTTGTTTTATTTTTTTAAATAACAAAAAAACAACTGTAAAAAATTAATGTAAAATCATAAAACAATCATATGATGTGGTTTGTTTTTTAAATGAACTACAATTGTAGTCAAAACTGTAGACTGTTTTTTTTTTCACTTAAAAATAAATATACTATATTTTATTTTTTTTTTTATAAAAAGGGAAGCAATACTCAGGAAATTCTTTCTATTAATTAACGTGTTGCTTTCTTCGGAAAGGTGATAGTGGAGAGATGAAAGGTGGTGAAAGATAAAGGGCTTCAAACAAGGCAACACTGGCGAGCAACACTTAGAACAGTTGTTGCTCGCCACCTGATGTAGAGTTGGCGAATTTATTGAAGCTGTACTACAGGGGTTCTGTTAAAAGTTTTGAACACCGTGTAAAAAAAGTATACGTAAACAACTGTATGTAGATTAAAACAATTAATAAATGGTGTATATGTGCGGAAATATTTTTGAACTTTAGGAAAAAATTATAAAAATAAAAAGTTAAAAATTTTTATGAAAATAGTTTAGGGTGTTCAGAGAATACATACCTCCGCACCTTAGACGGAACGTCGCTGCTTTTTACCTATGCCGAATATCTCTCCACTGGCCTGAGTTATGGACAATTTGGTTGCTTTTTCTCTATATTTGGATTCAAATTTTAACTAAAAATTCCTATTATTTTTTCATGCAATTTTTCTTGAATATCCATTTTAACGCAAAATAAATATGCAATATCGAAAATATTTGGACACAATCATTGTATGCTCATTGAGCATTGCTCAAGCCTTTGTAGTCATTTGTTAGACATCTATATTGGCTTTCATTTTAAACTAACGCTCTCGAGTAATAAATCAAATTTTAATAATTCCACAAATTTGAAATGCATATTTTTTGTGATTTTAAGTGCATAATTTTTGATTTTTAGCGAATTTTGTTTGGTTTTTAGTGCATGCTTTGATATAAGTGCATATTTTTTCCAAAAAGTTTTCGATAACTTTTTCTTTAATACATATTAAAAAAAAAAATGTTTGACTTTTTTCAAAATGGGATATTTTATTTTTTTTGTGCAAAAGAAAGCTTATGTTTTTTTCTTTAAGAGCTGTGTGGTCGCTTAGTGGGATGCGATTTGTTAATCTCTCACCTTTTCTTTCAAAGTAGAGCACTTTTTGCGTAAACAATTTTGAGTGCTCTCCATTTTTTGTTTCTTGTCCGACCTTTATAAAAGTAACCTATTAATCTGCTAGTAAACCCCTACACAAATTATGCTTATGTTTGTGAGTTATATCTTAAAGTTCCCGAGATAATTCCCTTTGAAAATGTGAAATTCCAAATTTTGTCCGAATAGGGTCTAGTTTTTGGCGAATAGCAAATCATTTTTAACCAAAAAAAATTTCGATTAAATAAAAAAAAAATAATGCAATATCTTGTTCCACCTCAAAACTATATTAGTTTAAAGTATGAATTAAAAAAATCAATTTTTGCAATTTTTTGCCAAAAAGCACAAACAGCTTAGACATTTTAGTAGATGCAGAATTTTGGAGTCCTTTTGGTTAACTTTTTTTCTGCCAAATATTAAATATATTCGTTATTGTTGGCTCTTATATTTTGACAGCTTAATATTGCACTGCAAATTTTAAAATACACCATATCAATTGCATTTTTTCCTCTAACATAATTTAGGTCTCAAGTCCTAATAAAATTTTAGTTCTTTTTGAGACAACCCAAAAACATACTCAGGAAAAAAATGTTGGTGTTCGCATTTTTGGGTTAGAGCTTCTTTCGGTGCGGCGTGTTTTATATGGGTAGTGAATATGTTGTAGGCCCACACAAATTATGCCTTCAAATATAAGAAAACACAAAAACTTTTGGCCTTAGTCCTCGTAAAAACCATCTACTCGATATTTGCTAAAATTATCTTTTTACTCAAAAGGGAGGTATCGCGACGCGAACCCAATGTTTAGTACGAACATATGTATTTTCAATATTCACTTCTTAATAAAATTATGGAAATTTTATTTTGATATAAAAAAAATTAATAACATGGGGAAAAGCTGAAAAAATCAAGAAATTGGAAGAAAATATTGTTCAGTATTCTAACAAAAATGTTGGTCTTCTTTGTTTTAGTTTAAATGTAGTCTGCAAGTAGAATACAATTAAGATCTCGAAGATATTTGAAGGAATCCATGAAGAAGTCATTAATGCACTCCTGGAATCTCAGTAGGAAAGCTTTTTCAGTGAAATATAAGGTAATTTGCAGCTGAAAATATGAAGGCGGTGGTAATTTATGTTTTTGATTTTTGTTTCGGTATTTTTTTAACATTAATAATTTTATAATTTTTTTATACATTCAGAAAACAGATTTGGTGTTGACAACCTAATTTGTTAACAATCGAATGATTCCGTTGTGGTAATCGATAGTTTTAGTTGTGACCACAAAATTTTCGTTAAGACAACCGAAATTTGGTTGTCGCAGTCAAATTTCTCATGCTTAGACAAATTTACGGTTCTAACAACTAAAATATTCAGTTACCACAACTCAATCATTTGATTGGCGACAAATTCGGTTGTTAAGACCGAATTTAAATTTTTATTTTTCTGGATGTATATGTACAGAAGTATATATAAGAAATAGTGTTTTATTTATATCGTAAGTAATTTTATTAAAATTGTTTTCGAGTGTACAGCATAAGCTGTCCTAATATGGTAGACATAACTGCAAATGACGATAGCTGTAACCGAATAATGTGATACTACATGTGATTACCAAAATTCGGTTGGCGAGAAATTCGGTTATCACAACGAATTTGTTCTCTGTGTGTACTAATTAGAAAATTTCATATCACTCTTTTTACCTACTAACCATATTTTCCTTATAATTTATATTTAAAAGTATTTATGCATAATTCTTTTGTAATGAAGAAGAGTTTTTAAGTATAATTAAAACTTTATTACAATTTAGTTGTATGTATGATGGAATCATTAAAAGAAAATGCTTTTACATTAAAAACGTCTAAAATTAATATTAAAAATGATTCTTCTTACCTGCAACAAACAAATACCGCCAGCATAAAAACGTATAATTGACAACACATGCTTTTTGTTGCAACTATGTATGGATGTTTAAACACATACTTGTCCTCAAATAGTACATGAATGCCTGGAGTATGTGTATGTGTGTGTGTGTGTGTGTTATATATGTATAACAAGTGCAGCAATTAGTTTTACTTGAGCCTGCATGAGTTAATTTTTAACCAAATATTGCAAGAAGAAGAAGAAGGTACAAAAAATAAAAACTGAAACAAAAACGTTATATATTCTGCTTTAAAAAAAAAAATAAAGTTGTGCTATGCCAATGGTGGCAATGTTCTTCAAAATAAGATTGTTTGCTGTTGTCTGCCTGCCTACAGTTGCTTTTTCCATCTAAAAAATATTTATAAAATAACAACTTCAAATTGTTTTCTACTAAAACTAAGAAAAAGATGAATAATATCGTAATAATAAAAAAAAAACTAACGTACTTTAGAAAAAAAACATTTAGGTTAATTGCTAGCTAACTTCAAAAGCACGAAAAACGTTGAGAGAAGAAAAATAAGAAGTGCTACATAAGAATACGAACGAGTGACACATGCTACGAGGCACATTTAAATATTGCATTGCACCAAAGAGTATATACAAATAGAGAGACTTCACTTCCCACGCCTCTCATCAACAAAATACCAAACTCGGTCAAGCAAATGGAAACATTTGTTTTTTTAACAAAAAAGTTATTGCAACATGTTGTTTGTTTTCCTTATATTTTCTTGCTTTCTATTAAAAATTTATAAATCTTAATTTTATCTTGCTGGTTTTATCATTAATGCTTGAAATACTTAAAGATTTTATTAAATTATTATTTAAAAACATTATAAAAATTAATTTAAACTTTTAAATTTCTGCAACCTGTTTTCATTTGCTCGGTGTGAGTTTACGAACAAATAAAAAGAGAGCAGATTGAGCGAAACTGAGTATTATGGAAACCCACTGATTGCACTTTAATTATTTTATATCATACACTCTAACTAATTTTAGTTGGATTTAAAAAAATTCTTAGTAGGAAAATGTACTTATGCACTCAAAAATGCTTTACAGTTGAATCTACTGAAAATTACAGTTAAAACAACTGTAATATCAGTTGAAGAGGCTACAAAGGTTAATGACGTGTTAATAACTTAAATTGTAGTTGTTTTTAACTGTTGAAAAACAATGTCGTGAAAACAACTGACAATTTTTTACTGCACAAATTTTGAAACAACTTTAAAAATTGGTAAAACAAATATTTTTCAATAAAAAAAAACTTTTTTTTTCAGTTACACTACAAATTTGTACTCTTTACATCCTACTTAAAATGAAAAGTTAAAATTTCAAACAGTACTCCAGTTATAATGTTTTTATGCATTGGAGATACAATGAAATTTTCTAGTTACACTATGCAACAAATAAAGACTTTTTGAAAAATACACGGACTTGACAGCATAGGTTCGACTCTACTAGGAGACGTAAGTTATGTCTCACTGAGTCATCGCTTCAGGGGACGAGGATCCCTAAGGCTGCGCGAGATTGGCAGCATGGGGAGTGGGGATCTGAAGGGGCATCTTGAGATTTCGAAAATATTCGCTGATGACCCGGTTATTAGGGTCAGTGACAGGATACTGCCTGTGCAGGTATTTGTGAGGCACTCTGTTGTTGTGATTTTCGACAGGAGCACGTGGTTGACTGGATCTTGGGTACCGGAGGTTGGTGCACAGGTCTGGTTCACGGATGGCTCAAAACTGTCGAACATGGATACGGGGGCGGAAATCGTCGGACCCGGATTTCAGCGTGATCTGCCTATAGTCAAATATCCCTCCGTTTTTCAGGCGGAGGTCTTCCTTATCTGTATCTGTGTGGAAGAGTGTCTGCGGAGGAGGACACGTGGGGTCACGATCTACATTCTATCTGACAGCCAGGCGGCACTTGGTGCCTTGAGGGCTCAAGATGTGTCGTCTGGTCTGGTTAAGAAATGTATCGACTCTCTAAATCGTCTAGGACTTAACAACTCCTTGACACTGGGCTGGGTTCCTGGCCATGAGGGGCATGAGGGCAACGATCGGGCTGACTGTTTAGCCAACTGCGGAGCTCGTCGACAATTCATTGGCCCTGAACCCTTCTGTGGCGTATCCAATGGGTATGTCAGAGAGAGGCTCAGAAGATGGAGGGAGTCGGAGTTTGGGGCCTATTGGGCCAGATCGCCTGGGCAGCGACAGGCGAGGCTGTTTATATCACCCTCTGGAGAGAGGTCGCGGAAACTCTTGTCTATGACGAGGGGCCACTCTAGTCTAATCTAATAGGTTCGACTTTACTACCAAAGGGTAGTAAAACCGTATACTCGGTTTGGCAAGTTTGGTGATTATATTATTTATAAAATGTTTCATATACCCAATGGAAATGTGTCATTAAATAACATGATTTTTCGATGACTTTGTCAAAAAATAACTTAAAAACAAAAAAATTATATGAAAATTTTTCATTTTACAATGTTATGCACTCAGAGGAAAAGCTTCCTCATATTTATGAAGTTTTTCATTGATTTTCGCCCAATGTAACACTTCATAAATATGATGAAGCTGTTTCATAAAAACACAATGCCAATTTATGACAAGCTTCTTCATATTTATGAAATGTTTCATAAATATGAAGAAGTTTCATCATATTTATAAGACGTTTTATAAATATGATGAAGCAAATTCATACACTTTTATGAAATGAAAAATTTTCTTTGTTAGTGTACAATAAAGGTTACATATAATCAATCTATATCAACTATAATCCAGAATATATCAATCAATATTCAGAATTTCAAATTTAAATTCAGAAAATATCAATTGATACACAATTTGTTTAAAATTTAGAAAAATAAAATATTTAAATTATGAATTTTCCTTTGGAATTTAAAACCATTAATTGATGTTAAGAATTTCTATTTCCACTAATATTTGGAAAATTTAAATTCATATTCACAAAATTAATTTTGAAATTTAGAACACATCCATGATGTTAAGATAGTTTCTGAATTTTAAACAGAAAATCTGAATTACAAATTACATTTTCTTAATTTCAAATGAAATATCTTAATTTCAGTTGATGATTTCCAAAATTTCAAATGGAAATTCTGAATTTCAATTGATATAAGAATAAAAAATATGTTCCACTGTTTATGAAACTTTTTTTATGAAATGATGAAGATTTATTTAAACATTTGTCATGAATTTGTATGAAACTCTTCATCATATCTAAGGAAACTTCATAAATATGATGAATAATTGATGATATACGATTTATGAATCAGTTTCATCAATATGATGCAACTTTTTTTCCCTTACAGTAAAACAATTTTATTTTTAGAATTCATTTTATTTAACATAATCTAGATAATGGTATTTTAGTTTTAAAGGGAAATAAATACATAAATTTTTTGGTTTTCTGTTTCGGCCATTTTATTAAATTTTTTTATTTATTTTTTGTTGAGTTTTAGTTTTTATTTGTATATTGTTTTTCTCCAACATGTGACCAACATTTTTAATCACACTATTAAATCAGTTTTAACTTGGCCTACTTTTTTGTTTTATGTAGTTGGTTAACTACAAAGACAAATCAAGTCTTATATCCGTTGATTGCATTACATTGTATGCAATGTGTACCTGAAGAAAAGATACCTTTTGAATTGTTTTTTATTACCTTTTGTAAATCCAGAAAATGCAGCTTGTCGATTTTGTTTTTTTAACCCATTTTACATCTTGTTGGTTGTAGTACTTTTTACAACATATGACGGAAATATCAATTCGATTACATACATGCACATCTTTGGGATATTAGTGGATTTGGTAAAAAAACAATTTCGTCTTTCAAATATAACTTTTGTTTTTTTTTTCAATTAATGAGGAGATAAGCATCGAAAGCAACTCTAAATTGGAAAAATTTAGTTTACAAGAGAATCATCATTCTTTCATAGGATTAAAAACTTAAATCCAGGCTTGAACTATCATAAATAGGTCAATCAAAAACAGCTCTAAAAACAATGTTTTAAGCGCTTTAAAAACACTCAAAAAACAGTAAAATAAACCCCTTTAAATAAAGGGTGATTTTTATAGAGGTATAGAACTTCGAAATGGAATGAAACAAAGATGAATTTTTTTTTTTTTTTTTTTTTTTTATTATTTATTTCAAATTTAAGAACCAAGCCTATAAGGCCAAATATGGTTCAAATACTACTCCATTATCAAAAAATTACAAATCAAAAGAAAAAAAAGTATATTTATAAAAAAAAACAATTTCTTAAGACTAAAAAGTTGTATAATTAACCTAAATACTAAAAACTAACGGCCCTAACTAGCTTATAACAGAAATTTATATATAAGAAATAGTCAGTGATGGAAACCCTCGTAAAAGAACAGGGGGGGGGGGGGGGGGGGGGGGAGCATCAAAATGTTGTTTAAGTTTACGCTTAAAGGTGGTATCTGTGAATGCAAATAATTTTAAATCTATGGGAAGGATATTCCACACCCTAGTTATACGTACATGAAAAGATCTTTCATATATAGATGAGGATATACGGTGACATATTATCTGAGGGTTTCTACTTGATCTAGAAAATCTAAAATCATCTCTAATGTACTCAGGACAATTTCGCATAACGACTTTTCGAAAAACTAACAAAATTCTCAATTTAATAAAATTCTCAAAAGAAAATCCAACAAAGTCCATTACAAAGGGAGACACATGATCCCTTAATCTCAGTTTATAAATATATCTAATAATACGGTAAAAAGTAATTTGCAGCCTTCTTAGAACAACACTGTTTGTACCTGAAAATACTTCCATAGCATAAATAATCTGCGACATGAGCAGTGAACTGGCAACATGCTTCCTCACGCGGAGAGGCAAATATAAATCTAATGAATATAACCGTCTAATGTTACTATTAACACGTTCACATATATGGTCAATATGTTTTGCAAAACTCAAATTATTATCTATAAAAACGCCTAAACATTTCATTTCAGAAACGAAATTTAGCCCCACATTATCCAACGATATATTTAAGTCATTTGAATCTAAACCAAAACACATTGCCCGAGTTTTACCAAAATTAATATTCAACCCATTCTCCCGTATCCATAGACTGATTTGGCTAAGAAAGTAATTAATGTTGGCTTTCAACACATCTAAAAATTGTCTATCTGATGAAAACAAAATCTGAACATCATCAGCATATAAAAATGTCTCAATTGAGTTATTATCAAAAATATTAACAAAATCATTCAGGTACATCATAAACAAAATGGGGCCAATTACTGACCCCTGAGGTACACCACTAGTAACCTCCAAGGTCAATGACTCCCTACCATCAACTGACACAAACTGCGATCTATCACGGAGATACGACTGCACCAGCTTACAGGCTGATTTAGAAAAATTATACATACTACATAACTTGTACACTAACTTTGAGTGTAAAACTTTATCAAACGCTTTTGACAAGTCCAATGAAATCAGCACAATTTTTAAAATTGACATGAAATTAACTTTATTTGAAAAATAATCGTCTGGCAGTATAATTTAAATATGACTTCTGGCATATGATCGCCACGGCTGGCTTAAGTGATTTATGTTTAGTTTGGTTTGGGTTTTTAACATGAATAGACTGACGCCTGAACAACGCTTCCAAATTGTGCAAATTTATTTTGAAAATCATTGTTCTGTTCGAAATACGTATCGCGCACGAATTTTGCGAATAAAGCTCACTTTTTGTTAAATGGATACGTCAATAAACAAAACAGCCTTATTTGGTGTGAAGATAATCCTCAAGTGTATGTTGAGACACCGTTACATCAAGAAAAACTGACTGGTGTGCTTTATGAGCTGGTGTAATCATTGGTCCGTACTTCTTTAAAAAGGATGCTGGTCAAAACGTTACAGTCAATGGTGACCGCTATAGAGCCTCGATTACTGACTTTATCGTTCATCAATTGAACAACCATGATGTGCAGGATTGATTTATTGAGGGAAACGTTTGGTAACCGCATAGTTTCACGTTTCGGACCCGTGAATTGGCTTCCAAGATCGTGCGATTTAACGCCGCTGGACTATTGTCTGTGGGGATATGTGAAGTCGCTAGTATACGCCGATAAGCCCGAAACGATTGACCACAATATACGGATACAAATGTTGGAAATAGTAATCGAAACTTGGACCTTCAGATTAGACTACGTCCGAGCCAGCCGTGGTGGTCATATGAAGTCATATTTAAATTATAATGCCAGAAGATTATCTTTCGAATAAAGTAAATTTCATGTCAATTTAAAAAATTCATCTTTGTTTTAATCCATTTCAAAGTTCAATACATCTATAAAAACACCCTTTATAACGAAATAAAACGGTAGACAGTATGTAATTTGATAGGCAGGTAGAAGTATTTCTGATCGAATTTTCGAGTTGATTAAAAAAAAAATGGAGAGCTCATTCGTTATTAAAACTGCTTTCAAATATTTTTCTTAAATTTTTGTAAATTTTGAGTAAGTTAAGTTTAGTTATAGTTATGAAACACTAATTTATTTCGTTATTTCTTTTTAAATAGTAAAATAAATAAATAAATAAATGAATTGTTTTTTTTTTTTAAATATTTTGTTTCCTTTGGTTTTACATTTATGCCGGTTAAACTCCTCTCCTTTTTTAAACTTACGAAATGTGTAATTATAGTTCCGCAACGCAGTGTATAGCTTAAAATGTTCACAATTTCGTGATCAGAACTTACATCAAGTCTAACTAGTTATATCCTTTCAAATAAAAAACAATCTCTTGCTTATTTTTGGTTGCCCTAATCATCGCAATTTAAAATATCAAACTCCAAAGATTTTAGTTTGACATACAAATTTTTGATTTTTAGGCATACGATATCTAAATTTAACTGTGCTCCAAATTTAAATTGGGATATTAATAATCGAACCATAATATCTAGGTCAATGTATTCAATATAACAAATATATTTTCGCTGAATTGAATAAAAAAAGCTTTCTGAAAAAAAAAAAAATTTTGAAGTTTGTCAAATCCTACATTGAAGATAAATTCTTTCAAATCAAATATTTAAACGATTTTTTGGAACTTAAGAAAATAAATGCAGGTATTCCTCAAGGCAGCATCCTTGGTCACATGCTATATCCGATTTACAAAAAAAAAACCTTCCAAATATAGAAAATACAAAATAATGCTACATTTGCAGATGACAGGTGATTGTAGCAGTGGGTAGTACTGCCACTGAGACATCAGAACATTTACAAATTGATATTAATAATAAATCCTTTTGGGCATCAAAATGGAAAATAAAAATAAGCAATTCGTAATCAATTCATGTCAACTTCTCAACAAATACTTATCTACACAAACCTGTAATAATGAATAAAAATTACATACTCAAACTCAAATATCTTGGAAAGACCCTGGATTACAAACTATCCTGGGGAAATCATATAAAAAAATTTAAATGGAACTTTAGTAGTAGTAGTATTATTCTTTATTTCGTAAATTTAAGCAATATACATAAATAGTTGAATAAAAATAGAAAATAGAATAAGTATGACTTTGACCTGAGGTCGTCAGTTCATATAAAATATTAATAAATAAAATATACATATTTGATTTTTCCTCGTTAAAAGTTAAATTGATCCAATAAGAATTTTCTATAATAAATACATGTTTTAATATACTTTGCTAAGGATTTCCATTCAACAGTTAGTCCATTTAGGATATTAATGATTTCAAATTCTTGAAGTAAAACCTTATTGAAATAAATCAGTCTAAACTCTTTCAATGCTCCACATCGACCAAGAAAGTGCTGAATTGTTTCTTTTTCATTTAAATTGCAAAGTGAGCATAAATTTGGTGCATTTGCTTGAAACCTGTTGCCGTTTAGTGCTATTAAATCACTTCTAGCCTTAAAAATCCACATGATGTCCTCGTGGTTGTTGCATTCCACCAAATACTTCTGGCCCACAAAGGTGTCTAATTTATTATAAATACGGGATGTTTGTGGAACTTTAGTATAAAAAACTGCAATGCCTGATTGGAAAGTATTATGCAATGACAACTTCCAATAAACTTATAATCTATCGTCAAATACTCAAACCTGCATGGAGTTATGGCATTCAATAATGGGACTGTGCCAAAAATTCGAACATTAAAAAAATTCAAGTTTTTCAAACCAAGGCCTTCGTCATATAGTAAATTCATCGTGGAACATTAGGAATCCAGATCAATCCAAAAATCATCATCAAAGATTAACCAGTCATTCAAACCCTGAAGCTCGAACCTGGGTTCAACATAATCAACCTAGACGCCTAAGACTTAAAAACCCTAACGATTTGGTGAAACAGAACAACGTACCAAGCTATTTGATAAACTTTGTAAATATTAGAAAAAATTTGCTTGATAGTCATTATCAGGGCAACCATAGAAAATGGAAAATATGCTCTTAAAATTTAAAAAATATGCTCTTAAAACAAATTTTTTATTAAAAAATCGTATTTTAAGACTTATTTTTCAGTACAGTTGGAAAACCTTTTGTGAATTTTATTTTAATTGCTAACAAAAAAAAAAAAAAGATAAATGATTAAATTTACCTAAATTGCTACAGTCGTAAAACAGGAAATTTCAATTTTAGAAAAAAGATTAATTTCCGCAATCGGTTTGCAAAACCCGGAAAAAATTGAAAAAAAGTTTTTGAAACATTTTTTTTATTGACATATGATATTGTTCGATAACGAAAAATAAAAAAAAAGGGAAATATGCTCTAAAAAAATGCTTTTGTTCTAAAAAGTACAAAAATATACTCAAAAATTAGATTTTTTTTATCAAAAATAGGGCCTTAAAATCAAAATATGCAAAAATATGCTATTTAGAGTAAAATATGCAAAAATATGCCAGAATTCGTCAATTGTTGTGAAAAGACTAAATATTTCATACATTCTTCAATACGACGCACAGGAAAAAACATGATATAGCATATTTCTGGTTGCCCTGGTCCTTATTGACTAGTTGCAGAACAAATAAAGACAAAACAAAAAACTGGATTAAATCGTATCAAATTGTATCAAATTCATTGTAATTTAATCTATTTATATACAATACGATCCACCATTTTTCGGATCAAATTGTATTTCAATTTGATATAAGGCTATATTAAAATTGATACATTTCTTTGTTGCAAGACGTTAAAATAGAACTGTTGTGTTGTTGGAGTTGTACTTCTGAGATTATGTATGCAAGAACAAAAACACCGTGTATTGAATAAAACTAGTTTTAATCACAACAAAACTCGACCTGACAATAGATCAGTGGGCTAAAGCGCTCTGTCTAACGTGTAGTGCGAGGACGAGTGCATGGCATTAGAAATCAGTTTATCTATACCACGGTCAGTGATTGCACAGAAAATTTTATATAGACGCAATCGAACAAATAAAAACATAACAAATATTACATTATTCAAAAAAAAAAAAAAAAAAAAACAGGGTCACTGACGAAGGTCCAATACCAGAAACTGCGCAGTCTGATTAAAAAAAAAATTGAAAATTTACAATGTAGTAATGATTTTTAGAAAATACACTCATTCTTCTCTACCACGCCTTTCACAGTTATTTTTTTTTTAATCGGGAATTTATTGTTTTCGCCAATTCCATTTATAAATCCATGGCACTTTATATTCTATACACAATATATTTATGTATTAATATTGAATGCTGTGCACTACTATCGACCAAGTACAGTTTGACATTCACTAAATTTATTAATAGTAAATAAAATAGAGAACTTTCAAATATAATACTTGGTATACCGTCTTGTTGCCAAGACAGATCTAAAAGCTAAAAAGAAACACTATTAACCAACTTTGAGTCTATTCTTTGTGTGTATAAGAATACCAGAATGCAACTAAAATTCAAAGTAGATTCTGATCATGTCTTTTTTGTCTTAAGAAAAAAAAAAAACTGGTATACATTTTACAAGATATTCTGGTTCTTTAGTTCAAAATTGCATTTTAAAAAATGCGTCACGCTGCATTTACTGCATTTCAAGGACTTTTATGCTGTTTTATAACAAGTCGGTCGTTGACGGGACTAGTTTTTTTGTATTTATTTCTTAAGCAGTAACTTGAATTTGGGAATACTGCATAAGATGATCATAATAATAATGGCGATGATGATGATGATGTGCATCGGAAAACTAAAGAAACATAAGAAGACGATGAAAAATATGAATGGGTGCGGGTATTACGACGAAGGAGTTACTTCCAAATACGTACAATATACATATTGTTGTGGTGGGCTCATTTTTACTTGTTGTTGTTGTTGTTATTGTTGTTGTATGTATGTATTCATCATGATCATCATATGGTAGACAACATGCTGTTGTTTTTGCTGCTATTTATATTTGCGGTATGAGGTGATGTGTTGCATACGTTTAGTAGTTCAGTAGTGTGGTGTCGTCCATCGTCAGTTACAAATCAGAGAGTGGTAAAATAAGCTGACCATATTTGTATTATTTTCGTCTGTAGTTATATCTATTAGGTTAGGTTGAATGGAAGCCCGCCGAACAGTGAGTTCATTCGAACTACATAATCTCCATTGTGATTCCTTCAGTATATTCCACATCCACATAAAAACATGCTACGATCAGAAAAAACACAAAACCATACTGATTTCTTTAGAAAGTCACCGATGTCGGACAACGACACATCCAGAAGACCTGGTCATCGAAAAACCTGTTTCCTAGATATCTGAGTCGGTCCCGGACACTCGCAAATCAGATACTCCTCCTCGTCCCAATAGTCACTGCATAATTCCGCACGGAAATGCCCTTTCCGCAAATTTAAACGGCCTACTGCTCAGTTGCCCGTAGAAATTTCGATAAGCAATTACAAAACCATGAAGACACTTCGTTCTTCTTGGGTTTGGCGGTATGATATATTCTACAATCAGTCAAGACAGTCCACCTCGTTCTTGTCTCCCTATAATATATCCAAACCATCTCTCGAAACTGGCTATCCACGATCCCAACGTGTCCTGGGAATTATGTCATTTTGACTAAGCGCTAACGAATTCGGCCAGTAAGTTCCTGCACACATAGATCTGATTGTGTATGAGGTCTTTTAAAGCAGAAACTCTCTACGAAGTCGCTAATGAATGATGCATCCATATTCCGTTCCGTTATCATATGAGAAAACTTTTAAAACAGCAATACTTTCCACGAAAACGCTAATGAGTTATGGATCCATATTCATTTCAATGATCATCTGAGGGGTCATGTCAAAAAACGTTACAATCGTCTGGAAGCTCCATGGAAACCAAAATGTGAAGACACTGATTAAACCAAATAAAGTCAGTGTTACAGTCCTCCCTGGTTCGAGTGTTACAGTCCTCCCTGCTTCTCATTTCTACAACCCGAAAAGTGAGTATGTACAAGAAGCTCGATGTTTCCCTACAGCCCTCCTTAAAGGTACTATTTCGCCTCATACAAAATCCTCGAGGATGTAGAGGTTAGTAATTTACGAAGTCGCTTAGCTTCGGTAGTACCTTCTAATTCTTCACAGAATCAAGCGCAGGATACCCTTTTTGATTTACGAGTTGCCTTCTTGAATTTAACTTTTTCCAGTAATCCAATTCAGTGTTCTTCTTCGCCTTCATTCTTAAATACGAATTTTGTAAATTTTTACCTTGTTTTAAGCATTGAAAGCTTAATTGAAACAATTTCCATTTCAAAGGAAATGGTCACCATATTTTTGAAACTATGAAACTCTTTCTCTTAAACGTCTGCTATTTTTGCACTGTGTTTGGTATATGTACGCAATGTTGTAGTATCATTGGTTGGATTACATAAACTCAAGATGCATCATGTAATTCAGTTTCGCTTTTTTTCTTCTTCCATTTTTCGTTACTTTTCGTTGTAAAGTTGACGGCCATTAACATGTTTTTTTCGTGTTCATAAAAATAAGCTCTGAGCCAACATGTGTTGGCTTTATTTTTTTTATAGTTTTTGATGTTGTTGTTGTATAATCATCAGGGCAGCGACTGCCTTACACTAAAAAAATCGAAAATATACGCTTAAAACATGCGGCAAAAAACGCAGAATATGCAATTAAAAATGCACTTAAAGCAAAGTATGCACTAAGAACCAAAAAATATGTACTAGAAATCCAAAAACATGCACTAAAAATCATAAAAATATGCACTTAAAAATTGTAGATTTTAAAAATCGAATTATTACTCGAGAGCGTTGTTTTAAAAATGAAATCTATATACATATATAAAAGAATAACGTTATTATCTCACTCATTGACTGACTCAACACCGCCCATCCTATACTGCTGCAGCTAGGAACGTAAATTTGGCATGGAGGTCCATCCTAAGAGGGGATTGTTAGAAATTCCTACGGGGAGGGCAATAAAAGGAAAAGTCTACCCTTTGGCGTCCTGCTCCAACGCTTTTTATAGAGCGATATTTTACATTGAGGGGTAAAAATGGTAAAAGCCCTCCCCCTGTCGCTTTTTCCAGAAGTTTGTAATTTAAAATTTATGTCCGGGATCGTGGTAAAAATAGGGGTCAATACATACATTAGTCTATCCCTTCTTTAACCGCTTAATGGATTATCTTGAAATATGGTATGTGGGTTCCTGATGCCGCTTAGACATCTCTATAAGAGATTTTTAGAAATTGCTACGGGGAGTGCCAAAAAGCGGTATAGTTTTTTCCCTTAACTCACTGGCAAAACCGCTTAAGGGACGTACTTAAAATTTGGTGTGTGGGTCTTTAATGACTAAAAGTTTTAAATTAAATCATATGTTCCTTGGAATAAGTCCTAAATAACTGTTAAGGTTGTTTTAGAATTTGCACAAGAAACGTAATAAAAACTTTGGTAAAAAGATGAAAAAATTAAATTTGATAAATTTGTATTTCCATCCCCTGAGACATGATTTTTTGGAAATTCCTAGCTAGGAGGGCTCAAAAGTATCCCCACTGACTGCATGCCTATACTCTTTTAGTAAGAAACCTAAATTTGATATATTTGTTCACTGTGGAACGGGCTAATTCACTGGTAAAATGCGGGTTTATTTAGGTAATGTCTGCTCCTAAAAGCTGCTAAAGTAATGATCTTAAAATTTGGTTTAGCATAAACCGTTGAATCTAGGAACTTACAATTTGGTGCAGGCATATGCTAAATCTGGGTATTAAATAAAGTTTACGAGCGACAAAAAGAGGATGTCTTCCCCTTAACGCACAAACGATTTAGGAAAAAGTCTGAAATTTAAAAAAAAATTTTTTTTTTGAGGTATGGGTTAATTTATTGAATATATCTTTTGGGTTTTTTGAAAACTCTTGGCATAAATGGGGTTTAAAAGAAGAAAATTCCACCTTTAAGGACCTTAATGGCATTAAATTAACGGAGAAATCTGAAACTAAATCTCAACTTTTACATAATATCCAAAAATATGCAACAAAATTTAAAATATGCAACAAAAAATGACAAAATATGCATTAAAACAAAATATGCAAAAACAAATCGATGTTATTTTTTTTGCAAATTCGATTTTTGATTGGTCGAAATCGATTTTGGGCTACTGACTACAGACATGCATTTGCATTAAAGTCGCTGCCCTGCACATCATGAACACTGCAGGGTATCAAAGTTCTTAAAATGCGTTTGCTATTTCTGCATTACATAAAGGTTGTTCACGAAAAAGAAAATATTTCCTGAAACCTTTGCGGTTCCGGCGCAAAGATGCAAGATACGCCAGATTTTTACCCAAACTGCTATTTTGTCGAAAATTATCCAATTCGGTCCAGCGGTTAAAAAACCATTCATTATCACTCACTCATTATCGCGTAGTGGGATAGAATCAAAATATCTTAAAAATAGTTCAGCCATTGCTAACTAGACGGTCCGATTTTCGTAAAAGCACACAGAAGTAATTATAAACGGGGTTTATTTACGAAATTGATAGTATTACACAGAAAAAATTATCAACCTAAAATATCTAATAAAAGATTTGATTTCAATTAAATTTGTTTCTAAACATATATTTAATTGAATCAATTAATATTGTAACTGACTTTTAAATATATAAATACAATATTTTATTTTAGACATAATTCTGAAATTATTTTTTTCATATACTGTATTAGGGTTGTCACTCGAATAAAAATTATTCGATTAATTGAACGAATAAACGGAAAATTCGAACGAACAATTTAAAAAACATGATTTTCGAATAACGAATAATTCGAATTAATTTTGATGGTTAATCGAATAAAACGAATAATTTAAAAAAAAACTTATTTTTATAAAACTTTTTCAAAAATGTAAAAATTTTGGAAAAATTTGTATAAAAAATGTTTATGGACAAAATAAAAGTAAAACTCAAAACAGAAATTTTAAAACTTTTATTACTCCTTTTCAAGACATCGGCTATTTAATAAAGGGTAAAGATATATGATTTGACTTTCAGGCAAGCGGTATGAAGGAATTAACAGATAAAGTGATGTCGTTGAAATATAGCTTGATTTTTAAACTTTAAACTATAAAAAACTTTCAAAAATGTTGCTAATTGTACTACAACGATAGCAACGGTAGCAAAAAACTGTGAATTCCAATGATCTAATTTCTACCGTGACTAAAACAAGATCTTATCAGCCCGATATTTTAAAACTATCGCCGATATATATATATATATATTTAACTTTTCAATGATTTTCAAAACTGTAATTTTTTCATCACGAGATAATGTCAAATGTCGTATGATTGAGAAATATTTTGACGTTACTACAGTCTAAAATTATTGGATTTGAGAATTAGTATTGTTGTAATATTCAAATTGATGCCAAAATTCTTAAAATTTTGAGATGATAGGGTAAAATACTTGAAATATTGAAGTATTTCAAAAATTATTATTATTAGTTATTCGTTCGATAAATCGAATAATTTTTATAAATTTATCGTTCGATCAAAAATTGTTTGATCGTTTATTCGAACAAAATAAAAACTCGAATAATTGACAACCCTATACTGTACATAGAAAAGTTTCAGTAAAAAAAAAATTAAATTATACCAAATGCATTTTTAGTTTACAACCAAAGCAAACACACACACAAAAACACAATTATTACTTATAACACATATGCATACAAACGTGTCGTTCACACACTTTTTTTGAGTATCATAATTTTTTTTGCATATAGTTACTTATAGCTTTTTTTATTTTTAATTTTCAATACAAGTTTTAATTAATACTATCATTGCCGTAATAGATGCAAAATCAATTAAAATATTGATTCAATAAAATAAATCTTTTAATTGAAACCGGTTTCTAGTTTTTTCTGTATAATTAATATTAATATTAAAAAGTTTAATCATAGTTATGATACAGTTTCACTGAACGAAAACTCTATGAGGCATTGTCATATTTATGAAGTTTTCATAATTTAGATGAAACTTTTTATAAACGATCCGAAACGCTTCAACAATATTTATATTCAATTTTTAGTTTCATTGGACAAAAAACAATGAAGTTTACTTAATATTTATGAAGGCTTTCATTAAAGTGAAGGCAAACAAAATTAATACGAAATTATTGTCAAACAACAAAAACGTTCGTAAAATAAACACATTTTCGTATATTTTACGAAAGTTTTGTTAATTTTGAAACTTTTTCGTATTTGTATTATAGGATTATTATTAGTGTATACACTAATAATAATACAAAGGACTACACTTAAAATACCACTGCAAATGTAGTTAAAAACTAATGAAATTTCACTTGAAAAAAAGACGACTTACATTTCAGTAAATTAAATGGGAAATGAACCATACACTGGTATGGTCACGTGACAAGAACTTTGTGTGTATGAACCTTTCCTAGTTTCGGTTCTGTTATATGAAAGTAACCGATACTTTTAACATGGGCTTATCATAGGAAGGGGCAATTTCTACCTTTAGAGCTCCTTGTGACATGGCGGAGAACTTGCCGAAGACAACATATCGCCATACTGGATCAAGTAAATACGCAACAGAACAAGTTAAAAGTACCTAGCATGCAACTAATCTTATATTAGGCATTATTTGATATGTGACAGGACCATTGCAAAACGATATACCACGTGCCCTATCTAAGTGTACATACCACATGATTGAAAAAAAAAAGATTTGGTAAAAAACTAGTCACGTGTTAAACGCAATGTGTTATGTTGCAGATCAAGTATAAAATGTATAGTTTCGTGACATATCACAGCACTGCTCAAAGTCAACCAGTCACAGCACAAATTAAAAATAATTTTTGTTCCACATGTGTCATATTATCTACAGGTTACAGAAATAACAAGGACAATTCAGTCACTGAACTTCGAATTAGTTGAAGGAATACCACTCAATTGATGCACATTAAGAGCTGAATATTTTAAAAATAAGTAAACAGTTTTTGAAGTAGATCATCAGTTCCCTGCAAGCGATTAAGTTTTAATTTTTTCCAAAATAGGGCTCAAACGTTTCGTAAATTTTGGCTTATTACCTGAAAAATATATAATATGTATTAGTAGATGCCAACCGGGTCGATCCATTTGCTGCAGGTTTTGCTCAATTTTTAATAATTTTTTATAAATTATTCATTGTTCGACAGCGAAATATATATAAATCCAGGCATGGATGTTAAACTCTGTTTTTCGGCAAAATATATTTTTTTTTTTTTACTTATTTTACAACTTCATTCAATTTATTTTAAGTAAAATTTTGTTGTGCAACGTTATTTTCTAAAAAAAAATTTATAAAATTTTTGCTGAATATTAGTAGACTGAAAAAAACTCAAACAATTTCTAGAAAAATTATATTTTAGTTAATTTATTTGCTCAAAATTTTAAACATTTTTTGTGATTCTTTTAATAATAATTTCCAATACGTTACCAAATTTAATAATGTTCATACTCAGACATTGACGACATGAATTAATTTAATATCTGCAAATAAATAGAAATAATCATATATATCATAAACAAAATTATCTTTCACCTACTTACATCAATGGATACAACCATTTTTTTGCAATAAGAATAATGAAACATAAAAAATTACATAAGATGTGTCTCCTATCGCTATAGTCTGTCTACCTGAACGTATATTTGTTTGCAATTGGACCACACTACATTAATAATAACTTTAAAGATTAAGTTTACAAATACACATTTAATGTTTATTAAATTTATATATTTTATTTTACCGTTAATTTAGTTAATATACAATTACTTTGACATGCCGGAGACAACAGAAAATTAAAGTTTTTTTAATCCACATATATATTTACATTCTTAGCGTTCTTTTGTATGAAAAACAAATACACAAATCTTCCATGGGTGATTGTTTTATATGCCTTACAAGAGTTGTACTTTAGTATAATTTTCCTCGTCTCTACTACTACTTATAACCTGAAATTTTTCATCAGGATATGAACTTATTCTTTTAATTTTAGTTCAGATTCATCTTACAGCGCCTTCCAGTTGCATGTGGCAAATTTTATTTGGCTAAAATGACAATGCTTCAGAAAGGTAAATTTAGATTTTGTTTCTTTGAAATACTTTTCGTAATAAATAGGATTTATTTTTGTTTAATCGGGCAGATTTTTTATGCTTGTGGACTTTACGCTCATAATAAACCATAGGTAAAATACACGAAAACTGTTGTTCATTTTACGAAAGTTTTGGTTATTTTGGCATTACGAACAATTTTTTACAGGGACCAAAATCATTATGAGTTTTATAACAAAAATTACACAATAATGATTATATTTTGATATTTAAAGTTTTCTTCAATGGTAATGATTATTTTTGAGCAATAATAAAAAAAAATCAGCCATAATCATTATTTTTGAGCAAAAAAAAAATACAACTCAAAAATAATCATTATTTATGATTTTTATTTTTTTCGCTCAAAATTAAACTCACTTTCATAGAATTTTTAAGGTGCCTTTAACAAAAATCCTCGAACTTTTGGAGTATGCTCAACATATGATATGTTGAATTCCAACGAGTTGCAACTTCAAGCACTGGTTGCGGTAATTAATTATTATTATTAATATTTATTATTATTATTAATTTTAATAGTAATAGTATTTTACTCGTACCCAATTTAAACAACAATCTATAAAAAGACTAAACATTCGTAACATTAAAAATGATATGGAAAAAATCATAAATAATGATTATTTTTGAGTTTTATTTTTTTTGCTCAAAAATAATGATTATGGCTGATTTTTTTTTATTATTGCTCAAAAATAATCATTACCATTGAAGAAAACTTTAAAAATCAAAATTTTAAAAATCATGACGGATAGCAAAGATTGTCAAAAAATAATAATAATGGTGCAATATTTTTTTTATGTCTGTTCTAAGTGATTGATTTTTTGATTTAAAAAAACGAACAATAATTATTATTTACGGTCCCTGATTTTTTAATACGAGGGTGGATCATTAGTCCGTGACTTTTTGAATGAAACAGTTTTTTTTGCAAAAAAAAAATAATTTTTCAACATAATCTCCTTTTAGCTCAATACACTTAGTCCAACGTTTCTCCAATTTTTGTATCCTTTCCAAAACATAGAATTTTTCGAGGTCCATCAAATAGGCATTTCTTTGACATATGGGGTCGTTTTTTTTTAATCCTCGTTAAATCGGTCCAATAAGTTGGCATTAATATTCGCCGGTTATTGTTTTTCCTTTTTGAAGGTAATCGATGTGGATTATCCCGAGTTCATCCCAAAAAGCTGTTGTCATCACCTTATTGGACACGATTACGTTTATAGTCAAGTGAAAGCAAACGCGGCAACCATCTTGCAGACAGCTTTCTTAAATCCAACTGATCATTTAAAATCGGAACCACACTGCCATATGAAATGCCTAGGGCATCAACAATCTCACGCACTTTTACTCTTCGATCGGCCAACACCATATCGTGGATTTTTTCGACATTTTCAGGTGTATTGACCTCAATTGGCCGTCCAGAACGTTCAGCGTCATTTGTACTTGTGCGACCACAACGAAAGTCGGCAAACCACTTTTTTACCATTGAAATCGATGGTGCAGAGTCCCCATAGTATTTACCAAGCTTTTCCTTGGTTTAATTGACGGTCTTTTTTCGCAAAAAATAATATTTAATGAGCACTCGAAATTCACTTTTCCATTTTTAAAATAATGCACGAGGTTGTATGTTTTGAACAGCTGTTAAACGAAAAGTAAATGACGGAACTTGCTTAAAACTTGACAGTAGTCTATTAACAGGTGATACTTGATGGGAGCAGTGTTGCATTTCATATAACTACGAGGGAAGTTCGAAAAGTCACGGACTTATTGATCCGCCTTCGTATACACAAATAATATTTCTATTCCAATAGAACACATTTATTTGCATATTTTACGGATTATTGTGAAAACATAATTATTTTAAAAAATATAATTATTTATATTTGTAAAAATATAATTTAGTTAATATACAAAATAATTTTGTACATTTTCTTATATTTTAAAAATTGTTTTTGTATTATTTACAAAAATTTGGTAATGTTACATTTTTGTTTTGGTACATTGTGTAAAAAAAAGTAATTTACGAAATCGTGATTGTATTATTTACAAAATTTCGAAATTTATGAAATTTGTTGTATACGAAAATTTTGTAACAAATACAAAATGTTTGTACATTGTGCGAAAAAAAATATTTAAGAAAAAAAAATATTTTTTATTTTTATTTTTTATTAATTAATAATCATATAATTACAAATTATATCCTATTACCCTAACCGAGCACTAGCTACTATGACCTTCTGCGCGTTGTTGCGAAAACAGACTAGTGCCTCTGGTGAGAATCGAACCCACGACCTCAGCACTGATAAGCCAGCACGCTACCAACTAGCATACATTACGAAGAATTAATTTATATTTTAAGGTACGGATTATTATAAGTGTGGAATAAAGCTCCTTGGATAAAGAAAATTGCATAATTCTTTTCCCTAAAAAAAATTCATCTTATCTAGGTGAAATTTGGTACACACATTTGGACGACTCTTAGACTCAAAAGTGATCCTAGATTTAACAAAAAATTATAACGCAGACGAAAAATTTCAGATTATAATCGATTTTCGTCAAAGAGGTAGCGTTGGAGTCTTAAGGTATGTAAAGTGCTATGTTTTGTTTTGCATTATTTCTTCGTAATTTGAACGCAAATATTTATTACTTCACTCATAATAATCCATGCTAAAAATACGAAAAAAAAATGTAAAAACAACAAAAAACTTTGTGAATTAAACAAATATTCGTTTATTTCACGAAAGTTTTCGTTATTTTGACAATTTTTTTTGTATTTAATGCATGGATTATTATCATGAACCGAATCATAAACACACTTTTAGCGCTAAATTTTCGAAAATTGAGTTCTTATTTTCTAATAAAAACATCGATTTACGGATTAAACAAAAAAATTTCATATTTTTGTTTATAAAAAAAAGAACGCTGCAAAACAAAATTGTACTTAAAATGACTTGAATAAAGTTGTAAAATACGCGAGTGAGGAAGAAGTAAAAAACTTTTTACTATTTTGAAGAAAAACTGATGTTATATTCACAGTATATGTATATCACATATATATCACTGAACTTGTATTTATTACTTCGCTGGCAAACAATAAATAATTTTTAAAAATTATTATAAAACTGCAGCAAATCGATCGAATGGGCTTTGGTATCAACTAAAGCACAGCACGAATGTCTTGCAAGACATTTACAAGAAATTTTTTTAAACAATAACAATTTTTTTTTTGCTTTAATTATATACAATTTTGAAAATTATAAAAATATGAACAAAATTAAAGTATCCCATGAAAAGAATAAAAACTTTTTTATGTAAATAAGTCTGTTTTTTGATATTTTTAGAATAAAAACTGTCAAAACAGGCATTACAGCACGCAAGATAATATTTTTCAAAACATTCATGCTACCCTTTAGTATCAACTAATATTTAGGTGGTAGTTTGGAAAACATTCACAACTTCATTATAATTATTTTGTCCACTGTATTGGAAACGGTCCCCACAATCAGACTTTTTTTTAGTAGAAAAACTATCCGATTTTCATCCATTATAAAGGGTCCGCCATCTAACGTTTTTTTTTCAACTAGTGCTTATTTCGTGAATGGTAACACTTAGCTCATGTCTGATTTGACAGATAATTAGTTTTATCCTTTCGCTGAACGAATATGGTTCGTATGTTCGTTATATTGTGAAAAAAGTGAAAGAAACTGGCATCCTCATTGATAAATCAAAGCGTGAAAAGCCAAAAACAGTGCGTACACCCGAGAATATTGCTGCTGTGGCAGAAAGTGTGCGTGAAGCGCCATCAACATCAATTCACCGTCGTTCTCAACAATTGAACATTTCGGAGACATCATTGAGACGAATTTTGCATAAAGACCTTGGTATGACGCCATACAAAGTTCAAGATTCACCTTAGATTCACTCTCCGTTCGAGCTATATTAACGAGAAAAGTGTATTTTTTTGATCAAAATGCTCCGATTTTTGACCTTCCTGGAAATACATTTTTCATAATACTTGGAACGTCACCTAAACAAACTACTCTTAACATTTTTTTCAGTTTTTCAATTTTTAAGATAACTTATTTCCTTACGACATTATTGTAAATTGAAATTGAGGTTGTAACAGCAATTTTAAAAGCCCGCAATGCAAAATTTTAAAAAAATTCAAATTTATTATCAAGTTCAACCGACGATAATGTCGTAAGGAAATAAGTTATCTTAAAAATTTAAAAACTGAATCCAGATTTGGATTCAGCGTACCTTGTACCTTTAGAAAAGTATAATTTAGTTCTAGTGTCAAACATTTTTCGGCCTGAATCTTCAGGTGTAAAAAGTACTTACATGTACTCAAGTATTTTGGCTTAAAAAAACAAATGGGCCATTCCCATAATAAAAACATATTAAAATCATTAAAATTTCGTTACACAAATTTTTCATAAATTTAACAAATATTTTCCTTCTTTGGAAGAACGCCTAATTTTGTTTGGAAGAAGGTCTAAATGTTTTAAGCATATGATGCATATTTTCGGAGTGAAAACAGATTCATTGTGCTGATCAAATTTTGTAGCCAATTCAGTTGCACCACCAGTCAATAAATTTTCTGTAGCAACAGAAATTCAGTTAACAATATTTTTTCATGAACATCCTTTGCTAGTAACCATGTGTTGTCTGAAATAGTTTCATGTTTTTTTATATATATTTTTGATGTTAGTTTAGCTTAGTATGGATGGCTATAGTCACAACATACTTTTGATAGAGTTAACCCTTTGACGACGATTGGTTGATATATGTACCATTTGTACTTTTTGCCATTTTTGGAAAACCTGCAGGACGATTTTAACAAAACTTGACAATAGACAGATTGACTTTTTAGCGATATCTATATATTGTATCCTAATAGTCTCAGAGCCTTACAAGATCAGCTCAAAGTAAAAAAAATTGTGAAAGGCGTGCTAGAGAAGAATGAGTGTATTTTCTAAATATCATAACTACATTGCAAATTTTCAATTTTTTCTGAATCAGACTGCGCAGTTTCTGGTATTGAACCTTCGTCAGTGACCCTGTTTTTTTGAATTTTTGTATAATGTAATATTTGTTATGTTTTTATTTGTTCGATTGCGCCTATATAAGATTTTTCTGTGCAAATTAGTTTTTCGTTTTTTTATGATTTTTTTATCTTTTTGTTTTTAGTTTTTATACTGTTAAAAAATTAGTTCATACAAAAATGGTTATTATTTTTGTATCAGGTATAACTGAAAGCTAAATACGAAAATAAAAACTTAGACAAAATCATAACCCATTACGGAGCGACAGCCCATTAATGTTTTAGCTTTAGTACTATATTTCTCCGATAGGGGGGATCAGCAAAGCGCAAAAAAATCTTCAGCGGTTTAAGTTTGGTCGTTAAAGGGTTAATATAATAATACTGGTTACTAGTTGTCATATAAAGCAGAAAAGAAGCCAAAAATAGTACTAATGTTTTGTTTGAAAAGCTGCTGCCAACATAAGTAAGTGTTGTTTTGTCAAGATTTTATTTATTTTTTTTCATTCAAAAATCGTTGTAATTATAATTGGCTTATTTTTAATTAGACATTAAACAATTTTAAATGTTAATTTTACGAAATTAAATTTAGTGCAGCCTTCTCGAAATTGTCGAAACTAACGAAAACATTCGTATTCACTTTTTTCGTAAATTATATGAAAGTTTCTTTTGTAATTTTGTACTAAAAATTTCGTATCATATTTGTTCGTAAAATATACAAATTTTGATTTAATTTTACGAAATAAATGATGTGCAAAATTTTGAGATTTGGCTAAAGATATTATTTTTATTGTACTGAATTACTACATTTAATAAAAAAATTTTACAAATTTTGTTCTGATATCCCTATCCTTATTTAATGAATTTTTATGATTGTTTTATTATGAAGACCTGGTAACGAAAATTCTTTCGTAGTATATAAAAAATATTTCGTAGAAAAGGAAATTTATTTGGTACATTCTACAAAAACTTTCGTACGTATTCGTATATTTTACACAAAACTTTCGTGGTGGAAAACTAAGAAATATTTCGTACAATGTACGTCCATTTTCGTACACTACTATTCATTAGAATAAGGCCAACCTTCTGGGACTAAATTTCTCTTAATTTCCAGTTCTCTTTATTCATTTTAACGATAATAAAAATTTAAAGAAAACTTCCAACAATGCAACAAAAAGAAATTTGTTTGTTGAGAAGAACCGTTATATTTTATTTGATTTTTTTAAAATGGATGCTAAAAAATGCACTTTTAAAAATACTTCATTAGAATAAGGCCAGTTACGGGCTTTCATGCGTGGAGTAAACAGGTCATAAAAAAACACGGAAAATATCGAGAAAATTGTTCAATTGACCTATTTTAATTATTTGTAAACTACAATGGGTAGAAAAACATCACTGTCCATATCAGAAAGGTCTAAAATTGAAGCTTACAAAGATGAAGGTTATTCCAGCCGTGCTATAGCAGCAAAAATTGGTAGGAGCAAAACCGTTGTGAATAATTTTCTTCAGAATAAGGACAACTATGGAAAAAATATGAAAGGGAGAAGTTATCGAGCCACAACACAGCGGGAGAGATGCATGATTATAAGAAAATCCTCAAATTCAGCATCCTCAGTGAGCAAAATTCGGTCTCAAACAGGAGTTAATGTAAGTATATCCACAGTTAGACGTGTTATCAAATCGTGTCCTCAACTTCAGAGAAAGAAACTCCAAAAAAACCACCATTAAACAAACTACGAAAAGAAAAGAGGTTAGAATTTGGTCGCGACAAAATAACAATAACAAAATAATGAAAGGAGAACCGTAGCGTCGTATTTTCCGATGAAAAAAAAATTTAATTTGGATGGTCCTGATGGCTACAATTACTATTTTCATGATTTGAGGAAAGAACCAAGATTTTTGAATAGACACCATTCCCGGGAAGGTGGAGTCATGGTGTGGGGCGCTGTATCCTACTATGGACCATCCGAAATCGTTTTTGAAAGTGCTAAAATGACTGCTGAATCCTATAAACGCATTCTGGAATCAGTATTTCCACATTTTAGTGAACTGTTTTGACCCATATCTTGGACTTACCAACATGACAACGCACCTATACACACAGCTAGAGTTGTAAAAAACTGGATTCAGAGTCAAAATGTTGGGCTTATGCAATGGCCACCTTATTCACCAGACCTAAACATTGTCGAAAATGTGTGGGTCTGGATAACACGAAAAGTCTACGAAAACGGAAGACAATTTGAGAACAAAAATTCTTTAATTGAAGCTATTAAAGAAGCATGGTCCGAAATTTCATTGGACTACCTTAAATCATTGTACGATTTCCTTCCAAACAAAATCTTTGAAGTAATTTTTAACAAAGGAGGTTGCACTAGTTATTAAAACATTTAAAAACTTAAAATTTAAAGCAAAAAATTATGTTGTTGTTGTATTTTTTGTTATTTCCTTATGTGGCCTTATTCTAATGAAGCATTTGAAAAAGCATTTAATTTAACATGTTTACCAAAATACGAAATAAAATATAGCCGTTATTTTTAAATTCTTACTTTTTGTATTATTTATTTTTAGGAGAGTGTTCTCTTAAATAAAACACAAAAAAAAGTTAAATTACACACCACTACAAAGGTGAATAAATCAAAAATATATTTATAAACCACTGGCCTTATTCTAATGACTAGTAGTGTATATAGAGGGTGGGCCAAATTCGACTGACTGATTTGAAATGCTTATAGCTTTTTTATTTTTACAGTTTTTTTTTTATTTAATTTAATCGAGGAGATGTCTGAGCTTTTTCCGATGTTCGAAATCGTTCGGATTTTATGCGACTTTTCCCGAAGGTCCTTTTTCCCCAAGTTTTCAAATAATTCAAAAATGTGGCAATTCTGGGTTCACGATATTTCAACATGGGTATACAAATTTTGGTTTTCTTGAGTACTTTAAATCCTGTGAAGAAATAAATCTAGTTTTTATAAAACTTATGAATTTTTAAAGCCTCTTTTTAATTCTTAAATGTGAGATTAGGCAGCTAAAAAAAATACGTGTCTCTTTTTTTTTTTTTGCTCCTTTACAACATATTCAAAGTTAATTAAAATCGGAGATTTCGGGTATGGATACCTCTCTTGTAAGTAAGAAAAATTTCATCCATTAAATGTCATCTATTTTCCTGTTTGCATTTAATGGCCCTTTTCAAGACGTTTTGCAATACGTTGCGCAACGTTTCTGGCTCCAATTCTGCAAATTTCTGTGCGAATAATCTGCTTAAGTTGTTGAATATTTTGTGGTTTTTTGACTTAATCCCGCCCCTTCAAGAAACCCCACAAAAAAATCAGGGGCCGTCTAATTTGGGCAACGAAGTCGCAACTTAAAATCAGCATTTTTTTTAAATTATATGGTTATCAAAAAGTTCTCGCAGAATCGCCATTTTGGCTCTCGCGGTATGATATGTAGCTCCATCTTGCTGGAACCATATGTCAGGATTATTGAGAACTACCGGACGTACAAATTTTTCCAACACAGTCCGATATACCGCACCGGACCGATAACTCTATCAGCCATAATTAAACACCAAGCCGTATATATGAGAGGGTGTAATTGTCGCTGATGCACTGCTCTAGTATTTTGGGTACCCCAAATTCTGCAGTTTTGTTTATTAACATATCCATTGAAATGAAAATGTGCTTGTGTGTTGTAAAATGTGTGTTGTTGTAACAATTGATCGTCCAGAAATATTACAAAATTCAACAATTTTTACACGTTCTTGCATTGATGACATTATAAAATTTTATTAAATTGTTTATTACATGCAAAAAAAAAATAAAAAAGTTATTAGCATTTTTTTTTCGGTGCAGGTCCAAAGGCCAAAACCGAATTTCCAAAGTCTAATATCTAAAATTAAATAGAAATCATTTTTGGTCTTGGATCATATGTTTTTTTACATCGTTTTATAATCCGCCATATATAAATTTATTTGCAACCAAATGTGGTTTATTCAAGGATATCTGCACACAGAAAAGAACCAATTGCTGCAACCGAATTTTTTGCCAGCCGAAATGTGATACTTACATTTACTAATATTTATGTTACTTTGAAATTCAATTGAAGTCATTAAAATTTGGCTATGAGTACTGACTATTTAATTATGCCTACGGATTTAAGAAAAAAAATTCTTGTGGTCACAACTGAATTTATTAAGTAGATCGAACCGAATTTAATTAAGTAATACACCGTATCCAGTGTTTTTATTTTTATTTATTAAAATAAATATTACAGCCAATATAAATAATATATAAATAAATAGTAGACCAGTCTACTTGTAAGAACCGGTTAGCGCGATTAGAACAAATTTTGTTTTGCATAAAAACATACCATTATTAAACGCAAAAATATCTTTTCTCAAAAAAGTGTCTTTTTCACAAACAAGTACTCCTTATGCAAAAAAGTATCTTTTTCACAAAAAATATCCTATCTCAAAAAAAGTACCTTTTTGAAAAAAAAATCCTTTTTAAAAAAAAACTACCCATTTTAAAAAACTACCCTTTTCATAAAAGTACCTTTTTCATAAACAAAAGTACAAAAAAAGTATTTTTCTCAAAAACAAGTATCTTTTTTAAAAAAAGGACTTTTTAAAAAAATATATTTACAAAAAAAAGTACCTTTCCAAAATAGTACCTTTTTTTAAACTAAGTACCACTATAAAAAGAGCACCTTCTTCCAAAGAAAGCCAATTTAAAAAAGTACCTTGTACTTTTTTTCAAAACAAGTATTTCTTTCCAAAAAAGTATATTTTTTTTACATCAATACCATTTTTTATAAAAAATATCTTTTATAAAAAAAATTCTTTTTCAAAAAATTACCTTTTTAAAACAATGGCATTTTAAAAAAGTATCTTTTTTATAAAAAGTAAACTTTTCCATAAAAGTACCTTTTTCAAAAAGTACCATTTTAAAAAAGATCCTTTTAAAAAGATATAGTAAAAAGTATCTTTTTTATAAAAAGTTAACTTTTCCATAAAAGTACCTTTTTCAAAAAAGTACCATTTTAAAAAAAAGAGTCTTTTTAAAAAGATATATAGTTTTTTTTTTTTGAAATAGGTACTTTTTTTTAATGTAGTTTTTTCGAAAAGGAACTTCTTTGAAAAAAAGTACTTCGATTTGAAAAAGCAATATTTTTGTGAAAAAAGTGACGTTTTTTGATAAAATTAACTTTTTCTTAAAAAAATTTTATTTTTTGAAAAAGTCTACTTTTTTGAGAAAGATTATTTTTTTTTAAAAAGGATCTTTTTTGAAAAAATGTACTTTTTTAAAGCAAGAATTTTTTTTTTTTGTAAAGAGTGCTTTATTTGTGAAAGAGGTTTTTTTTTTAAAAAGGTAATTTTTTTAAAAAAAATTATTTTTGTGTTAAAAAATCATAAGTTTTTATGCAAAAAATGCCTTGTTTTAATCGCGCTGATCGGTTTAACGGGTAGACTTGGTTTTCGGTGTAGGCGGACTTTCTGCGATTCCCTGATTTTCGTTCTACACGGTCTTTCGGTGTAACCGGGTAGACCGAAGACCGGGAAACCCGTGATACTGGTCTGGACTGGACTCTACTTAAAAAGTATAAAATATCTTTTTCGCAACTGCGCTAGATAGAGTAATAACATTGCTAGGTAGTTGCTATTAACATGTTAGTTTTCTCCAATTATATATACCCCATATTTGAAGCACCCGTTTTTGTAATTTAAGAAGAATATTGTTGCGCATTTTAGTCATTCTCCGTCTTACAAATATGTTTAAAATTCTGAAAGAAAAACGAGCAACTATAATAATTTTCTGTTAGAAAGTGTTTTGCAACCGTCAGATAATGACAATCGTAATTAATTTTTTATATTAATTACTGTAGAATATTTCTTTAGTTAGTCTCTTTACAGGAAGAAGAAGAAGAAAACATTTTTATTGAAAAATTTTACGGACACAAGGGATACACCAGACTGCCGCAGTTTCGTCCCCCTCCTGGGACTCGTCAGTGGTTAATTTATGTGTCAATTGAACAAAGTATTTTATATTGTTAATTTTGCTCTATATGAAAAACTTTTATTTTTTATTTTTTTGGTGTCGTACTGTGATTTGAACTCACGGTCTTAGCATCAAGCTATGCATCGTAATCTCACCTCTTAACGAGTTGAGCCACGATCGACACAGCGTTGACTGCGACTAAATTGGAGTTTGGTCACACTACGTACACACAAGTATTGTTTTGATCAGAAGAGACAGAATTAGCTAATACCAATGCACAATTCATTTCTCAACTAGAATGCTTTTTCTTCTTAATCCTATCTCTTTTTCACAAGTAATTATCACGTTTTATGATGCGCTTTATTCACATACAATAGTTGGATACCAAGTGTAGGTTAGAGATTGAGTCGCCGCACTGTGGTCAATATTTTGAGATAGCGGCCAAAACTCCTTTTGGTTTTTGTTCTCCGATTTTAAAGTTATTAGACTCATATGAAAGTAGACAGTAGTAAACCTCGGGAGCCAAAAAATTAGAACTCTATTTCAACTGTTTCACTGAGAACAGGGTGGTCCAAAATGGGCTTTTTCAGAATTTAGTAAATTTATGATATTTTTAGTTAATTTTTAAAGTTTAAATGATCATAACTTTTTTGTTTTTCAAGATTTTTGGACAAAATAAATTTTGTGTTATAACTTAACTTATTTCCTATTATTGGTAAAAAAATTGAAGCTCTACTGTTTTCAGAACAATTCAAATATTTTTTTTAAAAAAGGTCAAATTTCTCGGAAATTTCCTACTTCATAGAGCACAACTCCTGTGAGTCAAGCTGAGTCAAAACACAAATTTTTTTATTTATTTAATAGATATTCAAAATATATAATATTTACAATATTCAAAATTTATATATAATTAATTATCTATAACTGGCATAACTTTAAAGTTGTGAGCCAGATTGGCAAGTATAAAGCTGTTTAACAATTAGTTTATTATTATAAAATAAATCTTAGAGATTTACATTCGGTAACATTTATTAACACATTAGATGTGATTGGTTATAAAAAAGATAAAGGTAAACTATTCAAATTCATTTAATATTAGACTTCTATATTTCAAAATAATTTCGAGATAGTTGACTAGGCTTTTGTAATTGTAATCCTGACCGTTAAGTATATTTAAAACTTCGATTGGGCTAAGGTAATTTTTGTTGAAATATTTAATCCTGAATTCCTTATAAATAGGACAAACACCGATTATATGCAAGGTGTTTTCAGATGCATTTAAGTTGCAAAGTGTGCAAAGGCCATCTGAACTACTTCTGAAGGGACGAGCATTTATATTTAGAAGTCCACCTCTTGATTTTATTAGTAAACTGGTATCACGTGAAGATAATTCAGAAGTTGAAATAGGACTCATACAGTAATTTAACTGCGAATATAAATCATGGTGTTGAGAGTTTTTCGCATCAGTTATTAGTTGATTTCGTTCATAAGTTTTTAAACGGTGTAAAATTGACTTCGAGTGCATACAGGACGGATCAGCGTTATTATCCGGGGCAAATTGAATTTTTTCGCATAACATGTGCCACTCCTCAGCCCAGTAAGTGTGCTTTGCTATAACTTTTTCTGCTAGCATACGTGGTAATCTATGGCTAGGCATGCGAAGAACTTTATTAATATAAGCAAAGTGTAGCTTCAAAGTATCGACATATAATGAATTTAGCCCGGTTTCTAAAAATAGCATGTAGTTTGGAGTGTTGTAAGGCAAATATAACATCTTTTTTATAAAAAATCTAAATAGTTTTTCGACCTCATCATGTTTTTTATAACCCCAAATTTGTGCTCCATAAAACATTATAGATCGAGATGCAGCATTAAAAATTTTTAGCTTGTTTTTATTAGCGATCTTAGGGTGATTTATGTATTTAGACCATGTTGAAGATATGGCCATTTTCGATGTTGTTAGCTTGTTGACTAAATGCTTTTTAAAAGACAAGTCGTAGTTTAGGTCCATACCTAAATATTTATAGCTATTTACAATTTCTATTTGATCGTCGCCATAGTTCCAATTCAAATTCTTGCATATTCTAGTGCCATTACGAAAAACTAGGACTTTGGATTTGGCAAGGTTGACTTTAAGACACCACATCTTACAGTATGCAAAAAGCGAATCAATCATTTTTTGGAGATTACCTGGAGAATCAGACAAAATGACAATGTCGTCAGCATAAAGAAGTATTTTTATCGGAATGTCTTCAACAACTATTCCACCATTCAGAGCATCAGCTAAGTCGTTTAGATACAAAGAAAATAGTATTGGGCTCAGTATGCAACCTTGCTTTACTCCAAGGTCAACATTAAACGGTTCAGAAAATTCATTTCCATACAATACTTGGCTAGTGGTGTTTTCATACGAAAGTTGTAGAATGCGGATTATTTTTGATGATAATCCCATACAGGATAATTTATAAAAAAGAGAACTTCTGGGAATCATGTCAAAAGCACAGGAAAAATCGACAAAAAATGCGTAGGTATTTTTACCGTTAATTTTGTTAAGATGTACAATATTCACAAGATTAAATACGTTATCGACAGTTGAGTAGTTTTTTCTAAATCCAGCTTGATATTCATTTAATATACCATTTCTGTCGATCCAATCTGTTATTCGATTTAAGATGATATTATTAAAAATTTTGCATAATGTATCAATTAATGACAATCCACGATAATTGGAGGGATTATTTGGATCACCTTTTTTCAGAAGTGGTATTAGTATAGCTTGTTTAAAACTAGTGGGTATTTTTTCTTTAAGAAAGATGACGTTTAGCACAGACAGCACTTCTCCCATAAAGTTAACTGGGGCATATTTAAAAAACTCGTAGCTAATGCCATCGTGACCTGGGGATTTATTTTCCTTTAGTCCCTTTAGTACAGAGGTTAATTCACAGAATTCAATCGGAGAATCTAGAAAAGCATCTATATTATATTGCATACACCAATTAACTGGATTTATAGAAGTTTCGTTTTGTAAAATTGTACTAAAGTGTGCTAGAAAATCTTCCGAACTTAAATCTCCTCGAATAATATGACTGTGTGACTTCATCTCATTGGACAGTTTCCACCATTCTTTGCTGCATCTAATATTATTTAATTTTTCTAAGTTTTCATTATAAAATTGAAGTTTTCTTATACGGCATACGTTCATATATTTTGATTTTGATGAGGTATATTTTATTTTATTTGCTGTGGAGTGTTCTTTACGATAATCTTTAAGAGCTTTTTGCATATTTTTACGTTGACGTTCACACTTCCAATTAAACCATTTTTGTTTAGGCTCAAAGCTATACTTTTGTTTAGTTTTAACGTTTGCGGATTTGATTTTGTTTTTAATTGCTAATACCATATCATCTACAGAAAAGTTAGAATCAGAGGAGTGAATACAGGAGAGTTCTACCAGATTTTTATTATATTTAGCGGCAAATTTTTTGTTCCAGTGTAGTTTTTTCGGGATCTGATCAAATGACGATCTATTATTGTCCGTTATTGGAGAGAGTAGCCTTAGCTCCAATGGCATATGATCGGAGTATGGTTTGCATGAAATTTTAAAATTGGCAACATAATTCAAAAAACTTTGTGAGCAAATACAATAGTCGATAACGGAGTTGCCTCTACCACCATAAAACGTTAAATCACCATCCAAATCATCATTTATTCTACCATTAAGAACTATTCCCCCAATAACTTCAATTAAATCCATTAGTCTTTTACCTTGACTATTTGATTTTTTGTCTTTAGAGCATCTTGATTTCCTTACGTGTGGAAAGTCTGCTAATAAATTAGAGTCAAGCTCTTGTTGTTCCTCACCGATACGAGCATTTAAATCGCCAACAATGCAAAAGTTAGTAGGACAAAGTTCGGATAAAAAAGTTTCAAAAGTTTCCAAATCAGCGTTCCAATTTGTACAGTTTAGATAACGAGGAATAAAATTAAAATAGAACCCATTTATTCTTGCACTTAATATGACATTATTATTCAATTGATTTATAAATTTTAAGCCATACGTTTTCTGAATTTCCTTTCTAAAGCCATATAGACACCCACCACTTGCTCGACCAACATTATGACTTTTCTTAGCATCAATCCAATATAAACAATAATTTTGTAAGTAGGAAGAAAAGTATTTTTGTTTGTCTGCAATGACATGTGTTTCAAATAAAAAGAAAATTTCAAATTTATTAATATATGTTATAAAATTTCCAAAATTAATACTATTAGCAAGGTTAGCGACATTGTATGAAACTATATTACAGGTGTTGTATTGCTATTGCGAATTGGTAGTAATGGTTGTGTCAGATCCATTTTTGACAATGACCTCCACGGGGTAATTGGCTTCCGTAAGCAGATTACTTAAAAATTCAGCATCAGATATTGAATATGCAACGACTTTACCCAATGACCATGTGTATTTCTTGTTGTTTATAAAAGAACTGAATTCTCCAAGCCTTATTCTCACATTCTTATTAAGTTTAGCGATATTTTTATTTATTTGCCTTAAATTGAAACGCACATTTTGTTCTTCCTTTGTATAGTCTTTTTGTATGAAGATAGAACGGCCCTTCAATTTGCCCTTGGCGGATAAAACGTTAACAGCCTGCAAATACGACTCCAAAGTAAATAAAAAACATTTTTTGTTTGGTAGTGCACGAACTGTAACTACATTAGCATTTACTTCCAACTCCTTAGAGCACAATTCAGTAAAATCTGTCTTGGCAGCAACTGTGTTAGCACTGTCAAGACCACTGACAACAATATTTGCTGAGCGGGTCCTACGATCAATTTGTTCGATACGTGTTGATAGTTTATTCACTTCATTTCTTAGTTTAATATTTTCTTCTTTAAGTTCATCAATTTCTGCTTTGATTGATAAAACATCTTCTTTTTTTGCCACATCTCTCAGTTTTGCATCTAATAAGCCGCAAAGTTTTTCCCAAGAAAATACATCATCACCGGTGTTAGCTTGTTGTGGTTGAATGTTAGATTGTGCCATATTATGAGAAGTAAATAGTTTTTTGTTATTAATTACCAGCTGTTCTGGCGATAGTCGACGCTTATTGCTCATAGGTTAAGAAGCATACCACAGTAATATACAAGTTGTTTACTTTAAAAATGCAACTAATGAGAACAGCCGTATAAAGCACACAAAATTACTATTTTGTAGTCCTAACTCTCCCCTACATACCTATATATACATGTCCATGCATCGGGACTGCACTTTTTGAGCTACAGCAATTTTTCTGACCCAAGGTAAGATATTCGGTACAAATGCACGTCATATTTTTTGAGAAGTTATTTGTATGTGAAAGTGGCTATTATGCATATATTTTGATGAAATTTTGTACAAGAGTTCTTATTGACCCAAAAAATAATTCTGTTGAAATTAGGAGAAGTTGGCCCATATTTGGACCTAGTCCACATAGAAGGGTGTATCAAAATTTTGACAAAAATGACAATAGAACTCTCAAATTATGTGGTATCTGGCAATTCATTTGGAAAAGGTAAAAAATGATTTTATTGCCATCTAATATTACATAACTTAAATACCTGAAAATTGCAAATAAATTTAAAACCAATGGAAATAACTGGTAAAACCAAGTACCTGTTATATTATTACCAGTACCTGTTAACTCTCAAATTATGTGGTATCTAGCAATTCATTTGGAAAAGGTAAAAAAGATTTTATTGCCATCTAATATTACACAACTTAAATACCTGAAAATTGCAAATAAATTTAAAACCAATGGAAATAACTGGTAAAACCAAGTACCTGCCTTATAATAACAAGGCCTTATAATTGACCAGCCAAAGCAAGGAGAAGGAAATTCTAATGATGGAAACACAGCAAGGAGACTTTTTTCCGATCCAGAAACTGCAGCTTCTATAGCTGGAGTAGATTATGATTTAATACGACGATTCCAAATCATATTAGAAGTTATAGCATGTAGCAAAAAGATAGATGCAAAAAAATTTGGTCAGTATGCTAATGAGACAGCAACCCTTTATAACCAAAAATATT
The DNA here is from genome assembly GCA_021234595.1 of Delia radicum. Lineage (NCBI taxonomy): Eukaryota > Metazoa > Arthropoda > Insecta > Diptera > Anthomyiidae > Delia > Delia radicum. Next base: position 252,846,531 of record CM037851.1, read on the forward strand.
CTTGGAGACATATGCCAACCACAGTTCACAAAATTTTGTTCCATGGGGAACAAATAATTCAGCACAATATGCATCCAATTGGAGATCTCTCAGAAGAAGCACAAGAAAAAAGGAACAAAGACTACAGATTCTTTCGCGAGCACAATACAAGAAAAATTTCCAGATATTGTACTAATGAAGATCTTATTAATATTTTGTTGTGCACATCAGACCCATATATGTCCAGTATTCGACAGAAATGGAAATCAACCTCATTAGAGTTAGATGAAGAAGCTAAACAACTACTGCAAAATGAAAATCAAAGCTATTTGGAAGAAATTTTTACTAATATTGTTTAATTAATACTAGTTTAAAGATTATAATTTGTTTATAATTTTAGTATAAATTTTTATTAATACATTTAAATAAAATATATGTCCACTTTAAATCAATAGTAAAAGTTTACTTAAAATTTTATCGATGTTGTGTTCTGTATATAATATATCCAAATGGTATTGATATTGTTGGGAATTTCGGTGTTATTTTTCAGTTTAATCCTCACAAGAATTAGCTTTCTTCCAAAAAAACCAACCTTTGGCCCCTGTGAATATTGAGACTAAATTAATGTCAGGGGCCAAATGTTGGCATTTTCTGACCAAAATTAAGTTTAGGAATAATAAATAAGTATTGGTTGTAAAATACGATTGAAGAAAATAAGAAATTTAAAAAAAAATACCTATTTAATATGTCAAAATATTCAACTTTTACATGGAAACTCAACAAAAAATTAAAATGCATTTTTAACTCCACATTACTTACGTTCCTATCAGTCGATTTGAACACGTAAATTGAAGCTTAAAGTCCCTCCTATTGAACAAAACAAATTGCGTAAAAAAATACCAATCCGGTCAAAAGTTATAGAGTTTTGACCGCTATCTCGCGAAATTGACCACTGTGCGCCGTTAAGCAAGTTTTATTCAAATTTTATGTTAGAAAGTGTTTTGCAACCGTCAGATAATGACAATCGTAATTAATTTTTTATATTAATTACTGTAGAATTTTTCTTTAGTTAGTCTCTTTACAGGAAGAAGAAGAAGAAAACATTTTTATTGAAAAATTTCGTTTATATGTACACAAAATTTAAGATTACCACATCAGCATCTCCTTCTTGTTTTTTATTACTATACAATGGTGTTTTTTTTAATATTATTACGTATTTTCTAAGTATTTAAAATTTTTTTTACTTCTATGCTTTACTACCAGTTTTTTTGTTTCAGTTTTCTTTTTGTTATTTTTTAATAATTAATTTGACATAAATAGCAAATAACAATTATTTTGTTCAGAACAAGGTATGATAGTTACGGCAATTGGGAACAGGGGTTATGATTATAATAAAATAGCTGTGTTTACTGCAGATTTTTTTTTCTATGGTTGCACAGACCAGTAGTTTTTCTAACCATATTTAAAATTGTTTAATTAGGGAAATCAACCAATTGTCTGTCACTAAGAAAGTTAGTTTGTTAAGCTAATTTTTAAACTTGCACTAGACAAAATAACTGATCCTGATTAACATTTGTATGCACACACAGCTAAAATAGTTGTTTACCAACTTAAATAATGTAATATCAAAAGAATTCCAACTGATCTTTTCTTTGTGTGATTGTGTATAAAATAATTGAAAGAGAACATATTTTTGGATATGATAATATATGGAAACGAATATCAGAATTCCACATATAATCACATCTTATCTTATACGATGCTATTCACCACACAATTCAAACAGATTTAATTTAATCAAATATCATTTGTTTGAATCTAATTGCTTTTTCACCGAAATTACCAAAATACCGCCAAAGGCTCTCTTACATCAAACATGTAATATTTTCTTTGATAAAAATATATATATATTAGGATGTCCCCTAAAATCACGATTTGGTGTTCCATACACAAGACTAAAAGTTTTATATTGCAGTACAGAACTGAGTATTTGAAAAAAAGGAAAGATTTTAATGTAATTAAATAAGTAATAACTTAAAAACTAAATTACAAAAGATCACAAAGAAAAAACAAAAAACAATTATGCTACTTATTTAATTGTTTAACAAAAATATAAGTAAATAGTATGACAAAATTAACCATTTATCAAATTTTAACATAAAAAATCAAATTAAGTTGAAAATAAGTTAATTAAGTTTTTCTTGAAATGAAGTGCGTTACTTAAAAGTTGGCAACTATAAGGGATTGAGTTCCAGAGTTGGATGCTATGGATAAAGAATTGCCACGTTGATATGAGGCTTTTGTAGCAAAACGATTTTAATCTTTTTCCTCTGCAAATATCATTCGAGAAAATCAGTTTATCATAGAGGTGGCCCGGCTGATGCGTATAAATTATTTTATGCAGAAAAATTAAAGTTCGCATCTTAAGAAGATTGTCAAAGCTAGTACCATATAGTTTAATTGAAAATGTTGAAACTCGTGCACGTCTTTTTAAGCCATATACATATCGAGCAATATTATTGAAAGCTACGTTTAATTTATTTTTGCTTATTGAGTCACAGCTGGCAAAGATTTTGCAGCCATACATCAAAATAGGTACTAAATAAGTTTTAGCAAGCAGAATTCTTGTTTTAAGAGGTGTACAATGTTGAGTTCGCCAAAGTGTTCTAATCATGGAAAAAGTTCGACCACAAGCATATTTTATGTGATCAGACCATGCGAAAGTGCTGTTAAAAAATATTTCGAGATTCTTAGCAGTTTTTACAATTTCGATACGTTGATTATTTACGGAAATATTAGGAATATAGTTGATTTTGTCTATTCGTTTTTGAATTATAATACACTTTGATTTTTTGGGATTGATCCCTACACTCAAAGAAATAAGTAAGTAGAAAAGTTAGTAAAACGTCTTGTAAATCAGGTATACCATTTTTTAGCAAATTTTTTTGCTAAAATCGTGTTTTCAGCTAAAATTTTTGTTATACTTATTCAGCACTTAACTGTTTTATACTAATGCTTTACTAATATTATACTGTTTTACTAATTAATTTTGCTAAAAAAAATTGTGCTGATAATAGTGTGGACGACAACCAGATTGAAAGATATACGCAGAATGAAGCAGATGTCGCGGCATGTCAAGATGTAGTAGAGAAGAAGAAAATGATACTAAAAAGTACAACTCTAATAAGACATATAAAAAATCAACCATGGAAGACTTTTGTACACTCAAAAAAAAAGTTTGTAAAGTCAGCAAAAAAAATCAACCATGGAAGACATTTGTATCTGTTTTTCATACATAAAACAAAATTGAGGATTAAAACAACTTAAATTTTGCGTTGTCACCGGCTTGTGATTGTCTATTTATTAAATAAAAGACAAAATAAAATATTTAAATTTAATATGTATTTCTAAACTAAATGTTTATAGATTAATAATCTAGTGTGGTCAAATTGCAAACAAACAAACATATACAGACATGTAGACAGAGTAAAGCGAAAGACTCAGCAAAATTTTTTGCTGACTTTACAAACTTTTTTTTTTCGCCGTTGCTCACAGATAAATTTGATGAAGTTCCTGATTTAAAGTTTTGACGCATTGAACTAGACATGACTTTTTGCAACTAATGTAAAGTTGGACATCATCTGCATACATTCTAACTCTACAGTGTGTTATTATACTCGTTCATTACACCCCGTTTATTTTATGTAAATTCCTTATTTTATAAAAAATTTAACATATTTTGAATGTTTTTTTTTATCAAAGTTTGCATAGTTTTCAGAAAAAAATTTCACTTTAATTTGATTAGACAATAATTATCTTTACTTTTGCCTAAAATTTATGTATGTAACCAAATTATAGTGAAACAACTTTTTCGTTACATCTTTTAAATCATTCATGGACATATACAATATATTATTTTCCATCATCTTTTGTTTGTTTGACACACTACAGACATATTATAATTTCTTCCTTATTAACCTAAATATTTCTGAAGCTAATTCAATTAAATTTTTTCATGTCATTAAATTCATTCATATTCAAAATAACAACAAACACTGCCGACTGACTCTCAGCCGTTATTTTCAAATTCAAAAAGAAAATCTCTGCTGTAATTCAAAGGGAAAATAAGAACTATACAATTATTATAGAAATGTATGTGACATTAAAGGAAAAAATATATCATATGAAAACAAAAAAACTACTGAATCTTTTATATTTTAACACCTTCATCCAATTGTTTTGTATTGTTCTTTGAAAATTCTATTTTTTTGCGTCGTTAATTTATGGACATTAAGCATTTTTTGAAAAAAGTGACGACAAAACATTCCACAATATGACAAAAGTTTTTAAAAGATTTCTTTATGTTGAAAAAGATGAAAAAAAAAATTGCATAAAAGGAAGATGTGCTATTTTAGCTTGGTTTTTCGATCAACGACAATTTAGATAAAATTTTCCCACCAGCAATAAAAAAAAAAAAAAAATATGAGAAGAACCAACCAACGAAACCAAACCAACACCCATTGCCTTTTCTTTATATTTTCATTCGTTTGCATACAATAAAAATATTCTGGGGATAAGAGGAAGTAAAGAGGAGACGAGGTGTGTATAAAATTATTGTACCCCTAATATAAAAAAAAACACCAACAACAACACCATCGACAGCAACCTACAACAATAATAAATACCCAGAATATCTTGAAGAAGTTGCAACAGTAAGGGATGATAACTAAGTTTTTTTTTTTTTTAAACTTTGTTTGTTAGTAGTTTTGAGAAAAAAGTTAATTTGTGGATTTTTTGAATATTAAAAAAAAATATATGATATTTTTCTATTGGGCAATTTTTCTATAAGAAAATTCTCAAAATCTATAGAAAATTTCTTAAAAATCTAAATATTTTTCCAAAGAAATGTCTAATGGTTTTCCTATAGATTATTTTTTTTTCAATTTTCAGGAATTTTCTTAATATTGACGACTTTGTTCTTTTTAAATTGTCAAAATCTATAGAAAAATTCATCAGAATCTAAATATTTTTCTGTCGTTCTCTGAATCGAATGATTTTTGTAAAAAAAAAAATCCTCCGAATCTAATGGATTTTGTAAAGAAAAAAATTATCAAAATCACAGAGTTTTTCTACACAGAAAAAACAAAAACCCGATTTCAACTAACATATTTGTAAATACTATAAAAAGTTTAATTGAATTCGGTCTTATTAAGGTAGTCGTAGTATCAATTTAAGTAATTTGTAACTTATTAAAAATTTAATCATATCTAGAGCAATTAATTTTATGCATGTTTTTTCTCAATAGTCATAAACTGATATAGACTAACGGCCGTATTCATAAAAAATCTTAATTCTGATTTCAAATACATTTCAGTTAAAACACATTTTTAGCCTTAAGACTCTATTCATAAACGAATATTAGCTTATAACACCTTTTCCAAACCTTGTGTAACAGTTTATATTCGTTTATGAATACAGTTTTAATGCTAAAATTTGTGTTTTAACTAAAATGTATTTGAATGCTGTATAATATTTTTATGAATACAGGGGTAAATATTTATCAGAATCTTTAACTCATTTTTAACACAGTGTTCCTTTTTCGATCCAGTTCTTCTAAACGACTATATCTTTTTACTGGAAAAATATATTCAAATGATTTAAAAACCTTAAAATTATTCAACATCTTGACTACAATCTTGAATAAAGATATTGGCCTGGGTTCTATATTCCACTACGAAGTGAAAGTGGAATCGTTTTTAATTCCACTTTCTCAATTCCGCTGTGTTCTGAAAAACGAGTGAATCGTTTTTTTTCACGACGATTTCATTTTCATTTTGTTCTTAGCAACAACATAAAAAAAATGCGGGAAAAAATCAAATTATCACTTTAAAGTGAATGAAATTGCAACAAAAGTGAATGAAATTGCATTTTTTAACAAAAATAAAAATTAAACAAAAAAATACTTATTTTTAAAATAATATAAAATGAGTTTCGTAATTGTGATTTCCTGGTATTTAATTGAAAAAGAAAAACAAAGAACGGAAAATCTAAATAGAAAAAGGCTTCGTGACTGTTCAAATCCTTTGGAACTACCAGAAAAATCGTAAAACAAGAATTAAAACTGAGTCGCAAGTGTTTAAAATTAATAAAAAAAATTGTTTTATTGCGTATTTTAGATTAAATAAGTATGCATTTATGATGGTTTTAGAAGAATTATCACCAATGGCTAAAAAGACAAGCATTCCAATTATTTTGCAATTGGACACATCACTTCGCTATTTCGGACAAGGAATTTACCAACAAATGATCGCAAAAGACTTCAATCTAGCAGTGGGAAGAAGTGCAGCGTCAAAAATTTTAACAAATATGTGTAATGTTTTGAAAACTGTCATATGCCCAAAATGGATTAGATTTGAAAGAAGTCGCGAAGAAATTGAGAAATCAAAAAGAGAAATCAAAAAGGGAAATCATCGGTTGCGGTTCCTCATTTTCAATATTTTCAGTACCTTCGTCATTTTTATTTAATTTTTGTAAAATCACGTTTACTACATTGTCGGAACTGGTGCCATCTAAGTTTGACAATTCAGTAGATGAATTTGTGGTTGTTTACCCTTTGCTAGTCGTCCCGAATGATTTAGCAGCTGGAACACCTTCGACTGCTGTATAAAGGCCAGAAAATTTGACAAGTGAATCTTCTTTGGACGATATGTGTTGGATATTATTGGGTCCTCCACCTGTTGCCGTTACCTCAGCTCTATTTTCGGCCAATTTTTTACGAATGGTAGCCTTCCAATCAGCCCAAGCCTTTTTCCAACCAGTTGCATCGTCTTTCCTAAGCTGTTTAATGTCTTGCTAAGTCCTTCCACAACTGGTCTTCAACTGTTTTGTCGCCCCTCTAAAAACCTTTGGCCAAACCAGATTTTTTTCCATGAATGTTAAAAATGCGGCCTCTTGTTCCGGATTCATGTGTTTTCCCCTAAAAAATCCAACACTTTTTCAGTTAAATAAACGTATATTAACAACATTTACTTACATTGTTTGATTTTTTTTTACGTTTAATATTCAAAATAATTTTATTTTCTAAAAAGTTTGGTTTTTCACTCAGTTAACTAATACTGTTTTACAATTACTTTTTTTGTAGTGAAATTGTTTTATAGAACACATCAAATCACTTTAATTCCACTAGAAACAAAATGAAAATGAAATTTTTCTTTTCAAATCACTTATGTGGAATTGAGAACACTTCATTTTCGGAATGTAGAACCCATGCGATTGTGAAAAATTGTTATCCGGAGTTGCCAAAAAATTATTTAAAAAAATAAATTGTTGACCTTTTTAATGGAACTTTTTTCAAAAATTATTTTAAAATATATGTATATAAAAGCACAATCGTTTATACTTTTTATTGTTCTGTTGATAAAAAAAAATATGAAAATGTACTTCTCTGCTAGAAATTAGTTCATCGATTGTATATAATTTTTGAACATCTGACCGATCAAACGATACTTTTCATATACACAAAATCTGAAACATTCCAAAATTTATTTCGTTTTCACTTAAATCAAAAATAATGGATGGTTTTTATTAAAATACTTCTAAAGTTGTAAAAATTATATGGTCAGAGTTGTCATATAGCTATTTAAAAAATGGTGAAGAACCTGGATCTATTTCCAAAAAATTTTAAAAATCGTTAACATAAAAAAAAAAATATTTGTCATATACAGGGACCGTAAATAATGATTATTGTTCGTTTTTTTTAAATCAAAAAATCAATCACTTAGAACAGACATAAAAAAAAATTATTGCACCATTATTATTATTTTTTGATAATCTTTGCATATCCGTCATGATTTTAAAATTTTTGATTTTTAGAGTTTTCTTCAATGGTAATGATTATTTTTGAGCAAAAAAAATAAAACTCAAAAATAATCATTATTTATGATTTTTATTTTTTTCGTTCAAAATAAAACTCACTTTCAATTTATGACTTTTTTGTGAGGTTTTTTCCAACATAGTTTCATATATTCACAAAAGGTCATAAATTGAAAGTGAGTTTTATTTTAAGCGAAAAAAATAAAAATCATAAATAATGATTATTTTTCAGTTGTATCTTTTTGCTCAAAAATAATGATTATGGCTGATTTTTATTAATATTACTCAAAAATAATCATTACCATTGAAGAAAATGCTTAAAACTCATAATATAATCATTACTGTGTAATTTTTATTATAAAACTCATAATGATTACGGTCCCTGGTCATATATTTTAAATAAAATTATACAAAATTTACAATTTTTAAATATCATCAACAGTCTAGGATTTATATGTTGTCATAGTTTCAACTTTGGTTGTCAATATTTTCACTAGAGGGAGATTTAAGGCAAAAAAATATAAATAAAAATTAATGAGTTAAATTTATCAAAAATTGGCATCGATGTGCATTTTTTTTGTTTTGCATATTTTGTCAAAAGTGCATGTTTTTGCATATTTGGGCAGAGATTTCATTTATTTTAAGAGTTTTAGAAAAAGTTTTCTCTTAAGCACATCTTTTAAATGTTTTTAGTAGTGTCCTACCGAACAGTTCGGCCAAAAACCTATATTCTGTCGGTTTTTTGATATCTAGAGGCAATGACGACAAATTTTGGTATTGAAACATGTTTGTTGAGCCGATTTAATTCGATTTTGTGTATAAAATTGAAGAGAAAAGCCGAAGTTTAGCTATAAAGTTAAAAGTTCGGCCGCCGAACTATTTTAAATTTGGCCGAACTTTCTGAGGCCGAACAGTGAATTCATTGCTTAACTACAGACTTTTCTTCAAATTTGACACTCAAAATAGCATCTAATCAGCCTAATAAACATTTTTACATCCGCCAAATTTGTCCATTATGCTTTAAAATACCGAATACAGACCAAATGCATTTTCTGGCGGAGCTATTCGGTCGGACACTAGTTTTTAGTGCATATTTTTCGTTTTAAACTGTATTTTATAAGCTCATATTTTCTTTTTTTAGTTGCGTGAAATTCCTTGCCCTAATCATATCTATTAAACAATTAATTAAAAGTGAAAATAATCTCTAAAATTGAAAAAATCGACAAAACTTCAAATATGCCTAAAAATCGAAAAAAATCGCTACAATATGAAAAAAATTTTAAAATCAGACAATCACCCAAAATTTAAAAAAAAAATCGTTAACATTTTAAAAACGTAAAAATTAATAAATCGCCAAACTGAAAAAATCCCAGCAATTAAAAAAAAAACGCTATAATCTAAAACAAAAAAAAAAATCACCAAAAATAAAAGAATTTCAAAAATAAAAAACGTCAAAATTTAAAAATAAAAAATTTATAAATCGCTAAAACCAAAAAAAAAAACTAAAAATTAAAAAAAAAAAATCGTTAGAAAAATATTTTCCCAAAATTTTAAAAACCTCTAATCTGAAAAAATTTCAAATTTTTGAAGCATTGGTCAAATCTCGCCCTATTATCCTAATACCAGTTCAAAATTTCGATTTGATTGACGAATTTAAATTTTTGTATTTTTTTTTTAAATTTGTTATCGTTATATTTAGGTCATAAAAGCTGGAAATTTTAAGTGCACCAAATTTATTTTAAATTAAATAATTTAATAAATATTTTTAAACTTTTAATTGAAAGTGAGCAACATTTTAATTGAAGTTATATAGCAATAATTGTTTCTGTATATAGAAAAAACTCCTCAGAATTTGAAGGGGTTTTCAGGAAAAAGGTTTTCTGTAGAAAAAGACTTGAGAATTTTTAAGGGATTTTATAGAAAAAATCCTAATAAACTGAAGGTTCTAATACTGGAGAACATCTTTTTTTCCAAAGGAAAAATGATTTTTCAATAGAAAAAAGTACCAGAATCTGAGGCGGGTTTCTTAAAAAAAAAACCTTTGGAAGCTAAGGCGCTGACTCCTCAGAAAAAGTGTTCAGAATCTAAGGACTCTTCTGTAGGAAAAATTCATCAGAATCGGGTTTTTTTTTATAGGAACACAATCTCAGTGTCCTCAGAATATGATAATTTTTCCTCAGAATCGGAAAATTTGTCTATAGGAAAAAGTCTCCAGGATCTAAGGATTTTTCTATAGAGAAATTCCTCAAAATTTGTATCGGTTTTCTATAGAAAAAATTCCTCAGAATCTCACGCGGTTTTATATAGAAAAATGGCCTCAGAAACTGGGGCGGTTTTCTATAGATTAAATTCCTCAGAATCTGAGGCTACTTTTTATAAAAAAGGTTTTTAGAATCTAAGGCGGGTTTCCAATAAAAAAAATCCTCAGAATGAAAATGTTATTCTGTGGAAAAAAATCCTCAGAATCTAAGGCAGTATTCTACAGAAAAAAGTCCTCAGAATCTATGGAAAAAAGTCATCAAAATCAAAGACAGTTTTATATGAAAAGTAAAAAATCCTCAAAATCTGAAGGTTTTTCTATGACACAATTTCGTTAGAATTTAAGGTGAATCTAAAGGGGTTTTCTATAGGAAAGATCCTCAGAATTTTAAGATTTTCTTTAAAGTATTAGGTTTTTAAATAGGAAACAGTTCTCAGAATTTGAGTCGAGGACTTTTTTCCTCGAGACCTGAGGCGGTTTTCTAAAGTAAAAAAGTCGTCTCAGAGGGTTTTCTATTTAAAAAATACTTAGAATATCAGGCGGTTTTCTTAGTAAAACCTTAGATTCCTTAGAATCTAAGGGGTTTTTTTATAGTCTACAGAATCTAAAAGGTTTTCTATAGGAAACAATGATCACAAGTTTTTTTTAGAGTTTTCAAATACACACAGAAAACTGATTTGTTGCTCCAACTGAATTTTTTGCCAACCGAATTTTGATAGTCACATGTACTATCCTCAAAACCGATTTCCGATTTGATTGTTGTAACCAAGTTTCTGTTAGAACTATAAAATAATTTCGTTGCACATACTGACATTTGTAATTATCCCTACTGAATTAAATACTTATGATTGCTTATCCAATCGATTTTTTTTTTAATAAGTACACCATTTCCAATTAGTTTAAAATATTTTTTTTTTTATTTTTGCTAATTTAAGCAAAACAAAAATAAAAGTTAAAAATACATTTCGAAGCATAAAGCCACATTCAAACAAGAGAGCAAAATATGTGTTTTGCCACAACAGCTGTTTTGCCAAACATTAATAAAATGTTTCTAAAAACTCAGATTTTTTGCAATATCCTATGACAACCCAAAAACGCTGATTTTTTTTATTCTAATACATACTTAAGAATTAATCATGAAAATCGTTGAATTTTTTTTTATCAGAAACCCCTTATGAGGTCGTTACATTTTTCCTGCAGAAACCCCTTTTAGATTATAAGACATTATCAGATTCCTTAAGAAAAATATCAATATTGTATGAGTTTTTCCATAAAAAGCAGTATTTGAAGGTAAACATTTTCAGAAATCTTTTAAAAAGTAATGTATAAGTTTTTTATGGTTCGAAAAAAGAAAAATTATGGTAATTTTTTCCATCAATGGATGTCTTAAGATCTTGGAAGATTCTTTTTAAAGGTAATCACCTCAAAATTATTTTTATGTGTAGAATAATAGTTGTATAACATATAAAATTCAGTACGATGAAAATTATTTTAAAAAAAACCTATATTATAAGATTACAAAGAATATTCCCCGGAAAATCATTAGACATTTTCGTGTTTACAAAAGTCAGCGAAATGTTTACCTGTGGAAAATATTGTTCTTTTTCTAGGAAAATCCACAAATATATAATTACTTTCTGTTGGTATTTCAGACTTTATCTTAACGAATTCCCCGATTCTAAGCGGTTTTTATGCATTGAATATAAAGGGTCCGCCATCTAACGTTTTTTTTCCACTAGTGCTTATTTCGTGAATGGTAACACTTAGCTCATGTCTGATTTGACAGATAATTGGTTTTATCCTATCGCTGAATGAATATGGTCCGTATGTTCGTTATGAAAGAAACTGGCATCCTCATCGATAAACCAAAGCGTGAAAAGCCACAGCCGAGCATATTGCTGCTGTGGCAGAAAGTGTGCTTGAAGCGCCATCAACATCAATTCACCGTCGATCTCAACAATTGAACATTTCGGAGACATCATTGAGACGAATTTTGCCTAAAGACCTTGGTATGACGCCATACAAAGTCCAATTGGTTCAGGAGTTCAAAAAAAAAAATGTTATTTGGCGGACCTTTTATGTATACCGAAATATAAGTGGTTTTTTTAATGCAAAAGCCTTAGTGAATTTGAAATTTTAAAAGTACTTTTTTACAATTTAGTATCACCATGTTTTCCAGGATAATAATTTCTGCAACACCATTCCTTGCAATGTAATCCATTTGAATGTTTTGTTTCTTAAAGTTTCAAGCAGTTGTTGAAAATTCCTGTAACGAATACATAAATATATTTGGTTATTATTATTTGCTGCCTATCATTTCGAAATTTATAATATAAATAGAATACCTTTGTTATTGTTGTTATTTTTTTTTTTTGTGGAATATACATTTTAAATATTTTTATTTTATGATAATTTTTTATTTAATTTTATTTTATGACATTTAAAAAAAAGCTAATTCTTTGGTTGCAAGAATCGTTTTTTTTTTAAGTTTCGGTACTATCTATTTTTGGGTTTGTAACCAAATTCATAATATAAATGACCACCTTATGGTAAAAATTACTAAATAATTGGTTACTTTATTTTTTAAAATTAAAGCTAATTCTGAAGACAATATTTTTATAATCATAACTAACAAATATGTTCAAGTTATAAAAAGGTATTTTTAAAACAGCTGTAACCATTACGAATAAATAAGAAAGTATTTATTTTTTAAATAAAGTTTGGATAACAATTATTTTAGGCATTTGTACTATTTTTTTGTTATAATCACTGTCGTTTTATAAAAATGATGGTTAATTTGTTGAAATTATATAAAGAAAGTACAAGTTATCGAATTAAAATCAAAATTAAAGATTTTTAATGGTACTAAATGAATTCCAACTAATATTTTCCCTGTGTGTAGGAAAATGTCTTCAGAGTATGAGGCGGTTTTATTTAGGGAATAGTCCTAAGAGTCGTAGTCAGAATCTGAGGCGATGTTCTATAGGAAAATGACAGAATCTGCGGCGGTTTTCTATAGAAAAGATCCTTATAATCTAAAGGGTTTTCGTCAGAATATGGGCATTATTCTTTAGGAACAAATTGTATAAATCTAGAGGTTTTCTAAACCAAAAATTCCTCTAAAACTGAGCGGAAAATACATTTTAGTACCAATTTTTATCAATTATGGCAGAAAAGAAAAATTAGATGAGAGGAAAAAAAATATTTTCAAATAAAGAATACATACAATAAATGATATAAAAAATCGTGTGGTCATGATTTCATTATTCAATTCTGGCATAATTTTTTTTTTTGAATTTTTTTTTTTTTTTTTGCTTGCATAAAATCTTAGAGAGCATCATCATTTTTTTTTGTTTTGCATATCAAATCATATTCTTTTACATTATAATTTTTTTGTCTATAGAGGTGCAGTAGGTTTTTTTCTTTCGCTGCTTTATTTTGGGTACTATCTTCCCTTAAGAGTTGGTTGTTGTTTTGTATGTGTACACAAGAGCTTAGCCACATTTGGAGAAAGAACAATAAGAAGACGACACTGCTGCATGCAAATATATTTCAGGTACAACTTACTCATATATCACAAAAGAAGCACAAGAAGTAGTACTCGTACTAGGGTCAGCAGCAAAAAATTGGCAGTAGTGGAGGATATTTTTATTCCTCCAAGGATGTGTGTGTATACCAGGGCCGTAGATCTGAAAATGATTTCGCAAACGTTAAAATTGTAAACGCTAGTTTATAAAACCACACTCAGAGAAAGAAGCATCATATTATTATAAGTTAAAAGCATCATGTTATGATTTCAATGCCTTAACAATCATAATGTGATCGTAGTAATCATATTATGGTCGTAGTAATCATATTATGATCCTAAATGACTATAAAATCGTTCTCAGTAATTACCCTGCGGGAAATGGACCAGTCACTGGTATGGTCACGTGACTAGAACTTTGTGTGCATGAACCTGTCCTAGTTTCGGTTCTGTTATATGAAAGAGACCGGTACTTTTAACATGGGCTTGTCATAGGAGGTGGCATTTGCTACCTTTGGAACATCTTGTGACGTGGCTAATAACTCTACGAAGGTTACCTATCATCGTACTGACTGAAATGAATAAGCTACGGGACAAGTTAGAAGTAGGCAGTGTTAAAGTAGGATCATTTTAGGAATTATGTGACATGCAACAGGACCAGTGGGGAAATAATTATCACGTGGCTTTTGTAGGTGTACGTATTGTAGAACTGGAGGACAATTTTTGATGGAAAACTAGTAACATATTAAGCGCAATGTGTGCTGTTACAGGGGTAGTTTGAATGGAATAGCTTTGTGAAGTGCCACCGCACTGGTCTAAGGAGTACATGTCGCCGGGTATGCAAAAAGTAATAAGCAAATAACATGTTACTTTTTATTCTTCGTGTGTCATATTGTATGCGAGTTGCTTAATTGCCCGTCCGGAACCAAAACAGTGTGTCAAATCACTTGGTCATAAACCTTCAAAAAGGCCCAATAAAAATCAATTTTAAAATAAGTTTATTTCAGTGTTATGTCCGCTATGTAGCAGTCAAGGAACTAAATCGGCTCTAGTTGCTTCAGTACACTATGATGTTAAGCTAACTTTTCTCCAGTTATATGATATACCTGGTACATACCAACTTTTCAATGGTTTGTCACCATTAATATAATCACGGGATTGGTCATTTCATACAAATTAACACTTTTTGATGCACCACAATTTCGGTTTCACCACGACGCACAGTGGGGTGAATGGTATCAAAAGTGGCGATTAATTCATAGAAGTCGTAATTTTAAAATGTTGTTATTTTTTATTGATTGATATTAATAAACACATAAAAACTCATCATTAAAAAAAAAAAATTGTTGAAGAAAAAATTTTTTTAACGTTTTATGGGGTTTTTTGTATTTTGAAAAAATTCGTCTTATTTGACTATTTTTGCTGTAACTTTGGAATGAAAAACGATAAATTAGTGAATTAAATTGTAAATTATAGCACACATTATGTGCTTTTAGAAAAAAAAAATTTTTTTTGTTTAAATAAAAGGACTAAATATTTAATATGAATTTATATTAGCAAATTTTAAACTATAAATTCATATATTTTCTCAAAAATCCATAATTTTGTAGATTTAACTCAAAAAGACACATTAGAAAATACTATTAATTTTTATTTATAAATATTCAACAATAGAAAACAAACATTTAAGAAAATAAACATTAAAAAATAGACTTATAAGGCTTTTGTATTTACTTAATTTCATTAACTTCATAAGTATTATTTACTTCCATGATCATCATCAACTTCATAATCATCATTATCTTCATACTCATCATTATCTTCAAAATCATCATTAAAATAGTCTTCATCATCACCTTCATCATCGCCATCATTATCGTTTTCACTGTGGGGAAGAACAAGTAACTCCAATGCAGACTTTGGCATTTGCTCCGTTTTCTTTTTACAGCTATTTCTCATGCTTGAAATGAATGGATCAGAACTCAAAAGAAACCTATTGAACACGTCTTCTATGGTATTTTTCCTACTGCTTTTACGCGAAAAGTGCTCCTTATAACTTTTAAAGTCCTTATTTCTAGCTTCTTGAGATTCTTCAGTTAGTTGGCCAATAGGCAATGGTGAAAGCGATATAATTTCTGGCCCGTGAATAAAGTATTTATGTAGAGTAGGAGGCATATAATACCATGGATAATTTTTAACAAATAACCTGGCAGTATCATTAGCGAAATTTGAAAATTTTTCTATATTGACCTCGTTGCCACTGGAAACAACTATTAATATTGTATGCATATTCTTTATCAACTGCAAATCAATTTTTGTAATTTCGGCAGATACTTCAGCATTCTTAAAAAAACGCCTTGCAGTATTCCCATCGTTTGAGTTTCCAAAACCTGGTTTTGGTTGGTCAACAATCAATCCAGTTTTCTCTCTAAATTCCTTTTGAATGCGTTTTTTGGTATTAGCAATAATTTTTTTTTCATCATCACATCTAGTTTGCCATTTTTTTATCGGGAGTTTATATGATAAGTGAATAAGACACTCAAAAAATCGTATCCAGCCATGAAGAACAGATAAACCAAACTCCATGTTATCTATATTAACATCTTTTGTAATCATTTTTTCAATATTGTTAAACTCTTTACTTGTGGCGCCACATATATAGCACTTTTGTGTGGACTTTGTGTCTGTAATAGCATTACAAACTTTACCGTCAATCATCACTAGAATAAGATTGTGATTAACTTTAGCTAATCTCTCTCCAACTAAGACTACGGAATCGATAAGAGCCTTTTTCTCTGTCTCCACTCTTTCTTTTTCGCGTTTAATATTATCGGTCGTTTCTTTCAAAAATTCAATTTTCAGGGGCCTGCAAAACCTAGTGGAAGACGGTCGAGGATTTTGCCAAATAGTTTTTTTTTTTCACAAACTAGTTTTAATGGCACAATCGATGTTATAAATACTGAAGAGTCTGAAGCGTTAATGTCATGAAAGGCTTGTTTATATGAACTATGTCCGGAACTACCGTCAAAGCCCCATTTAGAGTATAAAGTCATTTTAGACAGTTCTTCATTACCTAACAAATTTAAATCAGTATTTTGTATCGAAAAAATACGCTTTGTGGTATGGTCTAAGAGTGCTTGTAGATTTACTTGGGCTGACGTTTCAGAAATTTTAATTTCGTCTCGCTCTGGATAACATTTTTTTTTTGCTTCTTGAATTATTTTATATGATGGAAATATCTCAGGCGCGGCTTTTCTAATTACATCATATTGGTATCGAGTCAGCTTTGCTTCTACAAACACGGAAAGAGCTTCCTCCGCACTTAATTTCTGTGGGGATACCTGTTCTAAACTTTTTCTGTATTTTTTCGCTTTTGTAGGAGATGATATTATTTCTTTAACGATTTTCGACGCATCTGTTTTTCCAGCGGCTCTCAAGCTCATTTGAGTGGCGTAAGCCAAAACAGGCAGTGGAGTATTATCTCTTAGATCTTTACATTTCTTTACCTTAGTTTTTTCTTTACATTCATCAAATGAGATATCATGCCTACCTCTTTTTTTAATTGGTGCTGGTGGTGGAATAAAAGAGATTGAAGCATCAAGCCAATTCTTGTTATTTTTTAAAAAAATATCATTCTTTCTCTGACTGTTTACCCAGCGCAGCTTATATTCTCTGCAAAAGCTATTAAATCTGTTCATAAAATCTACCATATCTGATGGGTCGACGCGTTTGATTACTTCCCATCTCAGAAGTTTGAATTTATCTTGAAGTAATTTAATATCTGAGTTCTTCATAAAATTATGTAACTCATGACGAGAAATGAAAATTGTTTTTGGACTTGTTCCTAAAATTAGTTAAATTTGTAACCGTTTTAAAAATTGCAAAAGAGTTTTTGTTTTCCCTTGTACCGAATAATCTACAAATGCACAACACTTTAAATAAATAACATCACATCACATTAAACAAAATATTCACAGTCAACACAAAAAAAATTAATGTGGCAGTACCGAATCTTAAATACCCTTCTTAGTAATTCTAGCAAATTGAATATCAATACATTAATATATTAATATCATCAGCTTAAACCAAGATAAAAAAACAGCACTCGAATGTTCTCACGCACATTGCCAACAATTATCATATAGTGTACAATTTAACAATTAATACAAATAGAGATGGAAGAGTGACGTGTACGTGTGTAGAAAAGAATTTTCATATGTAACTCATATTTTTAAACGCAACATTAAGTAAATAAATATTAACTATTTAGAAGATAATTTTAAATTCAAACTTGTTATGTCATTATACCATAAATATATGGAAAAAATTCTATTCGTTGTGAATAAACCAAAACTTTTTTTTTTGTGAGTGTGCGTGATAAAAAGCTACTCACGCACCCATCTCTAATAAACATTACTCTCATTACACTCATTAGCTACAATAACAACAACAATAACAACAAAAGATAATAAATACAACTTTTTGTTTGTTTTTTTTCACATTCACTTTTAGCAACTGGAGTTCTCTCACAAAAACCTTCATAACTCAAAAATCGCACCAATGCGCAACAAGGCATTCTGGGATTTATTAGCTAAAATCTCATATTTAAAGAGCATAAAAACATTTTTTCCCCGAATCACCCGCAAAGTTGTTGAAACTCAATGTAAATACCAAAAATACCACATTTTTAGAGCAATTTTGTTTTTTTTTTTTTAAATATTTCTAAAAAATTTATCTAAACAAAAAGTAATTTTTTATATGCTCATATACCTGAAGTTGACGGTTCCATTATAAAACTTTTACTTATAGAAGTCTTAATAAAAAATATAATCACTTGAAATATCAAAATTTTCTTTTTTTATCAATGCGAGCAAAAACAGCAAAAATTATTGAACTTTAAGCACTCACTGCAAATAAAGTAAACAACTCAGAACTTTAATTTTTGCAGTTAGTGATGTAGCATTTTATCTACTTTCATATGGTACCAAATACCGTTGTGAAAGTTAAAGTTCATCTTTTGAATTAATCGCCACTTTTGAAGGCTCTCACCCCACAGTGCGACGTGCCCCCAAATCATATATCACAAAATTGTCACCTTGGATCAATCAACCCTTCATTTCCCGCAAGGTATAATATGATCAGCCCGAATCATATTTATGATAATTACACTCACAATATTTTTTCCGTAAAGACTACTGAATATACACATTAAATTAACTGAAAATCAGTTAAAAACAGGACTTCTTAATTTTCGTTTAAAACAATAGTATTTTTTAGTTTATTTTCAACTGTTGAAAAATTAATTGACAAAATCCATAAGAACAATAGATTGTTTTCGTTTATTTCAATACTCAATATAATATAACAGACATACCGTTAAAAAATATATTTCTTTTGTAATTTAACTGTATATTCTATTGAAGCAACTTTACCGATTAAACTTTTAAATAACTGTTGATTTTTTATGGAAAAGTTCTTGTGAGTGTAGGATCATAATTTGTTAATTTCATGTCCCCAATCATGTGCAATCATATTTTTTCTCTGCGTGTATATTTCTGAAAAATGTATGACTATAATTTTTTTTGTGTTGAAATAAGATAAAAAAGAGTGTAAATTTTAAAAATTCGTCTGAAAATAAGCTCTTTAAACAAAAATATGTAGTCCGGCTTTAAAAAATCAAAAAGGCCTAAAAACCTGAACCTGTTTAAAAAATACCTGTTCTATTTTTGTACAAAATATTCTATTTTTATAATTATTTGAAAATTACGAAATAAAATCTAAATTGAGCTTTAACAGCTTTTATTGAAGGAATACTAACAAAATTTAGTTTTTCTACTGGAAATAAGAAAAAACTGTCTGTATATTATATTCCAAATTATTTGGCATTTTGTTATAGAATAATTATAAACTTCATTTTGTGCGATATAAATCTAAAAATTTCACAAACAGAAGAACCTCATGTAAATTTTTTGTTATACAACTAATATCTCAAAAACCAAAATTAAAACAAAAATCTTATAATAAACAAAAAAAAAAACTTTCTATTGAAAAACTCTTGACTAAAAACATATAAAATCAACGATTCGATTTCCTCCACCCTTTCTGATTTCAACCAAACTTGGTATAGGAACATCATATAACTAACTATTAATTAGTTCAAAAGTAGGACAGCTAATCCCAGCGGATTATCGCGTTTCAAAATATGAAAAATATTTGAAAATTTTAAAATGTAATCGTACATATTTACATATTCCATATTTTAACTGCTTAAGCTACGAAAGTCATTGATACTTCATTTTAAAGCTACTTAAATAGTTTTACTGTTGGACACAATTTATTCACTTCTTCGCTGCAAAATGCATTGTTTTAAAAAACCGCGGTTCAAAAAGCTTTATTTCAAAAAACTGTTTTTTTTAAATTTTTAAAAAATGTTGTCATTAAGGGTTGTAACACTGGAAATTTTGTGTGCAAGTGAGTTTGAAATCAAACAAAAGTTTAATTGAAATTTTTTTGACAAAAATTTTATCAGTGTATTTTGTATAATGAAAAATAAAAAAATGTTAACTTCGTATATATTTAAAAAAGAAAATTTTGAAGTATTTAATTAAAAGTTTTTGACTAAATTAGTCAAACTACTCACAAAAATTACTCTTTTAAAAACAAAAAGTGAAAAATTTTAAAATAAAAAAATTCATTTCAAGTGAATAAAATCAGAAAAAGTCGATTTTTAACGCTCAAAAAGAAAAAGCTAAATTAAGCCTTAAAATTAAAAAATAAAAAAATGTGAAAAAGCAAGTTTGAGTAAAAATAGCAAAAAGACAAATTTGTCTTCTATGCTGTGTTGATTGCTTTTGATAGAAAAAGTCTTACCCTTTTTTTTTAGACTTTAAAAAAATAAATTTCTAGCTACGACCCTGGTGTGTACATTTCTTATTATCGCTGCCTCTAAAATCTATTGAGCTTTTTTTATAGTTTTTTTGTTTGTAATAATGAATATTTTAACCTTTTTCTTCATTCGTTGCCGATTTTAGTGGGTATCCTTTTATATATATATTTTTTTTTTTTTAATCGAAACAGGCTCTCAGTGTCAATGTACGCCCATGGTGGTTTTTGTATTCTTTTGGTTTGTTTGATGAGGCTTCCTTTTTATGTTGAGTTGAGAGTGCTGTTGCCTCAATGCTGATGTGACATGGTCAACCAGTCAGTTAGAGCAGGCTTCAGCATTTGACCACTTACTATTATCATCATCAATGAGCATAGAATGTGACACCATTACCAAGCAAATATATATTTAAGATTTCCTTTTTTTATTTGTCTCTTAATTTTTACTTCAAACGAACTGATTTTTGTTTTTATTTGCGCTGTCTATTCTTTTCCATAATCTCACAGGCATTATTTGAAAAAGTCTAATGAAAGAAAAAAAAAATTATGTTTAATGTTAGTTTATATTAAAAATGCAAATGTCGCATTGAATTACCTTTGCCACAACAATATGGTGTTTTTTTGTTCAGTTTTTGATTTCTTTTTTATGCGGATTTTAAGTTTTTTGGTAAACATTTCATATCATGTTTATTTTGCGATATTTGAAATGCGAGTTTTTTGAGTGGTTGTATTAGAAAATTTAAGAAAATCGATTAATCATTTAGAGAATTTGTTTCTTTAAAAAATTGCTTTGTTCCCGAAGATACTGAAAATGCTTATTCCTACAGGAAACTCCTTTCGAATTTTAAAATTAAAAAAACCCTAAAAGTATTATATTTTACTCAAATTTTACAATACAAAAAAGATTACATTCATATTCTGTGGACTTTTTTTCTATAGAAAACCCTCGGATTCTAAGAACTATAGAAAACTAATCATATTTTGAGGACTTTTTCCTATAGAATAACACTCAGATTCTGAGGACATTTTCTATAGAAAAGTATCTAGATTCTGAAGACTTTTTCCTATAGAAAAATCCCCAGATTCTGAAGACTTTTCTATATAAGAACCATTAGTTTCTGATTACTCTTTTTCTATAGAAAATCGTCACAGATTCTAAGGAAATTTGAATCTAAGGGAATTTGCTATAAGAAAACCTTAAAATTCTTATTACTTTTTTAATAAAAAAAAGTCTCAGAATCTGAGGACTGTTTCCTATAGAAAAAACCTCGGATTTTGATGACTTTTCTCTATAGAACGGCCTTTAGATTTTTAGGACCTTTTCCTATAGAAAAATCTTCAGATTCTGAGAACTTTTACGTATAGACAAATCCACAGATTGTAAGGACTTTTTCTTTTAAGGATTCTAAGAACTATAGAAAATCCCTCATACATGGAGGATTATTTCCTATAAAATCACCCTCAGATTCTGAGGACATTTTCCTATATAAAAATCCTTAGATTCTGAAGACTTTCCTACAGAAAAATCCCCAGATTCTGAAGACTTTCCTATATATAAACCATCAGATTCTGATGACTTTTTTTCTATAGAAAATCGTCACAGTTTCTAAGTACTTTTTTTTTATAAAAAAAAACTTCTGAATCTAAGGAAATTTTTCCTTTAGAAAAAACCTCGTATTTTGATGACTTTTCTCTATAGAACGAACTTTAGATTCTGAGGACTTTTTCCTATAAAAAACCCTCAAACTCTGAGAACGTTTCCCTTTAAAATCAACTCTAAAATTTTGAGGACTTTTCCCCATAAAAAACCAGCAGATTCGGCGGACTTTTTTCTATAGAAAAATCCTCAGATTCTGAGAACTTTTACGTATAGACAAATCCATAGATTCTAAGTACTTTTTCCTATAATAAAACCATTTGATTCTAGGAACTTTTACGATAATTTTTCCTCTAAAGAAATCAGCTGTAAAAATACATACATATATGAAAATTTGTTCTACAGGGAACCTGTTTCTTTTTTTGAGAATGTAATGATGAATGGAGTTTTTTCTAAGGAAAACAGCCATAGAAGATTCCCGTAGATTCCGTGAAATGTTTCCCTTTGAAGATTTCCTTAGACTATTGGAACTTTTTCACGGAAATTCTGGGTACTTTCCCCGAATATTCCGATAAAGATTTTTTTCCTAAGATTCGTAGACCTTTTTCTGTTGAAAATCCATAGATGTTGAGTACTTTTTTGTATAGAAAAACTTAAGAATCTGAAAGCTTTTGTGTAGAAAACCCGTTGTGAAAAATTATTTCTGCAGGAAACTCGTTATATTCCAAAGAATGTTTCCTATAGAAATACCCTCAGATTTTGACGATTTTTATATACTACAAACACTATGATAAGGATATTAGTTTGTTATTCCGTTTGTAACGCATCGACATAATGGTCTAAACCCCCAAAAAGTAATTATATTCCTGATCCTTAGTAAATGTTAAGCCAATTTAGCGATGAAGAAATAACCGTCACACCGCGATAATGCTATTGGGACTGCACATTTTTACCTAGATTTATTGAAATCTTCGCGAAAAGTTTGGTATTGAAAACGAGCAAAATCGGTTTAAATTTTCTTCACTAAATTTTCCACTTCACAAAATTTTCCATATAAATTGATGTCTATAGTACAATCTCTTTAATTCATCTGGTGTATAAAATGGTATGTCTTATTTTTTCACTAGACGGTCAGAGGTAAATTGTATTTTAAAATTTAAATTTCACCTCAAAAATTTTTTTCACCATAAATTGTTTTTCACCTCAAAAATGCTATTTTAGCACACAATTTCTCTTACATCAAAAAAAAAATGCTGTTCACCTGAAATGTTTTTTAATAGTTTTTTTCTATTTTATTTGTAACATATACACTGTGGAGTAGTGATATAACTTTTTAATTTTTTTACTATATCAATTTCCGCAAGGCATATTCGTGTAGGGCAAGGAATATTCGTGTAGGGCTCTTAAGAAATGCGATATTACTTTTTCCCAATCGTTAAAAAAATTCACGCACCATTCGCGTTAAAGTTTTGAGTTTAACTATATATTTTTTAAATGAAAGAAGTAATAATTTAATTTTAACTAAAGGGTAAAAACGAAAAACATTTATAATTTTCGAATCTTAATATTTTTTTTTTTTTTACTTTATTAATTAATAACACTTTGCTCGAATCGGACACTTTTTTTTTGTAACAAACGGGGCACCCGGTGGGTAAACCTAATTCGAGTACGCTGAATCCTGTGGTGCTAACCGTTTTTTTAGGTTAGCTCTTGTTTAAAAGATAATTAAGATTGAAAATTATGGTTCCCTCCCATACAAAGTAAATATTTAATATCATATATCTACAGTAATATAATAGCCATAGTCTTAGAAATTTGTGCACGTTGATTATTTGATAGTGTTAATAGTCATGGGAAAAATGGGCGTGATCGGACCAGTGGGCGTGTCAGCTCCCATACAAAGTAAATATTTAATATCATATATCTACAGTTCTATAATAGCCAGAGTCTTAGAAATTTGTGCACATTGATTATTTGTTAATGTGAATAGTCATGGGAAAAATGGGCGTGATCAGACCAGTGGGCGTGTCAGCTCCCATACAAAGTAAATATTTAATATCATATATCTACAGTTCTATAATAGCCAGAGTCTTAGAAATTTGTGCACATTGATTATTTGTTAATGTGAATAGTCATGGGAAAAATGGGCGTGATCGGACCAGTGGGCGTGTCAGCTCCCATACCAAGTAAATATTTAATATCATATATCTACAGTTCTATAATAGCCTGAGCCTTAGAAATTTGTGCACGTTGATTATATTATGAATAGTCATGGGAAAATTGGGCGGGATCATACCAGTGGGCGTGGCAGCTCCCATACAAAGTGATTATTTAGGGTTCTATATTAGCTATATAGCCTTCAAATTTTGTACAAATTTTATTAGTCGAACTGAAAATGGGCGGAATGCGATAAATGGGCGTGGTACCAAAAGCAAAAAACAAAAAAGCATTAAAATAAATTATCACATTCAAGACTTTTTGCAAGGTTATTTTATAATGTTGTTCAAAAATTGTTTTAGCGTTCCTCATAGTCCTAGAATATATAAAAAAGGTAAAGAAGTAAACAATAAATTTTATGATATGGTTTTAAGTAACAATTCATGTTTAACAAGTACACTTAACATGAAAATATATTTTATTGCTATGGTAATCAGGAAATGAAAATTAAAAAAATCATGAAAAATTTATTTATTAAAAAAAAAAAATTATAAATCACTTTAAAATTGTTGTAGTTAATTAAATTTTGTTGCAAATAGTTTATTGTTGATGTTGTTTCATAAAATGTTCTCAATTTCATACATTTAAAATCAATAAATGGTAAAAAAAACTTTAAAAAATTGTTTTTTTAGGTACTTGGAACCATAATTTTCAATC
Organism: Delia radicum; assembly: GCA_021234595.1. Lineage (NCBI taxonomy): Eukaryota > Metazoa > Arthropoda > Insecta > Diptera > Anthomyiidae > Delia > Delia radicum. Next base: position 252,871,521 of record CM037851.1, read on the forward strand.
TTAATTATTTTTTAAACGAGAGCTAACCTAAAAAAACGGTTAGCACCACTGGATTCAGCGTACTCGAATTAGCTTTACACAGTGTAATTATATAATTACAAATTATATACTATTACACTAACCGAGCACTAGCTAATATGGCCTTCGGCGTGTTGTAGAGAAAACAGACCAGTGCCTCTGGTGGGAATTGAACCCACGACCCCAGCACTGATAAGCCAGCACGCTACCAACTAGGCTACCGGGGCGCACATCTTAATATTATTAACACACAAAACAATAGAAACAAATCTGATATCATAAATTAAAAACAATACTCCTAAAGTTTTTGCCATACGTTTCTTTAACTATTCGTTGCGAAATGTGGTGAATTTCAATTTTTTCGCTATAAAACTCAATGGTACGTTTTGGACACTTATAATTAAAATTTTTCTAATCAGTTTAATTTAAAAAATAACTGTTTTTGGTAATTTTTAGAAAATTCAAACGCTTTATGAATAATCTAGTCCATTTGTTATACAAATTTTTAATTATTGCTGTTTCAGAACGGAATGGTTTATTTTTAGAAAATCCCTTCCAATTTAAAAAAAAAATTTTGTATAGAAATATTTTAACCGAAATCTGGCAAAACGCTCAGATTCTAAAAAAAATTTCGTGGAATTTCTTGAAAAACGCTGTTTCATATAGAAAAACCCTTAAATTTTGTGAAATTTATTCAATAGAAAATCCTACAGATTTCGAATGTTTTTTCCTACAGAAAAATCATTATATTGGAAGGAATGAAATTTTAAAAACTTTTTTTCTTTAGAAATCAATTTTTGCAAAAAAAATGTTTTTCTAAAAAAGAAACTGAAAATAATCTCAATTCAAATGTTATTGATTTAAGTACTTAAAAACTTTTCATCTTATTCAAAAAACAACAAAAAAAAATTCAGTTGTCTTTTTGTACAGTAAATTTTGTTTAAGAAATATTTCATATTCACTTTGCATCAGCCATCAGTATTTACGATGTATTAAAAAAATCCTTATTTGCTACCATATGGACACTAAGCATAGAGTTACTTGTACCTCGTGTACCCCTAACATCGCATCGCATTGAATCATGCAAACAACACACACAACAGAATTAAATGTACACAAGTCCTTGTGGTGATCATCTTCTTCCCCAAAAAAAAAAAAAATTTATAAAATAGCTAAAATAATCAAGCAAAGAGGCAACAACAATCAAAATTCATATCATTTATAAGGATATATGCAGTACCTACAGAATGTTGTTGTTGTTGCTGTTGTTGTCGTTCCTCCTTACTACCTCTGAGAGTGAGTGATGGTACAACGGTTGTACCCTATTTTCTTTTTGTTTTTCTTCTTGTATGCAGAGCAAATCATTCCCTCCTCTAAAAGTAAAAGAAGTGTTGGATGTCATTTTATTATTATTTTTCGTTTTTTATAGAATTTTTTTATACCTCAAAAAAAATAAAAAAAACTGTGGGAATAAAAACAGGATTCATATGTTTTGGTCATTTATGTTTGGCATCCTTTTTGTTGGTATTTAATATCATCAGTCGGGGAAATTGACTACACAATCATCTAAACTTATATGCACAATAAATATAATAATCATCTGCACTATTATAGTGGTTATCATTAAGAAATATAATTTACTTATTTTTTAGATTAAAACTCATACAGAGAAAACAAAATCGTTGTGCTAGCCGAAAGTTGTTAACAATCAAATCGTTCAAGTGCAGCAACCAAATTTATGTAGCCATAGTCATATTAATGTCGTCTTAACCTAATTTCTGTTGACACAATCCAACTATTTAGCAACAGTACAAAAAAGCTTTACTAATGCCAGTTAAAAGGGCTTTGCCAGTCCATGTTTCACAAAATTTACGACTGTATACATTGGTCTAAAATGTTCTAAAAACGTTTGAAAAAAGTGCTTCACCAGCACTTGTTTCACTTAATTTACTAATGTTTATGAAAGAATTTAAAATGGAAAATATCTTGCAAATGGAAAATTACTTTGATTGAAATTTAAAATAAACAAAAATTTGCTTGGAATTTGTACAATTGGTTAATTCAGACTTTCAGGAAAAAAATCACTTTTTATTATTATACATTATATTTAAAACATATTTAAAAATAAAATTTGGCTGGAAAACTGCTTTTTTATTTCTACACTTCTCAATTTAAACTAAAAATACAAATTTCAGTTTTCTTTATTTTGGCAAAAAAAAAACACACTTTTAAAGAGCTTTTCACATTGTTTTGCCAACTCTTCACCAACCTTTTGAAATAAAAACGGCAAACCGAATATTGACGTTCTCCTTTTAGCATTGGCAGAGAATTTATTTTACCATTGTTGATAATGCATTGCCAACGGTTGACAAAACAAACGGCCAACCGAAGATTGAAAATGTTGACTTTTAGACTTATCGACTGTTGTAAAAGTCTATTTTGCGACTTTGTCCTTTTTTCAAAAGTCGACGTTTCGACTTTTTTTTTTTAAATAAAAGTCGAATAATCGGCTTCTTGTATGAACATTTCTAATTCTCGGAAAAACCTTTCTTTAGATTGTTTTGGGGTTAACTAATTGACAGCTAAACTTAGAATTTATGCTTTATTGATTATGATAACGAACTCATATTTTGTTAACATTAAAATAATCTTTTAAAAGAAATGTCTAAAACTTTCTCAAACAAAGTTCGAAAAAAATACTTTTTGCTATTTTTTTTTCACATTTCACTATAAAAAATTGCAGTTTTTCCAAAAACCCCAAAAGTCATTTCCAAAAATTAAAATTTTAATGTAAGCGAACAAATAATGTTTGGACTTTAAGATTTATTTTATCAAGCTGATTGCCAAAAGTCTAAAATCATTTAAATCTACCCATATTTAATGAAATTTAATGCTTCGAACGAATTTTTACACTTTAGGTATTCCACTTTAGTTTACTGATGCTCACCGTGTAATGAAATGGGTGAATATACAATTTATTTTTAAAAAGCCTCAATCCTCCTTTACAATTGGGCATAGTTAATCCAATCTGACCATTTTGTAGGAGTTGACCTTATTTTGGGCTTTTTTCACTCACTTTTGGGTTTTATGTCGAAATAAAAAGTCGCCTTTTCGACTTTTTAATTAGAAGAAAATCGAGTTTTCAAATTTTTAATCAAAAGAAAGTCGGCTTCTAAAAAGTCGAAAAAGGCGGTTACTCGAAAGTCGAAATTTAGAACCGTAGCTTGTACCACCATACACAGTACTATGCCAACGCTTTGCCGTTTGTATTTTTCTATCAGGAATATTTTACAGTTTGTTTAGATTAAGTTGTTATTTAAAACAAAGTCTTAAAAATACTTAGGCAAACTGTATTCGAACCGACCACCCCTGAATCTATTGTAATACACTCAAAAAAAAAGGTCTGTTAACTCAGCAACATTTTTGCTGGAATGATAATTGCAGAAAAATTTGCTAATATCAGCAAAAAAAATTAGTAAATTTAGAAAAAATTTAGTAACATTTTTTTGCTGATATTAGCAATTTTTCTGCAAGAATCCCTGAATCTATTCTAATACACTCAAAAAAAAAAAAGGTCTGTAAACTCAGCCACATTTTTGCTGGATTGATCCTTGCAGAAAAATTGCTAATATCAGCAAAAAAAATTAGTAAATTTAGCAAAAATTTATCAAAATTTTTTGCTGATATTAGCAATTTTTCTGCAAGAATACTTCCAGCAAAAATGTGGCTGAATTTACAGACCTTTTTTTGAGTGTATTAGAATAGATTTAGGGGTGGTCGGATCGAATATAGTTGCTAATAGCAGCAAAAAAAAAAATTAGTAAATTTAGCAAAAATTTATCAAAATTTTTTGCTGATATTAGCAATTTTTCTGCAAGAATACTTCCAGCAAAAATGTGGCTGAATTTACAGACCTTTTTTTGAGTGTATTAGAATAGATTTAGGGGTGGTCGGATCGAATATAGTTGCTAATAGCAGCAAAAAAAAAATTAGTAAATTTAGCAAAAATTTAACAAAAATTTTGCAACATTTTTTGCTGATATTATCAATTTTTCTGCAAGGCAACATTTTTTGCTGATATTAGCAATTTTTCTACAAGGACCCTCCTAGCAAAAATGTTGCTGACTTTATAGACTTTTTTTTGAGTATACAGGTTCTTTTGCCACCTGTATCATGGAACAGATTCTAGAACTAAATATATTTATTTTTATAAAATATATCAGGGTTTTTATAAATTATCTTTTGATTTTTTGTGCAAATTTTGTTACAATTTTTTTTTTTTGTAATTTGTGTTAAACATAATTTACGAAATCTTATTTGTATTATTTACAAAATTGTAAAATTTATGAAATTTTGTTATGTACGAAAATTTAATAATATTTACAAAATATTTGTACATAGTAAGAAAAAAAATTTACGAAAAATAATTTTGTATATTTTTCTTAAACACAGCCATAAGTAAGAAAATCTTAAAATTAAAAAAAAAAAAAAATAAATTCGGAAAAAAATTGTATTATTAAGGGGGACATGACATTGGCCATTTTTTTAAATCGATTTTTTTTATAATTCTGTGTTTTAGTAAATATTCTTAAGATTCTAAGAAAAAAAATTTAATGGAAAAATTCCTACGGGTTCAAAAGTTAACCTTTTTTTCTTTGTTCACAAACTTTGAACGCGTTTACCATGTTTTTCGTACTGGTTGCGGCACTAGCGGGTTCATTTTTTGACAAATTTTTTTTTTTTGTATTCTTTTAAACTTGATTCTCTATCGTATGACACGAGCTTTTTTTTAATTTTTTTTTTCGATTTTTTATGAATTTTTAAAGTCAATATTTTTTTCGAAAAACACACTTTTAAATTTGGAACATCACCAAAAATTGAAAAAAAAAATTAAAAAAAAGCTCGTGTCATACGATAACCAATTTTGTTAAGATTTAAAAAGTAATTTTTTTCCAGCGCTGCAACCCGTTTTTTTCTCTGCCGCCAGTTTGGAGCTCTATAAAACCATGTTGGAGTGAAAAATATATTTTTTATATTTTCTCTACAATAATAAAAAAAATTTTTGGAAAAATGTTTGTTTTTGACTGAGTTATGAATTTTTAAAAAAAAGGTCTGTTTTCTCTGCCGCAAATGTAATGTCCCCCCTTAAGGATTTCAATTTCATTATTTTTATGATTTACACGGCACTCACGTGATATTCATACATTTTACACAAGAGCCCGTCTTTAGTTTAAATACAAGCGCTAGCGTATGATTAATAATTTCTAATATACAATATTACTTATACGCAACGGTGTTCGAATTTAAAATTTAGGGGTTTCTAAAAGTAACGATATGTCACTTATTTCGGCAAGTTTAACGTTATTGTAGTTATTTCTGTATCGTTATTTTAAGGATAACGATGTTTTTCACCAATTCACGATTTTTTTATGTTCAAAGTTTGCGAAAATTTATCTTTTTACAGCGTTTGTATTTTTTGATCTTGTCACTTCACTGTGCGCTGTGAAAAGAAATACTTGAAAATAAGGACAAAAACGTTGACATAATGTAGCTTTTTAAGATTTTTTTTTTAATTCTTGAAAGTTTATCTTGTTTTTTTCACGTAAAAGGTAATCTAGGTCTTAGAGACCTAGATGATAATTAAAATACTTTTGTACAGAAAAGGATAACATTTTGTCTGTGAAAATGCAAGGAATTTATAATTTAATACCTCATTTATACTACTTGTCAAATTCCATACAAATTTAAAATCAAAAACTAAAAGTTTTTAAAATCTACTAGTTTTTGGTTCTAGTAAAATTAAAATCTACTAGTTTTTGGTTCATATTTAAATATTTTAATTGATTGTTGACAAAACAAAATTTAACTACTAGAGTTGATCGAAAAAAACGATCAAACATTTATTCATCAAGAACGATCAAGAGATTAATTTTTCAAAATTATTCAATAAATCCAAAGAATAAGGAATAAAAATACATGAGTAATAAAGTTTTGTACACTATCAAATTACAATTTTATGAATTTTGTCATCAATTTGAAAAAATATTTATTTGTTTCAGCACACAATAAACGACTTCTTTCAATGATTTCATAGATCATATCGAACACCAAGTTCAAAAGTGACTCAACTCAAAATTTTAATTTTTCGGTTTTATATGCTTAAACTATGCACTATACACTTGTTTATCTATAAAAAAATATCAGTGTATATTGTTGTTGTTACCTATTGCTAAAAAATAGTTATCTCTTTCTTTATGTTTCAATTGGTATAAAGTTGCAAATATTTTTTTTTCGATTTCTGAAAAATTAAAAATTTTGAGTTGAGTCACTTTTGAACTAGTTGTGCGATATATTACATATTTGCTCTTAATACCATATTTCTTCATATTTTGATCGTAAGAGCAAATTTTTAAATAAAGAAACTTATTTGTGGGAATATTTTTAAATCAAAAGTAAAGTTTTAGAACATATTTGCAGTTTTTCTTTAAGATTTTATTATTTTTAAATTTTTTATATACCCGATGAAAAAAGTTTCTATATACACATGTACAACTTGATACCACTATATATGCGTATATGTGTGGCAATATATTACAATATATATGTTCATATCGTGTACTTAGTTTATGGAATCTTTAATATGGCGTAATATATCATCATATATCATTGTATCGTATGTTATATATTAGCATATAGTGTATATCTGATTATACGAAATAGATATATTGATCTATATATGACCACATATTCTACCATATATGGTCATATGTAAGTGAATAGGGTACAATTAATATGGCATTAATTAATTATATATGTATTAGTGAACAAATTGTATCACTTTTATATAAATCTGCTAACGAAAGGAAAATTTGAATAGCTGTTTAAATTCAATGTTACAAAATTAAAGCTATAAAAATCGTCAGGTATGGCAACACCACTTTTTTTTGATTTTTTGGGAAGGTATACAATATTGATCACTTTATAATCAAATGTGTTATTATTTAATTGAAAAATAATTCAATTAAAGTGTGATATCAATTTCTAATTGCATTATCAAATTTTCTTTGTTGGCGGAATTTCAGAAATTAAATTTATTGAATCGGTGGTTTTCATGATTGAAATGGATTTTTTTTTTTTTTTTTTTTTGATGTGCATGTCCCAGCAAAACCACACATTACCAAATCATGGGTAAAGTAATGTATCGCCATAGGGCTTCATACATTACTTTACACGTTACTTCACTGATAAATTTTACAGGCGATGAGCCTCAAAGGAACTTATTACCTTGTAATGGGTAAAGTAACTGGTTACTTATATGGTTACATGGTGGGAAAAAGTAATGTGTCTATAAATAGATTTTCATAAAAAAAATTTTTTTTTACAGATATTTTTTTTTTAAATAAATAAATAACTTTTTTTTATTAAATAAATAACTTGGTGATGCTGGGATTCGAACCTGGGGTCTCTGGTATTTAACAATTAGTTAGGCGAGAACTCTACCAACTGAGCTATCGATACATACAATATTTTATTGCTTAAAATGTAGATGAGTTGTTTTGCTTCGTGTTTTCGTTCGTGTTATCAAAAATATACACCTTACCATTATGCTTACAAAAAATCATTAAGTACTGTGTCTATAAATAGATTTTCAAAAATATATATTAATAATTACTTTACGTTTATAATTCATGCATTATGTAATTGATGATCGGTAAGTCATTATTTTATGTTTTGAAGTAATGTAAAATATAATGAGGGGTCATTACAAGGTAATCCATGAGTGTTCAATTATCGGTAACTCATTACTTCTTGTTGGAAAATAATGATACAGGTAAGGAGTACACATTACAAGGTAATGTATTACTTTATCGCATCCATTACCAAAGTTTTGCTGGGGTATGTAGAAAATGTTACGTTTCGATATTAAAAACTATCTGATATTTTTCATACAAAATATAATGTAAGATAAGATTTTTGTTAGCAAATAAATTTTAATATTATCAAAAAAATAAAAAAGCCAAAATTTAAGTTCAACTGCAAGGATATCTGTTATCCTTTTAAAATTAAAAACAAAATCATATATAATGGAAGTCCTTGATAGGTAGATTGCAAAACTATAACATTTTGGATTTTTCAATGACATTGTTTTAAGGTATTTAAAATAATACCACACAAAATAATTATTTTTTTTTGAATCTTTGAAAAATGCGAATAATTTTAAACTTTTTTTAATTTTGATTGCAGATTCCTAATCTTTATTAAAATAAAGCTTACAATTGAGAAATTTGTTCATATAAGTCGTAAACAAGTATGATTTTTACTTACATCTTTTTAGAAAACTGTACAATTTTAACAAAAATTGTTATTTTTACGTATACTTAAAAGCTTTTACACTTTTTTTTTCATATTCCTTTTCTGCACATAAATTAAGACTATATTGGAAAATGTTGTTAAGGTATATTCATTTGATTAAGAAAGAATTAAAATTAAAGTCAACCCTAAGCTTGTGAGAATTTCTTCTACACCCTAAAAAAAAAAATTCGTAAAGTTAGAAAAAAGGAAATTGAGTCAGCAAAATGTTTGCTGGGAGGATCCTTGCAGAAAAATTGCTAATATTAGCAAAAGTGTTTTGTTGAAAATCAGTGAAATGTTTTTTAACAAAAAATTAGTAAATTCAACTAAATGTTAAGCTGACTTTTAGTTCAATGCAAATAAAAATTGACTTGTTGAAATCTACAAAAATTGTTGCTGGAGCTTAGTAGATTGAAGAAAACTAAAAAACTTAGTATAAAATTTTTACTTTAGTTAATGAATTTTGCTGAAATTTAAATTAAATTTTTTTTGTGATTGTTTTTAAATTTTAAATATATATAAAAATGCCAGGACTTTCACATAATTTACATAATGCAATTAAATAGAATCTGGATATAAACAAAATATTTTATTAATTAAATAACAAAACATAATTATTAACAACTACTTCTATGAATGTATGTATTCGGATCTGCAATATTTTTTTTGTGAGTTATGGATCGGGCTACCTCCTGGAAATACTTATTTGGATGTAAAACTGCGTTTCCCAAAAAATTAGGATAATCGGATATCGGGAAGATGTACCGCATCGTCCCAGAAGTTTGAAAAACGGATTATAAGGGGAAAATATGACTTATACATTTTCTCAAAATCTTGATATTTTTAAACGAACTTGCACTAAAAACATTGAAGGTCGTGATTTGAAGTGAATTGTGTTTTTAAGGGGGACATTACATTCGCGGCAGAGAAAACAGACATTTTTTTAAAAATTCATAACTCAGTCAAAAACAAACATTTTTCCATTTTTATTATTAAAAAAAAAATTCAAAAAAATATATTTTTCACTCCAACATGGTTTTATAGAGCTCCAAACTGGCGGCAGAGAAAAAACGGGGCATCGTGGTTGCAGCGCTGGGAGTCGCAAAAATTGTCCGATCTGGATAAAAATGACTTTTTTAAATCTTAACAAAATTGACACGAGTTTTTTTTTTAATTTTTTTTTCAGTTTTTGGTGATGTTCCAAATTTAAAAGTGTTTTTTCGAAAAAAATATTGACTTTAAAAATTCATAAAAAATCGAAAAAAAAATTTAAAAAAAGCTCGTGTCGTACGATAGCGAAACGAGTTTAAAAAAATACAAAAAAAAAAAAAATTTCGTCAAAAAATGAACCCGCTAGTGCCGCAACCAGTACGAAAAACATGGTTTCGAGATAAACGCGTTCAAAGTTTATGAACAAAGAAAAAAAAAGTTACCTTCAATCTGCCATGCCTGCTTCGTACTGTATGCCTCCGTTATCTTGTGTTGTGCTGTTTCTTACAGTTTTTTGCAATCGTTTAGCAATTTGGGCTTCTTTTGAAGCTTCATATGCCAAAACTGCACCAAAAGTCAGGTAGCAAGTAAAACAAGTATATACCAGCTGCCGTACGTAGATAGCGCGTAAATTAAAAATGCGCTCTCACTAATCCGGCTGTAACTTTTGAACTCGTAGGAATTTTTCCATGAAATTTTTTTTCTTCGAATCTTAAGAATATTTACTTAAATATAAAATTATAAAAAAGTCAATTTCAAAAAACGGCCAATGTCATGTCCCCCTTAATAAAACAATAAAAAAATAAAAAGACAAGAATTAAGCAAAGTTGATGATTAATAGGTTTTTTGTTAAAGTTCTGCCTATTATGGAGGCTCTAGCTTTTCTAAAACATCGGGTTCTGATGAGATCTCTAGCCAGATCGAAATACTAGTATCAATCTAGCTAATATGTTTGATTTGCTTTGTTATTGTAAATATACGGAGGTGAAAGCTCGTTATAAATTTAAAATAATATAAAAATAATCTCGATGTATATAAAAACAAAAAACTAATATAACTATAAAAACATAAATCTGTTAAAAACAGACAAGTTATAACAATTTTTCCCGGCAACTAGTATGTTGCAGACCACTTGAATCTATAAATTCTTGCCCAAATTCCGAAATTCATTAAAATTAAAATGTGACAATTTCATGTCTTTACTATTTGTATAGTACAAAAAAATTCAAAAACTATTGTTCGAGGGATGGCATATAATAAACTAAAAAATATAATTTTTGACATTTATAAAACAGAAGACCGGTGTTATAAAAGTTAGATGCTGATTTGGTTAAGGACATTTGAAAAAATGTTTGGAATCAGAAAAATTTATTGTGCAGTATGTACTTTTTTTGTAAAATTAAAAGATAGAATTAGAAATTTTCCAAACTTGTAAAAGCTTTAATATACAGAAAATCTCTCCATTTTATTTTTTAACGTGAACAATTATTTTCTTCCAACAAACAAAAAATTTTAAAAATTGATTCGGCAGTGTTGCCATTTTGCAATTGAAAAAAAAAAACTAAAAACAAACGGTTTAAAACAAATCTAAAAAACTTCAAAATCCGATAGATTAACATGTGTATTACAGTTCGATAGATATTTGCTTTACCAATAAATAAAATTTATAATGTATAAAAAAACGTAAGTTAAGTATATACAAATCGTCAAAATGTGAATTTTAACTGCGAATGCAAAGAGACACCATTACATCTTTCTACAAAATTTTGTCAAAAAATTCCCACGTGGTCGATGAGTGGTAAAAAATGGGTTAGAAAAATTAAAAGATTTAGGTAACCACTTATCCTATCATTGTGAGTAACCACTTATTTCTTATCTTAAAGTAACCACTTATTCTTTTACTATGAGTAACCAATCCGGTAACTCATTATTCCCACTATTTTTGTAATGACCACCCATGCATTTTGGGTCATCGCGAACAAAAGTAATTTATCGAGTAAATAGCCTGGTAACTAGTGACACCCTTTGTGCGGGTACTTACATGCTTTATTACTTGGTTATGTCTGTTTTTGCTGGGGACTTGCTTGCACAAAATGTCATTACTTTTCAGCATACAAAAAACCAAAAATAATTAGATATATACATATGTACTTACAAGAAGTGAAAAAATAACGAGTCAAAAAATATATTTGCTAAAAAAGTTGAGGTCATTACTTTATATTTAAAATAATGATAAAAATTAGTACTTATGGGTAACGCATTATTCTTTTTATTAAAATAATGGGTAAATTAACTGGTTATTAATAAGTCCTTATTATGCAGAGTTTTACCTGGTGTCATTACTGGTAGTGAGAAAAGTAATTTTTATTTATTTATTTATTTAATTGAAATATCACATACAAATTTTAAATTACAGCATGTGATGTTATAATGTCATAATCGTTTCGTAAAATTTAAATTATATAAAATTTAAATATTACAATATAATTATAATGTAAATAAAATAGAACATAAAAAATAAAATTATAAAACAAACATTTTAAAATATAGTACATTTTAATTGATACACAAATTTTAAGAGCTCGAGAAAAGTTTATTTTTAAATTGTAAAGCGTTGCCTATTAATTGAGTACTAAAGGGTAGAGAGTTCCAATGATGTTCAGCACTTATTAAAAAGTGCCAATCAGAATTTAAACTACGGCGTAGGGTATATATTAATGCCTTCCCTCTTTGAGATGAAGTAAACCGCAGACGTCTATATAGGTAATCTGGCTCTTTGGTATATATTAACTTGTGTAAGAAAATTAAAGTCTTTATCTTAAGCAAGTCACCAAAACTTACGCCATATAGAGATTTAGAATACTGCGACGTACCATCATATCGTTTAAGTCCTTAGACGTATCGTATAACAGCATTGAAAGCTACATTAAGTTTTTTGGTACCAACTGAATCACAGCTAGAAAAAATTTCACAGCCATAAAGCAGTTTGGACATTATAAAAGTTTTAGCAAGAAGTTTCCGAATATGTACTGGTGTCAAATGTTGAGTTTGGCAAAGAGTTCGTAGCATAGCAAAAGTATTTCCGGTTGCAGCATTTATGTGTGTATTCCACCTATGCTCCTTATCAAATATGATACCGAGATTCCTTGCAGATTCAACAATTTCAATTTTTTGGCAGCCTAATATGATCGCGATGTCAGTGGGTATTATTTGTCTTCTTTTTGATACGATAAGACATTTTGACATTTTAGGATTAATGTGAAGTTTATTCAACGATGCCCACCCATGTATTCTCCTGAGGTCATCGTTCAATTTTGAGATACACTCAAAAATAAGATTTTTCTGGCAGCTTAAATATACTTGAACATCATCAGCATATATGTGTATGTTGCAATCTAATAGTTGAGATGGTAAGTCATTTATATATAAACAGAAAAGTAGGGGTCCCAAAATAGAACCCTGCGGTACACCATTCTTTATGGCCAGTGGAGTGGATGTTGAAACTCCTGCTGTCACTGATTGACTCCGATCTAGAAGATATGAGGCTATCAGAGCGGTAGCCGATGTAGAAAAATTAAAATTCGAGGTGAGTTTGGTGTAAAGTATGTTATGGTTGACACAATCAAATGCCTTCGAATGATCAAGTAGTACAAGGAACGATATATTACCAACGTCGAGATTAAGTCTGATATCCTCAGATACGTTAATTAGAGCAGTAACACAGCTATGTTTTGATCTGAAACCAGATTGGTATTCCGAAAGAAGGCGATGATCTGTTAAATATTTGCACACCTGTTGGTGAAGAATTCGTTCAAAGACCTTGGATAAATATGGTAGTATTGAAATGGGAAATGGGATTTCGGAGATAAAGATGCATTAAAAAAATTTGGGTAATATCACGACTATAGTGCCCTGATGAACAGTTTACCCATATAATGATTTTTTTTTCAATTACCAATATACTACTAAACATGATAACGTAATAAATAAACATGTATTTATTACGTTATCAAAATTTTTATATTACACTGTAGTATACAAGTGTAGTCAAAGGGTTGACATTTTTTCACTCTATACAATTTTTTAGGAAACAAATTTATGCAGCTAGTTCTCAGACAGAGGTTAAATGGGAATGCATTCTTAGCGATACTCGCCAAATTTTAATAAATGCAAGGAAACGACATACAGTAGTCATCTCTACCCACTGTAAAAATCTTAGATCGGGTGTTTTTGTTGCTAAATGGTACAGAGAATGATCTCCGATATTAACAATGCGTAGAGTTGTATGTAGTTTTCTTGCAAAAAAATGGATTTTGAAAAATTTTGGTGGCAACTACCTTCCCAGCAAAAAGTACCGCTTCCGTGGAAGCAGTTTCGTAAGGGAGATTTAAAAATGAAGCGATTCAAATAGCAATTAAAAATGTCATGATTTATGTGCTCGCCTGACACCACTGATTTCGAGCACCTAAAAGGTTTGAATTCCTCGCTTTTCCTTGCTGTCTCCTGAAAAAATGGTGCAAAAACTTTTATTATTGTAATTCCGGTTTAAAACTTATCAAGTAATATATACAAATAAAAATGAGATATTTTTTTTAAGTTTTGTAATTGATATTAACAACATTATTTAGTTTTTCTTTCCACTGCACACAATGCTATATTATTTAAATTATCTTTACTTTTGATTATATTTGAATGATTAAGCCGCGAAATTTGGCTAACAAGCTGTTCAGTGTAAATACTTGTTGATTGCATATTTTAAGCCTTTTCAATTGCAATGATAAAGTTTCTTTGGGATGGATGCACACTGAGCGAAGGGAAAAAGAATAAATGAAATACTTATTCCATAATTAACTAATGTTTTTAGACTCTGAGCAGTTATATAATCGAAAGGCGACTTTAAGGGCACGAAATCAAAATGTTGTATCTTTCTAGTTGAATCTACTGGATTACTAACTTTTGCGTTGTCATCGACTTCTATAAATTTTTTTTTCATAAAGCATTTGGTCGGCTGTATCAATTTACCAAGTCTTCTGTATTCTCGTCAACAGTAGACATTGTGTATATTTGACTTTCACTATCTTCTAAATTATCTGAAAAGTATCTTACATTTGGATCTTTTTTCTGTTAATTGTAAAAGATCAACCATTTCGGATAATAATTAAGCTTGAAAAAACAAAATACTGGTTCAAAAATAATACAATTAATAAATTATTATTAATAATTCTCGTATCAAAATCTTAACAACTTTTTAAAAGGTCACAACAAAATAAAAATTTAAATGCCACTTTTTCCAGGAGACAGTATATTTTCAATCTCCGTGTTAAAAAATAAATAGTAATTTTTTATAAAAAAGTGAATTTTTCTGTTACCCTAATGACTATCCGGTCCATCCTAATAATCTCAAATAACGCTTATTTTTACAAATTTTTCCTGAACAATCGAATGGCAAAGTCAGATTTGAAATATATTCAGCAGTTTTTGCTCTGTTGAAAATGGTGCCCAAAATCAGCGTTTTTAGCCGCAGACATGCAGGAAAAGAGTTTGAATTTTAAAAAAATAATTACGCCATTATTTTTAGTGATGCAAAAGTATTGTACCCCCAAATACCTTTTAAGATGTTATTTTATAGTATTTTTAATTAATTTTGTGATCTTTGTTACATTTTTGTATTGAAAAATATCATTTTGGGGGATTACTGTTGGTTAGGTTGTAAGGGGGGGGGGGGGGGGGGGGGGGGGGGGTTATTTTCCATTTCAAAATTTTTAAATATCTAAATACTCAACTTTTTCGGTGTTACAGCTCGGATTGCGCCGTTCACAATTTTCTTCAATTTTCTTTCGAATCTACACATAGAGAAATAAAGTACCAACCGAATTAAAAAGTCTATTTTAATGGTAACAATTTATAAATTCAGTTAGTTCAACGAATTTTACATTAGATTTTTGAATATTTTGGGTTTTTCAACTAAAATTCAGTAGAATTAACCGAACTTTGTTGTGAAAACTAATGATCAGTTTCACCAACCGACTTAAATTCGTAATAAACGAATTTGACTAGTAGTAACCAAATTTTGGTTGGCAAATACACTCTAAAAAATTATTGTAAATTTATTACTATAAAACGTATTATTACGCAAATTCGTTAAATTTATATTTAATTTTGGAGATTTTTTTAAATGTTGTCGATTGTTTTCAATTTAAGTGATTTGGATTTTTTCAATTTTGGAGATTGTTTTAAATTTTTGGGAATTTTTTTCATTTTAACTATATTTTTTTTCAATTTTAGCGATTTTTTTTCAATTCTGGCGATGTTTTTCAGTTTGCCGATTTCGGCAATTCCCAAATTGTAAATCAATTGAGTAAAAAATATTGAATTCCCAATTATTGAATTCGCAATGATTGAATTCCCAACGATTGACTTCCCAACGATTGAATTAAGTAATTGATTGAATTCCCCTCTAGTGAATTCCAAAGAATGAATTCTCTGCGATTGATTAAGAAAAAAATCATTCGATTTAAAAAAATTCGATTTGATTTTTTCAAAATAGAATTCAATCTTTGAAGCTCTGTATATATACAACCACTTATATACAAATATTTATATTATATTTATATTTTATTATTAAATTTAAATTAATAAAACTTTCTAAAAATTAATTTTTTGTTTTATTTGAAACATTTTTTTTGCTGTTGTATTGTATTGTATTGTATTTTCATCTTTATTTAATAGTTACAATTACAATTATATAATAAATAAAGAATAAGTTAATTAACAACAATGACTTAAAGTCGTCTGTTGTATATATGTATGTATTCTAGCATATGATGTATGTAGTTAAATTTAGAAATTCAAAATTAAATTATATGAATTCATCAATTATTAATTTTCTATAATTAATAGCATAATTAACAAAATTATAAAGCCTATTCCATCCGTTTGGTATTTCACCGTTTAAAATATTTATCAATTCATTTTCCTCTAAATATAATTTGCCTAAATGTCTAAGTCTGAATTCTGAAAGTATTGGGCATCTTGCCATTAAATGCTGCAAAGTTTCTTCTTCCCTTGTGTTGCATAAACTACATAATTTGCTTTCTCTATTGGTGAAAGAATTGCCATTCAGTTTTTTGCTGTTTTTCTTTCTTACCGCAATTTATATATACGCATTTATAGGGGGTTTTTACGCATTTTTACGCATTTTATCCGTATATTTACAAGTAAAGCATGTTTTTTTACTCAAAAATTCAGTAAAATTATTCATTTATTTCTAAATTTAATTACATTTTTACGCACTTGCATAGTACATTTACACACTTTTTGTTGACCAACTTACACGTAATGTGTGTATTTTTTTTCATTTACACACATTGGGTATATTTACCCAACTTATAGTAGGAGTATAGTTTTCTTACTATAAGTTTAGTAAATTTCAAGAGAAATTAATTAGAGTGTAGGCATCCAACGAAGCAGTAAGGAAGCAGAAACGTTTATACTGCTTCTTATTTTCTGCGGGAAATGTGTTGTTATTGCGCTTAAGAGCCAATAAGCCAAATTCCGAGTTTTTTTTATTATTTTATATAAATTTAAATATTAAAATACTTTAATTTTCGTTCCAGCTACATTTTTTTAGGAACAAATTCAGTTTACCTACACCTCACAGAATTTTTTGAAATTTTTTGACCTTGAACATTTGACCCCACAGAGTCCAAAAAAAATTTTTTTTTGGCGTCGCTCACGCCCCCTTTTCAGTGGGCGGGGCTCCAAAGTTTGAAATGAAATCCGAAATAACTTCAAAACTACTTATCTGATCTTAACAAAACTGGCGTCGTTGGAAAGGTCTTGAAAATATCTTTCCAATGGAGTATAAAATGTCCTAAAATATTAACCCTTTGCTGCCCAAATGAAACAATTTTTGTTTATTTTATATTTTTTTTTTCAAACGTCCTTTTTTCAAAATTTGAGCCATATATCGACGTGACCATATTTCTCAGGCGGAAAAATCTCAAAAATATCTTTCCAATGGTGTATATAATGTCCTAAAATATTAACCCTTTACTGCCCAAAAAAAGCATAATGATTTTTTTTACACACCATTTTTCAAATTTTGAACCATATATCGACGTGACCATATATGGGTCTTTGCAAAATAGTTTTTCTGCGTAACCGGCCTTCGGCCGGGCTTAGGGGTTTTCTCCTCCCACCAGTCCTCCCACCGGCTTCGCTGAGGCTTCGCCCCGGGCCGCAGAAATGTTGGCATATTTACAAGTTTTCTTTTGCATACAAAATCTTAAACCATACCATACAACAAAATGTAATTTTCAAAATCTTGCAAAAATTATAGTTTTGCCTATTAATGGTCAACTTTAACCCTTAATAACTACTTCATTTCAAGACCTATGGGGTCATGTTGCACCTTTTATGAAAGCTTATAAAACAGACTTTCCCTTTTTATACACTTTTTATGTACTTATATAGGCGTTATTTAACAAAAAGAGCGTTAAAAAAAAAACCATAAAAAAAACAAAAATGCAAGGGGTTAATATTTTGGGACATTATATACCTCATTGGAAAGATATTTTCGAGACCTTTCCAACGACGCCAATTTTGTTAAGATCGGACAAGTAGTTTTGAAGTTATTTGCAATTTCATTTCAAACTTTGGAGCCCCGCCCACTGAAAAGGGGGCGTGAGCGACGCAAAATTTTTTTTTATTTCGACTCAGCGTGGTCTCTTCTATTAAAGGACAAAATTTCATTTATTTTGGTGAGGTGTCGGTAAACCGAATTTATGCCCTCACTTCTTTACTTTTTGGAAACAATCAATGATATGTGGCCTTTCATTTCTGCTCTTTACGAACCTATACATCTTCCGAAGCAGTAGGCGATGCAGTAAACGGTTTTTACTGCTTCCCATTTTCTGCTGGGTTATTATTTGTTTTGAGAAAATTCAATAAAGGTAACCTAATAAAATGCTGATAAAACCCTAATCTATAATTGGCTTCATTTAAACTCTTGATATAAAGTCCTCTCAAGTTAATACACTTCATTATATATATTATACCTCAACACAACCCTCACACTTGTAATGAAAAAGTTTTCATATTTAATTGTTCATCAAAACAGAAAATAAACCTTAAGTATTAATTTATATCATTATAAGATCGTATCTGATCTACACAAGGACAAGACAAGCAACCAACCTAACGACAAAAGTAAGAAAATTATATCTATTAGTAGAATGACATCTACTTGTTCCAAAGAGATATACTCCACATACCAAACAGAAAAAATAAAAACTCGTGTACTTGAGTTTCTTAAACAAGATGCAGTTAATTGAAATGTTCTTAAAGATTATAATAAAGCATAATAACTGATGGAATATATGTATAAAATTTTATAAAAGATAAAGTTAAAAAGAAATATATATAAATATTATAAAATTAATAAATAGGAGAGAGGGAAAGAGAGAACGAAAGAGCGTGAGTGATAAAGAGAGACAGACCTTAACTCCTTAATTGCAAATTTCAAACAAGAGAGTTATGGTGCAAAGCTTCAAAACTGAAAAACTTTATTTGCAGTTTTAAAGTTTTTTTTTTCTTTCTTTCATTTTATTAACTTTTAATTGAGAGTAAGAGTTGTATTGCTCTAAAGATTGAGCTGAAACAAAAAATATGGGTGGTTGAACTGCAGTTTGATAGTGTATAAGTGAGCAGACGCATGTGCATATGTAGTAGATCTAATGAGAATAGGAAAACAAAACAAAAAATGCAAAAAATTACCAAAGCAATGATAACACAAGGGTCTCAAGAGCTTTGAGGGGCTAAAACTTAACACATGCAGAAAAACGACCGGCATTAATGTTTTAGTATAGGTAAATAAAACAAAATTATAAATCTGTAAGCTCTTGTAGTAGTATTGATGCTTTTTTTTTTTGTTGTTGTATTGCTGCTGCAGTGTGTGTTTTTTTCAGAAAAAAAAAAACTAATATTGGCATTGTATATGATTATTCAGCCTTTAGTAGAGTCAGACACAATATTATTGCCTGCCACTCGTTAGTATCGCGGACGGACGACAATGTGAAAATATCGCCGTTTTTTCCACAATTTTTTCTAACAAAAAAAAAAACACCAATATCAAAAAATTTTTGCTACAACACAATTGGATTTAAAAAAAAAACCTCACAAAAATTTACCGTTCAATAAATAACCGATTATTTAAATATTACAAAACTTTTGGGATTTTAAAAATATCAACTTCAATCATCAACAACCTGAAACTACGTGCAAATATAAAAAAAAAATTTTAAACAAATCAATACAAAATTCATAAATTTTAAGTCCGCGTATACTTAAAACAAAAAAATAAGCAAAAATTTATTTAAAAAAATAAAAATTCAAACAAGAAAATAGCGAAAATATTCAGAATTCGTCGATAAATCTTAAAAAAATTCAACAAAACGAAAAGTATTTACTTTTTTGAAAAAGTTTATTAATTTTTATCAAAAAACCTATGAAATAATTTGAAAATTCAAACTAAAATGCATCGCCATGTTAGGGAATGCAAAAAAATTATTTTCGAATATTTTAAACCTCAAAAAAGTGAAATAAATACCACTTGATTTTGAGTTTTCCAAAAATAAAACACAAATAATTAAACATAAAAATTTGGAAATAATAAAAACTGCAAATAAAATTTATAAAAAAAGTCTTAAAAAACATAAAAAAGTGTTAAACAAAAAGTGAAAAACTTGTATCAAAAATTTTATAATAAAATTTAATAAAAAAAAATAAAATCTAGTGGATTTTCTAAATTCGATAAAAAAAAGAAGTATTGACTAAAGAGACGTGAAAACACTTATCTAAATACCTTAATAAAATCTAAAAAACTGCAGAAAAAACTAACACAATTTTAGAAAATTGTAAAAAATTTAATTAAAAAGTTGCAGTATAAATTACCCGTTTAAAGGAATTTATATGTGAAACTATTATATGTGGAACTATATTTATATGTGAAACTATGGATTACAATCCAAAAAAAAAAAAGTAAAATCTGTTAAAATTAAGGATTTTAACGACTAAAAAACTAAGAAATTGGATTGAAATCCAAAAAAAGAACCGTAAAATCGGTTAAAACTAAAAATCTTTAAAAACAACAACTTATTTGATATATAAAATCAAAGCCTTTAAAATAACTTCAAAATAAAAACAATTTTTAAAAACAATACAATTTAAAAATTAAATAAATTAAATACAAAAAATAGAAACTTAAAGAATAATTATATTAAAATATGTGCCTAAACTAATATATACAATTTTAATTTAAAAAACAATTTAACTAAAAAAAAGCTTAGATCTTAAAACAACCAAATAAGAATGCATTTAAATTTAAAACTAAAAAACATAACCTAAAAACTTAAAAACTTGTAAAAGAAAACCAAAAAAAAAAAAAAAATCAACACGTGGCACTCTACCAAGTGCTTTAAAAGAAATCTTAAAAAACCGGTAAATAAAAATACAACTCTGTGTTTAAGTGCATCAATTGCATCTCTGCATTACCAACAACAACAACGAGACGAACGAAAAACAAGTTTTTTTTTCAAATAATACTCCCTCTCTTTTGTGTATCATTGCTCTCTTATTATTAAAGCACTCAAACTCTCAATAAACTTTCAAACAATAGATCAACCACTCTTTTCAATAAATTGCATTTAAAACAACAAAAAACGACTTCGTTAAAAGTGCATCGTTAATAATTGCATCTTATTATACACCTATATACACCTTTAAAAAAACTGCATTCACTCTAATACATCATCAATATAAATCAACCATCTAATTACCAACACATATAAACGCACAAGAAAACTGCATTCAACGAAACTATACGAAGATCTCCTCCATTACGAAAAATACTCTCCCTCCTGTTGATTAAAAAAAAAACGAAGACTCGAGTAACAAATACCCCCAAGTTTATTTAAAGCGAAAACTATAAACTTCGTTAAAACGTCATCGGTTAAATTTTTTTTGCATACTGCAAAAAAGTGCATCTTTATTGCATCTTCTCTCCGCTCTTAACCAGTTGTGTGTTCGACTTTCGTGCTATAACGCGCGCTTTATAACACGAGTTTAATCTAAAAAAAAAAAGTATAAGAAAAAAATCAACGTGCTTTTTATTTATTAATAAAACAACTACAAATTATTAAAAATTAACTAAAAAAAAAGTAAAAAAATTTACTTTAAAAAAACCATTAACAATTTTGTGAACTTCAAAAACGAAAATTTACTTAGTTTCTAAGCAACACGTTAAGTTTTGTGTTTTTTATTTTTGTTCTTTTTAGAAACAAATTATTTTTTGTTTAAAGTTTTATTTTTTTTTTAAATAATTTTGAATGTTAATAATTTAGTAAATTATATATTTTTTTTTATAAAAAAACTTTTTAAAAAAAGAAAATTGTGTGCTGTGTTAAAAAGAAAAAAAAAAAAAAAACATTTAGAAAAATCATCATCTGATCTTTTCTAACGCCAATACTAACTAAAACTTTGTGGATTATCTATATTTTACATATATCGAAATATTGTGTGTTAGTGTGTGTTCCTGTCTAACTAAATAACCAACACATTATCATCGTTATCGTCGTCGTCTAATTTCCCACTTTGGATTAATTTGATTGTTTTATAACCTAGCAACCGGGAATTAGATATTGGATTCTACTACTACACATTTAAGTAAGTGTGAATTATGTAAATTTTGTATTTATTTTTCTATATTCTTTGTAATAATTTTGCAGTATGACAAATTTAATATTTCCGCTTGTTTTATGGTTTCTAAATCGTTTTTTTTTTTTCGAAAAATTAACTGCTTTTTTTTTATTAATTCTGCGAATAATTACATTACATTTGGAACCAGTTTGTTAAAGAAAAAATTGTATTAAAGGGTGTGCCATGGGAATTAGTTAAAAACTAAGACACATTAAAAAATTTAGTAGACAAAAAATAATGAACATTTACAGCAAACTGATGAAACTTTTCTTCAAAGAAAAATATCATAAAATGAATAAAAAGCTTCTTATTTTTTTTTTATATTTTTAAAGAAACTTCTTCATTTAGTGACTGGAGCTCTTAATAAAACAAATATATATTTCGCAATATAATATGAAAATTTTCATTAACTTGATGAAAAGTTTTAATGGAAAAGTTCCATAAATAAAAACTTAATATATAACCCGAAAAATTCCACACCGAAAGAATTCATAATATTAACGAAACAATTTCATAGAATTTTTTTCTTAGATTTATTGAAGATTATCATTATATTTATGCAATTTAACTACACTTATGCAAATTTTCATAACTCTTTTTTGGAAAAAACTACATATTTCTATAAAAAATTCATTAGATTTAATAATTTATCTCTTCATGTACTTAATGAAAATGTTCCTTAGAACTATGAAATTGTTTAGCAACATTTACTTTTTTATTTATTCATAAAATTTCTTACGTTCATTAATTTTCATACATTTTAAACATTATTTTTAAAGATTTAATTTTCAATTGATCCATATATTTTATAAAGTGTTTTATTTATTCAATATAATATTTTTGATTAATTTTGAATTTCTATGAAATTTTTTTATAAATTATATGAAGCACTTCTTCATTGGATTAAATCCAATAAATTTTTCTAAAACATTCATGAATAGGTTCATTAATTCAATGAAACTTCTTTTACTGATATTTTCATTTGTTTGTTTAATACATGGCTTAAGGGGCTTAAGGCAGGTGTTGGTATGAAACGAAAATTTGGAATCAAAATTATTTAAATAAAAAAAAATTATTTTCTTTTCATACCAACACCTTACTTAACCCTCTAACGGGTATGGCTGCCTCAGGGCAGTCTTTATAAAAGTTACCGCAAATGCGTCAAATGAGCGTTTTATACTTAGAAATTAATATATTCCGATAGAAAACTAAATTTGCTTAATATTTTGCGAAAAAAATTTTAGTGTGCCGTCCACGGTTTGGAAGCGAGAAAGCTTCCAAATCAAAATTTCGTAAAATTTCTAAAAACCCAATTTAAGTTGACTAAAAACTCTTTATAATAAAATATAAGTAAGATTGAAGCTTTATCTTTAATAATAAGTCCTTACTTAAGTCCAAGGACTCACAGGATTTTATCAGGATTCCTCTAAAGGACTTCGTCTTAACTTATAAACTAATAGACGGATTTTTATGAAATTTTGCAGAAAGAAGACATTAAGTATTAATAGCAAAGCGTTGAAGTTTGAACAATATAAATTTTAGTTTAGATACTTTTTCGCAAAATTTCGCTTTTTCCAAAAAGCGAAAATCGCGATATCTTCTTAAATAGGAGCAGAAAAAAAAAAGTTTTTCGAGTGTGGTTATATCTTGGTAAGAAAAATAATTTATGTCCAAAACTTCCGTTTTATATGCTTTAGTTTCCAAAATGCACCCTAAAATATTTTGGCTCATATCGCCTAAATTAGGCAACGATAAACAATTTTGTTGAAGAACTTATTGTTCTTATTGTTTTTAGAGTGGAGCACATGATATGAATTTCGTTGCAAATTATCGTTTGCCAGTTAATTATGTTTCAGCCTTTCGACTTCTGCAGGCGCCATTAAAAAATTATATTTTACTTGATAAAAATGTTTCATAATTTAAATGAAACCGTTCTGCGTATTAATTGTATTCATAAACAAATTCATTAATACTACGCACGAAAACTTCAACCAGTGTATTAGAACTTGATGGAACTGTTTCATAAATTCTATGAAACACTTTGTCGGAATGATTAATTAATTTTATGAAGATTTACATTAATTATATTAAGCATTTCACAATGATTGGCTTTAATGAAATCTGTTTCATAGATTCTATGGAAAGTTTCAATGGACGAATTTTCAGTAAATATGACAATTTTGACAATTTTCATTATATATATGAAGATTTTTTTTCACAACTCTTAATCTAACCCATTTATGTCGCCTCCAAAATTCGACAATTTGTTTTTTAAAGAAGCAGCCTAGATTTTTAAAGAAGCAGCCTAGATATAGATTTCAAAATTGCCTAAAATAGACATCAAAGAGTATTTCAATAAAAAAATAAAAAATGTTTTACCTTTAACAAGACTCAAACCAATTTTAAAATTGTATGTACTGAATTGAAATACAAGAATATAATAACATTTTTTAATTCTATTTATCGAGCAAAACAGTATTCACATAAAATTAATATAATATCAATCTAAATAAACAATGATTTAAATAAATTTAAAATAATTAAAAAAAATTCAAATAATTAAAAAAAAAAAAATAAAAATTAGTTGCTGAAAGGGTAAGACGAACTTGTAAATAGAAAGTTGCCGGCTCAAATCGAGGCTTAATTCGTTGACAAAAAACAAAATATTTTAAGTTTTAAATATAATAAAATTAATAAAAGTGAAACATAAAATAATTAAATACTGATTAATCGTTGCGGTTATGGGAAAATGTGTACAATATATCGATTAATAATCCAATTATTAATTTATAAATCTTATATGAACCCCGTCCCTTTTTCGACCAATTAAAGATAATTATGGCCTAAAATAATTTAACATCTTGAGAACATATTTAGGCTTCTAAAGCGAATCTTTACGACGGACTAAACTGAAAAAGTGTAAACAAATTGTAAACATTTTTTTCGTTCGAGCGAGGACAGCGGCCGATTTTTCCAAAAACATTTCGCTTTGTGAAAACTAAAGCGTTATTTCAATTCCGCCAAAATGTACATCCAATACAAGATTTTAATGAGCTTAATGCAAAAATCGATAAGCCACCAAAAAATGTTAAGTCGATTAAATTTTATGAAGTAAACAAAATTTTCATAACCTCAAAAAGCATCCTTAGATATAATTTTTAATTTATGTAATGTAAAAGTATTTAATATGATTTCCTGCAAATAAGTAAACCTAAACCCTACTATATATCATTAAACCGGCAAAAAATGCGTGTTTTCGAAAATAATCGTGGTTTACTTTTTAAGTTCTAATATATGACAAAAAAAATTTTTTGAGTGTATTTTAGAATGTACTTGTAAATTAAAAAAAAAAAATAAATTCATTTGTTTTAAAATTCGTTAAGTAATATTTTTTTTTTTAATTTCAATTCGTCACAGAAATGTAACAAAGTACAAATATTTAAATATTTTCATTTATGAAAATGAAAACTATTCAAGTTCGAGGCCATACTCTATATTTCTTTATTAGGATATTGTCCTAACAAATAAATCTATAGAGTTTGTCTTAGCTATCTTCTGCAATTACAATTAAATGTAAAATCGACCCCGTGTAATTGAAACTGGTTTTAAATCACAGCAAAAATCGACCTTACTTAGATCAGTTGGTTAGAGCCTCTGTCTAAGTGTAGTGCGAAGTGCATGTGGCAAAGAAAGCAGGTTCAAGCCACGGTCAGGATTGCATTTAATAAATAAACATTTCATATAGATGCAATCAAACAATAAAAACCATAACAAATAATTACAGTACTGTCAAAAAGGATTACTGATGAAGGTTGTGTTACCAGAAACTGCGCAGTCTAATTCAATAAAAAATTTACAATGTAGTTATGATTTTTAGAAAAGTATGCTTAATCTTCTCTACCACGCCTATCTCAAACAATTGAAAAATATGTGCATATTAATTATAGTATTAATTGTACACTGTCTAAGAAGACGATGAATAAAATTCAAAAATCCCCAATAAAATATAGAGTTTTTTGTTTTCAAATTTATTAATGGACCCTTTCAGAAATGTGTTGATAGATCTATTTCAGGAATTTTCTAGGTTCCCATCATCAGAACACGTTTTGAAAGAGATAACAATCCCATGCTAAACATCAAGTATTCATATAAACTAGTTTTCTCACTACATGAGAACTAATTTATGAACTCGAAGTTAAAGATTATCACCATTGATCAAAAAATAAATTGAAAACTTGTTGTTTATACTTGGTGATAATTGTACAAATAATATTTGTGAAACTGAGACTAGATTATAATTTTCTAAATGTTTGAGGTGCGCTGAAGCCAAATCTGACGGCAGAATTTCACCATCCCATTAGGTTTTCGAGATATCATAACCCAACGTTTTAAATGCCTTTTTTTTTGATATATTCGTGACATTATAAAATCGCTAATTAACATTTATTCACAAAACTTGTTATGTCATCTGAAAGTCCTGTCTGTTGTCTTCAAAATTCAGGTTTAACCTTTCCAATATCTTCTTCTCGGAGAAACCTTCCTGTGATATTCATTGGTAGGGTGTTTTCGCTATTAGTGCTTATATCTGAAAAATGAGATATCTAAAAAATTTAAAGAGCTTTTTGAAGAAACAAAGTCGAACTATCAAATTTGAGAAAATTTGCTGTTACATAACAAAAATTCACGTTTATTAATTTATAGTGAAAATACCCATTTGTTCCTTTATACGAGTTTGTTGCATATGTGTAACGAATCGTTGTTCTTCAATAAAATTCTTAAAAATTATAACATATGAAAACACTGAAATAGGTATTTTTTTGTGCATTTTCTACCAAAATATATTACTCTTTTTTTAAAGCCCGAGTTTCATGTAATAAAGGGTTAAAATATGATTTGAAGAAACTAATACTACATTTTTTTTTCTAAAATTTTTATATTTTGGCATAAATATGCCAAGTTCAGCAGACTTCTGGAGTTTTTATACTTTAGACATAATGGCATTTGAGTATTGGTATTTTTTTTAGTATTCAAATTGGTGCAACAATTTGCTGAATTTGGAGATGATAAGGCAAACAACTTTATTTATTTTCAAAATTTATATATATAATATTTTCATATAATATTTTAAAAAGTTAATCGTTTGATCGTTCGTTCAAAATTTTCTTGATCGTTTAATCGATCAAAATAAAAACCCGAATAATTGACAACCCTAGTTTTCATACTATTTCTCAATTTTTAAGCTAGGCATCTGAAATTTGTATTATTAGAAATCTTAATACTAAAATACTCGTATCTACTACACCCAGAAAACAGAATCGTTAGTAGTAACCGTATTTGTTGTCAATCGAATGCTTCGGTTGTTTCGACCGAATTTTTCGGTTGTGATACCCATCATTCGATTAAAACAACAGAAATTCTGTCATGATAATAGAATTTCGATTGGCTCAACAAAAATTCGGTGATAACTACCAAAAAATTCGAAAGCTACAACGGAACCAGTCGATTGGCTACAAATAAGGTTGCTACTACCGAGTCTGTTTTCTGGGTGTATTATTTTTAGTTTCATTTGTTAAAAACCATATCGAAATATCATAAATGACGGCATTGAGTCGGCGTTGGTAGCTTTTCTTCTGATTGAATATATTAATATCTAGATAGTTTGAAAACATTCTAATTTCACTTCGCGGAGTTATTAAAATTTTAAATTGAAGTTTTATTTAAACATAAATCCTATATATTCGTATACACAGAAAAAGCAGTAGGCAGCAACAATGGAATTTGTTAATTCGGAATTAAAATTTTAAATTAAAATTTATATCTAACAATTTTTTTTGTTTGAAATGCTTGTAAATTGTAGTTTTTCATATAAAAATTTTTTAAAAACAAAAATTCAAAATTACAAAAAAAATCAACAAAAGGGTGTTTATATTTACAAATCATCTTTGTTGGTGCAAATTTAAAAAACTTTTCTGGTATTTACAAAAATGCTCTGTTTATGTTTGATATTACAAAAAGAATTTCGTAATTTATTTCTGTGTATCTATTCGGAATTTTTGTTGACATAACATTATGGGTTAAACAGCAAGGCAAACATGGTTTTACAAACCCCAAAAAAACTTAAAAATTTTCAAAATTGATTGAAAATTTTTATGAAATGGCAGACAGTTTGCCAGAAAATATTTTAAAATGTAGTGCGCTAGTAAAAAATGTGTTTTATTTTCAGACAAAAGCCAGTTCGCCATATTAGCCCTTCAAAGCATAGTGGTATGTGGAAATCGAAATATTCTACCCGAGCCTGCCTTAACGTTAAAATGCAGAGAGACTTAAAAATTATGCTGATACGTGTATTAGCAATTAAATTTGGTCCTGTTATTAACTTCGTTGAAGAAAAAATATTACATTTTTTAAATAATTCCATAATAATTACACATTTTCTTAGCCTAAGTTTGTATGGCTGACTGTTCGGAAGCAGTATTTGGATATATTTAGTAACTGATTTTTTATTATTGTGACTCCCAGTTATCAAAATTTGCGATTTCAAGGTCAAAAAGTTGGAAAAATAACATTAGCGGCTTGTATACAAAATCATTAAAATTCTGATTTGGTGAATTTTTAAAGTTCATATACTTCAAAATTACCAATACCTTAGAGAAAATTCTGAAAAATAAGTTTAAAATAAGTATTTTACCAGAAATAACTAAAAAAGTTTTTAAATTTTTTATTTTTTATTTTTATAAAATTGCTAAACATTGTTAACCTTACACCACATATTTATTTGGATCAGGATTTTTATATACTTCATATATAATTTATTCAATATGTAGTAAAAAAGATCAAATCAAATATTTTTTCTAACCGACTTGGAAGATGAAATATTTCAAAACAAAGATTTTCCTATGTTTTGTTGCTTTTGTTTTGCGCGACACTGTATTTTTTTTTTTTTTTTTTTTTTTTATTAATTAATAATTATATAATTACAAATTATATACTATTACCCTAACCGAGCACTAGCTACTATGGCCTTCGGCGCGTTGTAGCGAAAACAGACCAGTGCCTCTGGTGGGAATCGAACCCACGACCCTCGCACTGATAAGCCAGCACGCTACCAACTAGCCTACCGGGGCGCACATTTTTTTTTTATATTTTTATTTTAATAATCCCCATTTAGCATTATTAAGTATTTGTTAATATAACCCATCCAATTAACATAACTGGTGGCAATTTTTCTTGGATTTATCAGACAATTTTATTTGTTACATTATTTTTCTATCTGTCTCTAATTGTAATTTCTTTTATAATGGGTTTTTAAATAATATTCCAGCAGCGTTCTGAAAAGTTTCTATTGTTGTAAAGGTTGTCGTTTAACAATTTATATAATTTTATCCTAATTATTGCAAGTTTCATTCAACTTGGCATTTTGTCTCGTCATAACAAAAAAAAAAATTAAAAAAAAAACCGATAGACAGAAGACAACCGGCAAATGACAGCTACTGAAGAGCAGCACCAGCAGTAGTAGCAATCCTCCCACAATGGCAACATTGTTAACCCAGTCTTGTGGGTTAGTACAACAACAACAAAAGTTCTTGAACATAATAGTTTAGTTATCGTTATTTATAAAATTATATACAGCTGTGGTCATTAAAATAGTCGTGCTCTAACCATTGTTCTTTGATGTTGGGACATATATCCATTTTATCTTCTTTTTAGATCATTTAATTTTTATTTTGTTAAACAAACTCCATTCTCCATTTTGAGAGGGTATTTTTGAAGTGGTATCTTCACTTCATTATATATAATCGGTCATAAAAATACCAGTATAATTATTCGAAAATTTTTAAAAAAGAGTAGGGTAGAAGGGAGAGCATTCGTTACATTTTTTTAAGCGCTGTCGTTACTCAACCAACTTTTTTTTTTTGGGAACAAATCTTTTTCATCTAAAATTTTACACATTTTAACTTTAATTTGTATGTTAAGAACATAAATTATCTTTATTCCTTATATACATTTTTTTAAGATTTCCAGAGTAACTCAAATCGGCTAAACTAAACAAATCTATGGGGTAAATTTTCCAAGTTGATGTTGCACATTTGTCATCTATAAATATAACGCTGCCGTTGGAAAACTTATATTTTGTATTAAATAATCATAGAATTTGAAACTTTAAAAAGAGTTTATTTTCTTCGAATTTGTTATACAAAAACTACGTCTGATCCGTGAAAAACATATAACCATTTAAGAAAATAATATAACGTATACGTCTTTTAAAGTCATACCAATTGTTACTGCTGAAACTACCGCACCTAGTGGCATATGTGCCCCATGATCAGCCGCTTACATTAATACACGAAATGAAAAAGTTATCCCAAATATACTAACTTTATATTTTTCTTTTTTGTAACTCAAAAAACACACATGTCTATACTTGACCACGTCTGAAGTACAAGTGTAAAATTTGGTGTCATGAAAGATAATCAATAACTCCATAAATTATGGAAAGGAACATTTTAATAACTCTTTTAAATACAGAGAAAATCGGGGGTGTCATATATGCCCCAGTGGCCAAACCTCCCCCTTCTACCCTATGCCATTTTATATGAAAGGTGTAAATACTAATAATATACACATTTCCAACCTTTAACTATTTGGACCAAATCCTTGAACAGAGCTGTAAAGAGCCTATTTCATAAACACTCCATATTTTGACAATTTTCTGTTAAATAAATTCGCTCCTGCATCCGTGGCGAATATAGAAATTTCGTGATGGCTTCTGAGTTAAGATCTGCTGACTTTATACTTTATGTTATAACATAAATTTTAAATTACATTGAATTTGGAAGGCGGAATTGTAGATTAAATACATTGACCCCATTGTATCGAGTATATGTCCTTTTGGAATCCCAAAAATTGTGAATTCTAATCTATTTTGTAATGATTGATAAATTCTGCATTAAAAATTTTATATAGCTGTTGAAATTATTCCTTTTATTTACTACTAAACGTAAACACAAAGAAATAAAATGACAACCGAATTGAAAAGTGTATTTGGGTGTTAACAACCAATAAATTCGGTAAGTACAACCATATTCAAATTTGTTTATTTGAATATTTTGGTTGTTGCAACTAAAATGCAGTGGTATTAACCAAATTTTGTTGTGAAAACCAATAATCAGTTGTACCAACCAATTTCAGTTGTAGTAATCGAATTTGAGTCATAGTAACCGAATTTCAGTTGGCAAATGCCTAAATTTTACTCTGTGTGTACCTTCAGCTTGCAGAAACTTACTAACAAAAATTACTTAAAACTATTAAAAATTCCTTCGGATACCTTTAGTGAACTTTGACCGATATTCGAGGTCTGGCTGTGACTAGTCTTGTGTCCTGGAACTTTTACATCTGCATACGACAATTTCAATTTCGTACGGCCCTAGTAGACTGCTCACTTATATAGGCCAATAAATATAGACAATTATAAAACAAATATATATGGTGTGCATAAGTCTTTTATTTAGCATTAGGGCCTTTCTTGATCTTCATTATATTTTAATAGAGAAGATGTCTTTCAATAGTTTATGTAAAAAAAAGTGGGGTTTAATACGCCTTTTAAAATGGCGCGAAAAGACTAAAGTCACTAATACCCCATAGTAATAATGTCGCATTTTTCGTTGACTTCTTATTTGATCAGACTTGATTAAAGTCTATTTAAGTTCATAAATGAAGAAACAATTATAATTTATCATAAACTTACATTATTAAGCACTTGTGCGCTTATTTATGGCTTTTGTGTAGCAGTTTTTTTTTAATCTTTTTTTATTTTGATTTTCGCAAAAGTGCTGACAGCGACCTCTTGCGAATAAAAATAAAATTTATTTTGCTGTTTTCTTTGCATTTGGTAATAGAAAAGAAAAGCATACCATTTTTCATAAGATTAGTAGATAGAAGTACTACTATTTTTATGACCGAATAAATATTTTACTATTTCGAAAAAAATTGCAATTTAAAGAAAAGTAGTGGGCCGATTAATAAATTAATTTGCAGTGCAAATACATACACAGAAAAAATTATCAACCTAAAATATCTAATTAAAGATTTGATTTGAATTTAATTTAATTTGTTTCTAAACAAATATTTAATTGAATCAATTAATATTTTAATTGACTTTTAAATATATAAATACATATTTTATTTTAGACGCAATTATCATATTATTTTTTCATACACTGTATGCAAAAATAGAAAATTTTCAGTATAAAATACCAAATACATTTGAAGTTAACAAACTAAACAAGCACACACACAATCAGACTCAGCAGGGAAAAAACACATACCAACGTATAGATAACACACTTTTTTTGTGAGTATCATATTTTTTTTTAGAAGTTATTTATAACTTTTTTTTTCCTTCTTAATTTTAATAAAAGGCTTAAGTGATAGTATCATTGCCGTGATAGGTGCAAAATCAATTAAAATATTAATTGATTCAATAAATTTTTTAATTGAAACCCGTTTTTAGTTTTTTCTGTGTAACTTCCAAATTACTCTCTTTTGCGGATATAACATTTGTTTTGATACGGTAATAATTCGGGTAGATTTTTTAGCTTTTCCAAATTCAATATGGGTACTACTCTTTTTGTGACCTTAACTGTATTTTTTTTTTTTTTTTTGGTCTAAACAAACACCCCCCTTTTTTTGCGTTGGTTGTTGGTACTTACATATTTGCGCAATGTTTTTCTGTACTTTTTTTTTGTAACTGGCTATAAATGTGATATTTAACAGAAGTTCATTATCAATAAATATTTACTTTCGAGTAGATGACGTAATGAACTTTTTTTATACATAAAAAATGCATGTGTTTGTACTTAAAGGCGTCAAATTTCCAGCAATGTCCATTCGATCCAATGCAATTGAAAGTATTTTTATTAATATCGCAGTTAAACACTCAAGCCCGTATTAATAAAAAAATCTTAATTCAGTTTTCAAATACATTTAAGTTAAAACACATTTTAAAATTTGGTGTTCACATTACTACATCGTAAAATCGATCACAATTAATAAGTCGCACCTCCGATCCATTTTTATCCCCGCATTTATAAAAATGTTAAACAGCGTTTAAAATGTATTTTAGTTAAAACACAAATTTTAGTCTTAAAAGTGTATTCATAAACGAATATTAGCTTTAAATACTTATTTTAAACTTGTGTAAAAGTTAATATGCGTTTATGAATACAGTTTTAAGACTAAAATTTGTGTTTTAACTAAAATATATTTCAAACGCTGTTTAACATTTTTATGAATGCGGGGATAAAAATGGATCGGTGATGCGACTTATCAATTGTGAAATATTCGCGAACTAAACTTTTCGAAATATTCGCAAACTTTACTTTTACAAAAAATCAATTTTTTTCTCAAAAAGTTCTTATTAATTCATATACCTGAATAACTTTTAATATGGTTTTAAAGTATGGACTTTGAGCATTAAAAACCATATCAATTAATTGCGATTGGGTGGGATATCCTTGCAATTAAGGTGAAATCTTTACTTGTTTTTCTTTTTTGTAAATACTAAAAAATCCCTGAATAGTATTTGAAAAATCTTAGCACATAATTTCAATTTATATTCCACTTAAGGGGGGACTAGACATTGGCCGTTTTATGAAATCGAATTTTTTTATAATTTTGTATTTTAGTAAATATTCTTAAGATTCTAAGAAAAAAGATTCATGGAAAAATTCCTACGGGTTCAAAAGTTACAGCCGGTTTAGTGAGAGCGCATTTTTAATTTTCGCGCTACCTACGTACGGCAGCTGGTATATACTTGTTTTACTTGCTACCTGACTTTTGGTGGACTTTTGGCATATGAAGCTTCAAAAGAAGCCCGAATTGCTAAACGATTGCAAAAAACTGTAAGAAACAGCCAACTCAAGATAACGAAGGCATACAGTACAAAGCGGGCATGGCAGATTGAAGTAAACCTTTTTTTCTTTGTTCACAAACTTTAAACGCGTTTATCTCGAAACCATGTTTTTCGTACTGGTTGCGGCACTAGCGGGTTCATTTTTTGACGAAATTTTTTTTTGTATTTTTTAAACTTGATTCGCTATCGTATGACACGAGCTTTTTTTAAATTTTTTTTCCATTTTTTATGAATTTTTAAAGTCATTATTTTTTTTGAAAGAACACACTTTTAAATTTGGAACATCACCAAAAATTGAAAAAAAATTTAAAAAAAGCTCGTGTCATACGATAACCAATTTTGTTAAGATTTAAAAAAGTCATTTTTTTCCATATCGGACAATTTTTGCGACTCCCAGCGCAACAACCACGAGGCCCCGTTTTTTTTCTCTGCCGCCAGTTTGGAGCTCTATAAAACCATGTTGGAGTGAAAAATATATGTTTACGCAAGTTTACAATTGCATGTTATGTCAGGCATAACTTGCTCGTGTAGACCGGGTACTACACAATATTTGTGTTAACCCATACCAGTACTGGTGATGCAAGGATCACGAGTACCCACCCTGCGGGAAATGGACCAATCACTGGTATGGTCACGTGACTAGAACTTTGTGTGTATGAACCTGTCCTAGTTTCGGTTCTGTTATATGAAAGTGACCGGTACTTTTAACATGGGCTTGTCATAGGAGGTGATAATTGCTACCTGAAGAGCACTGTGTGACGTGACGAATAACTTCATCAAGGTAACATATCACCGTACCGACTGAAGTGAGAAATAGGTAGTGTTAAAGTAGGACTATTTTAGGATTCACGTGATTTTTCATTTCACGCAAATTAACACTTTTTTTTGCAACACAATTTTGGTTTCACCAGTTTCATGACTTGCCCCCCAATTATATATCACAGCATTACCAATTTGGATCAATGGCCCTTCCTTTCCAGCAGGGCATGTACTTGATGTACTCTCCATCCTTGCAGCACTAGTTTGGTTAGGTTTTTTAATTTTTTTTACATTTTAATTTTTTCTTTCTGATCGTGACCGCAGCAGCAGCAACAATCATCATCCTAAAAGTTTTTTATAAAGTTAAATTTAATGAATTTACCCTTTTTTGTAAATTAAAAATTAAAAAGAAAGAAAATACCATTTTTATAAAAAGAAAAGATACATTCCTTTGTAAAATAAACTCAAAGGATACAACATAAAGGCGACGTTTTTTTCTAACCCTTGGAGATTGAGACTCCCCCGTCACACCTACTACTGGAGCACCCGCAAGTACGCACCCCAACAATATATTTTTTTGAATTTTTTTTCTTATAATTTGTTTAATTCTCTACAATAATAATAATATTTTGGAAAAATGTTTGTTTTTGACCGAGTTATGAATTTTTAGAAAAAGGTCTGTTTTCTCTGCCGCGAATGTAATGTCCCCCCTTAATTTTAGCGAAAGAACAAACCATCGCTTTCATATCAAAATTTTCCGAAAATTCAATCTGAATTTCAAAATTTTTGACATTTTTTTTAAAAATTAATTTTGTATGCGTTTACTATTTACTTTTTAGACATGCGTCATTTAAAAACGCGATTTTTTAAGAAAACGCACTTCAATTAACTGGAACTTGATTGGTGTTAATCAGAAAACATGTGTTAAACATAATTGAATGTTTTTATCTGAATTTTAATTAATTCGATTTGGCACAGTCTTCAATATTTTGAAGACATGAAAATATATAAAATTTTTATAGTTTAAGCAATTTTTTTCTTAAACTTAAAAGTGAAAGTATGCGAGTTTTTTACTAAATTAAGTACCCTGTGATTTAACGAAATCGTGAAAATTAAAAATTTTAACTTTAAATTGATGCATAGAGAATATTATCGCCTTACCTTAAAAAACGTGTACTATATGAAATTAAAGAACATATACTCAAAGGAAAAGCTTAATCATATTTATGACATGTTTCACAAGTCTTCGTCCAATGTAACGTTGCATAGTATTTATGAAACATTTTATAAAAAACGAAATCTATTTCATCATATTTATGAAATGTTTCACTATATATAAAGCATATTTTCTATAACTAAGGATTTCGTTATTTTTGTGTAAAAAAAATTCATTGAGACCATGATATTTTCATTATAATTGTTGTTGTTTATGAAATGTTTCATAAATATTGATGAAATTGTTACATTGGACGAAATTTGATGAAACTTATTCCTGGTTTTCTCTAGGTGTAGTTGATACTATTTGAATGTTGCAAAAAAGTATTATTTTATAAAAAGTTTATCAAAAAATTTTAATTTCCTTAAAAAAGTTGTTAGCATATATTTCTATAACTATAGCTAACTTTAAAAAGCTAAGGCTTATCTGCGTCCAAAACTCTCGGTCGCAACATCGATTCATCAAATTTTTCAGATTTTGTTGAACTGTGTAATTAATAAATGTTGATCTTTGTTTAAAAAAATCGTACTAATTATAAGAGAATTAAATAAAAAGAAACGAGTTTTATGTATAAAACTTAAATACAATAAGTGGACGTGTCATTATGAACCTTACATAATAAATTAAATATTCGAATATTTTTGAGAACTTTGATATAAAGGACATCGATTCCACAAAACTAGCAGAACCAAATGTTTGTTATTTCCTTAGAAGGATGTTGTTCTTTGATAGCATGCATATAATTCTCTCAGTGTAAAGTCCGCAGATGAATATATGTTGGAAACAAATATTTCTTTATGGATTGACATTTGGAGTGAACCGTGAAAACCCTCAATATCCAACTTTCTTCTTTTTGCTAAATTATTCTGAAACCGTTCTGATACAATATCCAATATTTAGTTTGGATACCCATAATGCCTTCATCGTCGACCCAGAGTAGCCATATTTTTAAATTATTTGAAATAGAGGAGAAAAAATCTCTTCGCGAAAAAGACGTATGAAAACCGAACGATTACGAATATCGGAGAAAGTTCAGACACCGCTTCGATTAAATTAAATAGGCATTGATATGCATCATTTTAAACTTAATCTAACTACAATTGATCAATAAAGCTGAAGTTTTAATGTTACTTAAAGCCCATTTCACAACAAGTCAACAAGTTTTTAGCCATAAACCTTCAATGCATCTTCAAACAAGCTTGAATTTTTATATTAAATTTACTTTTTATTAAATTTACTTTAAAACACAACGAAATTACGAAAAATGGGATAATTTTTGACCCTGCTTATTAACCACTTAACATGAGATTCGGCAGCTAAAAAACACTTCACTGCTCTACAACAAATCCAAAATTCATAAAGATCTGAGGGTCTGTGTCGGGATATATCCCTTGTAAGGATCTTTTTAAAAGTCTTATAATACTTTATATATAATCCTTTGGAAATAAAACTAAAAATAAAAAATATTATTTTCTTATATCAAAAAAAGTACAGCTCTGTTTAGGCCGTATGCGTACAACATTTTGTAAAAACTAAGCGCCGGTAACAAGTTTCATTTGTCACTCTTTTTTGTATTATTATTACTAGTCAAAAATAGTGTTAAAAAAATATAGCTGCCCTAACGAAGTTTGGTACATGAGAGGGTTAATTACTTTTGTTCACGATGTTCAAAAATTAATGGGTGGCCATTACCGTACTTAAAAAAGAGAATATAATGAGTTACCTGGAGTGAAAGAATAAGTGGTTACTCACAATAACGAAATAAGTAGTTACTCTTAGTAAAACAATAAGTAGTTAAGTGGTTACCTAAATGTTACAAAATAAGTGGACATTACTTTTTTTTAAATAAGTTTTTAAAATTCCTACAACTCCTTTGTGTGTTTGCCATGTTTGCCATGTTAATGCCGATTGTTCTGGTATAAAATCAATAGCAATTTAACATTTTAGATTTTTGCATACCTCGAAAAATTTTCTATTTCGTTGTAAGGGATTCACCGAGAATTAATTGCCAAAAGCTGATGTCTGTACCAAGGTTATTACCCCGCCACAAAGCTGCTCGACTTGAATTCGCTAAAAGGAATTTACAAACCAACTGGATAAAGGTAAGTCCATAATCGCTGGTGTTGGTAGGACTGTTTAAAAACAAATTTCTTTTAAATGTGTTTTTTTTTTTCTGTTGAGAAAAAGTTCAATCTTGATAGTCCAGTTGTTTTTAGGAACCATATTTCTTAAAAATAAATTTTGGAGGCGTATCCTTAATAGTATGGCGTGCTTTTTGTTTCGACGGTATGAATGATTTGGCATTTCCAAGCTCGACAATGAATTCTTCTGAGTACATTACAGTATTAATTAATTTTCCAAAAAGACATTGCCTCAGTAAATATAATTGGCAGACGATGGGGAATGCCTATTATCAAAAAATTTAAGAGTATTAGAATGGCCAGCATGTTTTCCGGATCAAACGCCAATTGCGAATATTTGGGGATGTGAAAGCGTTTTTTATCTAAAAAAAGCAGTTATAGATGCGTCGAGGTCTATAACGGAAGAACTTCGAATAAATCTGGTAGACAGTATGTCTGGTCAAATTTTCGATTCGAAAAAGGATATCTCACGCGTTATTAAAACTGCTGCTTTAAAATATTTTTCTTAAATTTTTGTAAATTTTAATATATTAAGATAAGTGTAATTATAGGAATGACAAAATCAAATAGTGTTCCATAACTAATTGATTTTGTCATTCATTTTTACATACACTCAAATAAAAAAGATAGTAAAGTCAGCAAAAAATTTTGCTGAGTCAGCAAAATTTTAGTCAGGAGGGTGCTTGCAAAAAAATTGCTAATGTCAGCAAAATCTGAAAAATCTGAAAATCAGCGAGCTGATTTTAAGCAACAAAATTAGTAGATTCAGAAAAGGTTTGCTAAAACTTAGTAGATTAGAATTTAAAAAACCCTTGCTAAAAATTAATAAAATTTTTGCTGAATATTAGTAGACTGAAAAAAACTCAAAGAATTTGTAAAAAAAACTATACTTTAGTTTATTTATTTGCTGAAAATCATCAAACATATTTTTGTGATTCTGTTTAAAATAATTTGCAATACGCTACAAAATATAAAAATGTTCATAGTCCCAAATTGACGATATGAATTAGTGTAATATCTAAAAACAATAGAAATAATTATATATAACATAAACGAAATTATCTTTGAACTACTTACATCAATTATTATCTAAATGATGCTATATTTTAAAGGAACGCAAATGCCGCAAAAAAATATAGAAACGAAACGAAACAAAATATAACATATACAACCCTTTTTTTGCAATAAGAAAAAGGAAACAGAAAAATCTACCTAAAATGTATGTCTTTATCTTACGCTTTAGTCTGTCTACTTATTGCATATTTGTTTGCAATTTGTCCACACAAGATTATTAATATATATAAACATTAAGTTTACAAACACAAATTTAATCTTAATTAAATTTAATTATTATATTTTGTCTTTTATTTAATTAATAGATTAAGTTGATTTAATCCACAATTTTGTTTTATGTATAAAAAACAGATACAAAAATCTTCCATGGTTGATTTTTTTTATATTATGTCTTACGAGTACTAGAGCTGTACTTTTTAGTATAATTTTCCTCGCCACACTACACCGTGACATGTCGCGACATATAATTCATTCTGCGTATATCTATCTGGTCAGTCTGGTTGATAGCACATCAACACATTTTTTTTAGCAAAATAAATTAGTAAAACATTAGTAAAATATTAGTAAGACATTAGTTCAAAACAGTTAAGTGCTGAATAAGTATAACTAAAATTTTAGTATAAAACATAATTTTAGCAAAAAATTTGCTGAAAAATAGTATACCTGATTTACAAGATGTTTTACTAACTTTTCTACAAACTTATTGTTTTGAGTGTAGTAAAATAAAAAATAAAGAATTGTTTTTTTGTTAAATATTATTAATTTTTCATTGCGGTTAACCACTTCTACTTTTTTTTTTAACCTACGAAATTTAGTGAAATTAATGTATAATTATAGTTTTGTAGTTTTCTATGTACTTACTAGAAGTGAAAAAATAATGAACTTATACATTGGTTTTAATCTGGTGTCATCGCTGGTAGTGAAAAAAGTAATTACATGTCATTGCTATTTCTACACTGGAAGGATAATCCAAATCGTTTATAATTAAATGACCAGTTACTGTAAAACATAAAAATAACCAAAACACATCATTCAATGTAAACAAACCCAAATCTTGTTATTCCTTTTTTTTGTGTTTTTTTTCTACTCCCTTAACAAAAAACATATTCTAATAAAAAATAAACTTTAAGAAATTTACTTCCAAAATTTTGGTATTCTTTCTTGATGCTGCTTTCAAATCTCATGAAATACACTTTTTGCTCTATATATATGTATTAGTGTGGATTGTAAATTTTTGTGGAACGTCGACAGTTGCTATGCCTTTTGCCCATATACACACATTCATGCGGCAACTACACTATGCTAAATTCAAAAAAAAAAAAAAAAAAAAAAAAAAAAAAAAAAAATACAAATTTCTATACAGGAGAATTAATGTCTGGAATTCAATACAGTCAGTCATTCGAGTCCATAATAAATAACAAAACATACATCATCATATATAAACATAAAGTGTTGATATTTTCATATTTTAAGGAAAAAATAATCCAAAAAAAAAAAAAAAATGTTCTTGTCAACATTGTATATTTTGATTATTTAGTATGTGCGTTTAGATTTTGGCTGCCCGAAAGTTTCGTATTTCTAAAAACTCCCAATCAATACAGTTTGCCTTAAGTGTTGTATATTTTACATGAGAATTTTAAATTTTATTAGATATTTTTTTAATATTAAACGAATTCACAAGGTGTCCTAAGTGTTTTATATGCTGTATTGTAAAAATAGAGATGGCAAAATTTTATTTTCAATTTAACGAAGATTTTGGATTTTTTGGGTAGGGTTTTCTCACTGTTAGCACACTATGCAGAGAAAAAATGTGGTTGCAATATGATTGCGGCCACAAAACTATGTTTGCTATAGCCATAAATGGTTGTTTCAATTAAATTATTATTGTATCAATCATATTTCACCAATAATATGGTTGCTTTAATCATGTTCTAGTAAAAATCTCTATATTTTTCT
This sequence comes from Delia radicum, assembly GCA_021234595.1. NCBI lineage: Eukaryota > Metazoa > Arthropoda > Insecta > Diptera > Anthomyiidae > Delia > Delia radicum. Next base: position 252,912,694 of record CM037851.1, read on the forward strand.
GTTATCATATTATTCTGTTGTCTACAATCATAATATAGTTTTAATTATCATATTCCTCTCTCTAACTACAGCCATATTATTTTCTCCGGTCAGGTTTAATTTCGTGAATTGGTGTGATTCAAGTGAATCACGTGTGAGCAAAATCTAAATTTACTCACATGAGCGTGGGTGAGTGTGAGTTAGTAAAAAATTCTCGTGAGTGATTGTGTGTGAGTGAAATTTTTGCTGCAAAAATGGTTTGATATTATGTTATGTATTGTGAAATTGTATTTTTAACAATATTTCTATGCGTGCTTTATGCTGTAATCACATGTATAGCTGACAAAATATTTCACAAAGTTTATTCTTCAGCGCAAAGACAATGTGACTACTTAAATTATTGTAGACCTACATTTATTTAAATGTGTAAATTATGAAATAAATATATTATTAAAAAACATGCATATCTTTTTAATCCAGCTTCAACAGAATGCTGGGAGAATTCTGTAAGGCTCATATTATGATAAATCATAAAAATTTCCAGAACCATAATATGATACTATTGGGATCTATTTGGAACCATAATATGGTAATCTAATTATCATAGTATAATACAGAAGCAGAACAATTGTTAAAGAAGCTTTTTTTATATTTAGTATTTATTTTACAATAATTTCAGTGGTCAACAAAAAAAAACATTGGCAATGAATTGGCTGATACCACTATGCCAACGTTGGGAAAAAGTGTTCTCCAAGTGCTATCCAGTCAGAAACTACCAACGGCTCTAAAGTCTAACCACTGGTAAATACTATGGTGCTTTGTTTACTCGGAACCTTGTAGTCGGAAGGTTTCGAGTTCGAGACCGGTTTTAGGCCAACATTTTTCTTTGTCATTATTTTATACTTTTAATATTTTTTTTTTTTTATAAAATTAATTCTTTTGTTTCTGGAAATGCTCTTTTAAGACCAACTTTTATTGTTTTCATAACGTTGAGAAGTTGTTGCCATCAAACCTTATGCCAGTACTGACATGTTTGAGAAGCCAACTGTTACCCAGCAGTTATTATTTACTTATGTTTTCAGCTAACAAGTATTATCTGTCCCTGTAGCTCAGCGGTTAGAGCTGTCGACTGCGAATCTGGCGGCAAAAGTTCAAATCCCGTCGGGACCTAAAAAATTATACATGAACTTTTTTTTATTTTATTTTGGGAAACAAATTTTTGGATTACCTATTTTATGGTTTTACCAACATTTTGCCAACGTTGGGAATTTTGTTTCCCCAGTGCTTGTCCGACACTTTTTGAACAGACTGACCTTTTGTCTAATGATGTTAACATTTTGGAATAGGTAAAGCACTTGTACCACTTGCTAAAGTGCCTTGTTTTTTTCTGACTGGGTCGTTACCTCAAATATGATTTTTTTTGCGTGTAGTACATGAACCATAGGTACAAATAAATACTGTATCATGTTGTATATTATTTAAAATAAAATATTTTTTTTTTTTATTAATTAATAGATATTATTCTGATAGATATTATGTCGTAGACCACGAATGTGAACCCCTAATTTTTGTTATTAGCTCTACTATTCAAGATATTCATTAATTTAACTTTTACCAAAAATCTAGTTTTTTCTTTAACATTTTAAATTTTTTCGTATGCCTGAATAAAGTACGAATTATTTTTAATATCAATGAATTCGGATTGGTTTTTTCCGATTAGGCCGATTGTTTGGTGGATGATTATTAAATTCATTGCTTAACTATGGACTTTGGTTTTTTCCGATTAGGCCGATTGTTTGGTGGATGATTATTAAATTCATTGCTTAACTATGGACTTATCTTTAAATTTGACACTCAAAATAAAGCCAATAAACATTTTTACATTTGTAAAATTTGTCCATAATGCTTTAAAATACCGAATACCGACAAAAAATAATTTTCTGGCCGGATTCTTCGGTCGTACACTAGATAAAATGTTAATAGTTTTTCTTTCAATGAAATGTTTTATAAAATTGTATAAAACAACTGTATCGTAAAAATATTGTTAAGGTCATGCATTTCGGAATTAGACACGGACCTGGCACAATTTTTTATCTAAGTGCATTAATACTCTAATACTAGAGTTGAAAATTTGTCCAATATTCCATCATTCTCATCTCATTTTGTTGTCGAGATACAGGCAATTTTTATACAAAAAAATAATAATTACCCAGTGTAAAAAAGTATTACCATATAAGTGGTTATATAAGTAAGCTTAATTTTTGTATTGAAATATTCGTAAAATGAACTACTTATTAGAATGGCCTTATTATTTGTGATAAAGAAAGGCAGAGAATAAACTGGTGTCATTACTGGTAGTGAGAAAAGTAATGACATCTCATTACCGTTTCTACACTGGGCAATGAAGAGGTTATGAATCATGTTTCATTAATTTTTATAACCAACTTTAATCAATTTATGAAAACTTCAAAAATATGACAATTTATCTTAGATTTTAGTCCAATCAATCACTTTTAAAAATAATATGAAGCTTTTTTCCCCAAGTGTATGGCATATTGGTACGATGGAGTCATATTCTCAAGGTTACATATTTTTTAGGTTTCTTCAAACATGATTCTTATGAAAACACTCTTTTAGTTTTCAGATGTGAAAAATTAATTTTATACTTTATGATATATTATTTTAAATAGATTTTGCATTCAAAATGGAATCACATCAGTATGAAGTTTATTATTGATTTCACATATTATTGTCTACCTCCCTAATCTCACACCCTCTCCATGAGTCCAACTCTTCTTTTTCTTGTTCTTCTTCGGTTTTATTAAGTACTTTAAACGATAAGTACCAACAAACATTAGCAAACATTATCTCTTTTGGAACACACATGCATGCACCTAAATAACACAAAATCCCACATATTTGTTTTGTATTCTACTTTTGCCTTCCATCCATAGCAATTTAACTTTATACTGAGTAACCAATTTCAAATTCTGTTTTAGTTTATTGTTGGTTTTTAAGATACGACGAATAAGCAAATGAAAAGATACAAACAAAGAAATATGTTTGCTGGTTATTTTTTTTTTTTAATTTTCTCTGCTTATCATAAAGCTTTTTTTTTTTGCAAAAACTTAAAATTGTTGTGCAAAAACGGTCCCTTCTCCTACGATCCACATTTTTATTATGATTAGGCTCTCTTGAGGTGAATAACATCCACAAGCGACACGAGTTTTTTTTTTTTTTGCTGTAGTTTAACTCACACAAACAATCCATTGTGCTGTTGATGATCGTGTGCTCTAGAAAAAATATTAAAGCAAACAAAAAAAAAAGTTTGCAAAAAAAAGCTTTTTTTTTGCGATGGTTTAATTATTCCAAATGCTGGAATGTTAGCTACACTAAAATGAGTGTAGAATTATTTTTGTAATGTCTGCTTTAGTGTGCAAATTCTTATGAGGGTAATATACTTCTCCCCTTGCTCTTAGGCCACCCTTTTTTCAAATTTTTGCAAATAACCCTCACGAGACTAACGCGCGCTTATCTTCTCTGCTTTAATAAAAATAACAGGAAAACCAATAACAAAAATTTGCAAATATTTTAATAGAGTGAGAAAGAGAGCAAAACAGAATAGTCGAGTTATTGAGAGAGAGAGAAAGAGCTGTTGTATTTTTAGTATCTGTGTGTGCATTTACTAAAGTTCAGTGTGCACAATTAAGTGCATGCTTGTTTATGACATGTTGTACAATTGTTAGTGTTATTTGTTTGCATTGGTATTTGTGTGCTGATTCTCGCTGAGTATAAGTTTTTTTTGAGTTTGTGGATTGAAATATTTTGCATGTTTGTTTTATTATTTTTTTTTTTTCTATACGGTTTGGTTGGTTTCAGTGCTGAGTTTGGTCTGTGGTCTGTGTGCTTTTGCAACGTTTTGCCAATTTGTGTTGTTCGACGATAGTGACGACGTGAAGACCGAGACTGTGTGTGCTTTAGCAGACGAGTGTTGAAACCGGTGACGTAGCGTCCGCCATATTACACCGCGGCACTATATATTATATATAGAAGAAAAAAAAATTATTGCTTTTTTTTGGATTTGTTTTTTTAATTAAAATTCTCAACCACAAAAGAAAGAAAAATTTTTAATACAAAATATCTTCATCTAACAAATTTGCAATATTTTTAAGTGATTTTTGTTTAAAATATAAAAAAAAAGTTATCAAATAATTGTGTTTAATAAAAAGCAAAAAAAAAGGAAAAATATTTAAATAAAATTTTTTTTGCCTGTGATCTCAAATTTTATTATTTTGTATATAAAAAAAAGAAAAGGAGATAAAAAGTAGCTGCGTTAAAAGTAATATTTAAAAAAAAAATCTACAGCATAATATAAAAATTTGTATATAAAAAAGTAAATTTGACAAAAAAAAAAGAAAAATTATACAAAAAAAAGGTAATTGTTCAAAAAAAAAAAAAAACAATAAAAAATTATTATAAAATTAAATTATAAATAATAAACATCTCTATTTTACAACAAATATGATAAAAATAATTTTTAAAAATTCTTTAGCTAAACTTTTTTTTTTTTCTTAAAATTTATATAAAATAAAAAATTTGTTCGTCTAAAAAAAAAAAAAAAAATTGCAAATTTTTATGCATAAAAAAAGCCACCAAACCACACACATCAAGTGTTTCAAATTTTATAGTGGTATTAGTAGGCGTCAATGTTTAGGAGAGTATCTGTGTGTGTTAGTGCATACAAAAAAATGTCGTCTGTGTTTAATAATTGAGAGTTTAACACTATGAATGTGTGCGTATGAGTAATATGTGCATGAATGTATGTGTGCATGTGTGAGTATATGCAAGCAGCAGACAATTGTTTGTGTTCGTGTGCAATTAAGTGCAAAATGAAATAAGAACCGAATATATAAGAAAAAAAATAAAAAAGTATAATAAAGCAGCAAATCAAGAAAAAAACGTTAAAATAAATTCATTAAAATCAAAAGAAGAATCAGAAAAATAATCATTCGTTCTTTATAAAATTATATTTATTCAGCTCCACTTTGAAATGTGATTGCATATAAAACAGTGTTGACAACTAAAAAAACTTTAGCACAATATTAAAACTGAAAAAATCTTAAATTTTTTTTAAAAGACCGTTTCGAAAGGCAAGTGTATCTCAAAAACTCTAATTTTGTACCTTTATCTGAATGAAATCTTAAAATTGTGTTTTTAAAAGGACACTAAAATTAAGGATAAAAAAGTTTGTTTAAAATCACAGGAATAAAAAACAAAGAAGAAATTTTTTTGTGAGAAGGGACATCAAAAAATTGTAAGATCCGACACACATTATCACTGATTACTTTTTTTGTGATCAACTTATCTAAGAGTCGACAGATTATGTGCATTAATAGAATTATTAGATTGTTTTCAAATGGACTTTGAAGAAGAAAGTGAGGGTAAAAAAAGTAAAACTTTTGCAAAAAATTCTTTAATTTATCGCAAAAAAAAATGCTTAATTGTCTAGAACGCAGCACAATCAAATTATATTAAGAATCTGTTTAAAATATTGAGGAAGGCTACAAAACAAGTTCCCAATATGAAATTTTTTTTTATGAAATAGTCTGCTTTTAACTCTATTACTCACATTTTGTTCAGATTCCATTTGTAATCAAAGTTATGATTTAATAAATATTTTCCGTGCATAATCTGACGACTTTTTAAAAGAATTTTTGATACAAAAAAAAAGTTCAGCGTCGTATACAATAGCAGTTGTAAAGCCAGTTTTTTTTGCAGCAACTTTACCAGGGTTTTTTTTATAAAATGTTTTAAAAAACAAAACGGAATGTCAAAAATTTTAAAGTTACTGATAGAAAAAAGAAGGTGTCATAAATTCTTAATCGATCTCACGATTAATACTTTTTAATTTGCCACTGAACCGTGTATTAAATCAGGTGCTCCAAAAACTTTATGTGTGTGTCATAAAAACATTGACTTTCTTCGGTTAAAACGTTCAAAATTTACGAAAAACACGTTTTTTCAACTGAGATCCCAATTGAATCACAAACTTGTAATAATAGGGGTAGTATTAAAAATTGGTCTGGTAGTTAAAATTTTTGATCAAAATTCAAAGACTTTCTAAAATATTAGGATTTTTAAAGAAAAGCTTGCAATATTTTGTAGAATTTTTCTCTTGGGAAGTTCCATAAGTTTTAATACAAATTTCAATATAATATCTGAGAAAACTATAAAACAACACAATTTTTGATTGCAATTAAATTTTTGAAAAAATCTTAAATTTAAAATTTAAACACAAAAAAGGTGTCAAAAATCGATAAAATGTAACATTAAGGTATTTCAAACATATTTTGTGTACTAAAGCTTTATCTTTGAATACCTTAAAAAAAAGTTTTAAAAAAAATCTAAAAATAATTTTCATATAACACAGTTAATTAAATACTAAAAATGCATCGGATATGCGACTTATCAATTATGATATATTTGAGCACGTAGATCACAAATATGAACACCAAATTTTAATATTAGCTCTGGTTTTTGAAATAATTACGAATTTAGCTTTTACCAAAAATCAAGTTTTTGCTTTAAAATTTCTTATTAATTCATATACCTAAATATATGTACTTCGAATAACTTTTAATATGGTTTTAAAGTATGGACCTTGATCATTTAAAACCATATCAATTAATTGCAATTGGGTGAAGGATGTAGGATACCCGTGCAATTAAAGTGGTGAAACTGCACATATTTTTATTTTTGTGCATATTATAAAAACCCTTAATTGAATTTAAAAAATTTTAGCATAAGGTGTTAATTTATTTCGCCAAAAATATCCAGAAATTGTATATCAAAATTTTCAGAAAATTCAATCAGAAATGCAACTTTTCTAACTTTTTTATTAAAATTAATTTTGTATGTATTTACGAACTACTATGGAGAAAATTAAAAAAAAAAAAAACATTTTTAACAAGCATACTTTAAAATCATAATTTTTTAAGAAAACGCTCTTCAATTACCTAGACCTTGGTCGGTATTGATTGAAAACCATGTGGTAGGCTAGTATGCTGAATTTTATTGGTTAGGAATTTTCTGAATTTTATTGGTAAGGATTTGTCCCTGAATCCATATTTTTGAGGCATAAAAATATATTGATTTTTTTTAGTTTAAGCAATTTTTTCTTTAAACGAAAAGAGAAAGTGCGCAATTTTGTTCATAAATTAAGTAACCCATGATGTTTATTAAAGACACATATTAAAATTTTGGATCTTCTTTTTGTGGTAGATGTTTTATTAGCGAAATTGTGAAAAAGTGGAAATTTAAATACATGCATCTTTCGAAGCGTATAATATATCAAATTAAAAGGCATAGTTCGTCACACTATTTGAATGTTGCAAAAACGTAGAATTATTATTTTTATTTTTTGCAAAAACTTTATCAAAAAATTTTAATTTTGAACAAAAAGTTTTTTTTGCAAATATTTCTTTAACTATATCTAACTTTGAAATTCTAAGGACATACCTGCGGGTGGGGTAATTTTTACCCGACTTTTTAAGAGAGATTGATTGATTGATTTGAGATTGGGCCGCTAAAAAATACGTGCCCCTTATTTTATTTTTTCTTTATCACATATCCAAATTTCATTAAGATCGGAGAGAACCTATCGGGAGACTTCCCTTGTAAGAGAGAAGTTTCTTCGCAAATGAACTAAATTTTCCCTAAAATTAATAAAAAGCTTCATACTCTTTATGAAATTAGTTTTTGTTTATGAAACGTCTTTATTAAGTGAATGAAACTTTTAATAAACAAAACATATTTCGCATAAAATTTGATGAAAACTTGCATTAGTTTAATAAAAACTTCATTGATTCTACACCACAACTCATTAATATCATGAAGAGAATTCTCTCAGTGCTTTAAGGCAGGTTCGGATTCAGAAAAGGCTTTTAGAGAGGAAAGTTAGAGTATTTTAACTAACATTCCTATTTTTTTTTTTTTTTTATTTAAAATTTTAATTTTTGAGTTATCCCTTATATCCGCAATAGGTTTAACGAGTGACAGCAAGCAAGAGCTATATCTACGCTAGGATGTTTCAACATAAAAATTATTAAAAATTCTTCTGATCGCTTTAAAGCACTTTTGACATATTTGTTAATAATGTATTTTTTTAAGTTTAATTTTAAATGGAACTTTTGCATTGAGTGTATCAAACTTTAAATAAATACATTTTTTTTTAAATTTTATAAAAACATTTTTTATCTTAATGAAAAAAGTTTCAATTGGCGAATTTCCGTACAATTTCATTGTTTTTATGCAAAATTACATAAATATCCTAAAGATAATTCTATCAGCGTGCAGAAATATCTGTTAGAACTAGGTGAAGTAAAATAATTATCAACAATGTTGAAAATCTTTTTTCGTAAGATTTCAACTAATAAAATTGATAAAATTTCTCATTAAATAATTAAATTGAATATGTTATTGTGAAAACTTCATAAGCCACATTTTATTTTTAGTTTGTTTTCAACTTTTAAAAGTTGAAAAAAATGCAACTAGGTCTTGCAATAAGGGATTAAGCTATGAACATACGGTTGTCAGATCTTACAATATTGTAAGATCTGGCAATGTACTGTGACAATGAAACATGTTTAGCAAAAGGTAAGTTGTCAGTTCAGACGATTGTAAGAAAACCTTTCAATTTCATTGTCAGACAATAAATTTATCTGCCAACGAAAATTGTCAGTTCACACGGTTGTCAGATTCTTGTATGGCAAAAATTGCCAGATCTGTTGTTAGACATTGCTAGAACTGTCAAAGCATTTGAAAGAAATTATTAATTGTCAATTGTGTGTTTATTTAAATTGAAAAAGTAATAATATTAATTGTCATGGAACAAAAAAAGCAAATGCAACTAGTTTAGCTGCATATGTATCAGAAAGTAGCGAGGATGAAGACAAAATATTTTTGCAAATTGCAGTTGAAAGAGGTGCGGAGATTTTTGCGGTAGAATCTTTGTTTGGGTGTTGGTTTTTTCCCGGCTTTAGAGCCTGTTGGCGACTGGGAGCCTCTTGGTGACTGGGTACGAAACATCAAGTCAGTTGGCTCATAGCTGCAATATTATTTATTAATGGAAATGTAGCCATCCATTTTTTTATTTAATTTGATTTCCTACTTTGTTTCACTTTTGATTTTTAATATTATTAATATGAACTTTTGTTTTTTTTCTTTTTATTATTTATGGACAGTGTCACCAATAGAAACATTTCTGCCAATAAAAAATTGTTTACAATGGGTTGCAATTATCTGACAATGGCAACGTAGGGTGTTCACACGAATGTCAGATGTCTGACAATATTATTGTCTTACAATGTACAGACAATCCTTTTTCTGACAATGTTGCAAGACAAAAGTTGTAAGTTCACACTGTTGTTAGACATTTTCTGAACATTTTTCTGACAATATTGTAAGATCTGGCAACCGTCTGTACATAGCTTTAAAGCAAGACTTCTGTAAAATATCAGTAAATGGATGCCTAGAAAACAGCGAAACCCCATAAAACAGTAAATATGGATTATCAAGTTTTTACAATAAGCCCATTTAATTGAATTTTTTTTTTTTTAATTTTAAGCATTATAAAACGCCATAATAGTTTTTAAAACCATTTTTGTATAGAAATTAAATTACATCTATTTAATGAAAAGTTTCACTGTTTTAATTGAAACAAAACTTTATCGATTTTATGCAAAGTCATTAATTTAGTGTAGTTATCATATAAATACTGCAGCTGAAATGCTCTTTTGAACTACTTTAACGTTTTTGTAGGCTTTATACAAGTTGGCATCACTACGCTTTGGCAAAAAAAAAACTCTTACTCAATAAAAGTGCAGACAAATTTCAAAATTTTAGTTTGTCTTTTATAAAAATATAACTAAAAAAAATTACACATTTTTTATTTATTACAAAAGTGGCTTTAATAAATTAATAAAATTTGCTTCTTTTCAAAATTTGTAGTGTAATTTATTTGATTTTTATACTATTCTCCTAACTGCAGTTAACGTCAACTTAATTTTTTCTGTTTTTTTTGCTCTTGTGTTATTTGCCAGTCTTTCTTTACTCACTTTATAAATTCCCCTTTCGTGCAGTTCATGTTCCTCCAACTGTTTGTTGCTGTTAGTTCTCACAGTGGGGAGCCTTTGTTCTTTCTTCCTCTTTTTTTTGCTTTCTGCTTCATTTTTTTTATGAGATATTAAAATAAATACAATCATCGTGTATGTTGGTTTAAATTTTTTTTGGTCCACCATTTTGTTATAAATTCACAATTTTTATTTTATTTTTTTTCATCTCAATTCTCAGTTTCTTTGTATTGCGATTTTTTTATTTACTTTTGATTTCCCTTTGTAATTTTTGTTGGTGTATTTGAATAATAATTGAAATTGAAAAATTGCATTTACATACTTCTAAAATAATACTGCCATGTTTATTATACTTTATCTTTATCTTATTTCCCTTTAACTCTTTCCTTCTTTATTTATGTAGTTTCTTTTGACCGGTTGTGTTTATTTAATAATGATTGGTTTTTCTTTTGTTAGTTTGATAAAAGATTTTTTTTTAAGAAAATTTTAAGTTTATTGTTCAAATTGTGGAAATGATCAAAGAATGCTATAGTTTGTGTATTTTTAATTAATTAGTTTTTTTTTTGAGCAATGTTAGAATTTTACCAACAGATTCGTCAAAATTGTAGACACACATACTACAAACGCATCTTTTTTGAATGGCTTTAGTACGTGTGCAAACTTTTTCAAGTTATTGTGGTTTTAATTTGTATAATTGTTTAAATGAGCTATATTAAAAGTTTTCGACACCTGTTGAAACCATGGTTGACAAACACTACCTTTTCAGAATAACGGTAGTTACTTACCACGCCCACGTCATTATTTATTTATTTTATTTATTTATTTCGTCTATGGATACAAAAATCCTTACAGACTAGCAACATTATGACAATATTAAAAAAACTTAAAATATATTATTTAATACAGTTTTAAATTGATAGTGGTTAACACTGATATCTAATTGATTACAATATTTATTAAACAATCTCAAAACTCTAGTAAGAGGTTCATTTAACGCATAATTAGTTCTATGTACATCAATATAAAAGAACTTATCTCTAACTCTTAACGATCTAGAAGCAACATATAATTTGATTAAATGCAATAATTCTGGGCAATCAACTACACCACAAATAATACCATGTAAAAAATTTAAGGCAAAAATGGTCCTACGTGTTTCCGAAGTTTTAATGAAAATAAATTCACATTTATCCTCATATAATGGAACAGAAAATGTAGGATCAAAAGGAGATTGATTAACATTAACATTTAGGAATGGGAGAGCAAATTTTACAAATTTAATTTGAATTTTCTCAATACGATTAATATGGATATCCGCTACAGGACTCCAAATAAATGATGCATATTCTAGCCTAGATCTTACAAAAGAACAAAACAGAACTTTTTTTGTGGAACAATCAAAAAGATTACCAGAATTACGACGTATAAATGCTAATAATGAATAAGCTTTAGGTATAATGAAGTTCAAATGGCTACAAAACGATAATTTGATCCAATATTTCATCAACAGATGAGATAATATGACCTTTAATACTATATTGCGAATGTAAAGTATGAAGGCATCGATGATATTTCATATAAAAACATTTCGCAATATTAAAAGACAAACCATTACGGTCAGACCATAAAACGACTCTAGACAAACCCTCCTGAAGGTCAGAAATGTCTCTAAAGGAAGAAATTGATTTAAAAATCTTGAGATCATCAGCATACATGAGGTGCTGAGAATTTTTGAAACAATGAGAGATGTCATTAATAAAAATATTAAACAATAAAGGACCTAAGATACTGCCCTGAGGAATACCAGAGGTGGGAGTAAAAAAATTTGAGTAAACTCCATCCACAGAAACTGCAGCATATCTTCCAGTCAAATAAAATCTAAACCAACTTAGCATACTAGAATGAAAACCAATCCTCGATAACTTAAGTAACAGTAGTTCATGTGGAACCCTGTCAAATGCCTTTGCAAAATCCAAATAAATTGAATCTACTTGAAACCCTTTTTCAAAGCAAGAAACACAGAAATTGGTGAAAACTTTACATTACAGACATTACAGATATGAAAGTTTTAAAAGTATGATTCCAATAGTGGCATGTGTCTTCTGGTATTACAGGGTTTATTTCAAAATGTGACCTATTAAATTTTGTTTAAACAACAAAATAACGTTATAAATCGTCGTTTCGTTATTATAGCGTTATTTTGACTTTAGTTCAAGATATTTCAAAATCAAACAAGTAAAATAGAAAACTAAAACCGGTTACATAAGAAGAAACACGTCTTTAGTGGAATAGCTTTTTTAAAATTTTCATTTCGGTCTTAGTGTTGCTGTGGTAGCCAACTAGCGTTATTATGAAAAACTACTAAATGTTAGCCCTGGTTGAAACTGATTACAAATGACTCTTACTTGTCAAGGTTTTTTGAATAGAGAGAAACTATGAACTGGGTAAGGTAGACTATACTCAAAAACTAGGACATGTTAAGTTTCAAGTTGAAAAGTCTTCACCTAAAGAATCGATGGGCATTAATAAGTCGAAAATTAAAAAAAGACAAAATACTTGAAACTTACAAGAGTTTTCTTATTATTATTTTTGCTCATAGTTTTTAGCTTTCAGATCCAAACCAATATAAAATGGAGTCACTAGACTTGGGAGATACGTACATTTAATAATAAAGTAGTTTCCATATCGCTGCATGAATGGAAAGTTGTATGGTGGTTTACAATTCGAAACCAAAATTTTACGATTTTTAAGCTTTCGCATTTCTTTTCATAGGTGTGGTTTTGCGCCGTTTAATGGAATTAAGTTTAAAGAATGGCATTTAAAAAACCAAGTCGATGTCAGCGTAAATAACGGGATGCAACTATCACAATATGCGTCTGACATTCATAATTATATTTGAAATTGGTTAGCTTATTGCGTGAACTGATTTTTTATGTAAACATCACCGCCTTAAATTTTCAAATGCAAACAATTTATGTACTTTTTAAAAATTTTGCGAAATTTAATTATTTTTTTATATTCTTTTATTTTTTAACATGGCTTGGCTTTTTAATACTTTTTCTGAAATAAGTTTTTTTTAATGAAACTTCTTCATTGAGTGTATGAAACTTTTAATTAATAAAATGATATTTTTCATACAATTTTATGAAATAATGTTATATAAAAATTCATTAATATCTTGCAGACAATTGTCTCAGTTAAAATTTTAATATAAAACATTTTACTAATTTTTCTTCTAACTTTTTTGTTTGAGTGTACGTTAATTGTATTTATATAAAAATGTAATTGGTTAGTTAAATTTTAATAAAAATGTGGAAATAAAACTTTTTATTAAAACTATATATAACTTTTTTATAGAACTTGATGGAAAAAAATGAATTTATTAACCCTCTAACTGGCTATCCCGCCTTCTAGTGAGGTACACACAGAAAAATTAAGTGCCAACCTAATTGAAAATTGTATTTTGGTGGCTACAACCAATAAATTCGGTTAGTACAGCCATATTCAAATCTAATTTTATATTTAGTTGGGAACACCATTATACAGGTGTACCAACCAATTTCAGTCGTAGTAACCGAATTTCAATTGGCAAATTGAAAAATTGTTCTCAGTGGGTATTAGGCTGCTTCTTATTTTTAAAAACGTCCAATTTTTAATTTTCAAAAAAGTTAGTACTTTTGATAAAAAAATATTTTCAAAATATATTTTTGGAGAAAGAAACTAATTGTAACTTATTTTATTTGATCCCAAATACTCAGTTCCCAAAAATAAATATTTAGCGCATCGTTAACCCATGTTTCCGTAGGTCAATGTGCATTTACATAATTAACAATTAAATGCAATTGTTCACATATTTGAATGAATTTTAAAATAAAATTTGAAAATAGGTTTTAAACATTTAATGTAATGAAAGTGTTTGTTAAAATAACTTTTGCAAATATAAACTTTTTTTTTGGCTGAATTTTGGTACACATCCGTTTTTAATCTATTTCCACAGTATACTAGAACATGAACTCATATGTCATCAGTTTTCGCTATGCTGTCATATAAATTTTGGGCATAGCACGCGTTTTTCAAATGAAGCTTACTTTCTTTTTTACACGAAATAATTGATCAGATTTGCCTTTTTGCTTATGCTCAAAAATGCTTTTATCGATTGTGAAATTGTGCAAAAATAGTAAAATTTAGTAAAAACTGACAAAAACGTGCATTTACTTGTTAATGCTGCGCATTTATTGACCAAATTTGATACACGAATGTAAATAGAGGTCTTTTATGTATTTAAAAACTAAGATACTATATTTGATATTTAAAATTTTATGAATAAAAAACTGCATTAAAACAGGCACGCCTTTAATGCAAATATGTGAAAAATCTTTCCCATACATTAAAAAACTGGCTACGCCATTAAAATCAGCGTGGCCGAAATATTTAGGATCAATGTTCGGTACTCTTGTTTTCGATTTTAGGGCTCAATTTTGAAGCGCAGTGTAATTTATAATCATTTTCATTGATTAGTTTTTGAGAATTATTCTAAACATATTTTGTTCCATATCGCCTAAAGTAGGCAACAAAGAAAGAATTAATAAAAGAACATATTGTTCATTTTTCGTGCGAAACCTGTGTTAAAAATGTCATTGCAAATATCATACACCGGTTAAAGGGGTTTAACAGCACCCAGCCAGAAATTGCCAATGGTCTGAAAAATCAAGCACTGGCAGAGCACTGTTTGCCAATGGTCCAACAAATAAAGTACTGGCAAAGCATTGATTTACAACGCTCTGCCAACGTTAGTAAAAAGTGCTTTGCCAGTACTTAATTAACAAAATTTACAACAGTAAAAATAATAAAAGCACTGGCACAGCCCTGGCTTAGAACGCTTTCCCAACATTGGCAAAAAGTGCATTGCCAGTACTTATTTATAAAATTAACAAACGTTAGCATAATAAAAGTTCGATTTACTATCGATTTACTCGATTTACAATCGTTTATAAAAACGAAATTTAATGCATGTACTTGTTATTTAATAAGTTAGCAGGTTTTAATAAAAATAACAATTAAATAGTATTTTTGAAATATATTTTACATACTTTATTGCTATTATTTATGTAAAAGAGTTATGTCAACTGTTTCATTATTTACAGTAGTAAGAATACACTTAAATTCTACCATATTTATGCTTATTTCAATATTATTTTCAATCATCTTTTGATGATACTGGATAATTAAATGAATCGCTAACTTCATTAAAAATATTGCCTTTTAAATGAATTAAACTTTGTATTTAGAACGTTTTGTGCTAAAAATTTCGTTTACAATCATAATGTTGCCATTTTCGAGTAAACAAACATTGTCAGGATGAATTGATGTAATCTGGAAATCAGAAATGTTAACATACGAAAAAACTACTCACGATTCCAAGTAGCTTGAATATTTCCCAAAGAATATTTCATAATAAGTTTGATATAATTTTTATTAAAAAATAAAAACAATTTTTTTTTCCGACCTTTAATTGTGCAATGAAAATGAAAATTATTCAAGTTCGGGGCCATACTCTATATTTCTTTATTAGGATATTGCCCTAACAAATAATCTATAGAGTTTTTTGTTTTCAAATTTATTATCATTATTAATTATTTTATCATTAAAAAGCACTTAATTGGTTGTTATACTAATGCTTTGCCAACTTTTTAAAATTATAGTTTTGGTACTGGCAAAGCGCTCATTGCCAGTGCTTTGCCAACGTTTAAAAAAAGGAACGGCCAAGCCCTGCCCGGTGTTATCATTTTGGGGTTGGCAAAGCACTTAAATCTTCAGAAATCCAACGCTCTGCCAACGCTCATACCACCCTTGAAAGCACTGGGCCAATGCTTTGCCGTTCGTATTTTTCTGGCTGGGCAGTTTCATTAAAATTAGAAAGTAATTCACTGTAATGTAAAAAGATAATCATTCACTTTGTTACAAAAAGTTTTGTTAATTCGCATGAAATGTTCAATAATTGTATTAGGTACAAGTTTTTCTCAGTGTAAGTATATTATTTTTAGATTTTGTCCATTTCTTGATACATTTTGACATTTTATTCTTTTAATAATGAAAATTTTTTTTCCTAATTTTCATTGTTTTTCATGGCGCTATAATAGAAATACAATTTATATTTTGACACTTTTTTTTATTTGTTATTTTGCATAATAAATATTCTAGTCATTTTTTAACCATTTCTATTATTCATAAATCCCTTGTCATTTTTTTTTTCAGTATTTGTTTGAATTACATTTTTCAATTTTCGCCTGTAGTAATACATTCATTTCATGCTGTCATCATAAATTTTTAAAATTATGAATGTAATACTTTTTGAAATGCACCTTTTGTATTAAATGACGAGTAGAGTATCCACGAGTACTACTTTATAAAGTAGATACAGTTGCTACTCTACTCTAATGCACTTGACATCACAAATACAAACAATTCTATATTTGTCTATATGAAAAAATGAATTTTTTTTTTTTTTTTTTTGTAAAAATTTGCACATTCTTAACAACACATTCATATTCATTTCAAATACCCTCTAGCTTGATACTACTTCTACTACTACTAACTACGAATATAACAAACTACTACTCTGACTCTGACTATGCTATTCAATTTCTATATTCTATTCTTCTATTTGTGTATAACTAATGACAAGACAAGATTTCTTTCTATACAGTACAACTTTGCATAGAGAAAAAGAAAATGAAGCCGCTATTTGTAGGGTAGAAACAAAAAGAGGTGCATTTGTAATTGTTGCAAAAAATAAATGCAAAAAAAAAAAAATATAAAATGTGCAGTAGTTTGAGAACTGCAAAAAGCACAACGCATTTTTATACAAATTCAAATATACAATATGGAAAAAATGTACAAAAGCTTTTATATTTATTCCCGCTTTTTTTTTTTTTTTTTGTTGTACAAATTCTAGATAAAACATTAGTTTTTGTCTTTAACTTTTGTTGATATAATGCTTAAAGCAGTCATACTAATCTGGAAAAATGTTTCTCTGCTTGTCTTTATTAACCTTGAAACGGGTGGTGCTTTTTTTCCAGATTAAAATTGCACAATATATGTAGGAGACTGTAACAAAAAAAAAATTTAAAAATTTGTACTAAAATTTTTTGCTATCACTGAAAATGGAAATTATTCAAGTTCGAAGCCATACTGTATATTTCTTTATTAGGATATTGTCCTAACAAATAATCTATAGAGTTTTTGTTTTCAAATTTATTAATGGACCACTTTCAGGAATGTGTTGATAGATCTATTTCGCGAATTTTCTAGGTTCCCATTATCAGAGCACGTTTTGAAAGAAGTGACAATCCCATGCAAATATCAAACATTCATTTAACCTATTTGCTTTCTTGTATTTTTAGCTTTCTCTAAAGAACGAAGTCTTATGTTTCATAAGGCCCCAAGTTGGTCGCAAAATTATACAAATTCCCAAATTATACAAATTCACAAAATTAAAATTATTAAATTAAATTTAACCGCCTAAGACTTCTATCCTGTCAAAGTTTCATCCTTGGTTGATAAAATTTTCA
This sequence comes from Delia radicum, assembly GCA_021234595.1. NCBI lineage: Eukaryota > Metazoa > Arthropoda > Insecta > Diptera > Anthomyiidae > Delia > Delia radicum. Next base: position 252,930,374 of record CM037851.1, read on the forward strand.
CTAGAGGGCGCTTTAAGGCAAAAAAAAATTAGACATTTTTTAAATGATTCTATATAATTGCAAAGTTTGGTTAAAAAATGTCCTACGGATCTATGACATGCCATTAGTGGGTTAATGTTCCATAGAATATTTCGAAATTTCATCCAAAAAAATTAAAAACTTGAAAAAAATTATAGCTATAACTACACTGTGGAACAAATTCAGGTTAGCAAAAGTTAGGTCGATTCTGAGAGTGAGGGGTGAAAATAGAGGCTAAATTAGAAGACCCGGATCGCGGCGTTTGTTTATGTTAGTTCGAATTGTTTTTAATCGGCCTTCGAAAAATGCCGATTTTCAGCAAATTGTTTATATGGTTTTTTGGCTATAACTCGTCGACTAATTGATATTTTTTCAATCTGTAAAAGCCAAATTATTGCTAGAGACCTGTCCAACAATTAAATTTTTTAAAAAATTGATTTAGAAAATTTTTGTGGTGCTTATGAAGCAAAATGTTGGAAAAAACAATATGCTGAAAATCGGCATTTGACTGCAAAGTTCGATGGTCGATTAAAAAACAATTCGAACTAACATTAACAAACGCCACGATTAGGGTCTTCTAATTTAGCCTCTATTTTCACCCCTCACTCTCAGAATCGACCAAACTTTTGCTAACCTGAATTTGTTCCACAGTGTTATTTAATTGAAAATTTTCAACCTCAATTGATCTATATGAATTGAATTTTTTTCACAAGACAAATTTTGTTTTAAAATTCAAACTTTGACACGCTGCTGCTCTCAAAAATGTTTTCAAATTTAAGTTAAGAGTTTTAAGAATTTTTTTTTAAAAAAATAAAAAGTCCATTTGTAAACAAACTAATAATCCGATTACGCTAATAATTCGGCATATAATCTAAAGACCTTTCAAAAACAAAAAAACCTTATATGTAAAAATGTGTGTCGTAAATTTTTCAATCTCACTCATTAGTTGCAATTTGTATGCACCGATCGGCCAAATTTTGTAAAAAATTAATTTTTGAATATTTTCCGAAAATATAATAATGTCAAAATAATAAAAATATTGTTGTCTCTGCTGGTGGCGACTTTTAGATGCCCACAAACTTGACTTTCATTTGCGACATTACATTAAGAGAATTATCTGCATGATATTAATGAACTGGAACTAGTCCCTAGTTGAAACGTTATTAAATGAATGCAAATTTTTATAAAATTTTATGAAAAATGTCATTATTATTCGTCCACTTAAATTCATAACATTTAAAATTTAAAGTTAATAAATCAGTTAATCTGTTAAGGTTCAATATGTAATTACCACAATTACCAAAAGTACCATTTTAGATCTCTTTGTTCATTAGAGGGTTTATCACACCCTTTTCCTTTTCCAATTTTAAACACCCACAGCAGTTTTTATTTTTTTCTCTTATTCCTGTTATTTTTTTTTTTTTTTTCAAGTGATGGTGTTGGAGATGATCATATTTTCCATATAAAATTGTTTTGTTTTAACTTATTTCCTCTCACTTATACTTAGTTTTTTTTGCATATAAAACACTCATGTAATCAGGCTTGCCAGATACTTTTTTTGTTATTCCCAAACAAATCAAAAATTATCCCCAAAAATTACCCAATTAGAAAAAAGGTTGAATAAGGAGTAGAGTTATAATTCTTTACTTAATTTGACCACCCTTAACAGTCTTGCCAAACATTTTTTATCGATAATCAAATCAAAAATTATTCCTAAAAAATTCCCAAACTAAACAATGTGAATTTTTAGTTAAGTCAATGCTCAAATTCTTTGATAAATAAACCCAAATTTACTTTACCGATAAAATTAACGTTTAATTAATAAAAATATCACTACAACCTAGTTCTGAAAAACAGTCAAATTTCAAACAAGTTTTCTTACATCTTTCCCTAATTCTCAAACTTTTATAATTTTTCAAGGAAAATCTTCCGAGTTTCTTCTTTCAAAAGATCATTAAACTTGAAAGAGTTTAAATTTTAGACATTTTGCATTTAAAAAATTTAGATTCATAAAAAATTGAGGTGTATACTTCTTAAAGTTCTATATTATATGAAAATGGAAATTTATTCAAGTTCAAGGTCATATTCTATATTTCTTTATTAGGATATTGTCCTTACAAATAATCTATAGAGTTTTTTGTTTTCAATTTATTAATTGGCTACTTTCAAGAATTTGTTGATGGTTCCAAGTTCTATATTATACGTATTTTTCCCCAACCAGTAATATATTTAAATTCGAATAACAGATTGCAGAACAACTTATACTGTATTATCATAGGTTATAATTTATGTTCTATAACCGATTCTTTTTGTATGAAGTTTGTCCTATTTGCAATACGTTCGTTACCTCCAAACAATAGGTTCTAGAACCAGTTATAGAACTGGATCTGTGACAGTAAAACCTTAGATTTTGACTCCCTGTTCAAAGCTGTTTAAAACCGGTTCCATACAACCGTTGGTAAAACAAGCTGTTATTTATAAACAGCTCTAAAAAATATTCAGGGTACAATTAAAATGACGATTAAAAACAATCCAAATTTGTATTTAATACACACAGAGAAACAAAGTGCCAAACAAATTGAGGAGTGTATTTTAATGGTACCGACTTATAAATTCAGTTAGTACAACGATATTTATTTTAGATTTCTGAATATTTTGAGTGTTGCAACTAAAATGCAGTTGAATTAACTAAACTTTGTTGTGTAAACTAATGTTTAGTTGCTCTAACCCACTGTAATTCGTAATAACCGAATTTGAATCGTAGTAACCGAATTTCAGTTGGCAAATAGATACATTTTTGTGTGTGTAGACACAACTATTTAAATTGAATTGATGAATAAACTCCAAGCATTAAGGGTTCTTAAGCTTGATTCACACGCTATCCACCTGATTCACACGCTATTCAAAAGAAAATTTTAGTGTCCGACCGAACAGTTCGGCCAGAAAATGGATTTGGTCTGTATTCTTTATTTTAAAACATTGTGGACAAATTTGGCGAATGGAAAAATGTTTATTGGGCTGATTAGAGACGATTTTGAGTGACAAATTTAAAGAAAAGTCCGTAGTTAACCAATAAATTCAGTGTTCGACTATCAAAAGTTCGCCAAATCGAAAATAGTTCGGCAGCCGAACTTTTTACTTTATAGCTAAACTTCGGCTTTTTACTTAAATTTTATACACAAAATCGAATTAAATTGGCTCAACAAACATGTTTCCAATACAAAAATTTATAATCATTGCCTCTAGATACCCAAAAACCGAACAAATATAGTTTTTTGGCCGAACTGTTCGATCGGACACTAGAAAATTTACAATAATTTGACAAATTGTATCACAAATAATGGGAAATAGTAGATATGGATGGATATCTTGTGAATTGCCACTTATTCTAGGAGTCGAAAACAAGTCTTCCCATTTAAAGGAGGTTATCTAAAAATTGCACCGAAATGATTTAGAAAAGTAAATAGATTTCAACTTTTTTTATAAGAGTCTTAAAAAAGATACATTTTAAAGCGTATAGATTGTTTGTTGAATATTTGAGTCAAGAGAGATTTTGTTTTTTGTATAAACCCCCTTCATACAAATATTTGAACTTTTAGTAATAGAGTAATATGTTTTTAGCTTTTTTATGATTAATTTAATCTTAAAGTTATTCGTTTAAACTATTGATATATGCTTTTTTTTAAGTAACCTTATCAGGAGTTTCCTATAAAATATTTTAATAAAGTTTGAAATTTTTTATATAAAAACCCTGGTAAAGTTGCTTGAGAAAAGATGTCATATATGTTGGCTATAACTTGATTGATTTTATTCTAAATCTATATACAAATTAAATATTTATCAAAAATTTGTAATATCCTCAACATATTTTTGAAATCCCCAACAAAATCCCCTATCCCAATGGAAAATTTCTGTCTCCATGACCAACACAAATCCCCAAAATTTGGGGATCAAAACACCAAGTCTGGCAAGCATGCATATAATGTGTATGTGTGTGTGTGTGTGTGAGTGCATCAAATGCATTTACAGTTTTATGCATTAGTGTTGGTGTAGCTCCCTCTTGCAGCCACGCCATATTTTTCTTTATGTTGTACGTTTTTTGTTTCTCGTTATTTTCAATTTACTTTGTGTTGCTTTTAGTTATCTGTCGTTATTTTATATTTTTTTTTTTGCAGTTTTTTCTGTTTGTTCAGTTTTCTCAGCATGTGTTAATAATTTGGCGGCTTGCCATTTTTCATTATGTAGCTCCAAACAAGACAAGCTGGTGGCACCAATACATACATGCAGATATACTTCTTTTTTATTATTTTGCAGTTGGGGATTTAATTTTTTTGCATTAAACAAGAATTTCATGTGTTTTTTTTTTATGTTTGCTGAAAAAAAAAACATGTTTCTCACATGGTTTTTTAACTAGTGTTGGTTGTTTTACAGGCTTTGACTGACTGACTAACTGAGTGACTGTTTGGCTCACTGTCTGACTGGCAGGTTTTTTTTCTCTGTGTATGTGTGTGTAAAGTGGCCCCCCTTTTTATACATACACTTTTTTTTTAACATGCTACTACTATCGTTGTTGGTTTTGTATAGTCAGTTGCATTTACTTTTCATGTTTGCGTTTTATTTTATTTTTTTCAGCTTGTAGTACTTGGTTTTGGGTTTATTTTAACCAGACAAACCATTAAGTTTAAAATGTTTTTTTTTTTTTTTTTAGTTTTGTATATATGTATGCAGTTAGTAGTAGTGATAGCACTATTGGAGATTGGGTTGAGTGGAGTGAAGTAGAGTGGTGTTGTGTTTTGTGAGTATGAGCAGGGGTCTGGGGGGGGGGGGGGGGATTTTGTTGCCATGCAAACCGTAATTATTAGTATGTTTTATATCTTTTTTTTTTTTCTTAGTTATTCTGTGATTTACAATCACTATAATTCATTTTTTAATTCCTTTTTCGAATAATTATTGCACAATTTAGTGTTTTTTTATAAAAAAAAAATAAAATACGTTTATACTCCTTTGAAGTTTTACATCCGCAGTTCAAAAGTTTAAAAAGATAGTAAAAACATAGATTTACCTCCTTTAAGAGTTTGGATGTGAGGTACAATCATGCGGATGTCTTTAGTCACAGTGCGTTTAATGTATAAATATGCAAAGAATATACTTTTAACTACTTTAAAAGTCATACATCCGCATTTTTAGATGTCTCTTTAACACTTTTAAACTTCTTTGAGGCGTCACTTCTGCAGTTAAATAGTTGAGGAACTTAGTAATAAGTATTGATTTCAAAGTGTAAAGTACGTTAAAAGAGAAATAGTCAAACAGAACTACATCTAAAAATTTTTCATTTATACATCCTTGTTTTAAGTTTGTTTAGATGCCTTTATAATATGATTAGATTTCTTTGAAGTAACACATCATCAGTTAAAATGTGTTAACCTTAAAGTTGATGGTAGGTAAAATATAGCGGTTAAGTTCTTGGGAACTGCGTTAAAAGAAAAATATTCAAAGAAATTGGTTTTATCCGATTTTACACTTTAGAATATTTAACTGCCTTTTTATTATGGCTGTAGTTCATTGATGTATCATATTCGCAGTTTAAAAGTGTAAAAATAAAGTGCAGATTTAGATTTCATCCATAAATTTGGCGAATGTTTGGTAAAATATTGTGTATGTGTTTTTGCATACTGCGTTAGAGAGAAAATTCTCTTCACTTTTGGACAATGGACGAGTACGTTAATTTGGCAGAGATCACTTTGATCGCCTTCTGATTGCCATTGCAGAAATTGCTCCACCGTCTGAAAGATGCTACAGTAATCGGGATGTTTATACTACTCCTCGATATCTAGAAAAGTGCTGATAGTTTTGTATGAAAATTAATATACATGATTAACGTTAATCCACCTTCTTAATCTTCCTGTGCATTATTTGACAGTTAAGAGTTTAACTTGTTAGCTAAAAAATTAACTGCCAGTTTAAAATACAAAGATGGAGCTTATCATAAGAGAAACAAGGAATATGTCGGCGTTAGCCAAAATGCGTCTTACCGTTCATTTTATTTGACTTTGTATGTGTGTTTTTTAGCGTTGCCAACCGAAATTATATTTCACCACAGAGTTGCGTACAATTAGTAGTATGAATGCAGAGTTGGTTAGAAATAGGTTTTATCGACTTGTTGGATTAATGGCCGTAATTTCAAGCAATATATACCTACTGGTGCTTAGATACCTACCGTGTACACGAACAAAATCGGGTAGGTATCTAAGCACCGGTAGGTATCTATTGCTGAAAATTACGGGCATAAGCAGTTAATCCCATTTTTAGTAGAATAACTTATCTGTGTAAATTCTCTATTATGCCTAAAATGTTTTAAATTGAAATTTTTCTTTTTATGCAAAAAAAATTACTTTATGCCTCGATACATAGTGTCGCAAATTAAATTTAGCAATTTCCAATCCTGTTGTAGATATTCCTAACGGAAACACAAGTGCTATCAAATGCATAACTGCATCTTGTTTGCAAATTCCTTTGTAAGTAGTACACAATCTAAGGAGAGATAGATTAAAATTAACCTAGTATCCTGTATCCTTAACGGAAACCCAATCATGTTATGTTATGCTATCGAAACATCAAAAGGAAAACATAAAAACCTCAATTACAAAATAAAAAGTAACCCTTGCCATTGGCAACCAAATGAACATTTCCGTTCTTTTTTTTCAAAACTGTTCTGTGTCACACAAAATGATGATGTTAATAATTTAAGTTCTTTCTAGTTTTGCTATTTTTGCATCCATTGTTAGTGTAGTTCATGGTAGTGGTAGTAGTTATAGTCCACAAATAGGTCAAACACGTGCAATCATTATTTCATTTCAATTTTTTTTCCATATAGGCCAGACCATAAAACGTATAAATATACCGGCCAGCAAAAAAAAAATCTCATTTACTGCATTGCGAAACTGACAAGCCCAAAAACAAACAGAGAATTGATAAAATGAAAAAATAGCAGCATTTCAATACGAAACTTTCAAAAAATATAGGAGGACACATTTATTACTCATACATATGCAATAAGCATAAAATGATGACAATTAAGTGCTTTTGATAATAGTGGTAATTTTCTACAAACTAGTATTTGGTTTGAAAAATCATATCAATTTGGTTTCCTTCCATTAAAGTCTATAGGTCCTACGTTGGGCGTCATTTGTATAGCTTTATTACTAGGTATTTTCTCAAAACTTTAGCGTTTTTTTTTTACTTTAAATTAGTTAACAACACTTAAATGAATTGTCATCCGTATTATACAATCTATATACAAACAACCATCATGTGTACTGTACAGAATAATAAAAATGGATGGAAAACCAGAGAGAATCGTATAAAAAGAATCTTTTATTTTTCTTATTTCGGTTCCATTTGGCATTTTAATGTATGGAACATTAAAGTGCAGCAACAGTAGATAAAGGTGCAACAACAATGAGATTTATAAAACAACAAATACAAAATAAACGAATAATACTAAAAAAAAAACGAAGATAAGAAACAGAACAGACAAAAAATTGAAGCAAAAAATTAAATTAAATTGCAAAAATGTGTATTAAAGTGGATAAAAATGTATGCGTGTATTTGAATTTGTGTATATATTGGGGTCTTTTAAATGGGTGGCTAAATTTTGGAAATGGTTGATGATGATGAAGTTGATGATGGTAGTGGTGGTGGTACAAGTGTGTGCATGTACGTAATAAATTAAAAATACAACGACCCAATGGCTTTCTAAGAGGCCACAATTTATATTAGCGTGTTGTTGTTGTACACACATTCGCCCCAATTACCCCTCGTAAAATTAACCCCTAGAATGTTAAAAGGGGTATTAAGAGACAACAAATATTTTCTTAAATATGAAAAAAATGCTTTAACTTGGACAATATCAACTTAGAAAACGTTGTAATGGTTAGCGTGTTGGACTGTTATACAGATGGTCCCGGGTTCGATTCTGACGGCAATATCAATTTAGAAAAATAATATGTATGAGTTTTCTATCCCTCATATGTATCGCAGCTTCCAACTTCGGTGATTCCATAGCACTTAACCCCACCGAAGTAAAATAATGAATCATCAGGTCTATGAACCAAAAAGCTTCAATAAGTTCGCCAACTCTCCTTCAGGTCGCGAGCAACAACTGTTCTAAGACTTATCATCTCGCGAAATTACAATGTTGCCATATTTGAAGGCCTTCATCTTTCACCAACTTTCATCTCTCCACTATCCCCTTTCCAAAGAAAGCAACACATTACTTAATAGGAAGAATTTCCTGAGTGTTGCTTCTCTTTTTTAAAAAAAAAAAAAAAAAAAGTCTTTATTTGATTCAAAAGCTTAGGTGAAATTAGAAATTTGCAAATTTTCACGTCATCGTTTTATGAAAAATCTTAGACTTAGTGATAAAAAAATTTTGTTTAGTCAGTCAAGTTTTTGTTTTTTTTTTTTTTTTTTGGATCAATCAATTTTGTTTTGGACATAATTTAAAAAATTAAATTTACTTACCCTGTTAAAATTCGACATATATGGATCCATAGATGAGCACACATGCTTCATGCACGTCCACTCGCTTCCATACATGATTCATACACTCACAGTATATTTTCATTTAAACAAATACAAAAATTGGCTTATGTAAGTGTTCTTTTAAATTTCAAAAACAAAGGAAAAAAAACGTTTTGTCCGTTAAATATTAAACGTCTTTTGAAAAGTCTTTCTGTTGTTTTTACTACTTGTATCGGTTATTTAAACAAAGCTTAAAAATAAATATCAAAATATGTTGAATATACAGAAAATCAGCAGTTTTAATTGTGTTTTCAGTTAATTTAATAGGTATTTTAGGTAGTTTTTAACGTAATAATTTTGTGAGTGTATATAGCATTTGCATAAAAGTTGCTATCCTGCTCATGAATATCTTACTGTAAATTTTAACAAAAATTATAAATTTTAAAAATTTTCTTTACTAAAGTAAATTTTAAAAATGTTGTTATTTTAACAAGTTTTTGGTAAAATTGAACAAGTTATTGGTAAATTCTAATAAAGTTTTGGTAAATTTGACCAAGTTTTGATTAATTATTACAACTCATTAAAATTTTGACACACTTTTGTATACATATGTATATTTTGCAGTTCCTGGGTTTGTTGAAATTTTAACTTCTTATCTAAAGATTTCAAAAATTTTGTACCCTATGCATCTCATAAATATCTTTCCCGCCTTAGGGTTAAAATTGCAGTTCATTTTTAAAAAAGACGATTTTTTTTTGTTCAACTAAAAAATCAAACAAAATATAAAAATCTTTTTAAATACCCAAGGGGCCATTGCTCTCAGCGTAACAAGCAAAATGAAACATTGCATGTTTTAAAAGAATTTATGTTGTAAACCATATTTTTTTTTTCGTTTGCAATTTTTTTCAGCTAATTTTATATTTTTAATGCCTTTTTTGGCTTATTCACTTTGTGAAAAAGTTCTTAAAACAAAAGACGTAGAAAACATGTTTGAAACAAGTCAAATATCTTGCACAAATGTGAATGGCCAAATACAAAAAAAAAAAAAAATCCTGCCATCAACCCATGGCAACAAAGAAAATGGTCGTTTAAGTTTCGTGACATGAATTAGAAGAACACAAAACTAAAAAAAAATAATTTTTAAATGTACTAAGCCAAGGGAATAAATAAAACTTTTGCCAAAAGAGCTAAAATTGTCAGGCTTAATAAAAAGAAACGAGTTTAATAATAACAAAAATCCGCTAAAACGAATTTTGTACACCCATCTTTTACGGCACTCATATCTGCTCTATCATACCTTCAAATGGCCAAACCAAGTACAAAACTTATTATATCCTCTATCCTTCAGCAGCCACATTTTTAAACCTCGAAAATAACAAGCGCATCATCATCATCAACGTTGTCATTGTTATTTTATACATCATACACAGAGAGAATTTTAGTGGACGAAAAATAATGAAAATTTTCATTAAACTAATGAAACTTTTCTTTACAAATATAACGAAAAATTTCTTAAAATTAATGAAATTCTTCATACTTTCATGAAACCACTTATTTAGCAAAACTTTTTCATTGAGTGAATGAAAGTTTTAATAAACAAAATAATTTTCATAAAATCGTATGAAAACTTGCATTAGTTCATTTAAAAGTTTAAAACTTTATTGCTTTTATGAAAAAATTCATTAATATCATGCAGATAATTCTCTTAGTGTACATCGTGTTTTTTTTTATAAATGAAAAATAATGACACTTGGCTCATTGTTACTCTAATTAAGGTCTATTATGTATTCGGATGCTCATTTTGTTTGCCTCCCTCTTCTCTTCCTCCCTCCTGCCAACCTATTTAATGTCGCAAATTGTAGTTTAGTTTATACTAATTATACAGCACCTCTGCATGTTTTTGCATTTAGGGGCCGAGAGTTTATAATGGTCTAGTGGTTTTGTTATATGTTTTATGGTTTAATATGCGATATTAGTTAAGTTTGTATAGTGATTTATACTATTTACTCGATAATATTTCATGTTGATCATTAATTTTCGTTTTGCATTTATAGGTAAATGAATTTATTGACATAAATTTGGCTTTAGACGTTAGTAATTTATAGTTTTCATATGTCAATAAAATGTGACATTCACAGGTTTTTAGAGTTAATGTGTGGAGTTTAAATCATCAGGACGTTAGAGGAAATAAAGTGAATATATAATGGAAAATATTTGAAATCAAATTTTTTAATTATAATTTGTATAATTCCGCATGGGTTTATTTAAAGGTTTAGCTTTAAATTTCATTTAAGAAAACGGATGTTGATCTATGAAAAACTTTTTCTTATGAATCATCTGTATATATAGAGCGTTTTTTTACCGATAATAAAATTGAATTCTTTTATAAATACCAGCGGATGTTGAAGAAAATAATACGGATTTTGTCTTAAATAACCGAAATCCAAATTTTTAAATTTTGATTGAAAATTTTCAAATGGTATTTGCATAAATTTTAAGTTTTCTTGTTGGAGAATTTTATGCGGATGTCTACATATATATATATATATATATATATAATCCTTTAAATTCCTAGGAGGAACATAGGGCCACAACAAATTTTTTCCATTCCGCTCTGTCTTCGGCTATGTGTTTGATTTGGTTCCAGGAATACCCTGCATCTTGAATTTCCCTTAGCGTATTTCGTCTCCAGGTGTTGCTCGGACGAGCAATTCTTCTACTAACCTGGGGGTTGAACTCAAGCACCTTCCATCTGTATTTTCGGATTTTTATGGTTTCAGCGATTTGTGGTTGTTGAGTTTTATACCACAGTTCTTCGTTGCTGATAATATTCGGCCAGAACACCTTCAGGATACGTCGAAGACATCTATTTACAAACGACTGTATTTTCTTAGATTCTTTTATTGGCAGGTTCCAGGTCTCGCATCCATATAACAAGGTTGATTTTACATATGAATTAAAGATGTTTACTTTCGTTCTTATGGATATATTTGGGAATGACCAAACTTTGCCGAGCGAACCAAAAGTTTGTCGAGCTTTATTCAGTCGGTATTGGATGTCGGCAGCACTACCTCCAGATTTATCAATTATAGAGCCTAAGTAGAGATATTCCTTTACATCATCTAAATCTTTATCAGAAAGTTTAAATTGACGAGTGTTATCGGTGTTTAGACGTAGCGATTTTGTTTTAGATGAGTTTATTTTAAGACCAACTGTGTCAACATATGAGCTAATTAGGTCAAGCTTCTGTTGCATTTCGCTGAAGTAATGGGAAATAAGACAAATGTCATCTGCATAGTCTAAATCGTTTAGTTTGGCATTGATATCCAAGTTTACACCGCCCTCGTTCGGAATGTACTGTCTCATTACAAGATCAAGGACAATATTGCAAAAGTAAGGGGGAAAGAACGCAGCCTTGTCTGACACCCACGCTGATGTCAATGCAATTACTCTAGGCCTTCGTGGGGAACTATGCATCGGGCGGATGTCTACATAATAATGCGTTATTTTGTTAAAATTACTGAAAACCAATTATGAATTCAAATTTATAAAAAATATTTTGCCTAAATTTAAAGTTTCTTTGTCTCTTATGAAGAAATCAATAAAAACGATAATATTTAAGCAATTATTTTAAAATCAATAAATGGTTTATACAAAAAAATTTTTTTTGTGTTAGAAAAACATAATATTAAATATTTATTATTATGTGAGATCAAAAATCGAAAAATAAACTTTTGGTTTTAATTTTTTAAAATTTAAAAGTAATACATTTAACAATTAATTATTATTATAAAAATTATAATTTAGAATTCGGACTACCATGGCAACCATTTCATTGTAAACCCTTTTTTAAAGGCAAAATTGGGGGCCATCGTGGAGCCTTTTGTACTCATCTGAGAAAAGAAAATTATTTTCTTTCACACACGAATAAATTTTTTAATCCCTAAAGTAGCCGGATTTTTATATTTTTGATTTGCATTAAAATAATACAAGGGTAAACTCAAAAATTAAAAAAAACACACACACACAAAAAATCGTTGTTTTTTATTTTTCAAAAAAATGCTAGACAAAAATGTAAAAATTTTTCTTCAGTAAGGAATTCACTTTTTAGTCCTCTAAAAAAAAAAAAAACACGATTAAAAAGCGGTCCACCCGTTAAGGCTGCACAGTGGCGGCACACGATTTTCTATATCTTGTTCTGAGGAAAGAGCATTTAATGTAAATATTGCTCATGTAAAAGGAGTTTGTTTAATAAGCTGTAACTTTTTAATTCTGTGATTTTTTTTTATAGCATATAGAAAAAAGTTCAAACTATTTAAATATGAAACAAAAACAATTAAAACAATCTTAAGCATTTGCTTATTTTGAGTTTAGTTAAAGGTTTAAAACTAAAGGCTCCGCCATCTAACGTTTTTTTTTTTCAACTAGTGCTTATTTCGTGAATGGTAACACTTAGCTCATGTCTGATTTGGCAGATAATTAGTTTTATCCTTCCGCTGAACAAATATGGTCCGTATGTTCGTTATCTTGTGAAAAAAGTAAAAGAACCTGGCATCCTCATCGATAAGCCAAAACAGTGCGTACACCCGAGAATATTGCTGCTGTGGCAGAAAGTGTGCGTGAAGCGCCATCAACATCAATTCACCGTCGTTCTCAACAGTTGAACATTTCGAAGACATCATTGAGACGAATTTTGCATAAATACCTTGGTATGACGCCATACAAAGTCCAATTGGTTCAGGAGTTCAAAAAAAAAAGTTATTTAGCGGACCCTTTATTAATAAAATTATGCGGATGTTATTTATTTTTTGTGATTCACCTAAAATTGAAAAGGCGTTGTGGTGTAATGGTTAGCGCGTTGGACTGTTACACAGATGGTCCCGGGTTCGATTCCCAGTGACGACAACATCAATTTAGAAAAATAACATGTATGAGTTTTCTATCGCTTATATGTATTGCAGCGCCCACCTTCGGTGTTCCCATAGCACTTAACCCCACCGAAGTAAAATAATGAATCAGGGCTATGAAACAAAAAGCTTCAATAAATTCGTCAACTCTACATCAGGTGGCGAGCAACAACTGTTCTAAGACTTATCATCTCGCGCAATTACAATGTTGCCATGTTTGAAGCCCTTCATCTTTCACCATCTTTTATCTCTCCACTATCCCCTTTCCAAAGAAAGCAACACATTATTTATTTATTTATTTGTTTTTTTCAGTACAACAAGATTGAATCTTATAATTATAGTACATGAATAAAATATCCCAATGGATTCACAATGATTAATAAAATATAAAAAATAAAAACAAGATATAGAAAATTTAAAAAAAATTAAAAAATTTAAAAAATGAATATAAAATATATAAAAAAATATAATATAATAAAACCAAAAATAGAGAAAAAGATAAAAGTATTGAAAACAAAATTAGTAAAAATTATTAAAGAAAGAAAAACATTGAAAAATTAAAGTTATTCAAAAAAATTAAAAAGTAAATTTTTGAAGTGCGTTGCGTTGCTGGCTTGTTGTATGTTTTGTGGTAATAAATTCCAAAGACGAGCAGAATGTACATGAAATTGATATTCAGAAACAAGAGAGTGATGTCTAGGAAGTATTAACTTTTTTCCCCTATTGGATCTTGCAAATCGAATTTGATCAAAGATATATTTTGGCTTTTGTGTGTATATAATTTTATGAAGAAACAATAGAACTCTTATTTTTAGAAAATTATCCAAAGAAACACCGTATATGTTCCTGGAAATTAATGATACACTACTAAATCTCCTTAGATTGTAGACATATCGTACAATATTATTAAATACAATATTAAGTCGACGTTTGCTTGTGGCGTCACAATTTGCGAAGAGTTCGCAGCCGTATAAAAGACCAGGAATAACGTAGGTCTTAGCTAGAAGCAATCTTACATTTAATGGAGTGAATGATTGTGTTGACCATAGTGTTCTAAGCTTACTTAATAGGAGGAATTTCCTGAGTGTTGCTTCTCTTAAAAAAAAAAAAATTGTAATTTAAATTTAAAAAAAATATTTTTTATAAATTAATGGATTGCTTGTTTTGAATTTAGCTAAAGGTTTTTAATTAATGTTACTAGATTTTATGCGGATGTTTAAAAAACCTATTTTGTAAATCAACTTAACTTTGATTTTTTAATAAATAGCTGCCGATGAAAATAATGCGGACTTTTGCTAACATTTCTGAATTTTTAAATAATATTTTGCATTAATTTAGAGTTTGTATGTCTCTTCTTCAACATTTGCTTATTTTGAGTTTAGTTAAATGTTTTTACTTAAAAATTATTAAAAAAAAAAAAAAACAACCAAATGTTGGGACATTTTATGCGGATGTGTACATAATTTAATGATTTATTTAAAATTTAATTTTTTTTATGCGGGTTTTTGATAAAATTGATGAAATTAAAATTTATAAATTAAAATTTTTGAATATTATTTTGTATAAATTACGAATTTCTTTGTCTTTTCTAAGGCACTTGCTTGTTATTAATTTAGTTAAAGGTTAACATTTTCATATTAATAAAAATATGCGGATATTTAGGAACTATACGCGGATGTTTGTATAAATTTTTTCTGATTTTCCTAAAATTTTATTCTCTTATAATAACCATGAATGATAAAGGAAAAAATACTGATTTTTGATAAAAGTTAATGATATTAAAAATTAACAAGTTTTTTAATATTAAATGCAAGTTTTCAAAATGTGATTCACATAAAATTTCATTATTATGCCGATTTTGAGAAAAATGATGCAGTTTTGGTAAAATTCTTCGAATTAAAATTTTGTGGTTCAAATTTGTATATAATATTTTGCACATATTTTAATTTTGTCTGTTTCTTCTGTGACATTTGTTTTATTGTTGTGTTAAGGTAAATTTCTTTAAACGTTTTACCTTTAATTTAAAAAAAAAATAATTTTTCGAAAAATCTTGATCACGTCATAAATGTATTTATTTAAAAAATGATTTTTTAATGTAATAGAAAACTTAATTTATCTAAAAACCGGCAACATTTTTTTTATTTAATAAAAGTTAAGATATTTTTTCTGTCTATCCAGAAAGTTTCACTATGTAACTTGGCCTTGTTTTTTGAAGAAAATATTCGTTGACTACTGTTTATCCCAAATATTCAAAAATTTGTTTTTTCGAACTACATTGCGTATGATGAATTTTATTAATATTGATTATATGATTCCTCATACGCATTTAAGTTCTAACTAACAAATTTTTAAACATATGAAATTTTAATTATTAAACATGTGATTTAGTTATTTAAACTTAAAAAGTTTTGTTAAAAATCTTCTTTTATAACGAATATAAATCGTTTAATTGGCGTTAAGAAATTTTCGTTCACTTTTTGAAAAGAAAGTTTTAATAATTTACAAAAAAAAAATGTATAATTTCATTGGCTTAAAATTCGCTCTGTGTAGAAAACTGCATTGTTGCATATTTTACGGCATTTTTTCTTTACTTAACTTCAATACTAACAACAATATTAGCATACCTTTTGAGGATATTATTCTGAATTAAACGGATGTACTCGATGCCATTTATCTACTGTATCTCATCCATACATTTTCCGGCTTTTGAATAAAATAGGATGTGTTCAATTTATGCTTGACAAAATAGTAAAAATGAATTCAAAGTTAAACGGATGTAGCAGGAATTGGAATTTAAAAATAAAATATATACAAATTTAAAGCTAAAAATACTAATTTAAAACTAATTTTGTTGATGCATTTGCTAGAAATATGCAATGTTGTTGGGTTATTGCATTTAAAACTCAAATTGTGGGTATAAAATGTAGAAAAAATACTTAAAACAATGAAACCTGTAAAAATGCATGTTTGTCTGCACAACAATAACAATCAGACAGCAAAAAAACATAAAATCTATGCATATAAAAAGGTAAAAAGATCAAAAAAGAACTGTAGTTTTTTCAACTCATTCAAGTATTTCCGGATTAAACAATATACCATCAACATCATCACGGTTATGACTACCCGACAGACAACATTCCACCCAACCATCTCCACCTACACTTATGTACATCCAATCAGACTATTACAACAATTGTATACGTACACTCCTTCTCCTAGTCATTTAATACGTATACGTACATTGTTGCATCCCAGCAAAACATCGGTAATAGGATAGTATTACGAAATAGATACGTGGTAATAAGTTAAATTCACATTTTAAATTTTTACTACAAATTTGACAACCCTGTTAAAAATCGACACATATAGATTCATACATGAGCATATATGATCCATACATAACGACATGCATTCATACATGTGTCACATGTGTTCATAAATAATTCATATATGTTCATTATTAAATCATTAACGAAAATTGATTTAATATTTACATACATAATCATACATGTCCATACATTTACATACATGGGCATTGAAAATTGAGGTAATATTTACATGTATGATCACATATGAACTCCTATGAGCATATGTGAATCCTATATTGTGGTACATGGACATTAGGCCGGGTCAATTTGTATGGAGGCAAAAAAATCGCTCAACGTTCAAGGAAAATCGTATTCTAGGGATCAAAATAAGAAACTTTGCCGAAGGAACCATACCTCTAAAACGAATTCTGATGTCCCGACTTTTGACCCGTAGTTTAAAATTTTGAAAAATCCCACTTTGACCCATTTAGAGTGCCCCAATCGAATCCAACCCAATCGAATCCAACCCAATCGAATATAATTTATACATTAATCTGCTAGAGCGTCTTCCGGAGAAGAAATAGAGACCCTAATCTAGGAAAGACTCCTCATACTTTCTGAAATATCTATATCCCGAGATTTGCACATTTTGCTATAAAAACACGACTAAAAAGGCCCTCCTTCAACTTAAATTTTAACCCCTTAACGGTCACCTAGAATGATGTTTTATGCATTAATCTGCTAGCGTGTCTCCCGGAGAAGATGTAGCTCCCATAATCTTGGAAAGATTCCTCCTACTTTCTGAAATATCAAAGCGGGCTTTTTCAAAATTTTACCCTACGGGTCAAAAGTCGGGATATCAGAATTCGTTTTAGAGGTATGGTTACTTCGGCAAAGTTTCTTATTTTGATCCCTAGAATACGATTTTCTTGAACGTTGAGCGATTTTTAAATCGACCCGCCCTAATGGACATGTATAATCTCGAATGGCTTCATATATGAGTTGTTTTGTAAGGTGTTACCAAAATGGACAAGCACTTGTTAAAATAATAGATTTTGTAATAGAAAAGTAACCAGTTACCAAGCTTAATTTTTTATTCACAAACTTCTTACTGAATAATAGAAAGCGTTGCTGGGATGCTAAGCAGTAGTGTGTAATGTGTAAAAAAAAAAATAATCAGACTGTCTGTAGTCCGTAGAAAATTGCATAATACATACAGTATTTTTTATGTATTTTATTTTTAAGTTATAATGCGCAGACAAATAATAGACTATTGCAAGGAAAATTATAGTGGAACCTCATAAATACTTCATTGTTATCGATTTTATTTATGAACATACACCTATGAAACTTTTCGAGACAACTGCCATGCTACAGGAAAAAGTATATCAGAGCAATGTCAAACTGACAGTATTTCTTACGATATATAAGACGAATAAATTTTTTTAAAAAAATGGGTGAAGTAGGCGTACTTAAGTATTGACAAATGACAAATTTATAATAATTTAACTAAAATATGATAATTTAACTAGAAATTTTACTATGTCAATAATTCAAAACTTGTTTGTAATTTTTACTATAATTGAAAACTTAATTTATTTAAAAATCGGCCAACATTTATTTTTTAATTTATAAAAACTTCAGATGTTTTTCTATCAATCCAGAAAGCTCGAAGCCGAGTTACACGCTAAAACTTTCTGAATCGAAAGAAAAACATTTGAAATTAACCCTCTAACCGGCAAGCCCGCCTCCAGGCGGGGTATTTTAAATTCGCCATAAATGCGCCAAATGAGTGTTTTATAATAAGAAATTAAGCTATTTCGATAGAAACCTAAACTTATGTGCAGTGCACGGTTTGGAAGCGAGAAATTGTTAAAGTTAAAATAAATATTTTGAAATAAACATTGTTTTCAAAAATCATAAAAACATATTTATTTTGACTAGAAACCGTTTGCATTGAAAACAAAGTGAGATTGAAGCTTAAGCATTAAAAAAATCTTAGTTTGGTCCAAGGACATACAAGATTCCAACAGGATACCGATAAAGGATATTGGCTTAACTTGAAAACGTATGGACGGATTTTCATGAAATTTGTCAGAAAGATTATATTTGGTAGTAGTACCAAAGCCCTTAAGTCTAAACAAAATATATTTAAGTTAAGGTGTTTTTAAGCTCAATTTCTCATTTTCCAAAAAACGAAAATTGCCATATCTTCTTAAGTAAAAGTGCAAAATGTTTAATTTTTGAATTGTAGTTATATCATGGTAATAATATCATGGTAGTAATAATGGATAATTTATACCTTAACATATTTGTTTTTATGGACTAGGTTTTGAGATTCACTCTAAACCTATTTTAGTCCATATCGCCTAAAGTATGCAGTGATAAAAAAAGCTGGAAGAACATATTGTTTATTTTTCGTGCCGGACAAGGGGTACAAATTTCATAGCAAAAAAGCGTTGGCCAGTTTGAGGGTTAAAACAAGAAAAACAAGTTAGAGCCAGTTCTGAATTTGTTTAAAAATATTATTTGTGTTAAGTTTCTCATTTCAAATTTAGTTAAATAATTATAAATAAAGCGTCCGCCATCTAACGTTTTTTTTTTCAACTAGTGCTTATTTCGTGAATGGTAACACTTAGCTCATGTCTGATTTGACAGATAATTAGTTTTATCCTTCCGCTGAACGAATATGGTCCGTGTGTTCGTTATCTTGTGAAAAAAGTGAAAGAAACTGGCATCCTCATCGATAAACCAAAGCGTGAAAAGCCAAAAACAGTGCGTACACCCGATAATATTGCTGCTGTGGCAGAAAGTGTGCGTGAAGCGCCATCAACATCAATTCACCGTCGTTCTCAACAATTGAACATTTCGGAGACATCATTGAGACGAATTTTGCATAAAGACCTTGGTATGACGCCATACAAAGTCCAATTGGTTCAGGAGTTCAAAAAAAAAAGTTATTTGGCGGAGCCTTTAGTATACTAAGAATGGGTGCAACATTCTAAACACGACTACTTCGCCCAATTTTTGGAATAATTGTTAAATTGGTTTCTTATTCTTCTCATATTCTTCTAACACGTACTGTATGTTTGACAATGACGCGATGCACCTTTTCCTGTAGCGGGCAGCTAGAAAGCTTAATATTAAAAGATTTATCTGTTAAAACTACAATGCGTATGATAAATTTTATTACATGTATTATATCATTTATCATACGCATTGTAGTTACAACTAACAAATTATTGAATATTTAAGATGTACAATATTCCACAAATGTTTTCTCCAAAACGAAGCCGATTGTAAAACTTTAGAGATTGATAGAAAAATGTCTGAAATATTTTACATATAAAAAAAGTTAAGAAATTATTGTAGATGAATTGAGTTTTCTATAGTGCATGGAATATAGGTTGGAATTTAAAATTTTTATCTTGATATAGTCAAGCATTTCTAGCATTTTTCAAATTCGGGTTAATTATTATTAATAATATACAATAAAGTGCGCCCCGGTAGGCTAGTTGGTAGCGTGCTGGCTTATCAGTGCGGGGGTCGTGGGTTCGATTCCCACCAGAGGCATTGGTCTGTTTTCGCTACAACGCTCCGAAATCCATAGTAGCTAGTGCTCGGTTAGGGTAATAAGATATAATTTGTAATTATATGATTATTAATTAATAAAAAAAAATAAATATACAAAAAATTAGTGTAACATTTGTTAATATTTAACTACTTCTCACACTTTTTCGAAAAATTTAAAAAAAAATTGTCCCATTTTTTATTCGTCTTTAATAGGGCAACAAGTAGGTACTTAAAGTTGGAAATTGAAACGGTCCACAGTTGGCTTAGAATGCCATATATATTCAGTAGATATTAACACATACCTACATATGCTGGAGTATTTGCACACTCATAGAAATAAACCTGTAAAAATACCAGAAAAAGTTACATAAAATTTGTTAAAAATTACGTTGCATAAAAAACTGCTAAATTTTTGCTAAAAATTAATAAAATAAGAAAAATAAAACTTTTAGCTTTAAAAATTTAAGTTATATTTGATTTGAATTGAATTATAGTTAATTGAAAATAGTAATTTACCTGCTAAGAAGCAAAAACGTTTACTAAATATTTGTAGACTTAAAACGGCAAACAAAAACTGTAATATCAACAAATTTTAATTTTTTTCTCACACTTGAGGCAAAATATAGCTAAACTGCATTTCAAGTTTTTGTCATCACGTTAAAAAGTTACGAGTAAAAATGTGAAGATACCTCTAAATGTTGCGTGTAAATTCGTTTATTTCAGTATAAATAATTTTCTAGGCGTTTGGTGAACAAAATATTTTTAACAGGCTAGAGAAGAATAATATTTTATTTTCACCAACTTGTTGTTGTTTTTCACCAAAGAAAAAGTTTTTCACCAAAGACAAAGTTTTTCACCAAAGAAAAAGTTTTTTACCAAAGAAAAAGTTTTTCACCAAAGAAAAATTTTTTCACCACAGAAATTCTTTTCCAACTCCAAAATGATTTTTCAACACAAAAATTATGTATAAAGGTTTTTTACAGCAAAATTATGAATATCACATCTATAATATTTTCTCATTTTAATTTTTTTTTATGTCGGTGCTTTTATTAGGTTGAAAATACCTCTGGAGAATATTTGATTTTTGTTTCTATAAAAAAGCATTAAATTTTTGGTTAAACTAATTAAGAAGAGTTAGTTTGAGAGAAGTAACACAACAAAAGATAACATTAATAGCGAAAAAATTCCCCATACATTTTGTATGGCTGCTGACTAAAATTTGCCTGGCTGCTGACTAAAATTTCGTCAGAATAGAATCAATTATATTTCTGACTAAAAATTAATTATTCTCTTAATATGAGAGATTAATAAAGAGAGAGTCCCAAATTTATTTGACATATATTCTCTTGTGCATTGTTGTTTTTTTCTGTACTTTGTCTCCCTCTTTTTCACTGTAGTTATTATCTTTTTGCCTTTATTGTGAACACAATTTAGGTATATTCTTAAGTATATTCAAGCGTTTAAAAAGATTTTATTTTGCATATGTTTATACAAATCACGAAGGATATTGGAGGATTAAATTTTTGATACTGAAAAATTACAATTAATATTTTTTTTTGTAAAGCAGAGTTTTGGACATTTCATTTGATACCAATATTTAAGTCATATCATGAGTATAAGTATTTTAATTTTTTTTTTTTTGAAAAATTAAAAGTCCTTTTAAAATTAATCTTAAAGTGGTGGCAAAAAACTAAAACAACAGTTTAACTATATATATATATATTTCATGTACGAACACTACTGTTGCACTGTGTAATATTAGTAAATTTGTTTGCTGATTTTAGCAGATTAATTTGTTACTTCAATTAACTTAAATTTAGCTCTAATATATTACTAATATTTAGCAAAAAAAAAGTCTCCAAATTTTAAGAGTTTTATCTGCAACGTAAATTTTAACAAACTTTTACTAGTTTTAGCAATAATTTTTACTAATTTCTTTCTGTTAGTGTATTTATTGACAGTGATTTATATTACCATTGTGTATATAATACGTACATGCAATATGTACATATATAGATAGATAATATATGTACATGTATAAGGAAATATAGTGCAGGTCCATTAAAATTCCGTTAACATCTTAATAAAAATGTTCGTATATGGGATGGCATAACCTTTTGGCAGTTTTCATAATGATGATGATGATGATAATAATGTTTAACCTATTTAAAGTCAACTCCCCATAGGTAGTTAAAGGTGATTTATGGGTAATTGCTCTGAAAATACCATATGCATAGTATAAAAAAAAAACTATTATAATATAATATTAAATGCAATTCAGTTGCAGATGTCACTAGTTTAAGTGCTTTATTTGTTGTTGCTGCTCTCATAAAATGTTAAATTTCATGTAAATTTAAAGCATTTGGGAATTTGAATATATATTTACATGACATCCGCTTATATTTATTTAATGAAATGTGTGTGTGTGTGTGTGTGTGTGTGTGTGTGTGTGTGTGTACTTATATGCAATAGATAAAATAGGTTATAATGTATTTTGTTTTTCTCTTGATTACATTTAATATAAAGTTTTATAGAATCCTTTTTATACTTTAACTCTTACTCTGGAGAATATGGCAGCAAAATATGCAGGTTTTACATGTTTTTTGCAGTTTGCCTTATAAATTTTATCAGTAACAGCTGCATAATTATACGATTTTCTTATAATTTTTCTTAATACAATTTAGTACTTAATCTTTAGAATATTTTAGTTGGAATACTACTAAATAGTTGGCAAACGTTTTTCACTCAATTTGTCTTTTAATTTAATTTATATGTCTGCATTAATTTTGTGGCATAAAAGATTAAAGAAAATCTAAAAATCCGCATTATTTATTGATTGAAAATGTGTGTTTAAATGCAGTTTGGGAATTCGAAGGAAACTAAAAACAAATTATAGAATATTTATAAAATATAAATGATTTATTATCCCTGAAGAATAACATTTTGTTTGCAGTATATAAACTTCAGTTAAAATTTATTTAATGCATTTTTATTTAAACTTCAACTTTTTCATTTAAACTAATATATATACAGGGTGGGGCGATTAGTATGGAAGGAAAAAATCTGGGCGCTTTGCGTTTCTGATTCTTGGGATTATACTGAGCAAAAAAGTCCACTAGACCATACGTCTACGGTGAAAATCGAGCTTCCAGAAATTAAAAATTAACCCATTAAACCCCTCCCACAAATATGATTGATGCATAGAGAATCTTCCAAAGAAGAGATTGATACCATAATCTTGGATAAGCTCCTCCTACTTCCTGAGATATGTCAATCCCGGGCATTGTTACTTTCCCCAAATACGGCTAAAAATGCCCACTTTTCAAATTAAAAATTAACCCGTTAAACGCGGTCTAATATGGTGTTTTATGCATTAATCTGCTAGAGAATATTCCAAAGAAGAGATTGATACCATGATCTTGGATAAGCTCCTCCTACTTCCTGAGATATGTCCATCCCACACATTGTTACTTTCACAAAATACGGCTAAAAAGTCAAAATCTGGAAGCTCGATTTTCACCGTAGACGTATGGTGGACTAGTGGACTTTTTTGCTCAGTACAATCCCAAGAATCAGAAACGCGAAGCGTCCATTAAGATGTTCAAATCGAATCGAACCACCCTAATATACACTCATATTAATCCATGTATACAATAACGAAATTATTATCAAAATAACAAAAACTTTTGTATAATGAATTAATTTTGTTTCTTTACCGAAAGTTTTAGTTATTTTTATTAATTTTCTAAAAAATTGCTTTATTGATTGTCCAATCAAATTCTCTCTGTCTAGTTATGTTATTATTAATCTGTTTCTTAATATTCTACATAATTAATATTAATCATACGTTACGTTGGGTTTTTAATAATATTTTTCTTTATTAATATTAATCATACGTTACGATGTATTTGTATTAAAAGGATACATGAGACTTTCTAATGCAACTGCCCCGCTACAAGAAAAAGTATATCGCAGCAATGCCAAACTTACAGTATTTATTATAATATATGAGTCAAATAAAAATGCAATAACCTTCTAAATTTTTCCCTAAAAGTGGTCTAGGCGGACATGATGAAAGATTCACAAATTTTACACTAATTTGTAGTATATTATTTATAATAATTTAATTGATTGAACTTGAAAAAACAATATTTATTTTAATTCAAAACTGGTTTTGATTCTTTAGTATATTTTATAAAACTCAATAGATATAAAAATCTACCATATTTTATTTTCTTTAAAAAGTTAAGATGTTTTTCTATCGATACAGAAAGTTTTACAGTGTAACTCGGATAATTTCTTCATTATTCGTCGAACATTGTTCATCTTAAATATTCTAATATTTGTAATAATTTTTTATGTTAAAAAATTATATTATTGATTCATCATACGCCATGTAGTATTAACATACACAATTTTTGCAAATATAAGAAAATATAAGATGGACAATATTAAACGAATATATTCTCCAGAACGAATACGAGTTACATGGTAAAATTTTCTGGATCGATAGAAAAATATCATTGTGGGTTATAAAAACTGGAAATTTTGTTTGCGCCAAACTAATTTTCAATAAAACATTTAATATTATTAAATTTTTAATTGGTTTGAGTTTGAAATTCAGCAACAGTTTAAATTAAATTTTATTGACAATAATTTTTTCCGTGTATCGGCCAATAAAAGGTCTTAATTTAATAATTTATAAATAAAATTTCAAAATTTTTTCAAAAGTTCATAGATTTTTTCTAAATTGATATTAAAATTCAAGTTTCTTTCTAAAAAAAAAAAAAGAGGTTTTTACTTAAAACTGAGAAAAGTTCAGTAAAAATATTCAGTAATAATTAAAATTAGGATTTTGAAATTACTATTCAGGAAATCACTAATTTTTTTTTTTTTTTAAATAAAGTTAATTTTTTTTTTTATTAATATCAATTGAAGTGGTTTAAATTTCTAGTTTTTAAACTGAAATTGGTTAGGATAAAGACCAATGTTTTAAGTTAATATTAGCTACTCTGCCGGATTTTTAAGGGCATAAATGAGATTACAAGTTAAATAGCTAAATCGACTTCCGTTGTACATTGAAATTACCATTAAAAACAAGTTTTACTTACGAAATTGATAAAAGCAATTAGTATTTTAATTGATTTTGAACCTCTCATTCAAATGATAGTATTAATAACTAAAAATGGTATACGATTAATCTAAACAATTAATATATTATTTGAGTCTATGAAATATTTGTCTAAAAACTAATTTTATGTTGAACAAATCTTTTATTAGATATTTAATGTTAATATATATATGTATATTAGGGTGGGGCGATTTGAACATCTTAATGCGCGCTTCGCGTTTCTGATTCTTGGGATTGTACTGAGCAAAAAAGTCCACTAGACCATACGTCTACGGTGAAAATCGAGCTTCCAGATTTTGACTTGCTTGTAACAATGTGTGGGATGGACATATCTCAGGAAGTAGGAGGAGCTTATCCAAGATTGTGGTATCAATCTCTTCTTTGGAAGATTCTCTAGCAGATTAATGCATCAATCATATTTGTGGGCAGGGTTTAAGGGGTTAATTTTTAATTTCAAAATAGGGCTTTTTTGCCGTATTTTGTGAAAGTAACAATGTGTGGGATGGACATATCTCAGGAAGTAGGAGGAGCTTATCCAAGAGTATGGTATCAATCTCTTCTTTGGAAGATTCTCTAGTAGATTAAGGCATCAATCATATATGTGGGTAGGGCTTAAGGGGTTAATTTTTAATTTCAAAATAGGCGTTTTTAGCCGTATTTTGTGAAAGTAACCCTGTCCCTTTGCACTTTCACAAGGCCAAAACTGCCTGAAGGAGCATTCCTATGCTTTTGCGATGTACTAGAGAGTTCTTAACTATTGTCTTGGCTACAATTTTTGTCTTAGTATTGATTGGATCGAAAATCTCAATGGTTTGGCTGTTATAAGCCAAAATTTCCAAAAAAAACGTGACAAAAGTCTGAGAAAAAACTGCAAGTCAAAATCTGGAAGCTCGATTTTCACCGTAGACGTATGGTCTAGTGGACTTTTTTGCTCAGTACAATCCCAAGAATCAGAAACGCGAAGCGCCCATTAAGATTTTTTTCCTCCCATACTAATCGCCGAACCCTAATGTATATATATATATATATTTGTGCTAAAAAGATTCAGCAATAAATGTTGATAAATTAAATAAAGATCCACTCATGTTTCTAAAAAAAAAGGTCGTTGACGCGAACAGGAAAATATGAAGACCTGTTAGTAGATAAATCTGTAATGCACCAGCAGATGAAGACATTTTTTTTTTGAAAATAAATATTAACAAAAAATCATGGTCTTAAATTTATTATAAAATATTGAAAATTTTTTCAAATCTTAAAGTAAATTGTATAAAATTGTTTTCAAAAAAAAAAAAAAAACACGTTATCATTTTATTTTATTTATTAAATGCATGAGTGCAACATTCACAAATATTTTAAATGCAAAATGAAAACTTTTTAAATTCAAACACTTCTCTAAATTCTCATGCATCTCTCTACGTATTGCAACTTATTGTTTTTCAAAACAGGTTTTGATAAAATATTTATTACTCAAACACATGTTTTTAATATTTATATACCGAAAATAATTCATATTTATTTTGTATTTCAACAAAAATTCCTTTAAATCATGGTCTATAGCACCCCTTGTGATATAGTAGACAATACAAAAATTCACCCTCACCATTTTTTTTTTTTTTAGTTGTTGTTGAATAAATATGAAAATATTTTGTATATTGTCTGTGGTCATCACCCCAAACCACATACTGACACAGTCAAATGCTGAACTGACAACCCCTAACCCAGGCCATCATAGTTTTTCTCAAAAAACACTGGCTGCTGGCTGGTTGACAGGCAGGCAGGGAGACAGACACCTTCATACACTGTTTACGCATTATCTGCATTTTTGCAATTTTTATGAAAAATAAGGGGTGGTTTGTAACAACAATCCAACAACTACAAAAAAGTGAATTTTAAAACTTGTTAGAGAACTACTGGTTTTTTCTGTTAAACTACAACATAATACTTTTGCTATATGACTATAACTACAACACAAATTATACTTTGCTTATTATTATATAGTTTAACATGAAATTTATTGTGGTAGTTTTAACCCCCTCAGTTTGGTTGTTAATTGTCGAGAATGCATTCACTCATACTTGTACAATGTTCATATTCATATACATATTTTTTGTGGAGAGAAAGTAGGAAGTTGCTTTTCATTTAATTCCCTACACTAGGGGGGGCAAGACTTTTTTCGTTGCGTGCCATAAAGCGGTAAATTTTTTTTTTTTTAATATTTCCCGTGCCACCTTAAGGCTCTTTATCTTTTGAAAGCAATTTTTGTATGATGCCTTTTAATGTCGTCTTCATAATAAGTTTTTAAGATACATTTTTATTAAAGTCTGTTTTCCACTTTTGTTTAATTTTCTGGCACCTTTTCACTGCTCCGATTAGGAGATTCAAAATGTCAAGAAATTTTTACAAAATCGTTTTTTGTAAAAATTTTGTTTTTCAGAAAATATTAATTGTTTTTCAAATTTATCAATTGTAGTTCAGAAAATATTAATAATAATAATATTGAATTTCATATTTAACAACTTTATTTCAGAAATTATTAATTGAAGTTTATATTTATCAATTGAAAAATTTTAGAAATTATAAAATTTTATGAAAAAATAAAAAATTAAGTCTTTGAAATAATTTCTAAAGAAAACTTTCATTAAACTTATGAAGAGATAATTTATGAAATCGAATAATTTTTTTTAAACTATGGAATTTTATGAAAACAAAGTTTATGAAAATTTTATTAATGTAAATAGAATTTCTTGGATATAATGAAATTCTTCATTGAATCTACGAAAAAAAATTGTATGAAATTGGTTTATTAATATCATGGAGGATAATTCTTTTAGTGTATTCTATATTTAAAAAAAAATTTAAAACGATTACGTCTCGTTGCACAGATTTGAATGGCGCCCCAGCAGGCAACCCGAATTTGGGTGCCACAATCTTAATGTTTGTAAATATAAGAAATAAATCAAATTAATTGAAGAAAGTATCTTTATTGTAATAATCAATATGACTTTTTAGAAATTACACCACGTTGGGCGCCATAATGTGTTAGGCTAGGATTTTTCTAGATTTTTTTATTTAGTACGCCACATTGGGCGCCATATTGTGTTAGCTTGCTTACTAAATATAATTTTTGCAATATTTTCCTAGTTAGTATTTTGTACTCCAATTCCTTACACGGTGTCCACGTTAGATATTAATTTGGATATAATAGGTGTGAGAACGACAACAGAAAAACGGAATTAATTTATCTATGTTCATATAAATATTTAGGGTGGAGAACACGTATTCATAAAGGATCCTCCATCTAACGTTTTTTTTTGTCAACTAGTGCTTATTTCGTGAATGGTAACACTTAGCTCATGTCTGATTTGACAGATAATTAGTTTTATCCTTCCGCTGAACGAATATGGTTGTGAATACGCTTGAACAACGCTGGGAAATATTGCGACATTACTTTGAAAATCATGGTAATGTTGCAGAATTTTTGTTCACAAAAATTGAAGAGGAGGATATTGGCAACACTTGGTTTTAACAGGACGGAACAGGAAGCCATTGGTGAAATACAGCTGCACACAATCGATAATGTGCTTAAAAAATGGACCGATCGTGTAGGCTATTGCATGGCCAGCCGAGGCAGCCATTTGAATGAAATTATTTTCCATTATTAACCGGAAGGATTGTACTTTCAAATAAAAAAAGAAATTTGAGAAAATATTCAGTAGTTTTTTTTATAGCATTTTCAAAAAAAAAAAAAGTTATTTGGCGGACCCTTTATTTATATCATGTCCTCTCATAATTTTCTGTCTCCCGTTAAACAAAGCCGCCCGTTTATTCAACTGTGTGTATATTGACAGCTCATATCATGATATTTTTGTTTAGAGATTTATCATAACAACTGTCTTTTGATATCAGATATAATGATAACAGTAACAGTAATGCGTGGTCCACACGTAAAATAATTCTCTCTGCGATTGCATTTGCAGTTTGCTGACAGAAAAAAATCAAAGTTAATATCTCGTGTGGACACCGTGTAAGAATCACAAACTATTGTAGAGGTTTTAAACAATTTCATTTAAGTCACTTCGAATTTCATTTCAGTTTTTTTGTGTGTTAAATTAATATTAAAACCATGCTTCCTCTTTTACTTTGTTTAACCTATTTGAACTTAAATATGCATGTTAAATGTTTTTATAGTCAGAATTTGTTGTTATTAAAAACAAAAATTAAAAGCAGTCAGCAATAACAACAAATTTTCTAAACGATAGTGTTACATTGGCAACATTTGCGTGTTGAAAAATATTCAAGTAAAACTATTTTACAAAGAATAACATTTATGACCGTTTTGACAATAAAGCTGTTGTTTGTTAGTAGTTGGTTGTTTATACGTAACGTAGACGTTGTCGTAACCATTGTTGTTATTTACCGCAACACAGTAACAAATTTACACATATACAGTAAATTACAAATACACTCAACGGAATTCAATTAAGTACATGCAAATTTTTTATAATTTTAGCTAGTTTTTAAATTTGAACGATATTTTTTTTTTTTAAATAAAAATTTGTTTTTCAAATATCGATTTTTTAAAATTTGACAATTTTTTTTAATTTTTACGATTATTTTCCCAATGTTAACGTTTTTTTTTTCTTTAATTTTTGCAATTTTTTCCAACTTTTCGCCGATTTATTTGTTCCAACTTTTTGACGACTTTTAAATTGTTTTTTGCCCTGCTTTTTGACTTTTTAAGCATTTTTAACGATTTTTTTTCCCGAATTTTTGCCGATTTTTTGCAAATTTTAGTTAAAGTTATATCTACTAAGAAATTGTTTGAAATTAAAAACACTATACAATTAAATTTTTAATAGATATGATTAAAATCTTTGTTAAAAATAAAATCAATTAAATTAAATATTTTAATTGCTACTACAATTTCCTTTATAATTAATTGATTGAATTAACATATATTTCAATTGAAGCCTGATTTCAGTTTTTTTTCTTTTTGAGATAAATTTTAGTTAATTAAAGTAACAAATGGAATTGCCAAAATCAGTAAAAAAAAATTGCCAAATATTAGTACACTTATAATAATACATGCATAAAAATACGAAAAAATTTCAATATAATTAAAACTTTTTTAAAATAAACGAAAGTTTGTTAATTTTACAAAAGTTTTTGTTGTTCTGACAATATTATCGAATTTTTATGCATGGATTATTATGAGTGTAAACAAAAAATTCTAAAAAATGTTCAAAGCTTTTTTTTTTTTTTTATTTTATTACTAACATTTTTTAGTAAACATGATTATGGTTTAAGAGCAGTATATTATAATTAAGAATACTTAATGATTATAGTATGGTTCTAATGATAATAATAAGGTCATTAGAATCATGTTTATTATAAAAAGGATCATAAGATCGAAATCGCAATCATTACATGATTCTCTTAAGCCATTGTTTTATGAGTGTGTTTTGAAACAAATTGAAGTGAAATAAATTTCATGCATAAAAACTTTCGTAAATTAAACAAAATTTCGTTTATTTTAAGAAAGTTTTGGCTCTTTTGACATTTTTTCGTATTTCTATGCATGGATTGTTGTGAGCATTTCTTATAAAATCTAAATATTTAAAAAAAAAATTCTTATGCTTTTAATAAAATTTCTCGGAGTATGCATTTTTTGCCGAATGGTCATAGAAATTTAAAACTAGTGTTTATGTTTGATAGTGTTTGACTATGTGTGTATCCGAGTATAAATATTTTTTGGCATAAATTTTAGTAAATATTTGCTATATGTATATATATTTTTTTTTTATACTAACCATATCATATCGTTTTTATATGTATTGTATTGCTGTAACAGCCAAACTTACAAATACTGCATCATGTTGCAGTTGCCATAAATTGTTTTTTTTTTCTTTTTTTTTGTTGTCGTTGTTGCTGTTAAATAAAGTTTTTTTAGTATATGTATTTTAAATTCGTTTTTGGTTGCTTTCCAGCAAAACTATTTAAACGGAAGTATGCATAAATTAGTTTTTTCATTTTAATTTTTTTTGCCTTTGCAGTATATCTCTTCCTTTATGTATATTTTGAATGTTCTATTGTGTCACGTCTTTTAGTTTTTTATTAAACATTTTTTTTCCTTTATGCTGTTGCCAAAAATAAAAATAAAGTTTGAATTTTTAAAAGCAATTTAAGTTAGAAATTAAAAAAAAAAAAAATCACAAGAAAATTAGAAAGTTTCAAATATTAAAAGAAGAAAGGATTTTGAATATTTTTGATAATTAATATTAATCATACGTCAGAGTGGTTTTATATAAATAGGAGCCTTTCCAATCTAACCGCCCAGCTACAGAAAAAGTACATCGTTTCAATTTCAAACTTACAAAAATTAAACAAATTTTTCCTTTTTTTTTTAAAAGTAGGCGTGGTTGAATATAGACAAATTGTGTGTTAATTTTTAGTACCATATTTACGATTTTGGAAAATGACACAAATTTTGACTATATTAAAAGATTTTTTGATAAAGAATTTAAAAAAATATATTTTTTTTTAACTCAGAACTAGTTAGTTCTGAATTTTCAGTGTAATATAAAACTCAATTTATTTTAAAATCGTTAAAATTTTCACCAATTTTTTTTTTTTTTATGAAAAATATTAGATTTTTCTATTGATCCAGAAAGTTTCACCGTGTAACTCCGATTACTTTTGAAGAAAATATATTCTTAAATATTCCAATATTTATTTGTTAAAACTACATGGCGTATGAGTTTCCAATAATGCATACAATAATATTTATTATACGCCATGTAGTTTTAACATACAAATATTAAAATATTTATTAAGAACAATATTTAACGAATATTTTCTCCAAAACTAACTATGAAACTTTTTGGAATGATAGAAAACTATCTAACATTTTTTTAAAAATGAAAATAATTTTAAAAAAATTGTGGCCAATTTTTAGATAAATTGAGTACACTGAAAATTCAGAACTAGCATCTGACAATCTGGAGAAGCAATGATTTGGATTTTAACAGACATTTTTAAAGGTCTTATCTATCATTTACCATACAAATTTCAACAAAAAACTCATGAGCCCAGTGTTGCCATATTTGGAGGTCTTCTTCTTGTTTGGAGAGCTGAATTTTAGCTGTTTTTTTAAAAACTTGTGGAAAGAAAACGGCAAAATGTTTTTTAATTCAGTTTTTTGTTTTGGATTGCACAATTTATCAAGAAAAACACAAAATTAACAATTTGTCAATAAGTGGGCTGTTTGAAAAGTTCGAGGCCTCCAAAGTAAGGTACGCAACTATCCGGGACTCAAGGTTATCTGAAAGCTAAACGAAAAACGGGGAATTGGTTAGTATGAATGCCTTTATTGTCCCATGCTCAATCATAAATAAATTTTATTTATCAAAATGGCGGCCGTTTAAAAATGAAAAATCAATATTTGGCCACTTTCTAGTGTAAAAAACAAATAATAAGAATTTCTTTTTCCAGATTATTGCGCATACGACGATAGCCACGTCGATTAAGACCTAGTTCATCAAAATCGGTTCAGTAGAACTTAAGGAACTGCTTACCAGTTTGATGAACGTGGACAACGCGTTAAAGTTTTAAGTTAATTTTCTGGTTTTTAAGTTAATTTTTCCAAATCAGAAGACCATCTTAAATGGAAAATATTAATATCCATTCATATCCATACATACATTCATAAAAAATCCCATTATTTTTTTAAATGACCAGTTTATTTAGATTTTTTTTTATTTTATGTAAATTTGATCTAGAGATTTTGAGATTTTGTCCAAAAGACGTTGATATTGAAAATGAGGTGAACATTTACAATTTATTATCAAATTTAAATCGAAAAATCCCATTATTTTCTAAAATTTGCTTCGTTTTATCTATATTTTTTTATTTCAAAAAAAGCAAATCTAAGATGTTTAAAATCAAGTCGAGGTTGCTGATTTTGTCCCAAAGAGTTTTATATTGAAAATGAGCGAAATCATTAAAGGCATTCAAAAGTTATGAGTAAAAATTAAAAAATACCTCAATTTTTCCAATTTTCCTTTTTATCAAGTTTTTGCATTTACCACAAGAAAAAACTTAAATCGAGTTTTAAATTATTATAGAAATATATATTTATAAATTTTAAATTATTAATTATATATTTTATTTATTTTTATTAATTAATATTTTTAAATACAATTTACAACTTAAATAAAATTTTACCAACTAAAGTTTTATTCATCATATCAATTAACAATTGAATTAAAAATTTTTCTTAAAAGAAAGAGAATGTTTTAGAAATTTGGGGATATGGTATTTTTTAAAAACCTTTTAAAATTAGTTTATATTTTTTATTAAATATTTAATTATATATTTAATTGGTATTCTAAATTGAAATTTAAAAATATCAAGTTAAAAAATTATTCGAATTACTCAAAGTGATTTTTTCAAAATTTTAGAGGACGAAAACTAATAAAATTTGTCAGTAAACTTATGAAACCTTTCATGACAAAATGTACTAAATAGTTCCCAAATCTATTAATATATACATTTTATGGAAGTGCTTGTTTAATGAAACTCCTTCATTTAATGAGTTAAAAAAAAAACTTTTAGTTAATAAAATTAAATTTTTCTATTAAATTTTATGAAAACTTATATTAAATTAAAGAAAAATGTCAATGGACGAATTCCAGTAAACTTCAGTGCTTTTATGTAAAAACTCATTAATATCATGTAGGTAATTCGTTCAGTGTACTTAAACACTAATTAACCCTTTCACTAACGACTTTTTGTTTGCGGATATATTTCTATTTTGAATTCTGATTCTTGTTAGGGGTGCTTACATTAGAAAGAAGAAGGTTAAAATATACGCCCTCTCCCCCTGCTACCCATCGAAAAATGGGTCTCAGTCCATTTTTACTACTAAAAAACTCGTCAAATTGAAAATAAAATTTTACCATCTCTATTTTTACAATACAACATCCAACATATACAACACTTAGTACACCTTGTAAAAACCATTAATTTTCTGAAATTTTTCAATTTAATTTAAAAAGGCCTTATAAAACATTTTAGTAAAAGATATTTCTACTCTGTATTTACAAATTCAAATATAATGAAATAGTTAAATGATATTCAAAATACATTGAGGCCTCGATTATCCGTGATATTCGGGACCGGGAGCATTCCGGATAATCGATTTTCCCGGTTAATTGAGTAACAATTTTTAGTAGTTTTTTTAATATTTGTGTTTTATTAATAAATATATATTGTTGTAGATATATATATAATAACCAATTCAAGCGTTTTATGTACATGTTTAAATAATATAAGGAAAAAAATAAAATAAAATAAATAAAAAAATAAAACAGTGAGCAATTCATAAAGATTTCATGTTAAGCAATTTCTTAAAAAAATCTTAATTAATCACGTGTATATGCTTCTGACTCATCGTATACAAACGAGGGAATTCCCCTTTTTCGTTTAGTTCACATTGTGTTTGATTGTTCAAAAGTAATCGAAAAGAGGGTAGAGGTAATCACAGTTAATCGATGCAAAAAAAAATTAAATCGGTGCAAAAAAAATTAATTGTATTTTTCCGTCCCGGATAATTGATGTTGCCGGTTAATCGAATCACGGATAATCGAGGCCTCACTGTACATTTAATTAAAAATAAATAAATAATTTGCTAATTATTTTTTGTAAACGAACTGGCTTATTTTAGCAAATCGATTTATGTTAAGGGTTTACTCCAAATTTTGTAATGTTTCCTAGTTTTTTTTTCTTCTACTTTACTAATAACTACAGATAAGATTTGAAAATTAAGCTTTTGCAAACTTTTTTTATATAAGAGTACAATCAGTGTTGCCAGGTATGTTGAGCATAAAATCGTCCAATTTTCCAATAAAAATCGTCAAAATCGTCATTATATTTTCAAAAATCGTCAAAACAAAAAATATTTGTTACAAGTGGGATAAAGTTTTAATAAGAACAAAAGAATAATAATGTAATTCACATTTCAAATGCTCATGTACTATCGGTGTAATATAATAAGTTTTTTAACACTTTTCTGTAATTTAAACTTCGAAAATCATGACATTTTATATCGATATCACTTTACCAGGGTTGGCATTCAATAACTTTTCACTAATATCGGAATGGAAATTTAAAAAAAGCGATTCCATTAAAGACATGTTTGTTCTAATGTAAACGGTTTTAGTTTTCTATTTAACCTCTTTGATTTTGAAATATCTTGAACTAGTTAAAGTCAAATAACGCTAAAATACCGAAACGACGATTTATAACGTTATTTTGTTGATGTAACAAAATTTAATGGATATAATTTTGAAATAAACCCTGTAAAGACACACTATTGGAATCGTAGCTTTAAAACTTTCATAACGGCACTGGTATGGCCGTGACATGCAACTGCAATTGTAATGAAAAGGTAGTGTTTGCCAACCATGAAAAAAGTAAGCACATACTCAGGGAACTTCTGCTGGTAATATTTGTCGTTGTTTCTGTTGTAATACAGTATCTTTATTTTTAAGTGAAAAAATAGTCATTGTAGAAGACATTTAATTTTTGACTATAATTGTAGTTCATTTAAAAAACAAACCACATTAAATTACAGTATTATGATTTTACATTCATTTTATACAGTATTTTTTTTTATTTAAAAAAATAAAACAAATTAATGTTTGTTTATGTTTTACTGCACTGACTGAACCACTCCTTAATAATACAATTGTAGTTAATTTTGTGAACAGTAAAAAACAAATGATTATGTTAGTTGAATTTACTAAAATGTAAGTCGTTCTTTTTTCAAGTGAAATTTCATTTGTTTTTAGCTACATTTGCAGTGAGGTTTACCTTTATTAAGTGCAGAAAATAAATTAAAATAAACCTAACATGAATCCATAAAATAACTTTTTTGCTAAACTTTCAATAAAAAATAGTTTTTAATCTTAACGAAATAATAAAAATTCAAAAATAGATCCGGTGATTTTTTTAATAATAGCAAAAATTTGCTGACATATTAAAAGTTTGTCAAAAGTTCGTCCAATCGTCATTTAGTAATTTAGGTACTAAAAATCGTCAAAATGACGATAAATCGTCAAACCTGGCAACAGTGAGTACAATAGATACAAATGTCATAGGGTTGAGAGACAATTTTATCATCTCTAATTATGTTTTCACAAATTTCTATGGCAAAAATAATAAACCTGGTTGTCAAGGAGCTTGTTTTTTTATTAATTTGGCGAATGTTTTTATGTTAAAAAATTTTTTGTTTTTCAAATATATATTGTTTAATAATTTAACAGAAATTAAAAAAAAAAATGAATTGTAAAAACTTAATATGACAGAACCTGTGAATGATTTAAAAACAATTTTAATCTTGTCAAATAGAGATGATACTTTTGCTATATAAATTTGTGTCGACAATAGAGATGATAAACTTTTCTCTAAATCTACGTAACTTCTATCTCGTGTAGATATGCCTTTATAAAGTCATTAGCCAAATAAGAAAACAAGTTAAGACCAAATAAAAAAATTATTTCAAGTTAATAAACTTTAAAAAATATCAAATATAAACCTATTCACTCGTTTGGCCATTAAATTTTATAAATTATTAACAAAAAAAAAAAATATCGTATTTTTTTTATAATTAAGCTCTTGCACATTTAAAATTAAAATTAGGTCACTATAACAAACAGAACAAAATGAATTTATGCCAATCATACGCATTTTTAAGTTTTTGCTGTTTTTGTTTGTTAATAAATTATAAACATTAATGATTGTTTAAAAATAGGTTCACACTTTTGTTATTCTTATTTATATTTTAGTTTAATTTTTTTCCCGATTCTCTTTGGTTATAAATGATTTCATAGTTGTTGTTAGTCATAAATTTTACGTATGTTACTGTCAACATTTGGTGTTTACAATAGACCCTCAATTTAAGACCCCTTTTCAGACTGGCTTAAACACATGTTTTGCCAAACACGTGTTTTGCTGAAACACGTATTTAAGCTTTTTATTCTATTACAAAAGTTCATTATTATTTTTCACTCGTATTGGCAAAACGCGTGTTTTTGCAGTTAGTTGTGAATGCCGTACACTTTATATTTGAATTCAAATTTACGTGACAAGTGAACCGATTTACTTCTATTGTAAAATGGACGCAAATCGGGGTTCAACAGTATTTTTTTTTTTTTATAAATTCGAAACAATATAAACTAAAACATTAGATTGCGTAATTTAAACAACAACAAAGAAATTTGCAAAAAAAATAAAAAAAAAAATAAATAAAAGAGGAATCTATTATTAATGTTCTAAAATGTTTATACTTGTTTGATGTGTTCCCTCTCTTCTATTGTTTTCTATATTTTACTTTTTTTCAAATAAAGGGTCCGCCATCTAACGTTTTTTTTTTCAACTAGTGCTTATTTCGTGAATGGTAACACTTAGCTCATGTCTGATTTGACAGATAATTAGTTTTATCCTTCCGTTGAACGAATATGGTTGTGTATACGCTTGAACAACGCTGGGAAATATTGCGACATTACTTTGAAAATCATTTTAATGTTGCAGAATGTGTGCCGATACACCCAAAACGAGTCACTGTTTGGTGCGGATTTTGGTCCAGAGGCATAATAAGGCCATTTTTCTTCGAAAATGAGCAAGAAGTGGCCGTTACAGTCAATGGCGACAGTTATCGGGCCATGTTGAACGAATTTTTGTTCACAAAAATTGAAGAGGAGGAAATACAGCTGCACACAATCCATAATGTGCTTAAAAATTGGACCGATCATGTAGGCTACTGCATGGCCAGCCGAGGCAGCCATTTGAATGAAATTATTTTCCATTATTAACCGGGAGGATTGTACTTTCAAATAAAAAAAGAAATTTGAGAAAATATTCAATAGTTTTTTTTTATAGCATTTTCAAAAAAAAAAAGTTATTTGGCGGACCCTTTATTTTTTGTTGCTGTTTTATATTATTATTTGTTTGACATTGAATTTTTTTTTCTCTTTAGCATGTATAGAGTGTTAAAAGAAATTATAGAAAAAAGCCAACAATGCGATATTATTCATTAAAAGTAAACATTTTTGGTTTTGGGAGAAAAAAAAAATAAAAAATGTGTTATCTGAACAAGATAGACTAAAATTATTAATATGTTTTAACACTTTATCAATAGATTTGTTGTATTTTTGCTAAATTTTTGAGTTTTATTTTAATATATTTAAATGGATTGAAATTTGTTTAATTTAATTGTTAAATTTCATACTTAATATGCTCAAATTCTATCTCGATCAACCCAAATCCGTCTGCCTGTCCAAGGAAACCACTGTTAGGCCTTAAATAAAAGGGCGATATTGCTGAGTTTTTCCCGAAATGTTTCCTATAGACCTAAGCAGTTTCCTATGAAAAATAAGCTAAATCTGTCGATGGATTTAAAAGTTATAGCTAAAACTGTTAACAAAATTTCAAAATAGCCTTTAATTTTTTAAACCTCAAACTCTTAATATTTATAAAATTTTTGATCATCGTCTATTTGCAAATTAGTTTGAAACTTGGCCACTCCTTGCTCAAGAGTTTATTTTGCTTCAATGAAATCTTCTAAATATCTTTCGTTTTATTTACCTGAATTATGTAAGTTGCCTCAGAGTTTTGTTTTGAAAAAAATTTTTAATAAAAGCCGATCTGATGATTTTCTATTGTCGTTAATTTATATATCTTTTTTTAAATGTTAGGTACAATCAAATAAAAAAGTTAGTAAAGTCAGCAAAAAAATTTTCTGAGTCAGCAAAATTTTAGTCAGGAGGGTGCTTGCAAAAAAATTGCTAATGTCAGCGAAATCTTTTGCTGATAATCAGCGAGCTGATTTTTAGCAACAAACTTAGTAGATACAGCAAAAGTTTTGCTAACACTTAGTAGATTAGAAATAAAAAAGCCTTGCTAAAAATTAATAAAATTTTTGCTGAATATTAGTAGACTGAAAAAAACTCAAAAAATTTGTAGAAAAATTATACTTTAGTTAATTTATTTGCAAAAACATATTTTTGTGATTCTTTTTAAAATAATTTACAATACGTTACAAAATATAAAAATGTTCATACTCCCAAATTGACGATATGAATTAATGTAATATCTAAAAACAATAGAAATAATTATATATAACATAAACGAAATTATCTTTGAACTACTTACATCAATTATTGTCTAAATGATGCTACCTTTTAAAGGAACGCAAATGCCGCAGAGAATTATAGAAACGAAACGAAAAAATAGCAAAATATAACATATACAACCCTTTTTTGCAATAAGAAAAAGGATACAGAAAAATCTACCTAAGATGTATGTCTTTGTCTTTCGCTTTAGCCTGTCTACCTATTGCATATTTGTTTGCAATTTGACCACACAAGATTATTAATATGTATAAACATTTAGTTTACAAATACACATTTAATTTTTATTAAATTTAAATATTTTATTTTGTCTTTTATTTAATTAATAGACAATTACTTTCACAAGCCGGTGACGACGCAAAATTTAAGTTGTTTTAATCCACAATTTTGTTTTATGTATGAAAAACAGATACAAAAATCTTCCATGGTTGATTTTTTTATATTATTTCTTTTTAGAGTTGTACTTTTTAGTATAATTTTCCTCGTCACTACTACATCGTAACATGCCGCGACATCTAATAAATTCTGCGTATATCTTTCAGTCTGGTTGTCGTTCACACTATTGATGTGCTAATCAACACAATTTTTTAGCAAAATAAATTAGTAAAATATTAGTTCAAAACGGTTAAGTTCAAAACAGTTAAGTGCTAAAAAAGTATAACTAAAATTTTAGTTTAAAACATAATTTTAGCAAAAAATTTGCTGAAAAATAGTATACCTGATTTACAAGATGTTTTACTAACTTATTTTTTTGAGTGTATTAAAAAAAAACTATTTTTTTGAGAAACTATTTTGATTTTTTGAAGTTTATCTTATCATACATTAAAAAAAAAAACGAAAATGTTTTCTTTATTAGGAATCATTTTCATTGTTTCAGTAATTAGTTCGATTATGTTTATCAAATTTTAAAAATATTCCAATAAAGCGAATTATTTTTTATTCTACTTTATATTGAAAAATCGTCATAAACTCTTATCTCTTCTTTTAATCACTATCATATGTTTAATACCGTCATCTTACTGAAAAGAAACTAAATTGTTCAAAAGAATCAGCGTAATATACATAATAACTACAGCTATCCCATCTAAATCGTGGTAGGCAAATAAGAAAATAACCACCTTTTTAGAAACTTACTAACCCGAATTTTTCGTTCCCGTCAATAAGAATTTTTTTTTTTTTCTATAAAATGTTTTAAAAAACGAAACGAAAAGTCAAAAATTTTATGTTTCTGATAGAAAACCCCTTTTAAATCTATTACAAAAAAGCTTGACTTTATTGACAAGCTTATGTTAAGGGTATGGGAGCACATATCGCACTTGATCAACAAGAGGGTATTAACTCAAAATTTTTAAAATATCACTTTTTTCAAGAAATCAACTAACAACATCAATATCTATCTATTGTAAAAATTTCAACGTATTCCGATTACTCTTTCATCTCGAAAACCACTTTTGAGAACATTTTCATGATAATGTAGTGACAACCTTTATTTCAACAAAAAGGTATTATTTCGAGTTAATACAAAAGTTCAAATAGTAATGAATCGTATATTTTCATAAAAAAGGTATTATTTTGTTTGATTTGAGCCTTTATTTATGTTAAAAATAATCAAACTGTTTTATTTATATTTGGTTGTATTTTGAGTTGATACTGTTTTGTTGATAAAATTTGTTTTATTCTATAAATTTAAATCGATAAAATTTCAAAAAAATGGTATTAACTCAAAAAATTGATTTTTTTTTGCAATGAGTTGTAATATTTAAAATAAAAAAATGTATATATATTTTCAAATGGAATTTGCTTGTTATGTATGTTTGAATTTTTAAATTCTGTTAAAATGTAGCCATAAACAGTTTTTTGACTCTACTGAAAATTTTAAAATTTTGAGGTAATACCCTCTTGTTGATCAAGTGCGATATTTACCTCATATTTTAAAAAATTTAAAGAATGAGTTTGTTAAAACTTAAAAATCCAAATTTGTTTGATTTTTAATATTCATTAAATTTTATAAAATTCTTCTTAATTTAATTATTTTTGTTTGTTTTTTTTTTGCATTATTTTAATTTTTTTTTTTTTTGTTGCGCCCTTTTTTCGCTGAGCGAAAATGACAACTAAGTTTGACGTAATATCGCTAAATAATATTGACGTATATTGCTAAATACTTATTGCAACATATATTGCCGGCAATAAATATGTACGCAATTTAGTGGTCCACAGGAGAGATAAAATAATTTTGACATTTTCTACAATTTATTTCTACATATTTATCTCTAGTACAGAATGTTGGTAACAATAAATAAAATTTAACAAAACAAAACTTTGAGAAATCTGTCAATGCTTTACAGATTGCATTTTGTAGACAGAGTTGCATTTTCGTAACATCTCAAGTGTTTACTCTCACATGAAAATGTGCCTTTAAACTTTTAATATTTCAAATTGATTCTAAAAGACTCATTGGCGGAATTTTAATAGCACAATTCATTGATTTATTAATAATAATTCATTTATATAATTTAAAATTAATCTTCGGTGTACATTCTTAAAAATTAAAGTTTTTAGCCTAGTGTAACTCACTCGCGAACAAAAAAAATAATATGTACAACGTTTTATATCTCACTTTAAAGTTTTTTTTTTTTTTTTTTTACAAAATTTTAGTGCAAATCAATTTTTAGTAAAAAATCTTCCAAATTCATAAATTTTTACTAAAATTGGCTGTTTTTAGTAAATCGATATCCATTACGGGTAAAGTTTACTAATTATGCTAAAATTAGCTAATAATTACAAATGTATTTTTGAATGCAGTTTGTTTCTAAAATTTTATGAAATATTTTAATTATTAAAAGTTTCATAATATCGATGGAAACTATGAAGCTTTTAATTGTATTTAAGAAATTTTTCGTTTAATTTGTAAAAAACACTTCATTAGTTTACTGGAAATTTGTATTAAAATTCACTTCATTAGTTTACTGAAAATTTGTATTAAAATTCTTCCGATAAAATTTCCTCTGTGTAATTTCGTCTAACCCAATTGAGGGAGTCGATTGCAAGTGTTATAGGGCACGTATTTAACATCTATACTCTTTTACATAATTTCTTTATTCTCTTACACTCTTTTTTGACAAAACACTTGATTACTATAAGATTTGTTTGCATTGCACGAGAACTATCTGTACAATATAAAATATTTGTTTATGATTTTTATTATTATATTTTTTTTTGTTCATTTGTTTTTATTTGCAAATTTGTCGGTCTTTTTTTTAGGCCTATATAAAATGATATTCTCACTGTTTCTCTCATTCTCTAAGTAGGCTCTCGAAAAAAATTCAATGAAAGAAAAAAACGTAAAAAACAAAAACAAACTATTCGATTTTTAGTCATAAAACAGTGATGGAAAATAGAATTCTCGATTTTGTACTAAACAATTTATCAAAATGTACATTTTCGGACCCATTTTTTATTAAAATATGTATCGTCGATTGATTATTGGAGAGCCTCACCGACCAAAAACATTTTTGCGAGAAAAACGATAAAGAAAGTTTACAACAAAATTATTAAATTTCTACAAGATAGGTTTTCTTTTTTGTTTGCCATATCTATAGCTGCATATATTATAAACAATATTGTTTATTTTTACGCCTTTTTGCACTGAGTATCCAGAGTTATTAACAATTTTTTAAAAAAAGATTTTTTTATTATATGGCCTATAAGCCGTTTTTATCACAATTTTATTGTTTTTCTTTCAAGTAGGTCAAAAGTTTTTTTTCTTTTAACCATTATAAAACTAGGTTGTCATAGTGCAAACCAATGCTTAAACTTTTTTATTTTTTTTGTTTTATATGCGTTGCTTATTTCAAATGTGTCAAACCAAGATTGACGAATAATGTTTTTATTTTTCTATAGAAAGTTTGACTCATTGGCCAAAAAGTGGTCAATACACCATACCAATGTTAAGAAATTTGTAAAAATAGGGATACGCAGCACATTTGGGGCTGGATATCTCCCAATTGATACGAGGTATATAAAAACGGATTAAAGATTTAGAAAGAGGACACATTAATCATATATAATCAATTCCTAACTCAATTTTGCCAGAAATGGTCTATAGGTCTCACCAATATTCATACGACGGTATATCAAATTTCTAAATTTATGAAAACCCTGTCTCTAATATAAATGCAATCTCTAACAAAAATACCGTCCCTAGCAAGAAAAAATCTTTGACATTAAAATTTTCTCGTTTTGAAAAATAATTTGAAATTTAAAATTTTCAACAAATTAAAAAAATATAAAAAAAAAATATTTAAACAGCAGAAATTTGATTTAACCGAAATTGATTATTTAAATTCAGGTAAGTGCTGCTTTTTTCGATGTACCAAAAACAAGCACTCGGGTACCAACTTCTTCATCTCTGGCTGTGCTATACGCA
Organism: Delia radicum; assembly: GCA_021234595.1. Taxonomy (NCBI): domain Eukaryota; kingdom Metazoa; phylum Arthropoda; class Insecta; order Diptera; family Anthomyiidae; genus Delia; species Delia radicum. Next base: position 252,974,449 of record CM037851.1, read on the forward strand.
TTGTCTGTAGTTCACGCATTTTGGCTACATTCACACGTTATTTTCTGTTGTTGTCGATCTATGATGGGGGGGAGCACGAGTTCATTAAACTCAAACATTTTAAATGATACACGTTTTTTTTTATGTGTATATGTGTGTACGCACTTTTAATTTTTATTTATATTGTTGTTGTTTTTTTTAGCCGGTTCGATTATGCAAAAGTTGTTGTAATAGATTTTTTTGGCGAATCTTTTATTTTTTGCAAAAAGTGCGTTCATTGAACTTTTCAAGGCAATAAAACTTCAAACAATGTTTTGTTAAGAATAACAAATTGTTGTTAATTTGTTTTATATGTGGAGTGTGCGGTGTATGAGAAAGTGCGTAGAAATATCGTTGAGATCTTGGCGTTCAAAAGTGTTGAGGGGTGCAGGTGTTTGAATAATTTTTTTTAGTTGTCATGTTTGTGTTTTAACAAAATTTTTTTATGTGGGCTATCATTTTCTATATATTTTTTGTAAAATTTTTAGCATTTTTTGGCAAATTGTTTGGCAAACAAAATTTTTGCATAAACTTTTGTTTGTATTTTACTTGAAAAGTGTTTACAGTAAAGTTCAGTTACATTTTTCAGCAATTTATTTATGTTTTAAAAATATATTTTTTACATTAAGTTTTGGTTTTTAATGCAAATTATTAATTTTTGTTTATTCCCCTTATTTATTTTAGAAATGGCGGAAGGCAATGGCGAACTGGTAGATGACATCAATCAAAAATCAGAAGATCGCGGCGATGGTGAAAGAACTGAAGATTATCCAAAACTTTTGGAATATGGCTTAGATAAAAAAGTAAGTGAAAGTTTTTTAAATTTGTGCGGTAGGGAAAAATTCTCTCAATAAAAATTGTTAGCCCTTGTAGCACTTTTATTGAATATTGGCAGCATTACATTTTTTTTTTAATTTAATTGCATAAAAACGTATGCTATGTTCCGGTAATTTAATATTTAATTTGCTATTGCTATTTTCAAACAACTCTGTGTTCATACTACGTATTTTAAGCAACTCTGTGTTTTGCTACAACGACGCTTTAAAACACTAAAATTAAACTCAAAAACATTTCTGACAAAAAGCATAATTGTATACGTAAAGCCAATTTTAATAAACCGTTTAGACAGCGAAATTAATCCTCTAACTGGTCTAGTCCATTTTGCAGTGAAATTATACATTTAGTGTTCTGAACGAAAAAATAAGTGTTTCTATTAAATTTTGTTTGGTTGCCTGCTTTAGGCAATATACTCCAAAAAAGAATTAGAGTGAATCTCGAAAACTAATGAATAAAAAGGAGAAGGTTAATTATTTGGCCAAATAAACTATCAACAGTTTGTTAGAAAGATTTCGAAAAATGTGAAATTAAGCGAAATCGTTCACTAACTTTATTATGGTATCGATTCCTATTCTCACTTTCACCATTCACCTCAGTTTTCGAACCTCATTTTCTCTCAAATAATACAAAATTATAAATTTTTTATTGTCCAATCGTCTTTACAATAAACAAATACTGAATAATCAGAAATCAAAATGGGACATATAATTAATACACGGAATATAATGCGATTCGAAAATTGTGGTGAATGGTGAAGGTGAGAACAGGAATCGCTATCTATATCTGTCATTTTAGTATAACAAATCGCATATATGTTTATATTGTATATACAATTTAATCCAGAATTAAATTGTGTTTTTTAATTACGATATAATATCTAAATGTATATACATTAATATATATTATTGTGCATTTTTCGACAAAAATAATTTTATATATTTTTCCGGCTAAATACACTGGCAGACAATAATATATAAGTGTACATCAAATAATGTGTTATTATATACAAACATTTTTACTCGGACATATATTTTTATTTATATGATATATTTGTTTGATATTGTAAAAATGGCAGGAAAGATTTTGGAACATATAAAAATGGTGTATCCAATCAGTTTTATAAAAATATTTTAATCTAATTCATCAATTCTTAATCTAATTCAAGACTCTGATGCATATTTTTATTTTGTAGCACATGCCAAATAAAAATGACAATATAAAGGATCCGCCTTTTTTTTTTGAAAATGCTATAAAAAAAAACTACTGAATATTTTCTCAAATTTCTTTTTTTATTTGAAAGTACAATCCTTCCGGGTAATAATGGAAAATAATTTCATTCAAATGGCTGCCTCGGCTGGCCATGCAGTAGCCTACACGATCGGTCCAATTTTTAAGCACATTATCGAATTATCGATTGTGTGCAGCTGTATTTCACCAATGGCTTCACGAATATTGTCCTTTAAAGCGTCAATTGTCTCTGGCTTGTTGGCGTAACACTTATCTTTGACGGCATCCCACATCCAACGGTGTCAAATCGCAGCTCCGAGGTGGCCAAACGACATCAGCTCTGCGGCTGATTTGAATTTTCGCACACATTCTGCAACATTGCCATGATTTTCAAAGTAATGTCGCAATATTTCCCAGCGTTGTTCAAGCTTATACACAACCATATTCGTTCAGCGGAAGGATAAAACTAATTATCTGTCAAATCAGACATGAGCTAAGTGTTACCATTCACGAAATAAGCACTAGTTGAAAAAAAAAAACGTTAGATGGCGGACCCTTTATATATATATAATATAAAATAATATATTGACATATATGACCATATTTGCCCATATATGGAAATGTGGGTTAATTTTTTTTAGTATGTACGTATATGTATGACCATCCATATATGATCATATAAAAAAATATATATGCCCATTTATGAACTTTTTTAACCGGTTAGGTAAACAATTTTAGAATTTGATATAGATTTTTTAATACAGGTAATCCGATCAAAATCCCGGGAATCTCAATCAAAATTCCCGGGACTTGGGTATTGAAAAATCGACAAAATTCCCGAAAATTCGTCCCTGGAATTCTAGGGTTAAAAACCCTAATGTTGGATTAACTGTTAATCGACCAGATAAAAATATGGTTGAATAGACTGGTTTAGTACTCTATTAACCCTAGAACACACACCCGGGTACAAATGTATCCACTTGCAGTGCTTTAACTCAGGAACGGCTTAACTTAGGGCATAGAGATTTCGGATCTAGGAAGTATAAGTAATTTCTAATCTAATAATTTTAAAGGTTATTGGATCCAATTCGGATCAGTGGTTCAGGAGCTACTAGCTTCCAAAGTCGACACCTACGTAAACACAAACCCATTTTCAGTGCTGTAACTCAGGAACGGCTTAACTTAGGGCATAGAGATATCGGAAATATAAGTAATTTCTAATCTTTTAAAGGTTATTTGATCCAATTCGGATCAGTGGTTCAGGAGCTACGAGCTTCCAAAATCGACACCTACGTAAACACACACAACATTTGGCCATATCATGCCCGTGACCTTTTTTGCCTATATCTCTTGAACCAGGTAGAATATTTGCATGAAACAAACACTAACAAATTTGTAAAATATAAATATACACATTTAAAAAACTAATGAAATTAGACCATTTAAACATTAGAAAAGGCCAAAATAAGCTAGTATGTACAAACGTATCCCGGGTGTGTGTTCTCGTAGAAAAAGTTGGGTATGCGTCGTACGCTTAAGAAGTTAATCCACTTTTTAATAGTTTTATGTGTAATTTTGGTATTATACATGATAAAACACTTATACGCTTTTATTTAATTCTATTTTAATGTCAAATTGTTTAAATTTATTTTTTTTAGGTTGCCGGTAAACTAGATGATATTTATAAAACAGGAAAACTCGCCCACGTAGAATTAGATGAACGCGCACTGGATGCGCTTAAGGAGTTTCCGGTTGATGGTGCCTTGAATGTATTAAGTCAGTTCCTGGAATCAAATTTGGAACATGTATCGAATAAATCTGCGTATTTATGTGGGGTTATGAAAACCTATCGACAAAAAAGTCGAGCCAGTCAACAAGGTGTACCACCACCAGCAACTACAGTGCAAGTAAAAGGACCAGATGAGGAAAAAATCAAAAAAATATTAGAACGTACCGGTTATACTTTAGATGTAACCACGGGTAAGTGAAATCAAATTTTAAAAGTGTTAAGTTTGGTCATTATGTAAAACCAGTTTGATAGAAAATCATTATTCTAATTTAAATAGTTTGGAAAACAATTCTCAATAAAATTAATGGAAATCAGAAAAGATCGGTTAAAATTTAAACTGTAGTTTATGAACAGAACTATAATTCACATTTTAAAAAAAAGTCTTATTTAGTTTTAAAATGAACTCTGTAATAAAATTTTCTTTTGTTATCTTTTATTTAGGCCAGCGCAAATATGGTGGACCTCCTCCAAATTGGGAAGGTCATGTACCGGGTAATGGTTGCGAGGTATTTTGTGGCAAAATACCCAAAGATATGTTTGAAGATGAATTAATACCTCTGTTTGAAAATTGTGGCACTATTTGGGATTTACGATTAATGATGGATCCTATGACTGGTACAAATCGTGGCTATGCATTTGTTACATTTACCACAAGAGAAGCCGCCTCCAATGCCGTCAAACAGGTATATTTTCTTTGCAACTATTTTTCTATTCGAATATTTTAATGTAAAAAAAAATTATAAAAAAACTGATTGATATTTTAGGTTTTATCTAAAAAAAAAAAAAAAAAAACTATTATTGAAAACAATTATTATTTGGCTTTGACAAAACAGAAATTATATTTTTAGGCTTTTTTCAAATAGGCGAACGATTGGTTTTTTTCTGTAAAAATATTATTTCCTACTTTACGGAATTTGATATTTTCTTTAATTTATTTCCAAAAAAAAAAATCTTTTAGTTTTCAAGCTTGGTATTTTCTTTGTAAACTCTTTGCTGTACTTTTTTTTATATAATTGAGAATATCACTATTTTGTAACTTAAGCTGTATTTAAAAAGTAATTTTTTTTTATGCTGTATTATTTTTCTTTAGTATATATCATAGATTTAAAGTATTTTTTTTTTACTATTTTGGCTTGACTTTTGCCTTTTGCATGAGTTTTTTTTTTTTTTTAAATAATAAAAAAATAAAGTTTAAAAAGTTTTTCTAAAGTAGAAAATTACTACTATGTAACTAGCAAAAATTGGATTAAGACGAAAATTGTTTTGCAGAGAATGTATTTAACAAACAATCAGTACAAAAAATAGTTTGGTTAACAAAAAAAAAAAAAAATTGCGGTTTGAAAAGAAGTCTCTTGAAAAAAAAAAACAATACCTGGCCTTCCAAAAATAAAACTAAATATACCTAAAAACCCTTTAACTTTTTAGACTTATCTCCCATTACCTGCATTTTATTTTCTTCCTTCCCGTTTTTTATATTTTTGGTTTTTTTTTTTTGAACCTTTAACACTAGAATTACCGCAAAAATTTGTTTGTACCTGCTTTGCCCAAAACTAGTCGAAGTGACTGTGTTTTTTAAAAATTCGTAAAAAATACATTTTTCATGCTATCATTACGGTTTAGACAGCAATGTAATCTATAAGTCTAGCACTTCAAAACTTTATTAAAAGCATTTTGAAATGTTTTGTTTGTTTTAGCGATATTTGGTACAGAATGTGGATATATGCTATTTTTGATGAATTTTTAATTAGTTTTTTTAGTTCAACTTCTTCTAAACTTATACGATTTTTAATTAATTTATATATTTTATATCTTGAATTCCATATATACTTTATATCTCGAAACTACTAGGCGTGCCGCCATTTGAAATCTTCACCTGTACAAAAACCAATAAAATGCATGGAATTATTTAAAAACTTATCAAAAATATATATTTTTTATTAGATCACAGTTATTTATGTATAGGGGTCTTGTGAGGAAATTCCGGGGACGGGGTGCCCGGAATTAAATAAATTTTTAAATAAAATAACAAATCTATTCAATAAAATGTTTTAGTGTTTGTTTTTATTAAATGAAACAGGCCAATTCGTCTATAAATGTGTGTGAAAAACACTCACTTTTTTATTTTTTTTATTGAAATTTTCTCGGCGTTTTTTTGTACATCTGTATAGCTAGTGAACATAGAAATATAGATTTCACATTTTCAATTCATAACTGAAAATCAGAATTTTGATTTTCCATTAATCTTTTTTGTACATCATTCATTCTTTGGAAAAAGTTCAAAAATTGAAATTTGTTGTCCAAATGTCTTTCGATTTTCTTTATATTAAAAACATATATTCTCTATAAAGCCTTTAACACCCCAGGCAGAAAAATACAAACGGCACAGTGTTGGCAAAGCGTCCATTACGGTCGGTAATGCGTTGGCCGAACGTGGAATTAAAAATCTTGACAGTATTGTCCTGTAACAGTGGTAATTCAAAAAATGTTTTGCTCTTAAAATAGCTTAAGTTACATTAATTTTGAGAAATATGTATGAGAAAACACATTTAAGAAGCAGAAATACAGTTCCGTCTTAGTCTTATACATCATATTTAAATGTGTGAAATATAATAAAATATTTAAAAAAAAAATCTTCTAGTTGGTTGTAATATTGGTAAAACTGGCAAAATACGTGCTTTGCATTTAAAATAGTGTTTCCCTAGTACAATTTAAGTTGTACCTTTGGTAATTTTTAAAACGGTGGGTTTTACAAAAATAGATGTATTTTTCCAGTACTTTTTTTTTGGCACGGTTGGCAATTTCTACCTGGGACATCTCCACATTCAGTTTTTAATTTTTTTTTTTGTATAATTTGTAATTTTTTTATTTTGAGCAGGTTTTAAAACAGTTTAAAATTCAAAAATTACAAACGAGATTTATTTAAATTACTTTGTCTAAAAAAATCATTTTTGATGCAGATGCAATTTTTGAATGCATTCTGCAAAATTAATCCAAAAATTTCTTTTCCATCAAATATTAATTTTTTGGACAGATAAATGTAAAGAAATCACTTTTTTGTAAGTTTTAAACTGCTTTAAACCCTATTCAAAATATAAAAATGTACAGCTGTATTTATAAGTTAAAACGAGTGACTAACATCGAGTGCATAACTTTTTTCACACACAAATTCCGATAAGGGAAAGTTGTGCACTCGATGTTATGCACTCTTTTTAAATTATGAATAACGCTGTTAATTTTTTGTATGGAAATAATGTATTTTTAATTGCATTAGATAACCAAATGCTTTTTGAATCAGAGAAATCCAATACCAACTTTCGAATATAGAGCTCTTCAACATTACACACTTTTCCAATTTTTGGAATTTTGTTTGAAAATTATAACCGTGAAAAACTGAGAAACTGAATATGGGGATCTGTAAAAAGGTCATCATAGAGTATGAGTGTTCAAATTTGAAAACCATCAGTCAATTCCATTTATGATGTATTATGGAGCTCATGATATTAAATACAAATTATAAATTGTTAATTTAGAAATCGGTTGGAACTTGTACGAAAAAGTTTAAAAGTTTTAGAGAAATAAAAACGAAAAAATTTAGAATAATTTCATGAATTTTTTAAAACTTTGATTTAAACCGAAAGTGTGGTTTTTCCTGTTCCATTACCTGTTTAAAGACCGTACGAAAATATGGATTATTGGAAAAGAATTTTCGCAACTTTAAATATTCTTCCGAAGTTTCTAATTTTAGTTTTAAAATAAATTTTTTGACAGTTCTTGTGTTGTCACATGGAGTATTTCGTGATAATAAATTTGTTTTTAAAATAAAAGTAAAATTTTTCAAATTCTTAATTAATTTATATTCGGTGGAAAATGTCGGAATATTCGAAAAAATTTCCCGCTGTCCCGGGAAATGAAAAAGTTCGGGAAAACAAAACCCCTATTTTGTGTATCAACATATTCAAAAAACTTAAAACGTTATATGGTTATATAAAAACAAATAATTTTGCAGATTTTGGGTTCAAAGGATAATTAATGTATAAGTAAGAAATACTGTAGCATCAACTATTGTTCCAAATATCGCTTAAACAACACAACATTTCGAAATGCTTTAACACACAGTTTTGAAGTGTTAAGCTTTACCCTCAATTGAATTTCCTTCTGTTAAGTTTGTTTTAAATTTTGCTTAATTTTTCTCCAAATTAAAGAACGCTTATATTTAAATTACGTGAATTTTAAAATTTTTTCTCTACATTTTTTTATTTGTTATTTTTTAAATTCCTTTTCATTATTTGACATTTTTTTTAATATGATTAAGTTGGGTGCTATGTGTTTTGATTAAAAATTAACTGAATTTATGGAGATGGAACTTTACAAAAGTTGACTTAAGCTAAATATGGGTGATTCTATGTATTTTCATACAACCGCTCTTTCCCTTAAGTCAACTTCGGTAATTATAGCTGGGTCTTTAGACTTCTGGATTATATTACTGCTTATTACAGGGAAAAAAATGTATTTTTGACGAATTTGTCCTGTAACAGTGGTAATTCAAAAAATGTTTTGCTCTTAAAATAGCTTAAGTTACATTAATTTTGAGAAATATGTATGAGAAAACACATTTAAGAAGCAGAAATACAGTTCCGTCTTAGTCTTATACATCATATTTAAATGTGTGAAATATAATAAAATATTTAAAAAAAAAATCTTCTAGTTGGTTGTAATATTGGTAAAACTGGCAAAATACGTGCTTTGCATTTAAAATAGTGTTTCCCTAGTACAATTTAAGTTGTACCTTTGGTAATTTTTAAAACGGTGGGTTTTACAAAAATAGATGTATTTTTCCAGTACTTTTTTTTTGGCACGGTTGGCAATTTCTACCTGGGACATCTCCACATTCAGTTTTTAATTTTTTTTTTTGTATAATTTGTAATTTTTTTATTTTGAGCAGGTTTTAAAACAGTTTAAAATTCAAAAATTACAAACGAGATTTATTTAAATTACTTTGTCTAAAAAAATCATTTTTGATGCAGATGCAATTTTTGAATGCATTCTGCAAAATTAATCCAAAAATTTCTTTTCCATCAAATATTAATTTTTTGGACAGATAAATGTAAAGAAATCACTTTTTTGTAAGTTTTAAACTGCTTTAAACCCTATTCAAAATATAAAAATGTACAGCTGTATTTATAAGTTAAAACGAGTGACTAACATCGAGTGCATAACTTTTTTCACACACAAATTCCGATAAGGGAAAGTTGTGCACTCGATGTTATGCACTCTTTTTAAATTATGAATAACGCTGTTAATTTTTTGTATGGAAATAATGTATTTTTAATTGCATTAGATAACCAAATGCTTTTTGAATCAGAGAAATCCAATACCAACTTTCGAATATAGAGCTCTTCAACATTACACACTTTTCCAATTTTTGGAATTTTGTTTGAAAATTATAACCGTGAAAAACTGAGAAACTGAATATGGGGATCTGTAAAAAGGTCATCATAGAGTATGAGTGTTCAAATTTGAAAACCATCAGTCAATTCCATTTATGATGTATTATGGAGCTCATGATATTAAATACAAATTATAAATTGTTAATTTAGAAATCGGTTGGAACTTGTACGAAAAAGTTTAAAAGTTTTAGAGAAATAAAAACGAAAAAATTTAGAATAATTTCATGAATTTTTTAAAACTTTGATTTAAACCGAAAGTGTGGTTTTTCCTGTTCCATTACCTGTTTAAAGACCGTACGAAAATATGGATTATTGGAAAAGAATTTTCGCAACTTTAAATATTCTTCCGAAGTTTCTAATTTTAGTTTTAAAATAAATTTTTTGACAGTTCTTGTGTTGTCACATGGAGTATTTCGTGATAATAAATTTGTTTTTAAAATAAAAGTAAAATTTTTCAAATTCTTAATTAATTTATATTCGGTGGAAAATGTCGGAATATTCGAAAAAATTTCCCGCTGTCCCGGGAAATGAAAAAGTTCGGGAAAACAAAACCCCTATTTTGTGTATCAACATATTCAAAAAACTTAAAACGTTATATGGTTATATAAAAACAAATAATTTTGCAGATTTTGGGTTCAAAGGATAATTAATGTATAAGTAAGAAATACTGTAGCATCAACTATTGTTCCAAATATCGCTTAAACAACACAACATTTCGAAATGCTTTAACACACAGTTTTGAAGTGTTAAGCTTTACCCTCAATTGAATTTCCTTCTGTTAAGTTTGTTTTAAATTTTGCTTAATTTTTCTCCAAATTAAAGAACGCTTATATTTAAATTACGTGAATTTTAAAATTTTTTCTCTACATTTTTTTATTTGTTATTTTTTAAATTCCTTTTCATTATTTGACATTTTTTTTAATATGATTAAGTTGGGTGCTATGTGTTTTGATTAAAAATTAACTGAATTTATGGAGATGGAACTTTACAAAAGTTGACTTAAGCTAAATATGGGTGATTCTATGTATTTTCATACAACCGCTCTTTCCCTTAAGTCAACTTCGGTAATTATAGCTGGGTCTTTAGACTTCTGGATTATATTACTGCTTATTACAGGGAAAAAAATGTATTTTTGACGAATTTTTAATAAACACGAGTCATTATGACTAGTTTGGGGCAGAGTGGGTATAGAGCAACGACTAATTTTACGATAGCGAACGCATATTTCTCAAACTATTTTTTTTTTTTTTTGAAAACTTTGGCAACCCTGAAGCTTTGTTATATCGCAATATTAGGACTTCATTCAAAAGGCCATAACTTTTGTTTTGTGATAGATATTGTTAAAAATACGTTTTAAATAGTGATCATTTTTTAAGTTCAGAAATTTTATAAAAAAATTTAAAAAAATTTTAAATACTTTTTTTTTTATAAAAAATCAAATTTTTTTTTTTGAAAAATAGCCACTTTTAATTTATATTTTTTATACAGCTAAACACCTGTTCTAAACACCCTACTATTTGAGATATCTGAAAAAACATGTAGTATATCTCTGGTAAAAGTCTTATTTTTACTTTTTTTCTAGCAAAATCAGTTAAATTCTTTTGACATACTAAAGATTTAGGTATCTTAAAAATGGTTAGAAATTATACTCTGATATGTTCAGGATTTTTGGAACACTTGTTTATATATAAATATATTTTTTCAAAAAATAATAAAAAAAATATTTTAAAAAATTGTTAAAATTGTTTTTTTTTTTATAAAATTTCTGAACCCCAAATTGAAAGAATTTTTGCAATATCATTCACACAACAAAAGTTATAACCTTCTAAATTAAATTCCAACCCCTGCGATATTTCAAAGCTTAAAGGTTGCCACAGATTTCAAAATAAAAAAATCATTTTAGAAATATGCGTTCACTGCCAAACATATTCACCAAAGATATTTCCATCAAAAAATAAAATGGAAATGCTCTATAAAAAAAATTCTAGTTAACTAAATGAAATTCAAAAAATTTGTATATGTGTATTTGTTACTCTACTTAATCCTACAAGTCATATAATAATATCTGAAATAAGTTGTAACAAAAATGTGAAGCTTTCAATCAAAGATGTCAAACCAGTCAAAATTACTGGTCCGGGCATTCTAGTGTTAAACAAAAAACTTCTTCGTCTTCTTGTTAGTTTTAAGTGTATGTAGTTTGTTACTATTGTTTTATAACTTTAAAATTAGTTTGTAAGTTTTTTATTTTATTTTTTCTTCGCTCTTCTCTACCTTAAGTATTTATGCAACCATCATCAGAACTACAAACTACCAAAAATTGCAAATTCTGTAATGCATTTTCACGTGTTTGGCAGCCGTTTAGGTCATTTATTATCTATTAAACATATAAAACAAAAGCAACTTAAGTCTTGTTTTAACAAAATTCTAAATTTTTTTTTATTTATTATAGCTATAAAAAAAAAAACATACCAGGATATCTTTGTTTACTCTTCTCCTCTTTGCATACAATTCAAAATGTATACAATTTTTAAAACTATAAAAATTCAACGTTGTTCACATCATGTGTAATTTGCCATTAATCTTTAGTTTTTGTATCTTCTTTTAATAGTAGTCGTCTTTTTTAGTTTATATCTGTAATATCTTTTTTTTTTCAAAAACTACATATAGTGACAAAGATTTACGTTGCTTTCATCTTCATCATTATATATTGTCTGGTTTTATTTTCTACAAATTGCGAGCATGTCCTTTTAAACAACAAAAAAGATTAATATTTCTTTAAATTTAACACTTCCTTGTTAAAAAATACACTACACTAATTTTCTACAAACATTTATTTTAAACAATTTTTGGAAATGCAGCAAAATTGGCTTAAAATATTTCGATCGTTATTTATCTTACAACTCACAATGAAAATTCAAAATTATTATTGGTAATTTACTCTTCCCTTTTCCTAATTAATTTACTAACAATTTTTAGTTTTAATTACTTTGAGTTATTTTATTTATTTTGTGCATTTTTGTCTTGTTATAAGTTGAAACTATAGTAAAAATTCCCTTTCATACATATTTTTTTGTTTAGGAAAGTGTTAATGGACTGACGAATATATTTGACATAGTATTTTTACACCACTATTTATCAAAATAAATACATATAGTGGTTTTATAAAAACCGAAATTTCAATTAACTTTTAGTTTGTATTTAAAAGTTTTTATTTGCGTTTTGTTTTTTTTTTTTTTAAATACGAAATCAAAATTTTAAATCATTGGAATCAAAAACTTTATATACAAACGATCATAAATAATATGCGAAATTGTTGTTTAAAGATATCTTTTTTATTATTCAAAATTTCGATTTTGGAATCGAACATTTAGTTATAAAAGAAAATAATTGGTTTAAATAATCAATAATCCTTAATTTCAGAATTCGTTTTAATCGATAAATCACAAAATTTGTACTCAACATTGAACATTTATTATTAATAGGATTTTTGTTAAAGTTCTGCCTATTATGGTGGCTCTAGCTTTTCTAAAACTTCGGGTTCTGATGAGATCTTTAGCCAGATCGAAATACTAGTATCAACCTAGCTAATATGTTTGATATGCTTTATTTTTGTAAATATACGGAGGTTGAAAGCTCGTTATAAATTGAAAATTTATACTGATCATTGAAAAATAATTTCAAATATTTTAAATTTCAATATCGATTCTGGAATAAATTTTTTTTAATTGACAATAATGGCTGATTTTGGAAAACTGTGCAGAAATACAAAATTGTTTATGTCGTAATTTAAAAACAATACCCTGCGAAATAATTATGAAGACACATATATTTTCAGGAATATCTCCTAAACGCGAATAGATATTTTTTAACAAAATACTGCTTATGCCCAGTAGCAAAAAATACTAGTCAGAATCAGTTTTGTACTAAATAGTTACTTTATCTAGGAAACTAGTACCAGTTCTACCGCCCCTCCATTCAAACGAACAACTATAGAATTTATCATGAATATGTCATAGGGATGTCAACTAGTTCCTAACTCCCGCTTTAGAACTAAATGAGAACTACCCAGGTAGAAAAATACAATCTTTAAAACGTTTTTAAAAGCATTTTTCATGATGGTACAAGCGTTTTCAGAACATACCAAATTACAAATTTAAAGCGTTTTGAGAATGTGCAAAATGATAACCCAAATTTACGGTCTGAGGATGGTATTTTATAACGTTCTCAAAACATTGCAAAACAAAATTTTTGAAATGCTTTTTCAATCGTTAAATAAGTATTTGCAGAACATTTTGGCTTACAGTTATTAAGCGTTATGAAAACGACCCAAATGATAACCGCTTTGAGGGTTGTAATTTTGAACATTGTCAAAACGCTCGAAAGACAAATTTTATAGATCTTTATGAATTGTTCATAAATACCAATTTACAGTTTTAACGTTCTCTAAGCGTTAAAAAAGCTACAATTAAAGTACTTTGTCATTGTTTTCAACACAAATATCAGAATAATAATTTTAAACAATTTTATATATTTACATTTTGAAAAATAATATTTTTATTGAATTTAATTAAAATATATTTTAAAGTAACAAAATATAAATTAATAAGCTTGAAACATAAAAGTATTACTTCAGGGTTTTAAATTAAGGGAAATGTGATTTAGTATAAAAAATATAAACATAAAACATAATTTTGACGAAACGATATTGTGACAACCACAAAAGAAAAAATAGATTTAAATTTGATATATAAAAACATATCAATAAAATCAATGAAATTAAAAATCGAATATTCAAATATGAAAATAAAAAGAACTCTATTGGAAAATAGATATATTTCATTTAAAAACGTTTTCAATTAAATTGTGATTTGTTAAATGGAATAATGTAAATTAAAATAGCGATTTTCTAAAGTACTATTGGCAAATGTTAGAAAAACGCTTTAACGCAATGGTTTTACATTGGTTTTATTTTATAAACCGTTGTAAATTTTGTACGATAAGAACTTCTAAAGTACTTTTTACAAACGTTGGAAAAACGCTTTGAACCAATGTTTTTACAGTGTTTTTATTTCACAAATATTTGTAAGTTTTGTATAAAAAGTATTCCTAAAATACTTTGTCCGAACGTTCGAATAGCAATCCAAAATAATGTTTTTTAAATGCTTTTTTTTCGTATTATTTGCAATTATCGCTTTGGAAACGCTTTTATTTTAGTACCATCAAAAACAAACGTTTTGAAAACTCTTCGTTTTTTGTACCATCCCAAATTTCTACCTGGGTAGTTTCAAAAGTACGATTTAAGGACGAAAAATAGGGAGCATAACTGGTACTAATGTGACACTAGCAGAACCAGTTCTAATTTAACTCTGGCACTCTGGAGGTATATATAGCAATATGTATTATGTATTACTATATACAATTTCAATATAGTTATTTATGCGTTCGTATATAATTCAACATAATTTCATGTGAATCAACATTAAAAAAAATGTTTTTATAAAGCCATATATTGTTCCATACAAAATTATATAGAAATATATGAGGTCCACTGCTTTGGATATTTTTTAATTTAATTCAGATATGATTATATATGGTCGACTGCAAAGCCACAATATTTTCTGAGTGATTTTACATATGAGTTCGTTAACTTAAAAAATTTTGATTTTTGTTCACAAAAACGACGCTTGCTACTGCCGGCGCACACTTCCGTAAAAGTATAGACTATGAGCTTAGAGAAAATTAACAAAAAAAGTCGAGCCTTGGTTGCAACATAACTCTTTTTTTTGATCCATGTTAGTTATGTTACAAACTAACTACTGAGTAATTTAGAATAAGAATAATCTAAGATTTCATACAGACGAAACAAAGATTTACGCATTTTAATAGTAAAAATAGAGCCTTGATTATTTTGACTTCAAAGTTTCACCTTCGTAAAAAAAACTGTTAAAACAATATTTGTCAAAATACGCTAATAACAACTAATTAATTGTTGAGAAAAACTGCTTATATCAGCTTTTATCTAAAAATATCAAATTAAATCTAATTCGATGCAATTATGTATAGAACACAAAAATTTGTATGGGGACAAAGTTCAGATGAAATTGTTCATCAAATTTCACAAAATTGTATTTAAGTGCATCGAATTAGATCTTATTCGATACATTTTGATGTATTTTAGATGCAATTATATGTTCTCATTTTTCGGATCAAACTTGATCTCGTTGCATGTAATTTCTATAACATAAGAAGTCAATAAACAAAAGTTAAACACGTTTTTTACAAGTTATGAAGAGATTTTTCTGCGGCTTTGACAGAAATATTTCTTATTGTATGCCCACTAAGCTTTTGCATGTAGGACCCACACGCCCCACGAGAGGCGCAAAATAATTTCTTTTTACAAAATTCGCGAAAAATCGTATCTAACTTTTGAATGTTTTAACAAAAAGTGACAAATTTATTTGTAATAATTGAAATCAATTTGAAATTGATACATTGCAATCGGAATGTTTTAACAAAAAGTATTGCTTGTAATAATTCAAATCAATTTGAAATTTATACATTACAATCTTTTAAACTATTTTTTTTAATCTCTGAATAACAATTTAAACTTTTTTAATCTTCAATATATGTTTTATAATCGACAGTATTTACCTCAATGGAAATGACAGACAAAAAATAGAATAGAAAAAAATTTTCATTAAAATTTAAAAATCGATATTACTAACACTATTCAAAGAATATTCGAAGTTACGTGCGAACTTCTGGTATTTGAAATTTTAGTATCGAAACTAAAATTAAAGCAACGAAATAAACTTCAATTATCCTCAATTATCATAATAGTTAACTTTCCGTAATTTCAACCAAATTTGAAATAGAATATTGACTAAATTTGCATTCAAATTTTTGTTCGAAAAGAAAACATCCGAATAAAATATAAAGATAAAATGTTGTATAATCGATTCTGAAAATTAAAAAACTATACAATTTTATTTTATATTTGTACTCCATTTTTTTAAAAGTCATTTAAATTTTGGTAGGCGAAATAAATGCTCTTCTTAAACCGATATTCAAATTTTAAAACGATTTTGAATTGATTTGAAATTATTTGGTCAATTTAATTTTATGTAAATATTTTCAAAGTCATTTATAGTTTGTATATAAAATTTTTTATTCCAAACCCGACGTTATAACTTTGAGTTTATGTTAAAATAACAGAAATATCAAATAAAAATTTGAAATCAAAATTCTAACTGATATCCATTTTTAATGAATTCAAACTTAAAAGCGCAAATTGTTAATCTTTCAAAAAAAATTTTTTAATTACACTTTTTGTTTGGCTAAAAATCTTGAAATTCCAATTTTGATAATAAAAATTTAGATATCGACTCATTTCTGATAGTCTCAATATTTTCGATTTTAAAACTGATATTAAAATTTTATATAACAAAAATTTTTTTTTTAAAAAATGGAGTACAAATATAAAATAAAATTTTATAGTTTTTTAATTTTCAGAATCGATTATACAATACTTTAGCTTTATATTTTATTCGGATGTTTTCTTTTCGAAATTTTTAAGTCGGGATTATAATCAAAAATGTAATGTTTCCGTTGCCACTTAAAAATCAATATTTTATTCAAATTGCTTAGTAAAACTATCGTGCAAATATAAAATAAAATTTTATTATTTTTAAAATCGATTACATAAAATTTGCCTTGATTCGAATGTTTTCCATTGGAAATTTTTAAATATTCAAAAAAATTGCAGATATTTAAAATTTCAATATCGGGTCAATGCCAAACCTATTTACTATTTACCTAAACGAAAATGTAAATAACTTCGAATTCAAATGCTTAAAAACAATTTTACGAATAATACTGTCTTGATATTTATATTAAAAATTTTAAAAGCGGAATTTTAATCGGAAATTTTTTATGTGTACAAACTAATGCACAAACTAATCACTTGAAAATCAATACTAAAATTTATTACTACCTTATGAGAAAAAAAAAGAAAAATTAAACGCAAGAATCTGTCTCATAACCAGTGCCAACTGAACTTCTGTAAGGATTCCGTGACCGGCGAACACAGTATCGGTCTGAATAGACCAACCCCGTGACTATTGAAAAAGTACCAGTTTCAAAAAATATGACAATTTTTTAACCCGACTTAGGAAATTTTTGTTCAATCTTTTTTCAGAATTATAAATTTTAGTTTAAAATTCCTTTAATGAAAATCCTTTTTAATTAATCTCTTTTGATTTTATTATTTTTATAATTATGTATTTTTTCTTATTTAAAGTAGTTTTTTTTTTTTTTTGTTTAAATTCTTGTTTAATTTGAATTAAAATTAGTATTTTCCCATATTTTATTTTTTAATTGTTCCTTTATTATTTTTGAAATCTCTATTCTTAACATTTAAAAAAAAAAAACTCATCGTTCATTTTTATTCCAAAAAATTATATTATGATTTTATTAAATTGGTTTTATTTATTTTTTTCATTAATTTATTATGATTTTTTTTTTTTAATCCCATTTATAAAAGAACACATTTTAATCCAAAAAACAACCCCTATATATTTCCCCACTCACTTCTACAGCTCGATAATCATGAAATAAAACCTGGCAAATGTCTGAAAATAAATATAAGCGTACCGAACCTGCGCCTATTTGTAGGCAATATACCCAAATCAAAAGGAAAAGAGGAGATATTAGAGGAATTTGGTAAATTAACAGGTAAATTATGAAACAAAATTCTTTTAAAATTATTTATTCTAAAATCACAAAGAAATTAATAATATGTAAATTGGTAAAAATAAGAAAAAATATTTACATATTATTAATTTAACCAAATGGTAAGCATTTAGAAAATGTAAAATGCATTAAAATTGGCTATTAAAGACAAAAATCCAATTGGCTTAATATAAATTGGCTAATAATCATAATTGGCTATTAACGAAGATAAACAACGGCTGTTTTTAGGAGTTTTGAATTTATAGGTTAAAGTTTTCTATTTGAAATATTCTACGTTTTTTTCCCAAACGAACACCAAACAATCTTTTTGCGTTGACCTTTTTTTTATCACGTTTTAATATTTTTTTTTATCTAGTTTTTTTTTTTGTAAATAATTTAATTATTTTTTGTTTAATAACCTCATCATTATTTTACACCATTTTTTTTTTTAAAATCATTATCCATCCTCATCATTTATGTCAGTAAAAACAAAAACTGCACAAATAATCCATTATTGAGACTATCTTTTCAAATGCGTTTTCTTCTGTTTTTTTTTCTTAACTTATAGAAGGATTAAAATATATTTTGTTTTAGGTCTCTACACTTATATTTTTCATATACAGCATACATATATTTAACTTCGTTCATACATATATTATATATATATATATAGCTTTCATTTTCATTAGCTTTTTTTTAATATAGTATTTAAAATATTAATATCATTAATCCAATTTTCATTTTTAAAATTAATAAAAAAAAATCTCCAGTCATTAACTTGTGCGTAATTTAAAAAAAAAAAAGATAAAAATATAAAAATTATTTTAATATTTTTGCATTTAAATATTTTAAAATTAAAAATAAATTAGTTATTTAAAGGTTTAACAAAATATGAACCAATACACATGATATAAAAAAAAAATATTTAAAAAAGTATTAAATATTGGGAATAAAACAGATTTATAGACGTTTAAAATGAAGAGTTTTTAAAAAAATGGTCCTTCGAAAATTATTTAAGTAATAATACTAACTAGAACTGCAATTAACTTACAATAGTTTATGTACAATTTTATTACTTTTAAATATAAAATCATGGAAAAAGTAAAGTAATGTTCGTTATTGGCTCAAAGACAAAACCTATTGATTTTGGATAGAATCAATTCATGTTTAGATTAAGTTCTCTTAAAAATGTAAAGCCAGATATTTTAATGAAAGTTTAAACACTAATTCATATTGGTCCAGAGAAAAGCTCTATTGATTTCAGTTCTTTTATTAAACCTGTCCCCAGGTACGATCAAGTACTATTCTTTTAACAAAAACCTTTATTGCTTTCCTCATAATACAATATTTAAAAAAACGCTGTAATTGTTTTTGATTTATTTAATTTATTGCCATTGTTATCATGTACGCTCTAAGAATAATGGTCAAGTGCTATTTTTAACAAAAACCAGTATTTCTTAGACATGGCTGTATTTTTTTTTTTATATTAACGTCGTATTGATAAAAAATTTAAATTTAGATTTCCAATACATTTTAATGTTTTAAATAACATTTAAGCCTTACTGTATTCATAAACGAATATTAGCTTTTACATAATGTTTAAAATAGGTATTTTAAGCAAATATTCGTTTATGAATACAGTGTTAAGGTTTTAAATGTGATTTAACTAAAATGTATTTGAAAACGGAATTTAGATTTTTTATAAATACGGCTTAAATATATAAAAAAAAAATACAGCCATGTCTGAGAAATACTGGTTTTTGTTAAAAATAGCACTTGACCATTATTCTTAGAGCGTACATGATAACAATTGCAATAAGTTAAATATTTAATATTTTCAAAAACAATTACAGCGGTTTTTTAAATATTGTATTATGAGGAAAGCAATACAGGTTTTTGTTAAAAGAATAGTACTTGATCGTACCTGGGGGACAGGTTTAATAAAAGAACTTAAATATTTAATTTATTACGACAAGAGCTGGCAAATTTATTGGTTGTATGTTATTGTGTGCACTTTAAGAATGACAATCAAGTACTATTCTTTTACAAAACCCAGTATTTAAAAAATTAAATTAATCTGGTTTCTTTGCTCAATGCGTCTTTCAAAAATCGTTAAGTTTTATTAAATTTTATTTATGTTATTGTCTGTTTGCTTTTAAAATAGAATTTGGTCAAATACGAATGTTCTAATAAAAACCAGTATTGTTTAATTCTGAAACAACTCGTCCGATTTTCTTGCTATAATAATGTTTTAAAAACTTATATTTCACATTAAACGATAATGTAGTTATAAAACTTATAAAAAAAATAAGCTCAAATTTCACATTTAGCATAATAAACTACAGTATTTTTTTTTCCTTGATCTTGATCAATTTGATTAAATATCATAAAAATGATTAAATGTCATTATATTTCAAAATTTTAATTGTCTCTTCGCTTTTGAAATAAAACATCAAATATGATTCTAGCCTAAACCTGTATTTTTCTATAGTGGAAATACTTGACCGATTGCTTTCTAAAAATAATAAGATTTTTACAATTTGTGTTGGTTTAACTTTTTGACATTAGAATATAGATTGGCTAAACCCAACTTTAAACCAAAACCAGTATTTCTTATTGGATAAATAAATAATTATGTTTCAAAATCATTGTTATAAAATAATGAATGGTTTTATAAAATTGTTATAGTCAGTCTTTCATAATATTTCACTCGACAGATTCAAAAATTTATTAGTATGAAATTATTTTGATTTTTAGAAACCAGTATTTCATATCATAACCCTATTTGATCATAGAACCCAAACAAATTTAATTTAAAAATTCACTAGGTTCCTTATATTCTTCTATTTGCCTAAGCTCATGGTCTTAGCAAAAAACAGTATTTCTTGTACACACTTCTTTTGTACATAAATTTGTTGTTTCGAATTTGATACAGTTTTATAAAAAAAATTTCAGTTCAAAAATATTCAGTTAAAGTATGAAAAATTTACCAATAAACAATATTTTTAATTAATACTCATATTTTTACTATATTCAAAATTATATTTATTATTTTGTTTTCTAAAAATGCTGGGATTTCAGAAAATGTTTACATTTACAAAAGTCTGTTTACTATTAAAATTAAGCATGATCAAGTACACGTGTTCTTAAACCAAAATTAATAAGTTTTAGAAAATATGTATGTAATATTTTAACAATCATTTTTAAAAAGACAAGTTTAAAATACAAACATTTTAAGAAAAACAGTATTTCTTATTATAATCCTATAAAGAATTTAGTTCTACAAATAACAAACGATTTTATAAAACTGTTTTTGTGAATCAATAAAGAATTCTTAAATTTGTAAACGCAAAGAAATATTGATTTTCAAAAACCAGTATTTCTTATTAAAACAATAATTTGTAATAGAATTTAGAGAAATTTCATTCGAAAAATTGATAAGGTCCTCTATACATTTGTAGATTTATAAAATTCTGTTGATACTTAAAAAATGATACTGCAAAAAATTGTACTTTAATGCAAAAATATATTTTTCATCATTTAAAACGCAATATTTTGATTTAATGTCAATCTATATTTTTAAACTTTATAGGGCTATAGAAAACTCATAACGTAACCATTTCCGTGCAGTTTTAAAAAAATCTGTAGTCAAGTTTTACAAAACCAGTATTTTTCTATAAATCGATGATTTCCCAATATTTTTTTATATAGTGCTAACGAAAATTTTGGCTTTTCTTAAAATACTTTCTTCAACTCTTTCTAATATGTTAATTTTATAAAAGAAAACAAATTTAAATAAAAAATATATTCAGTAGGAATTTGTTAAATACCAAAGAAAAAAGAAATTAAACTAAACATACTTTATAAACAAAACAAACAAAAAATTTACTCATGATATGCTTTTTTTATGTTTAACTTTAAAAAATAAAAATATTAAGTAGAAATTCGCATAATGTTTCTATACTACTTAAAAACAAAATCATTACTTAATTTATATTTTTTTTTTTATTATTATTATTTTTTTTATATTTCTACTAATACTACCACCATTTTAACTTCTTTACTCTCTAAATATCATTATAAAACAAAAAATTATATTAGTAAAAATTATATACCTATTTTTTCCATTATTCATTCTATTATTTGGCACGTGAGAAAGCTAAATCAAAAACAAAATCTATTTAATTTTTTTTTTTATAATAATTTTGGTTAAAAAATCAAAAAAAAAAAATCACATTCTGTTCTTTTTTTCTGTGTGTGTTTTGTATTTGCTACAATTTTTTAACAATTTCCAGCTGAATGATTATGAAATTCGGAAAGGCAAAAAGATTGGTGTAACGATATCATTTAATAATCACCGGCTTTTTGTCGGCAATATACCTAAGAATAGAGATCATGATGAATTAATTGAGGAATTTGCTAAACATGCACGTAAGTGGTGATTTAAAAACAAAACAAAAAATCTAA
This sequence comes from Delia radicum, assembly GCA_021234595.1. NCBI lineage: Eukaryota > Metazoa > Arthropoda > Insecta > Diptera > Anthomyiidae > Delia > Delia radicum. Next base: position 252,996,964 of record CM037851.1, read on the forward strand.
ATGAAAAAAAAGAACAGGACTACAAAAAATTAAAAAATATATCCCTGAAAAAAATTCTTATTCAAATTTCCCCCCTTAACACCACAAAAATTGGTAAAAATAATTGGTAAAAAAAATAATTAGAAACAATTGGTTTTTCAACAAAAAAAAAGCGTAAGTTGCAGAAGATTGCTGATAAAAATTGAATATAACTGTGTTTTAATTAAAAAATAAATTGGATTTTTGTTAATTTTTGCAATTTTCGCTTAATAGAAAAAAAAAAAAATATTAAACAAATTAATTCTATTTACAAAAATTCATCTACAGGTGAAAATTATATTTTCTTTTGTACTAAAAAAAAAAATACCACCCCAAAAAATTATCTTCTACCCTACAAAAAATGCTCATTTGCAGATGAAATTTTGTGATTGGAATTTATTTAAACATCCTCCCTCATTCTTTTAATCTTAATAAAAAAAATATACAACAACAAATTTAAATTTCTAACAGTGCAAAAAAATATGAATACTGTAGCTTAACAATTTTTAGAAATTTTATTTTTTTTTTCTAAAAATTTTTCAAAAATAAAAAATAAACCATGCCAAATTCGCTTTAAAACCACAAAAAAATTTAAGTATCTGTGTAATATTTTTTTCTGGTGATTTATAATATAATTGTCTAGCTACAGCAAAATTCTTTACACAAAAAAAAAAAAATGGTAAGAAATTAATTAAAGAAAGAAAAAAATTACTATATTTGGTTTTCCATGTTAAATATAATCTTCACCTGATAACAAAATATTTTCAATTAGAAAGGAAACTATAATGCAATGATAACTTAAGTATTTAAATAATATTTATATGAAAAAATTTTAAAAATTAAAAATTAAGAATAGAGAATTTACCAAATCAGAAGTTAGATGGACTTTTTAAATAAAAAAAAACCGGTATTTCTATAGCAAACTGCCCTCTAATGAAAATATTAGCTACCAAAGCTAAAACTTTGACAAAATAGGATTACTAGACCGATGAAGGTATTTTTAAAATTTTCTTATTGTACAATTTCATGAAAAAATCTTGATTTTATTAAAATTTGTATAGTTTTTTTGGAAAATATTATGGGTTTTTTTAAATTGTAATACGACATTATAATTTTTTTAATTATGGCAATACTTCAACAAAAACTAGCCGTTATTTATGTTTAGAGTAAAAAATTAAATTGAAATTAAACAAGCCGGCATTCTGTAAGTCCTCATGGACTTGAGTCGGATTAGGGAAGCATTTTCCCTTCTCCGAATCCTTTTTTCGACCTAACCTAACATAATTGAAATTAATTTTGTCATATTTTCGACTTTGTGTTTTTAAAAAATACATGGTTGACTGTTAGATTTTCGAAATTTATATACAATCGATGATCTAGTTTGTAACGTATTTTCTCATTTTTTATATTTTTAAATAATTTTAAAAAAAGGTTCCATCGAAAAATGTCAATATTTGATTTTTTCAAATATGGGCATTTCTATAGTCATATACGTAAAACGGTTAAAGCTTTTTTTCTTTAAAGCTTTTTTCACATATTTTTAGTTTTATAAAGGGTCCGCCAAATAACTTTTTTTTTTTTGAAAATGCTATAGAAAAAAACTACTGAATATTTTCTCAAATTTCTTTTTTTATTTGAAAGTACAATCCTTCCGGTTAATAATGGAAAATAATTTCATTCAAATGGCTGCCTCGGCTGGCCATGCAGTAGCCTACACGATCGGTCCAATTTTTAAGCACATTATCGATTGTGTGCAGCTGATAATGCGATCTTCAAAAACAGGGCGCAAAACATCGAGTGTAGCTTCGGCTGTGTGGCACGTAGTGCCGTCCTGTTGAAACCAAATGTTGCCAATATCCTCCTCTTCAATTTTTGTGAACAAAAATTCGTTCAACATGGCCCGATAACGATCGCCATTGACTGTAACGGCCACTCCTTGCTCATTTTCGAAGAAAAATGGCAATTTTCACACACATTCTGCAACATTACCATGATTTTCAAAGTAATGTCGCAATATTTCCCAGCGTTGTTCAAGCTTATACACAACCATATTCGTTCAGCGGAAGGATAAAACTAATTATCTGTCAAATCAGACATGAGCTAAGTGTTACCATTCACGAAATAAGCACTAGTTGAAAAAAAAACGTTAGATGGCGGACCCTTTATTTTCATGATATCCAGTATTTCTATATTATAAGAAAAAAACTGTAATTTCTATAGCTCAGGAAAGTTTAACACCAAATCTTCGTATGGACATATTTTTTAAGATGTTTTTATTTAACTTTTAAGTAATTTTAATCTAAAACAAGTTACTAAAAAAAATACCAGTATTTTTTATAAATACCTCAGTACTTTTTCTTTGGGTCATCAGAATTCGCTTAATTTTAATACAATTTAAATCCTGAGTTATCATTGCAATTAAATTAGCTTCAAACAAATTTGAATTCCACTCCTGTTCTCCCACTTTTCTTTACAAAAAAACTTAAGAATAACGGCTTTTTATTAAGAGAAAATCTATCTAAATAAATGGTAATGACTGGAGACTGTGTTTTATTCTACAAAAACAAAAAATACCAACCACATACTTTCCTCCCCTTTTTAACCAGCAGGTGAACAATTAAAAAAAAAAAAACAAATAATAATACAAATATCAATGTTTTCTTTAAGGAAGTTTTTTTTGTAACTAAATGTTTATAATTACATACATATTCCTATTTATTTTTTAATTTTAAGCATTTTTTTACACAAAAAAGCTGTCAATCAAAAAAATATTCTGTGTTTTTTTACTTTCTATGTAACTATCTCTCTATCTCTCTGTCTGTCTTTACCTAAATGTTTTATTATTTTTTTGTTTTAATTATTTTTTGTTTATAAATGTATATTTTTTTGTTTTGTTTTTGGTGTTAATTAAAATTAAACAAAACTAAAAAACAAATGTAAAAAGCAAAAAAAAATTAAATAATTGTTAAGTGTTATTTTTATTATAAATACAATTTTTTGAGTTGCTTTACAGAAAAAATAAAAACAAAAAACAAAACAATTTAAAAGAAAATCAGATTATAAAGCGTTTTTGGCATTGGTTTATTAAAAAAAAAATATATTTTATTTATTAAAAAAAAAAAAAAAAAAACTAAATAAATAAATAATTACTTAAAAACCCGAAATTTATATTATTTTACATGACAAAGCCACAAGAGAAGCTTGTAATGTAAAATTTATAAATTTCCGTTAAAAATACAAAATTTTTTTAAATTTGTAAACAAAATTATAAAATTTTTTGTTGTATTTTTTTTTTCTTTTCCTTAAATTCTACACATTTAAATAAATTTTTTAAAATATTTTAAATTAATTTTGTTCAAAAAATGTTCTAAATTTCACAGCTGGCCTTATTGAAGTGATAATCTATAGTTCACCTGATGATAAAAAGAAGAATCGTGGTTTTTGTTTTCTCGAATATGAATCGCATAAAGCAGCTTCATTGGCTAAACGAAGACTTGGAACTGGTAGAACTAAGGTAAGCATTATAAATTTACAAAGATCTTTTTGTTTGAATATGAGAATAATATTAAATAAAGGAACATTTTCAGGTTTGGGGATGTGATATTATTGTCGATTGGGCCGATCCACAAGAAGAGCCAGATGAACAAACAATGTCTAAAGTTAAGGTTCTCTATGTTAGAAATTTAACACAGGATGTAACAGAGGAGAAGTTAAAGGTATGTTTGTATGAGATATAAATTTAAAGTTTTGTACGTAATCCTTTAATTTTTTGTGTTTTCTTTTTAGGAAGCATTTGAGCAATATGGCAAAGTTGAACGCGTCAAAAAAATAAAAGACTATGCATTTGTGCATTTTGAGGATCGTGATAGTGCAGTTGTTGCAATGAGAGCCTTAAATGGCAAAGAAGTTGGTGCTGCTAATATTGAAGTAAGTGTGAATTAAAATTTAAGAGAACACCTAAAGATTCAAAAGAATTTTTAAACTGATAAAAAATCATTATTACAAATGATTTTGTACTTAGAAAAAACTTAGTTGGCAGATTTTATAAATATTTGTTAGATTGTAAAAATGTTGACATACCGACATACTTTTTTTGAACCTCTCGAGAAAAACCTCTCATTTCTAGGATTTTTTACAAACAAAAAAAAAAAAAAAACAAATGTGTCAAAATATTGCGACATCTTAACTTAAATTTAAATAATTTGTTTCACTCACATATAACAGCGTAAAACGAGGGCTACCTGTACTTATTATAATATAGTTAGACCATGTTTTTATACAAACAAAAAAAAAAAACAAATGTGTTAAAATATTAAGACATCTTAACTTAAATTTAAATAATTTGTTTCACTCACATTGAACAGCGTAAATCGAGGGTTACCTGTACTTATTATAATATAGTTAGACCATGTTTTTGTATAAACAGTGCCATTACTAAATGATAACTTTTTAAATTGAGCTTTTTATTTTTGAAATACTGTTTTTTCAAACCAGTTTTTCCCTTTATTTTCCATATGAAGTTAAATTTTTGGTTGGAAATTAATGATTTTTCGGACCTACCATTCAATTTCAAAATTAATTAAAATTTAACTAAATCGGAACATATGAATGCAATTTTTTTATAACCCGTATTTCATGGTAAATACAAATTTAGCCTCAATTCTAAATTATAATTATAAATTTTTTTCTATAATTGAGACTTAACTACAATTTTTGCATTTAAAACATTTGTAACAGACATGGGACTAGCATTTTTTTAAAACCAGTATTTCTTTAAAACTAACTTTCAAACCAATATTAAAAGCTCGTCATTTTAAATAATTATTTTTTGTGGTTAATATCAATTTTTACCTCAAAATCATCTGTTATACACATAAAAATATTATTTAAAAAAAAAAATATTTCTTTCTTAGAAAAAAGCGGAAGTTTGATTAGTAGTAATTTTTTTCTATTCATAAATTATATTTTAGTGGTTGGTCCTTAACCGCAATTTTTACTATTAAAATAAAAGCTATAGACATTAGAATATTATTTTCTAAAAAAAACAATATCTTATTTAGGCTTTAATTAAAAAACTAATGCTTGTATTTATAAATAATTTTGTAATGCATTAAAATATTTACTAAAAGCCAGTATTTCCTCCCAATTAAAAGTGGAGCTTCGATTAGTAGTAAATGATTCATATCAATACATTATTTTTCAGTGGTTGATTCTTAACCGCAGTTTTTACGTTTTGAATATTAGTTTTGAACATTGGGTCACCGAAGTTTATTCTAAACCTCAAATTTTTATTTAATTTTTTTCGAAAAAAACAGTATTTCTTATTTAAAATTGGAGCTTCGATTATTTGTAATTGATTCATATCGATACATTATTTTTCAATGGTTGATCCATAACCGCGGTTTTTATTTTCAAAAAATTATTTTTGAACATTGGATATTATGTTTTAAAACCCAGTATTTCTTGTGTTATATCATTTATGTTTTATCGGTGTTTCTGGCATCACTAAAGTTATTAACACTAATATTATCAGAACGTTTTCCTGATTAAAATATTGATTTCTTTTTATTATTTTTGGTTTAAACGAGCTTAAGATCATTTATTTATTAATTATTTATTTTCAATATTTCGTCTCCACATTGGGTGACTTCTTCAGGGAACAAATATTACAATTTGAAAAAACTAATTTTAATTTATGAATTTTATTTACAGTATTTATTGTTACCACTTGCATGGTCGTCGCTATCGGTTTGATAAATTTCTTATATATTTTGAATAGTTAATTCATTGATCGATCCCTTGGCACAGTTTCAACGCCTTAAAACTTGGATAAAATTTTTGTTAAGAACTAGTATTTTCTGTAAATTGTTATAAGCATTGATAAATACCTGTATTTTTTTGATAACTTTAGTTTGCTTCAGCAAAACCAGCATTTGTTAAATACAAGTAGTAAATATTGTTAGGTATAAACTCACTCATAAATTGTAATATTTGTTCCCTAAAGAAGTTACCCAATGTGGAGACGAAATATTTTAAATAAATAATTAATAAATAAATGATCTTAAGCTCGTTTAAACTAAAAAGAATAAAATAAAAGAAGATCGAAGAAAACTTAACATTGATTTCTTTTTAAAATCAGTATTTATTGTTACCACTTGCATTGTCGTCGCTATCGGTTTGATAAATTTCTTATATATTTTGAATAGTTAATTCATTGATCGATCCCTTGGCACAGTTTCAACGCCTTAAAACTTTGATAAAAATTTTGTTAAGAACTAGTATTTTCTGTAAATTGTTATAAGCATTGAAAAATACCTGTATTTTTTTGATAACTTTAGTTTGTTTCAGCGAAGCCAGCATTTGTTAAATACAAGTAGTAAATATTATTAGGTATAAAATCACTCATATTTATCAACACGTTTTTGCTGGTTGTTCTTAAACCGAAATTTTTGTACTTTATACTGTTTTTAAAAGATACCAGTATATTTTGTTTAAATCTACCATTTTTTACTTCACCTACCGATCATTAAACCTTAAGAACTGCGGGTTTTTATTTAAATTTTTTTTAGCAAATTTGGCAATTAATCTTAAAGCTAGTTTTCATATTTTTAACCCTTTTGCTAAGTTAGGCGGGAGTTTTACAATGAAAAATTGTATTTTTTTAAAAGTAGCGAATGGATCAAAGACTGTGCAGTTTTCTAAATTAGTGGCTGCATTTAGGATTTATTAGCATTTTCTTCAAAACCATATTCTGTTGCTTAAGACGTCTAAATTGAAAACCATTTAATAGCTGCCAAATTGTTTAACAGTTTTCTATATTTATACAACAAATTTATTGTTTGAGAAGCAGCGCTCCGGATTTATAAGCATTTTTATCAAATACCTTTTCTGTTGCGTTAGACGTATATATACGTCCTAATTTCCAACCGTACTTATGGCTGCCAAAAAAAAATGTTTTTGTAATAAAAATTAATGAATCTAATTCGTTTAGCTATTTTTTATATATCTAGAACAACATGATTTATTTGAATTTTTCATCAGATAATAATTATCATTAGAAAATAATTAATTAGTTATCTTTATATAATTACAAAGTTAATAAATCATTTGCTTTCAACATTACACTGACAACAACATTTCGTTGCTTCAATGAAGAATTTCATTATATCCAAGAAATGTTCATTAAAGCTATGAAGAAATTCATTACTGAAGTGAATATAATTCTCTCAGTGTAGTAGATTAGAAAGCAATAACGTCTTTGCGGCTTATTGTCGACGCGACACACACAAAGGATTTTTCAACTTTGTCTTCGCAGTAGAATAGTTCAAAAGTTATAGTACTTTTTAATTTTTTTCACCAATTTGTATTACCTAAGCCGTAGTTAAGAATAAATACTGTTTTTTTTTGTTACAAACCAGTATTAGCTAATAAATTAAATTTTAACATTGATATGTAATTGAATTTCGCCAAAATTTAATCATAATGTTTAGGGATGTGAGTTAAACTTGGTTTAGTTAAACCGAAAACAAATTTTGTCAGCTATTTCCAAGTTTATTAACAAACAATTGTTGTAGCAACTTTTTCTCATTCAGAACTTCGGTCTTTATTAAAATTTAACAAAACAAACCACATTCCAATACCAGTATTCCAGTAACAATCTGCGTTAAACTAAGCTTAAAGATAACCTGCATCCAAAAAGCTTGGTCTATTAGACGGTAATAAAACTTTAAATCAGATTACTATTTAAAAACGACTCTGTATTCATACTACCAATTGTGCTCAATTGTTTTTGATATATCAACGCTTATCAATCAGTTAAATATTGCCGTTAATTTCGCTGCCTTAAGGGCTATTTAATTATATTTTGATCTATTAACAATCGTTCCAACAATTAATTTAAAAATTTTAACGACTCTGTATCTATACTACTAATTGTTATAATTGTTTTGTTATAACAGTCGTACGTTCACATAAGAGAATGTTCACAATTAAAGCCAAAATTAAAAGCGAAAAAATGTTCCCACACATATTGTATGAATTACAAAATTTCGCCAGTATCCTTTTTAAAGTTAAAACTTAAGGAGAAAATATTTTCTGATAAATTTTATTTGAAATGCACAAATTCATACAAAATGTATGCGATCATTATTTCGCTTTTAGTTTTAAACACGGATGGCAGGAAATGATGACTAACGTTATCCCTAAAATACCGTTACCAAAATAATTGATATACCATTATCCGTAAAATATCGTTACTGACATAATCAAACTATCAATATCCTTAAAATGTCGTTACTGAAATAACTAAAGCACCGTTATCACTAAAATACTGCTGTATTTTCCCAAAGATTGATCTTAAACTAGCCAGGCATTTGGAATTCGGGTACAATGGGACTAAAAATGTTGGTGAGCATTGACATTACAAGAATAACTGAAATAACGTTACCCTTAATTAAAATGTCGTTACCGAAATAACTGAAAACCCCATTTTCCTTAAAATATCGTTACCGAAATAACTAATATACCGTTACCGAAATAAATAAAATACTATTAACGTTAAAAACCGTTAACGAAATAAGTGAAATATGAATACCGTTACCGAAATAAAAGAAAATAGTGGTACCCTACCGACAACCGCATCGAATCGGTTACCATCCATGGTTTTAACTTTTATTGTAAACATACTCAAAGTCAGATACAAATTAACTTTACGACGCAGACATAAAAATGTTTTGGCGCTGATTAACTTTTAACTGTCAAAAATTAAAAGAATTTTCCTTCATGATATTAATGAAACAATTTCATGAATTTTTTTTTCGTAGATTAAATGAAGAATTTCATTGTACCTAAGAAATTTTATTAATATTAAGAAATTTTTCATAAACTTTTTTTCATAAAATTTCATAGTTTCATAAAAAAAAATTTATTTAATTTCATAAATTATCTCTTCATAAATTTAACGAAAATTTTCTTTAAGAGCTATGAAATTATTTCAAAGAATTATTTTTTTTTATTTTTTCATAAAATTTCATAATTTCATTAATTTTCAGACTTTTTAAACTTTTGTTTTACGATTTAATTCTCAAGTGATGAACATATTTTATAAATGCTTTATTTTGCAATGTAGCCTTTTATTAATTTTTGACTTAAATGAAATTGTATTAAAACCCACATCAAGTTCCAATGCATTTTCAAGACATTCATAAAGAGTTTTATTAATTCAAAGAAACTTCTTAATATTAAAAAAGTTTATGAAACTGTTTCATAAATTCTATAAACGCTTCATTGTCGGAATGATTCATTAGTTTTATGAAGATTTTCATTAATTCTACAAACATTTCATACACATTGATTTTAATGAAATCCGTTTCATAGATTCTATTAAATTTTTAATGGGCAGTAAACATTTTTAGTAAAGCTATGATGAAATTCATTACTGAAGTGAATACAATTCTCTCAGATTTAAAAAATCTTTAAACTTTAATTAAGTAAATCAAATTAGCTCTTTAAACCGGCTACAAGTTTCTTGATAATCTTTAGGTTTCTATATTTTTTTTTTTAATATTTTATTCTTTAAATAATTTATAATTTTTTTTTTTTTTCTTGTCATTTTTGTAGGTATCCTTAGCAAAACCGCCATCAGATAAAAAGAAAAAGGAGGAAATTTTGCGTGCAAGAGAACGTAGGATGATGCAAATGATGCAAGGACGTCCTGGTTTAGTGGGGTAAATAATATATATTTTTTTTTAAGAAATTTAAAAAAAAAAACTAAATTTTTTCTAAAATTGTTACCCAAAATTACATTTTTAACCAAAAAAAAAAAAATTAAATTTTACAACAATTGGCAAAGCAAAACTAAAAAAAAAACAACTCCAAAATGAAATCCATTATAATTTGATATATTTCAAAATACTACAAATTTTCCTAATTCGGCTTATTTTTCAGTTTCAATTTTAACCACCACTTTAACAATAATTTTTAATTAATTTTTTTTTATACTTTTTCTTTTTTATATATAAAAAACTCGAATATTTTACGTTTACCCGGTTTTTGTTCATACAATATTACACACAATATTATATTTTACTACTCTACTACTACTATTCCAACCACCTTTAAAAAAAACCTACTCTACTACTACCACTACCAAATAATTAATGCTGCGCCTTAAAATATACAATTGTTTTTTACTTTATAACGACAATTTCTTGAAATGGCAATTTTAAAACAAAAGATTTGAACCATTGTCTCCATACAGAAATCTATCGCCAACACATCCCGGCATGATACCATTAGGTACACCAATGCGTATACCAGGTGCTCCCAGAATTCCTCTACGTACTCCAATGCCACGAGATTATGGTAAGTTTTAATATATTGTTTTTCATATGGTTAATTACTGTTATATATATATATATAGATTTGTATATATATTTTTATGTTTTTTTTTTTTATTATTTATATAATTTAGTTTAAACTATCAATTTATTTTAGTTTAATTATGATTTATCATTTTTTTTTTATAAGAAAAAAGTGAGATTTTTTTAAATTTTTTTTGCAGTTGACATATAATCTACACAAAATTTTATAAAAATAAAGGTTGTGCGTATTTGTTTAATCTTTAGGGCTCTCAAAATTATTTATATATAAATTAGGTTTTATATTTAGTTATTTTAAAAATTCAATATAATTTTTATAAATTTAATCTTTTAATTAAAATTTGAGTTTAAAACCCTGCTTTATTTTAAAAAAAAAAAAAAAAATAACGAATATTTTTTAATTTTCTTTTAATCACCTCAACATAAAACAAAATTTTGTATGCTTCATTTTTCATTGTCTTAATGTCCTAAATGTTTATTTTATATGTATTTATTTAAAATTATATGCACTTTTTTGTCATTGTTTATGAAAAACTCTTTTTTTTTTAGTTCTTATGCCTTGTCTAAAGTCTAAATTCTTCTTTCTCATTTTCTATTAACATTTTCTTTTGCATGCTTTGTTTTATCATAATTAAAATCCAAATTTTTTTTTTATTCTCTACAAAAAAATTTTGTGTTATTTTTTTATTCCATTTATTCAAATTTTTATATAAATGTCTTTTTTATATCTTTAAATATTAAAATTTAAATTAAATACAATATTAAATACCTTAAACAGAATTTTATAAATATTTTTTATTAATTTAAAAAATAGAGCATCATTTAAAAAAAAAAACATCTATCTAAATTTTTGTTGTTGCCCATTTAAAAAAAAAAAATACAAAATACTATAATTTTTTTGTAATTAAATGTTGCAATTTTGTGTTGTTGTTTGTTCTCTGTGTAGCAAATGTTAAACACCCTGTATACTTATTGATGTTTTGCCGGTAAGTAATTTGTAATATTTTTGTGTAAAAAAAATCAAATACATACCAACATTTCAGTAAAAAAATAGCACACTTTTTTTTACACGTAAAATTTTTAAAAGTTATCAAAAAGTCAGTAAACACCTTATGATATTTTTAGGAATTTTTTTTTTTATAATTTTTAATTATGATTTTTAAAATTTGTATAAATGGAATAAAAAAATTCACTATTGTTTTTTTTTAACTTTGTTAAAAATTGGCTTTTTAACTAAGTTCTTAAGCTAAAAAAACAAATAAGGCCAAATCAGATTTGTTAGTTTTTCAACAATAACCTTTGTCCATTTCCTCCAACAAGTTCCTTTTAAAAAAAACTGAACAATAGTAGCACACCGTGTTAAAATTTGCAGACGAAAAACTTATTTAGATGTTTTAATTTAAGCTAAAATTAGTTTGGAAGTAAAGTAATGTAGCACTTCTGTAAAGATTTTAATTAATGAAAATGGTATAGAAATTAAATGAATTATTCGCACAGAAAATGTAACTGCTACTTATTTAAACGTCTCTGTGTTCATATTACTAATTGTAGGCAACTCTGTTTTTTTTTTATAACCACGCTTTTCAACACTTAAAACCACAAATACAAAATCTAAGGGCATATTCCACAAAATAGTCGATTATCTTCTACTTTTTGAAGTTAAATTTTAATTGTTTTAAATAATTAAATTAATTTTTATATTTTTGATTAACAGTTAATCCAATATTTATTCTGGTTACCTTTTTATACCTCAATTGTGCGTAATTCTGTGTTTTCGAAATTAAATGTCTATCGTTTAAATAATTAAATTCCAAAAAATTTGATCTCTAGAAAGCAACATTGATGTCTTTCATTAATTTTTATACAATATTTTTAAATTTTTATATAATATGGAAGATATTTAACTTGGAAAAGAATGACTAGCCCGATAAAAATAAACGTAAAGACGATACCAACATTTATTTTCCTTGTTCATCATATGCCGGATCACACCTTAATATTTTAAACTGATAAAGTTCAACTGTCAAATTAAACTTTTAACTGTCGAAAAATGCATATTTAAACAATGAAGATTAGCGGATTAACATTAATCGAGTAGATTAATTTCGCTGTCTAAATGGGCTATAAATCATATTTTAATTTGGTAAAATAACAGTTAATCCAATATTTAATATGGTACCTATTTTTAAAGGACTCTGCACTCATACTACTAAATGTATGCAACTCAGAGTTTTGTTAAAGACCGACACTAAAAACACACACAAGCTCAGTCAAAAAGTGGATTTCTTTTAACTCAAGTATATTTCTTTCGCAGCTTTTCTATACTATTTTTAAACGTTACATTTTTACAGCTACGTTTTCTAGCTTTACGTCTAGACTAATGAAGCCTTTAGTTATTTTTTATTTAATACTTTGTAAAAGTAGTTTTTTTTTAATTTGAGTAGTAATTCAATGTGATAAAAATATTTAATTGATTTTTTAAAAAAAAAATTTATTGTAGAAAAATTGTAAAATTTGTACGAATTTTCCTTGCAAAAAAAGAAACAAGTTCTCAACACATTTGCAGGATTATAAAATAATCTTATCGGTTTTAATATTTTTTTCTTCTGGAAAAGCTCTTAAGTTTAAACCCATTTCTCTAATTAAAACAACTCTGGCTCCTAAAATTTTTTGAACCTTGAAGACATTTTAATATTGAAAACCATCATAAGATTCATATGACTTTTTTATATAAAACCCCAAAGTGTTTTTAAAAGTTTTTCTCTTAAGTTTAAGAGAATTTTTCTAATTGAAACAACTTTAGCTCCTAAAATTTAAAATATTTTTACCATACTTTTTATAATGCTGAAGACATTTTCATATTTAAAATCAACATAAGATTCATAAGACTTTTTCATATACAAAACCCGCAGATGAACTTTTTTCTCATAAACATTATAAGAACTTTTTCCATAGAGACGTCTTCAAACTGTAAAGAACTTTTAAAATGAAGAAAGGCTTTATTACTCGAGCGTATACGTTTCGTAAACGGACTAGAACTCCATACAATGTGTAAAAATAGTTGCTACATACAATATGTTTTCTCTGTTTTATATACTAAACCAATGGTGACCGATTTGCGAAAAGTAAATTCTATTGAAAATAGAATTTACTCTCGGCAAATCTGTCACCATTTTAGTATGTAAAATAGAGACAAAATATTGTATGTAGGAACTGTTTTTACCCATTGCATGGAGTTTCTTTCCGATTACGAAACATATCCGCTCGAGTAATGAAGCCTTTACCTTCGCATTAGTTCTTTCTACTGAAAATCAATCAGATTCTAAATTATTTTTTTTTTAGAAAAGCCTTTATTTGCTAATCTTTTATACTTAAAAAAAGATTTAGACCGGAGATGGAAAACAAATTTATCTACGGCTCATTCGAATTAAGACCCAAAAATGTGATCGGCGTCTGTGTGTACTTAAAATTGGCTAAGTCAACATTAAATGTTTTGTTTGAAAACACGTTCAGTGGAAACGTAGCCTTACCTGACAGCTGATGTAAAAATTAATCACAATTGGGTCTACGGCGACAAATGTTTTTTCATACATTTTGCTTGAGAAGCAAAAAATAAAATTTTATTTTTATGATACACAATGATTCGTCAAGACAAAAAAGTTAATCTAGTAAAAGCGGATTAACTGCATATGGTAGCACTGAAATTAATAACAAATTCACACAAAAAATGTAATCCAATGTAAAGTGGATTATCTACTTATGCCCGTAATTTCAAGCAATATATACCTATCGGTGCTTAGATACATAACGTGTACACGAACAAAATCCAGCAGGTATCTAAGCACCGGTAGGTATCTATTGCTTGAAATTACGGGCATTAATCGAGACCTAAACACATCGATTAAACTATATTTTAATCTTTTTTAAAAACATCTGGTTAAAATTTCTTAACAACTCTGTATTTATACTACAAATTGTCTGCAACTCTGTGTTTTGATATAGCGCCGCTTTTCAACACTAAAAATTAACGGTAAGAAACTGGCATAAAAATATGCTGACGCTTTCGTTTCAAATTCTTACCCGAAATACAATTATATTAATAAGGCCTGCTAACTTAATAAAAAAAATTAGCGATATGTTTATTTTTATTTTGCAAAAATCACATTTGTAAAATTAAGTATTTTTATCACATTAAAATTTATTAATTTTGTTAATTTATCATATAATTTGTTGTAACTTTTAATAATTTAATATCACTTTGTTTTAATTTTTTTCTTCTTAAACATTTGTTTGTATATTTTTGGCAAATAATTTATTTTTTGCAAAATCCCCTAATTCGATCAATTAAAATAAAAACAAATTGCAAAAAAACCCAAAATTTTTCCAAAATTTTTATAGATTATGAATATGACTTTTATGGTTATTCGGATTATCGCGGTGGCTACAATGATTCATATTATGATGATTTTTATCGTACCTATGAAGGAGAATATTTCTTAGATTATCCACCTGGTGGTATACCAAGAACAGCGCGTAATAATGTGGTGGGTTTTTAATTTATTTTTTTTTAACTTAGTTTGTTTTTTAGTATTTTGATTTTTTCCAAAACTTATTTTATTTTTATAATTATTTTTTACTTAATTAATTTTTTTTTCTAAATTTTTTTTTTTTTTAAACCACAAATAAAGTACACGGATTTAAACCACAACCAACAAAAACACTACACCAACTGCATTTTATTCAACAAAAATTTCTATGCGAAAATTATTCAAAAATTACACCACATTTTATTACCAAAAATATTTTCCTACAATGAACGAAATTCCATTTGGTTCAGCAATATTTTTGAATTTTACATAAAAAGCGAATAGTTAGAAAAAATCTAAAACGACAAATAATGCTTATTCGATTAGTTATCAATAATTAAACTTTATTTTTTAATCGATTAATATTTTTGATATAAATTAAACAAAAAATACAAAATTGGTGTGAAATTTAATTGGGCGCACTTGTATAATTTTTTTTTTTTTTGCTATTTGACTGAAAAAGTTTGAATTTCCTGTCATTTAATTTCAACATTGTGGTCTTTTGTCTCTTAAAAAAAAAAATATATTATTTACCTTGATAAATTTAACCGCAAATAAACAGCGAAAATAAAATCCAAAAATATAAATCAATATTTTGCTTTTAAAACGTGGTCGATTGTTCCGAAATTTATTTTTAGGGTAATCATCAATAACTGATGTAAGGACTTGAATCGGTAATGTTGAAACTGAAGTCTGACTTTTCAAAAAGGTTCAAAAATGCACTATAATTGGCAGCTAAAATATTTTAATGGTAGAAATTATTATGTTACAATATTTATCAGTGCACATACATTAAATGCAATAAATTTCTTATCGAAATTTCATTAAAAAATAGAAAATATAAAAAAGTTTTGATCTTTGATTAAAATTAAAATTTTTTGATTTACCAAAAACAATTTTGTCTGAGCCATCAAGTGGATTTCTTAAATAAATCTTGTTTAAAATAGTTGTCCAAATTCATGGTATTTAATTCAAAAAAACTAATCTTAGGATATGGCGAAATATGGGTTGAATGTCATTATTAATATATACATATATAAAAATTTCGGTGTTCAAACATAGTTCTAGATTTTCTATCCAACGCTAACATAAATTATGTCAAATAACAAGATTATATCCTTGTTTATTATTTCTAATTAGTGAGCAAAATATGTCGTCTTGGCAGGACATTTCAAAGATTTTCTCATAATACCTATCAAATGACAAAAATATATTTGTGCCATTTTTATTTTTATTTTTGCCATTATTAATAGCGTCCATATACGTCCTGCCCAAAGCACTAAAATTTACAGATATCCAGTACTTGTATTGTGGCGCCAAAATAACAAAAAAAAAAAAATACTTAAAATCCTGTAGATCAAGATAAGCCGACTCAAATTAATGATGCCAATAAGACCTAAGCATGATTTATATTATATTAAGCAACAGAAATTTCGAAATTTAATGCAAATTCTTTATTATTTTTTTTTTTTCAAATTATATTTAAGTGCGCCCAATTGAATTTCACTTTACTTTTTAAAGTTTTTTAATATTTATATCAAAAATATTAATCGACTAAAAAAATAAGTATTGTCATTAATAATTTATCGAATAAGGATTATTTTTTTTTGTGTTTGTAGAATTTTACTGTCTTTACCCGTTTTTGATCAAATTCAAAAATATTAGTGAGCCCAAAGGAATTACATCCACTGTATCTAGTTATAGATCATTTTTTAATAAATTTAAATTGATTTTAGGCTAAAATTTCAAAATTATAATTTTGTGAATTAAAAATTGACAAAGCATTTAACCGAAAAACAATGAGACATAAAACGTAACCCAGTTCCTATTCAACATTTAACCACGATATAATTAAAAAAAATTATCCAATCTCAGTCATCCAGTCCATTAACTAACACAATAGTTTCTATTTTAAACAAAATTCAGTTCTATTTTAATTTATGCTTTATTTGATTTTAATATCCACGTTTTTTTTGCACTTTTCATTGCTTTTTTTAACTGCTGCTTTGCTTTGCTTTGTTATTTTTTTTTATTTTTATATTAGTTTAATTAATTTTATTTTATGTTGTAAGTTTTTATTATTTTATTTATGAATTTTTTTATTAATTAGTTTTTTAATCATTATTAGTTTTATATATATTTTATTAAATGAGCTGAATACCAAAGTGCTATTATTTTTAATATTATTTTTAATATTATTTTAATTACATTTTTGCTAACATTAAATGTGTTTAAATATAAATTGCATATACATTAAAGGTGTATACCAGAAGGAGTTCCCACTAGATTTGGGATGAAAGTTTTTTGAAATTTTATATTAAATTGATAAGCTGAGTGTGCTCGATTACACTAAATAAATCGATTAATAATCGAACTTTTATTCTTGTTACTATTTCTAAACGACTGTATTTACTAATTGCGTGCAACTCTGTTTTTTGATATAACGACTCTTTTCAACACTAAAAAACATACAAACAACGATAGATAAAATTAACGTTAAAAAGGTATCGCAAAAATATTTGTTCGCTGTTGACAAAATATTTGCTAAAGCCGACACTTTCCATGTTTCTTTTTTAGCTGACAAGTTAATTTTGTAAAAAATGGATTAACTTTATAATCAAGTACTAAACTTGTCGATAAAACCATATTTTAATCTTTTTGATTTATAGTTTATTTCTAAATGACACTATTTCGAAATCTAGTTTAAACCGAGTTTCGAACGTAATGTAAACGCAACCTGAAGAAGCTACCGCAAAAATATTTTGGGCCTTTCGATAAAATTTTTGATAACGCCAACATTTTCCATGTTCCTCTTCTGTCACATCGCTGTTCGCGCCACCTTATTATTTTAAGCTGACGAAGTTAAACTTGTAACTGTCAAGTTAATCTTTTTACTATCGAAAAATGGATTAAATTCAATCAAGTAAATTAATTTCGCTGTCTGAACGGGCTATTAACGACTCACAAGGGAGGTATCCCGAACCGAAATCGCAGATTTTAATGAACTTGAAATAAGTTGTAAAGAAGAGAAAAAAATACGTTTTTTTAGCCGCCCAATCTCACATTTAGAGGTTAAAAAGTAGGGTTAAAAATTAATTTGTTTTTGTATGAAAACTTGTTTTTGATTTACGATAACTAGATTCATTGGTACGCATGCTTAAAGTACTCAAGAAAACAAAAATTTTGATATCTATATTGCCTATATAGTGGACACAGAGTTGCCAGATTTTTGATTTATATGAAATATAGGGAAAAAGGTCACATAAAAATGGAACGGTTTCGAATATCGGAAAAAGCTCAGACACCCCCTCGATTAAATTAAATATGCATTGATATGTATTATTTTTAGCTTAATGCAACTAAAATTCCTTAATAAAGCGCCTCATTTAATATTACTCAAAACTGATTTTTGTGAATAACAAAAATACTTGAAAGTCTTTGGGAACAATTTGTACCCCAGTGAATGTGTCTTCAAAAAAGCTTTCATCTGTTTTTAGTTAATTTTAATAGAACGAAATAAACCGAAAAAACGTAAAATGGAGTGATTTTTGATCCCACTTAGTAACAACTATACCTGAGATTTATCCGGTTCGGGATACCTGCTACCGTACTACTAATTGTGAGGAATTCTGTGTTTTGTTATAACGACGTTTTCCAACACGAATAAAAACATACACATAATAGATTTCGATAATATAACTAAATTTTAAAATCTGGTTTAAGCTGGATTTCGTAGGTAGGTGCAGCCTAAAGCCTCTGAAAAAAGTTAGACGCTACCGCAAAAATTAGCATTCAATTTGATTAATTTTATGAATCTGATTAATATATAGTACATATTAACTTTAAATCAACGATATTGGACTTAAGTGCCCAACTCTAGTTAACTCAGATCTTAATCCTTTCTCCATATTGTATTCAAATGAGTACGCTCATTTTTGTGGCAACTGACAATCTCCACGGCAGAGAAACGATTTGGATTTTAACTGATTAATGGCAGTGTTGCCATATTTTCTTCTGAACAAAAGCATTTTTTTACATTTTTTGGAAAGTTTGGATTTTAAGGGCGAATTTCAACGCTAGGGGCGACGACCAAACTACAAATAAAAAATTACAGTTAAACCAAATCTGTAGCGATCATGGTCTTCTGTAAAATAGTTTTAATATTAATTTTTTTTTTTTGATTATTTTCTTATATTAAATAAATTTGGATAAGTAATGGTCTTTTAAAGAATCCTTGATTATTTTTTCTGCATATTTGGTACTTCTAAATATTCTTTAAAGTTTTGCAATTATATTTTTACAATCAATGTTGGAAAATAGTTTTATTTGCTGTTAGTTATTATTTTATGCTAATTATTAAACAAAAATATAATTGTAGAAATAGGATGTATTAATAAAAATAAGCTTTTAACTCTGAGTATTTTTTTCTGTATTCAATATCTTTTTAACGGTTATTTTAAACAAAATTATAGTAATAAAAAAATTTGCAAATAATAAAAAGAAAACCGAAAAACTTGGCTGACACAAAGTAAATTCAAAAGTCTTCATCACAAAAAAACGATGTCCAACATATTTTTTTAGACGAAACTTCGTTTTTTTAAAAATAAGTAATTTTGTAAAAATTGTGTTTGGTTTGTATTCGGTATTTAAGAGTATTATGGACAAATTTTGCTAATAAATGATAAATGTTTGTTGGTTTAATTTGATGCCAAATTCACTGTCCGGCCTCAAACGTTCAGCAAAATAAAAAATTTCGGTGGTTTTTTCTCGAATTTGAGACTAAAATGCCTCCAAATACCAAAAAATCAACCAAACATATTTTTTTACCAAATATGTAAATTTATTTCGAACTGATCGTTCGAAAACTAATTAGTAGTGTCCGACCGAACAGTTCGGCCAGAAAATGCATTTGATCTGTATTCGGTATTTTAAAGCATTATGGACAAATTTGGCGGATGGAAAAATTTTTATTTTGCGGATTAGATGCTAATTTGAGTGGTGTCAAATTTAAAGAAAAGTCTGTAGTTAAGCAATGAATTCACTGTTCGGCCTTAGAAAGTTCGGCCAAATTGAAAATAGTTCGGCGGCCGAACTTTTAACTTTATAGCTAAACTTCGGCTTTTCTCTTAAATTTTATACACAAAATCGAATTAAATCGGCTCAACAAACATGTTTCCAATACCAAAATTTGTCATCATTGCCTCTAGATAACAAAAAACCAACAAAATATCGTTTTTTGACCGAACTGTTCGGTCGGACACTACTAATTAGCAAGAGTATTGAAAGGAATCGTTTGGACTAAAAATATTACTTCATGCCTTTATTATAAATTATTTACATTACGCATCTTCAAATCAAGTTGAAATTTGAGTTAAATTATTTCGGTTTATATGAAACCCAATAATGTAAATGTACTGAAAACTTTAATACCTGATATTTTTATTAAATAAAATATAAATGCTTATTTTTATCTATATCATTCCATTTACACTGCTATTTGTGCTTTAATAGAGCTTTAATATATAAATTTAAATAGAAAAAAAAAAAATTATAAAATTTTAGTTTTTTAAATTACAAAAAAATTAAAACAAAAATGTGTCAATCGCAAAAGTTTCTAAAAAAAAAAAGTAATAAAACATACAAAATCGCATTTATATTTTTTTATTATAAAAAAACAAATTAAGTATGTATTTTATAAAATTTATTTTTTATTTTATTTACCTTTTATAATTTAAGCTTTTTAAATTTATAACTTTTTAATTTAATTATTTGAAATAACGAGTGATAACACACTACATTAGATTAAAAAAACAACCAACCAATTTATTGTTATTTTATATGATTTTTTTAATTTTGTTTTATTAATTTAAACAAAAAAATCAATTAAAAAAAATAATTTAATTTTTAAACACTTAAAAATCTAACGCGTTCATTTTCGATTTTGTTTTTTTTTTCTTTTTCTTTTTTTCTTTTTTATGTTGATACTCAAACTCAAATATACAAATATTAAAAAATCGTCTTAAAAAAATTATATATATGTTCGTCAAATACAAAAAACCAAAAACCCTAAAATTGAATTAAATGAATATCAAAAATAAACCCTTGAAAACCTGTTAAATTATATTAATATTTTTGGTCTCTATATCAAAAATCTTGCAAAAAAAAAAAAAAACAACAAAATTATGATTGATACAATTCCTCCCCCTACCTTGAAAAAATATTATCAAAAACCCACTCCATCATGAAAATATGAAATTTTTAAACCCTCCAAAATTTATTATATTTTTTTTTTTTTTTTTCTTTAAAAACGAAATTTTAAACCCAAAAAACAAACAAATTTGTAATGTTTATGAATAAAAAATTTTATTAAAAATCAAAAACTTGGCGATCCATATATATATTTTATATAATACGAATATTGAATATGGTCAAAATGGATATCAAAAAATATATAACGATGTGTTAACGATGCTCTCTATGTTAACTACGGACCCTATAAATAAATGGATCTCTCTATATTGAAATGGTAACTTGATGTCTCTACTTCTGCTCTGCTCCATGTTAAATCTTCTTATAAATCTGTGTGTGTGTATGTTGTATATTATGTACGCTGACTTTTGTTTTGCGAAATTGAAGGGGGTTGGCCGTGGGCGTGGAATCACGGCGCGTGGCCGAACCGTTGGGGTCCGTGGCAACATCAATCGTCAGGGGGCCCCTCAGGCGGCGGCGGTGGTGGCGGCGGCGGCGGTGGCAGCTCAACGGGGGGCCACCGCACAGGGGGCTCAGCAAGCAACCGGGGGGGTCCGTGGGGTGGGACAAATTCGTCCCAGCGCTCGTGGCATTCAGCACGCCAAACCGCTACAAAATTTACCAGGTGAGAAAAAAACTTAAAAACAAAAAACAACCACCCTCTCTTGTGTAAATTTTTTTCAAATTACTGAAAAAAAAAATTAAATCAAATTCAAAAAAACCAAACAAAATTCCTCCTTCCTCCAAAATGTTAAAACAAACTACACAAACACTTTTTTATGTTGGATATAATTGTTTTTTTTATTAAGCTCTACTTTAGATTTGTATTTTACTATATATTTTAATTTTTTAGTTATGATTTCATTTATACATTTTAATAACTATTACTACTACTTACAACTTACTTCTAATAAAAAGCCATACATTGAAAGGAATGCATACTATATTTAACATTTTTCCTAATTTGCAATTTAATGTAATTTTTAATTTAAATTTTTTAAATAAAATTCTAATTGTAGTGAATGTTTTATATTTTTTGTCTACTAAACAGTTTTCGAAGAATAAAATGTTTAAAAATTTTTAATTCCGTGATTAAATTAACCATTTTATTCAAATTTTAAGAAACCTTAAATATTGTATATAAAAAATGGTCACATAATAAATAATATTCCTATTAATGTATCACGATTACTTTTTCAATTTCATTCAATTTTCGTCACATATGAAATCGATTCCTATAACCATTTTTAATTGCAGAGATTTCACTACACTCATATATTTTTCAGGAATATTTAAAATATATTTTGATATATTCTAGTGATTTATATCACTTACAAAAATTCTATTAAAAAGCGATAGTCTAATCAATTATTTATGATTTAATTTTATTAAATTAAATTACTGAAACGAGTTTTTCACAATTTAAATACCAATTTTAAAACTCAACTTTTTGGAGCCAAAAATAAAAAAATCTAGTTTACTTAAAATCGTTCAATCCAATATCGCGGAATAAATAACATTTTTCCCCCCAAAAAATATGTTTACTTTACATGAATTTCATTCTCAAAAATTGCACGGATTGCTGCTAAATTTTCATTTCAAAGTGGTATGCCTTCTATCTGATTTTTATAAATACATGAGATCAAATACAAAAATAGCCATGCCAGAACATGCATTCGAAAGTGAGTTTAATCCGTAATAAATACTATTGCAATAGTGAAATGAATTTCATTTTTAATATTTATCAAAAACTAAAATTTATTCAAAAATGTTTATTTCAATTCAAACATTTAAATATAAAACAAACCAAAAACGTTTAAACAATTCCAACTAACAAATAAACAAAAACTGTAAAAAATTAAAACATTTTTATATAATCTTGCGAATTAAAAAAATTTAATTCCGCTGTATTAGTAATTTTAAAGTCTAAATATAAGAATTCCGCGAAATAATAATTTTCTTATTTTGAAAATTAAATAACTTTCTATCTCGACCATGAAACAAATACCGTTCGAAAATAAAACTAAAACGTTTTAAATAATCGGAAACGTTTTAATCAATCCAAACTGACAAAAGTCGTTTAGAAAATTTTTATATAATTTCACAAATTCGACAAATTTTTTTCTGCTTTACCACAAATATAAAATTATGTACATAAAGGAAGTTCTAAAAAAAAATGTATATAATGTCACGAATTCGATAAATTCTTTTCCGCTAAATCATAAATTCAAAATTTTGTTCTTAAACAAAGTTCTTAAATTTTACAAATAATTTTAAATTTTGATTATTTAATTCCACATTCGAACAAAATTGATAAAAAAAAAATGAAATTCCTCTAAGTAATAATTTTCTTATTTTGAACCTTAAGCGAGTTCTTTAGATCGAGCGTGTAACAAATAACATCCGAAAGTAAATCAAAAGGATTTCAACAATCCGAAACGTAAACTTTGTAAACAATCTGAAACGAAAATTTTTAAAAACCAGACAAACCAAAAAAAAAAAAAAACAGTTTTATATAATTCTATACGATAATTCTATTTGATAAAATCAATTCCGATAATTCTATTCGATGAAATCAATTCCGCTATATTAGAAATTTAAATTTTGAACAATGATTTACTTTCTAGATTTTACAGACAGAAAAGCTTAGATTTTTATTTTTAAATTCCACATTCGAACGAATTCATATTAAATTAAATTCCGCTAAATAATCCGTTTCTTGTTTACAACCTTAAGCAATTTTTTTAACTAATTCTATTTCCATTTTTGAATCATTTAAACCAAAAACTTTTCAAACAATCCGATCTGACAAACAAGTTAAAGCTGTAAAAAAACAATTTTTTTTTAATATAGTTTCACGAATTTCAAAAATTCGGTTTCGCTAAATCATTGTTTTTCAGGGTTGGCGTTTAATAACTTTTCAAATACATAATACTTTTGATAATACCGTTATTATTTTCAAACAATCCGAACTGACAAACAAGTGAAAGCAATGCAAAATTAATCAATTCCGCTAATTAATTACTTTTAAACAATAGTTTACTTTCAAAATTTTATTAGGTTTTAATTCCAAATTTTAATTTTTAAATCCACATTCGAACGAATTCAATAAAATAAAAATCCGATAAAAAATTGTTTTCTTTTTTTAAACCTTAAACGATTTTTTATGCCGAGCATGTAACAAGTTTCATTCAAAAGTCAAACGAAATCGTTTCAATAAATTCGAACTGACAAGTAAATGCTACAAAGAACAAAAAATTTCATAAAATTTTTATTATAAAATTACACATTCAAACGAATTCTTATTTTCTTATTTTAATTTTGAGCAATTTTCAATGTTTGAAAAATGTTATTCTTCCTCTCTCGCTTTTTGTTGGTAAAATGACGGGCCTAATCGAAATAACTTTCTAAGGCCGAGTTTTTGGAATGACAGTTAAACTGGGTTTAGTTAACGCGAAATTTGTCTGCCATTTCTAAGTCTATAAAAAAAAATTTGTCGGAACCACTTCATCTTATTTAGAATTTTGGTCTGTATCATAATAAAAGAAAATAAACCAAACTTCAGAAGCAGTATTCCATTTAAAGACTTCGTTAATCTAAGTTTAAATAAAATCTACATTTAAAAATCTCGGCCTAAGTAGATTTATCGATTTTGGTTCTAATTTAGTCCACACTTACACATTCACAATAAAATTGTTCATATAACTGAAGTTTATCCGAAGTTTTATTGGAAACCTCCCAATTTCCAACCTAGCCTCTATCCAATTTTTCCTTACCGCATAAAAAAATCTTTCCAACCTTGCACGTGTAATCTGAAAAAACGGAAACTTTTTTAAATGTACCTAAAACCTGCAAAATCTGAATTTTGCATATTTTGTTTGTAGTGAAGGTCTACCAATGGGGAAACCATCAATTAGAATAAGTTTTGATGTCATTTTTGACCCTAGTGTTTAATCCTAAATCCATTTTTGGATACTATTTTAATGTAGAACGCAAAATCGTGTGGATTTTAAAATATGGCACCCTATATGGTAGGGATTTTCTAACTTATTTGTTTTATATTATTTAAGGGAGCATGGGGTAATGCAATCGAGCGATTTCTTAAAACCCTCTAAAAGCTTAATAAATTGTGTTCACGAAGAATTAATGTGGACAGCATCCCTAAAAAAAACAAAATACATATTCTTGGTACATTTTTAGAGCCAAGTCAGTTTCCCACTTCACCCACTTAAAAAAACTGATTTGGTTAAAAACCCAATTCAATACCGGTTCGATACGTATGTTATGTAAGTTACCGGTATTTTTTAAATCAAGAGTTTCGGAATTGATTGTTGATTGGTCATTGTTTTAACACATTTTTTACAGTTCATCGATTCCTTGTTGATTTTTTATTGCGCTCTCCAGTGGTGGTTTTGCAAAAGTAATTTAATTTTTTTTTAATTTTGATAATTTTAAAAAAATTAGTAAAATGTCAACACTGTTTGCTTAAATTTTTAAACTATTTGTTTGTTGAAAGAAAGCGAAAATGCAGTTTAAGTTTGAAAAGTTTTTGATTCGATCTGTTAATTTTACATAAAAAATTTCATATTGGCTATGAAAAAATTCTCATTAAAAAAAAATTCTTATATGCCACTAACCAAATTATCATTTTACTTTTAAAATACCAGTATTCATTTTCAAAAAATTTTAAAAAAATGTCTTCAAAAATTTAAAAAAAAAATTAAATTTCCTGCGCTCAACACAATAATTTTTTCAAGTTTTTAAATAATTTTTGGCATGTCTGGATTAAGCACACTTCAACTTAGGTCCCCAGTAAAGAAAAGCGATTGTCTTTGAATTATTAGAAATACATGTTATATAAATTATTGTTATGTATTTCAGTTCAAAATGAAAATTTAATTTAATTTTTATAATTAAATTTTAAAATCAAAGAATATGATTTTATGTCTATAATGTATTTATGATCAGAAAAAATCTTGTGTAAAAAAATTTTAATTTTTAAATTTTGTTATGATAACATTCCTTTCAATGTCTGACACCTACACTTACTATTATTATTCACAATTATTGTTATTTCATAACTATTATTTTTTTTTTGTTTAACTCTTAACAACCCTACTATAAACTACTACTTTAAATTTATTTTTTATATACTTTTACTGCTATTACTTTTTTTTAATTTTTAAACAAAAATCCTCCTTCATGTAAAACACTACGATTAATAAATAAATTGCTATTACACTGTTAAACATTTTGAGTTATTTTTTTTTTATTAGTTCTAAACATTTGTTTTTTGTTTTAATTATTTTTTTTTTTAATTTTACCAAATAAACTAACTTAAAAAATACTTAACTTGTAATATTTTTAATTATTTTTTTTTTTTTTAAATAAAACTTTTCATTTTTTCGTACATAAAATTCTCTTAAATGTAATTAATTTTTATATAATTGTAAGATTTTGTCTTTTTGTATTTGAATTAATAAAAAAATAATAATAAAGTAAATTTTTTTAAAATAAAATTATACAAATGATTTCAATTTTTTCTTGCTTAAAAATTAGGTGTTTTCGTTGTTTTTGATATACAAAAAAATGTTTTATAAAGTATTTTTTTTATAAAAAAAAAAAATTATATTTAAAATAAAAAACAAATGCATGTTTGTTGTAATTTCTTTCTATGTATATTGAAGCAGTAAAAGTGTTTTTTTTTATAAAACAAAAGAAAATGTATTTAAAAAAAATTATTATTTTTTATATGGAAAGCCTTGTATATGTGTGTGTTTTTTTTATAAAAATAAAAATACATTTATGTTTTGTATGTAAAATTATAAAAAAAAGAATCGATTAGTATTTAAATAAAAACTTGTTTATGATTATTAAAAAAAATTTCTATACATATATATGTATGTATATTATTTGTGTTTTTTTTATTACAACCTTTTTATTTAAATCCTTTTAGCCTTCCTCTTATGAAAAATAATTAAATCCTTTAAATCATGTCTGAACAACATAATTTTGTTGTTTTTTTTTTCGAAAATTTGATATGTTTAGGGTTTTTATTCATCATAACCTCAAAGACGTTTGTATATATATAATTTTTTTAAGCTACCCCACCCACCCAAAAAAAAACAATAGTTGAAAAATTTATATTGAAAATCTAAGTTTGACCTTGTTTTTTCTACCAAAAAAAAAAAAAAAAAAATAACAATGATTTGGCCTTGTATTGTTGACCTTATATAAATTATATATATTTTTGGCTTATAAATAATTAACTTAAGTCCTTATTAAAATAAAAAATAATGAATACAGTTAAACCTCTTTAATATAACTAAAACTAACACCGGAATATTTTTATAATAAAATTTAACATCCCCTCCCTAGAATATTGTGTTAAAAAGGTTTGACTGTATTTAAATTTAAATAAAAAAATATACTACTATATTTTTAGTCTAAATTCTTTTATAAAAATTGAAATAAAATTAAATATAAAGGATATTGAAGAATTTTAATGGAATTAAATTTTAATAAAATTATTATTTTTTTCTAAAGAATTGTCACAAAATTTTGTCATATAATTTTTTATGGTTTTTTAATGAAAGGGTTTGACAAAATTGTTTAAAGAAAATTTGTATATACAAATATCCTTCATATATATTTAATTATATTTTTAATCCCTGCATCTTTTAAAACCATGAACACAAACGTGGGTAACATTTTCTTTTAAAATTGTTACCTTTACAAAGGCAATTTGTATAGAAACTCGTTTACAACCATGTTTTTAAAAATTCAGGCTCAAAATTTTTTTTTTTTTTTTTTAATTTTCAAAATCTTTAAAATTTTAATTATAATTTTTTGTGTTTTGTATTTTTTTCTTTCTAATTTAAGTGTTAATTTTTATATAATGCTTTGCTAATTTGTTTTTTTAATATAAATTAATTTATATTTAAAAAATTCTTTTTTTTTTTCAAAATTAATCAATAAGTGTTGTTTTACATATAAATATATCAAAATTGATTATTCTCTAATTTGTTTTTTTTATTATATTATTCAAATTATATGATTGTGTCAAATTGTATTGTTTTTTATTTTTAAATACTAATCGATTCATTTTTTTATATATACATAAAAATCTTTATATGTATATTTCTGTGTGTTCAATATCATTTTTTTTTTATCAAAAAAAAAAAAAGAAAAATAATATTTTTTCCATACAATTTTCTTTTGTATTTTATTTTTCCATACACTGATTTGCCCTGCAGTACATATGATTTTCTTTTTCTGTTTGGTAGTTATTATTTTTTTCTTTATATTTTAGCATTTTTATAGTTTTGAATCATTAGGTCTGTAAATGTGAATTTATTAATAATTCTATGTAAGATGATGAGTCCTTTAAAAGATAGATCAAAAAATAACAATATATTTAAGGTTTACAGTTCACTTTGGTATTGAAATTATTTGATCACAAATGGCGCCCAACGTGGGACTGTTGTGTCTCTGAACACGGGCTTATACTAATACTAACTACGGATATTTTATAACCTGAAGAAATATGAATCAGATTCAAAATTATGGAAATCATTTTGTAATCTGCCAAAATGTGCATATTATTATATGCAGCTTTGAGTTTTTACTACTATTACTACAGATGCTAACGATTCTGAGATATACGCGATGTAAGCACGAAAATAATAATTATTTGAACATAATTTACATTAAACTACTATCAGCGCAAGTTAAAAACTTTGACCAGCCGGGCATACAGTAGTTTACTACATCAGTACACTGAATTTATTGTTCATAGCCACATTTTAAAGTAAGCATGTTATACGGCATTCAGACTATATAGCAAAACACGTGTGGAAAAGAATAAAGATTTAACACTGTCTAGTGTGAATGTGGCTTTCATTTAATTTAATTTATTAATTCAAAAACCAAGCCCATAGGGCCAAATATGGTTCGTATTCTACAATAAATTTTTACAAAAAATAAAAAAATAAATTTATCATTTAAAGAAATGCCTAAAATAAATAAAATTATAACTAAAGTTTAACGGTCCAAAATGTAGCAATAAGATTATCAAAATAAGCAGACGATTAAAATATAAAACAAAATATATAAAAAAAATATGAAAAATGATCGTAAATTATCAAAATTATAGTGAGTGATTAAAAAACTGAATTCCAGACTCTAATTATCCTCACATTAAAGGATCTCTCGAAAATAGAAGAGTTTATACGTTGAAAAACTATCTGAGGGTTTCTACTCGATCTTGTAAATCTAAAGTTGTCAATGTAACCAGGACAGTTCGCTCTAATTAGCTTGTAAAACAATAACAAGATTCTCAGTTTTATAAAATTCTCAAAAGAAAAACCAAGAAAATCCAACACAAACGGAGAGACATGTTCTCTTATCCTCAATCTGTAAACATATCTCACTATACGGTTAACGTAATGCGATATAATGTAATGTTGTGAATACTTAATAGTTAAGTTGATTTAAATTCGATAAATTACAGAATTTGCAAAAATATCGTTTTTATTACACTTTCGAATCGAACTTTGTATAGCAATATCAGGAAGACAAGCGGTAACTTTTGAAAGCGGCGAGCACCATCGCATTTAGCATACTTGACGTAACAATAATTACTCTTTGCCAGTTGCATATTTACGATACATACAACACAGCTTCCATGCTACATAAGCGCATAATATTATTTCGGAAATTATTTTCAACATCACTTCCATTATTACCATACAAAACTATTTAAGTCCAGACCAGTAAAAAATACTCATTTCTAATATAACATAAAAGTAAAGTTAATTTCAAATAAAAATTCTAATGATATTAAGTATTAGTAAGAAAAAATTATATGTAGTATTTCAGTGGCAGTTTTTAATTAATATTGTAGAATTGCGATTTGCAAATATTTTTAATTTGAGCAAATAAAACAGTCTTTTCAATCTCCTGTGTGAAAGTAGATAGCTCCGTTTTAATATAAGACAACGACATGATTAATAAAATAATTAAAAATATTATTAATTCAAATTAATATTTGTTTCAATACATTTTTTTAATCAAATCTTTAATTAGATATTTTAGGTTTACCCTTTTTTCTGTGTAGTGTTAAATATAATATTTTCTAAAAATTATAAAATGTCAAAATTGGCAGTGTGAAGGAAGCATCAAGAATATTTAAAAAAATAAATAAACTGTGAGTTTATAAACTCAATTCCCTCTAAAAAGAAATTTTCCAAAAATCTGAACATTCTTTCAAAACCTTTGATTAAATATATAAGAATAAACTAAATTCGTTGACTTTTCACTAATTGCATTCGTTTTTCTAGTCAAAATCTATAATTTTTTATAAAGTGCAGTTTTTTACTTCCAAATTTCGCCCTTACAAATTTCTACTCAAAAATTTCTGTTAAAAAGTTTTTAGTCGTTTTTAGTAAAAAAAACCTCTAAATATTGTGAATACCCTCTAACTTGGCTACAGTTTTATTTCTATTGACAATTTAAATCAAATATTGGGCACTTGGTATTAAACTTAGATCTAGCCTATATTTATTAATAACTTATCAAAAAAAATGTTTGAAGTTAAAGTTAACGATTTTTGTCGTTCATAGAATTTCAAAGCAAATAAAGTTTAAACTAACAAATTTTGTCGTTATCTCACTTCAAATATTTAAAAATTAAAGAATAGCTTTTTCGGTAAATGAACCGACAACTAGCGTTACTTAACAAAATAGATTAAAATCGTCAAGAAAGTTAGAGAATCGGAAGTCGGTCGAATCTACTGAAATTGACATTTTAAAGAAAGGTTTAAAAGAGCGACAAAGGTATTTAACCAAAACGAAGTTTTGGTAGTTGCTTATTATAATAACTGTTTCAAACAATTTTTATGAGATTACAAAACTTTCCATTAGTTCTATGAAATAATACACATTATTGTGTATTATTTCATAGAAAAATAACTGTAATAACTGTACACTCACACAAATAAGTTTGTAGAAATTGCAGAAAAATTTGTAAAAAATTACGTTGCAGGAAACATCAGTAAAATTAGCAGAATCTTTTTGCAAAATATTAGTGAAATAAAAACATAAAAATAAGCGCCATATATTAGTGAAAATTTGTATTATAAATAATAGGACAAATAAATTAAAGATCTGTATTAACAAGGTTGGCCAATTTAGCCTTTTTCCTTCTAGATCTAGCCATTTTATTTTTATTTTTTGTATCTAGCAGGAAGATTAAGCCATTAAGTTTTTCCTTAGCCATTTTTCTTCCTACAAGTTTTGCAGTTAGTTTCATACAAAAGTGATTAAATTTTAACAATTTTCAAAATTTTGTTACAACATTTTTTTTTTTCGACATGTAATTTTCACATTATTTTTACTTTCGATTTATAATTGTTTTTTTGTTTTGTGAAAGTTTTCTTAAAAAAAAAATTTGAGAAATTAGTAAAAGATTTATTAAACTTAAACTTAAAGAGTGCTTTCATCAAATTCATGTTAAAAATCATTATTATTAATAATTTACATTCAAATTATTGAGTTTTAGTATCATTTTCCGAATTTAGTTATTTCTAGCCATTTTTTTTTTCATAATCTAGGCATTTTTTCACATCAGGAGTTGGCCACCTTGATCTGTATGTATTAGATAAATAAAATACAGAGCTGTATCCAGTGTTGCCATGTATTTTTTTCAAAAAACTGTAAAAAAGCTGTTTTTTTAAGAAAAAAACTGTTTTTTTTTTTTTTTTCAAATAAAAACAGTAAAAAAAACAGTTAATATGTGTATTTTGAATTCAATTGCATTTTATTTAAACATAAAACAGCATAAAAAACATTAAACATATAACATAAATCATTTTATATACACAGAAAAAAATATTTTTTGTTGTTGACTAACTTTTAATTATACTAACAAAAAAAAATATTTTCAAATTTATGTTATTACAGATTACAAGTTGTGCTCTGTTATAAAACTACATTTTAATTAACAATAGGCCTAATATGTTTTTTTTCTGTGTACTTGTTTAAAGTAAAAGAAAAATATAATATAAAAAAACATATTTATATTAATTATTTAACATATCGTCGATTGATTATTGGATAGCCGCACCGACCAAAAACATTTTTGCGAGAAAAACGATAAAGAAAGTTTACAACAAAATTATTAAATTTCTACAAGATAGGTTTTCTTTTTTGTTTGCTATATCTATATCTGCATTTATTATAAACAATATTGTTAATTTTTACGCCTTTTTGCACTGAGTATCCAGAGTTATTAACAATTTTTTAAAAAAAGATTTTTTTATTATATGGCCTATAAGCCGTTTTTATCACAATTTTGTTGTTTTTCTTTCAAGTAGGTCAAAAGTTTTTTTTCTTTTAACCATTATAAAACTAGGTTGTCATAGTGCAAACCAATGCTTAAACTTTTTTATTGTTTTTTGTTTTATATGCGTTGCTTATTTCAAATGTGTCAAACCAAGATTGACGAATAATGTTTTTATTTTTCTATAGAAAGTTTGATTCATTGGCCAAAAAGTGGTCAATACACCATACCAATGTTAAGAAATTTGTAAAAATAGGGATACGCAGCACATATGGGTCTGGATATCTCCCAATTGATACGAGGTATATAAAAACGGATTAAAGATTTAGAAAGAGGACACATTAATCATATATGATCAATTCCTAACTCAATTTTGCCAGAAATGGTCTATAGGTCTCACCAATATTCATACGACGATATAGCAAAAAATAGCTACAAAACCATAAAAAAAAAACAAAATAATTCATCACTTTTTGAGATCTTACTTAATTACATAAAAATATCAGTTATACTTTTTTTGATTAAATTTGATTTTCATTTCGTTTGATTCCACAAAATTTTAACACAAACAAATGCTAAAAAGGGAATTAAAACTTACTACACAGTTGCATTCAATGCGTAGTATTATTTTTTATTGAAACATTTTGTGCAACTTTTGTATTAAATTTATAAACTCAAGCAAAAGAAAGTAAATCGAGCAGGTAAACTGTTGAAAACTGGAAAAACTGAAAAAAGGCTGAAATTAAACAAAAACTGTTTTTTTTTTTCATGAAAAACTGGAAAACTGTTACGCATCCTAAAAAACTGGAAAAAACAGTTAAAACTGGCAATATGGTAACACAGCCTGTATCTGTCTTTTGTTTGTCTTTATTATTTCCTCCTTTTGTATGAACATCGTAATGCCGTATATCAAAGACTGAATTGTTATCTAAAAAAAATTGAAATAAACAGGGATGGCCTGCAATACCGCTAAAATACCGTTTCCGATTCAAACCCCTTTCAACTGACTATCGTTATCTTTAAAATACCGTTATCCGTAAAATACCGTTACCGATAAAGCTAAAACAAAAATATCCTTGAAATACCGTTACCGAAATAACTGTAACAGTGTGACTGCGTTTACACTATCTATTTTGAGGTTTAAAAAAAATTATATTTGATAATTATAAAAATAGTTAAACGTTT
Source organism: Delia radicum (assembly GCA_021234595.1). NCBI lineage: Eukaryota > Metazoa > Arthropoda > Insecta > Diptera > Anthomyiidae > Delia > Delia radicum. Next base: position 253,030,721 of record CM037851.1, read on the forward strand.
CTTGCTTTTAACGCTATTATTGTTATCAATGGAAAAAAAACTGTGTTGCATCCGTGTAGTACTAAAAATTCAAAGCTGCACAAAAATAGTGTTTTAAAATCCAATTAAATAAATAGTCACGCTCGAGGTCTTAGATTTTAATAAAATTATTTTATTTTTATTATGCGCATTTTATGGGCAAATTACCGGTAATTCATCAGAACATTAAATTTATTTTGCACGCTCGTTTTGGTTGGTGTTTTGTAAAGCTAAAAGAATATCCAGAAAAAAAAAATAGGTAATAAATTTTTTTTTGCACAAAGTAAATTTTTACGTAAAAATTGAGCTAAATATGTTACTCATTACAGCTATGTTACTCATTACAGCTATCGAACGTGTCGTCATAGTATACATTCATATCTGACGAAGTTGAGTTGAAGGATTCATAGCAATTACAGAGTGGGTGTAACGGTAAATTTATTCTCAAGAAAAAGTTGCGTTTTTTCGCAATAAAAGCAATAAAAAAAAAAACTGTAATCTAATGTACATACTCATACGATCGACCATTATCGCTAAAATACCGTTACCGAAATAAACGAAATTGAGTTAGCCTTAAAATACCGTCACCAATATAATCTAAAATAGCGTTTCCTTTGAAATAGCAATACGTTATTTTTTTATTAATTTAAGCGTCATTTTCACAATGTCACGTTTGCTAATAACTGGAACTATAACTGACACATTTCTTGTTAAATAACAAAAAACGATTGTAAAAAAGTAATGTAAAATCATAAAACAGTAATTTGATGTGGTTTGATTTTTTTAAATGAACTACAAGGTTATTAAAAAACTAAATTTGTTCTACAAATGACTGGCATTTACATTAAAAATATAGAAACTGTATTACAAACCAAACAACTACATATTTTAAAAGCTGAAGTTCCCTAAATGTGACTAGCCTTACCGAATACCGCAACGAAAAACCGCTACCGATATAACTAAATTACCGATATTCTTAAAATACCGCTAATAATATTCATAAAATACCTTAAACGAAAAGACTAAAATACCGTTACTGAAATAAATAGAATAGCGTTACCCTTAAAATACCGTTACCGAAATAATCTAAAATAGCGTTATCTTAGAAATAGCAATACCTTAATTTTTTTTGTTAATTTCAGTCGTATTGTACACTTTACCTACCCGTTTTATGTCGTTAAACGGTAAATAATTAAAAAAGTGTTTGTATATAAAATAACGTTACCGAAATAAGTGAAAACCCGTTATCCTTAAAATATCGTTAGCGAAATAACTTAAATGACGTTTCCGCTTAAATACAATACCGTTGTAATTCGTCAAATTAAATATTTTCTAAAAATCATCTTACAAAATATTGATAAATTTACAATCTAGTATTTCCATTAAATGTTTTTTTTTTTTATAATTCGAATCTTTTTCTTTATTTTTTTTCTCTTAATTAATTTTATTTTTCATAAATAATTTTCTAGAGTCAATTGGAGACCACGCATAAACCCAGTGAACGTATATTAAAGACTCGTTAAAATCAAGCAAATTTATTTCCATGTTTATTCAAAAAATTCCAAAATAAATCAAGAATCGTTGTGTTTGTTTATAAATTTACTCAAGATCCCCAAGAAATTACTTCACATCAGTTCAGTTCAATAGCAAAATTTTCTTTTAATTATGTTGTTATTTTATGATTTTAATTAAAATTTTTGCAAAGAAATTAATTTGAAAAAGATTTTTTTTAAATTAATTAATTCACTCTTTAGATTAATAATTTTGATGTCTTTTATTTTAAACATTTTATTACGTTTTGTTTTTCTTTTTCTTAATAATTGTCACGAAAAAAATACTGGATTCCCTTATAATATTTGTTTTTATAATTATATTTGTTTTTTTAGCCTAAATAATTGTTTTTTTTTTTAATTATCAGAACCACAAACGAAAATTCTTGTCAATTTATGTTTTTTAGCTGATTTTTTTATTGTTATTTTATCTAAATTTTGTATTAAAAATTTTCATGGAAATAAAATTGAGTCTTGTGTAAAAAAAAAAAAACAAATTTTACAAGTAATTTTCCTTCAACGAAATCTTTTTAAATGGGTTTGATATAAACTTACTATGATAATTTCAATTTTGCTTAATTTAAGCGATATATTTTTAAGGAAATTCGACTGCAACAATTAAAAAAACATCAGTGTTTTTGTACTAGGATGACATTTTAACAACGTATCCTGTAAGTCTTTAAGAACATTTGTAAGCCAAAAATTAATTAAATTAGGTGCTCTATCAAAATAATATAATTTCTTTAATAAAATTTTGTAATTAAAGAAACAGTTTAAACGTTTCTGTTCGAAAATCCGAATCCACATAAAATGTTTTAAATGGATTTAAACTAGAGATGTCACGAATAGTGTATTCAACATTTTACCGAATATTCGGTTTAAACCGAATACAGGATATTTGCCGAATAGTTCTGTCATACATTTTCATATAAAAGTACACTGTACTTTAGATATAGACTAAAAACATATAAAATCAACCACTCGATTTCGTCCACCAATTCTGATTTCAACCAAATTTGCTATAGAAGATGTACATTAGGGTGATAACTTTTTTTGGACAACATTCTCCCCAGGGGTTTTCTAATGGCAAATATTGTATTAATGATAAAAAAAAAACTATTTCAGTTCAATTTGGTAAAAAAAAACTTACGCACCGACAGCGATTTCTAAAATGCATTTAATATATTTTTTTAAAATTTTTTAATAACAATTTTTTTAAAATATGGTTTATACATATCGCACTTGATCAACAAGAGGGTATTAGCTCAAAATTTTTAAAATATCACTTTTTTCAAGAAATCAACTAACAACATCAATATCTATTGTAAAAATTTCAACGTATTCCGATTACTCTTTCATCTCGAAAACCACTTTTGAGAACATTTTCATGATAATGTAGTGATTTCCTTTATTTCAACAAAAAGGTATTATTTTGAGTTAATACAAAAATTCAAATAGAAATGAATCGTATATTTTCATAAAAAAGGTATTATTTTGATGTGAGCCTTTATTTATGTTAAAAGTAATCAAACTGTTTTATTTATATTTGGTTGTATTTTGAGTTGACACTGTTTTGTTGATAAAATTTGTTTTATTCTATAAATTTAAATCGATAAAATTTCCAAAAAATGGTATTAACTCAAAAAAATGATTTTTTTTTGCAATGAGTGGTAAAATTTAAAACAAAAACAATGTATATATATTTTCAAATGGAATTTGCTTATTATGATGTGTTTGAACTTTCAAATTCTGTTAAAATGTGGCCATAAACAGTTTTTTGACTACTGAAAATTTAAAAATTTTGAGTTAGTACCCTCGTGTTGATCAAGTGCGATATGTAAGTATGTAAACAAATAATATGTGAAAACAGATTTTTTTTTATATAAAAAACTGCAAAAAAATAGCGGAAATTAAAAGCAAATTTGGAAGAAAATTATTATATTGACTCGAAAACGGACTTTACTATTGAAATCAGCATGCCTTAATTATATAGATGTGATGGTCAGACGTTGAGGCATCAAAAAAAGTTTTTTTTTTAACTTTGTTTGATTCAAAACTTTAACGCGTTTGGTGCGTAACCTTTTTTAACGATAGCGAAAAACTAAAAACGCAGTTCTTAATATTTGTCCATGCCCTACACGATTTTGTCTGGGGGGATTTGATATTTGCAAAAAATGCAAAAAGTTATTAACCTAATGTACATCATATAACTATAATCTCGTCAAAATGTAGGACAGCTATCGCGTTTCAAAATATGAAAGATATTCGAAAATTTTTAAAAAGTAGTCGTACTTTATAATTAAAGTACGACTAATTATTCTCTTCTCTACGTCAAAATGCATTGTTTTCAAAAAACTGTTTTTTTTTTTAATTTTTAAAAAAATTATATGTTAAAAATAAATTACTTCTCTATGTCGTGTCAAAATCCCTATGTGGAGCTCTTCCGGTAGTATCCTGAGTTAAGAATAAAAATGTGAGAAAAATTTAACTACAAAGCCGATAACTCGGAAAAATGTGGGAACACCACATAGAGATTTGGTGACGGTATAGAAGAATTTATAATTAACATATATTTTTTTTTAAATTTTAGTTAACCAGTTTTTTGAATTGCTGCGGTTTGAACCACGGATTTTGAAAAAAAAATGTATTTTACCGTCGAGAAGTGAACAATTTTTTTGAACCAGGAAAACCACGATTTAAGTACCTTTAAAATGAGGTATCAATGACTATTGTAGCTTAAATCGTTTTAAAATTAAATTATATGTGCAACTACTTTTGTAAAACTTTTAATTTCATGTTTTTCATTAAATAATTTTTTATGTAAGTCTTTTTCTATTATATAATTATTACCTTTTTTTAGATTGTTATCCATAACTTTGAATCGCGTAAGAGCTCCCCAAATTAATTTGGCAACGGCACGGTGGAATAAATTATAATAAATATATATTTTTATGAAAATTTAAACAAAACTGTTTTTTGAAATACAGCGGTTTAAACCGCGGATTTTGAAAAAAATTCCTTTTACCTTCAAAAAAAAAAAAATAAGTTTTATCTTCTTTTACATGAGGTATCAATGAATCACCTACACACAGAGAAAAAATTAGCTATTTGCCAACTGAAATTCGGTTACTACGACTCAAATTAGTTTATTACGAATATCAATCGGTTGGTACAAATGAACATCTATTTTCACAAGAAAGTTTGGTTAACTCAACTGAACTTTAGCTGCAATACCCAAAATTTTCAGAAATCAAAAGCAAATTTCGTTCCACTAGCTGAAGTCATAAGTTGTTACCATTAAAATACACTTCTCAATTCGGTTGGCACTTTATTTCTCTGTGTGTAGCTTTAAGCGTTAAAAATATATGGATGATTAAGTACAACTACTTTCGTTAAAATTTAGATTTTTTTCATAATTGCAAACGCGATATTTCCACAACCGTTAGAGCTAATAATCCAAAATTTTTACGATGACGTACTTATATGACACTTACCTTTCATACCAAATTTGGTTAAAATTTAAGGGGATAGAGGTCGAAATTTGGATATTTTTTGATATTTTTATATGGAATGAGTCTATAGGCAAAATTTAATGGAATAATAAAACTTGTTAAGGTCAAAAAATCCATCTCAAACCAATCCAAACAACGCGTGTTTGACATTTTAAAGAAAAAAAACAATGTGAAAAACTTGATTTTCCAAATTTGTTAGATAAAAATACAGGGCTTTATGTTATTTTGTTCGGCGAATAATTCTGCCTAATAGTGGTACTATGCGGTATTCGGCCGAATAGTAAAAACATGCCGAAAATACCGAATAGTAACTGAATATTCGTGAAATCTCTTATTTGAACATAAAAAGTATAATTTTAAATAACAAAATGTGTTAATATTAACGGATTTAATGGAATTTTATTATTCAAGTTTCGGATTACAGAACAGAGGCTATAATCTAAAAAAAACGCTTTTTAGTAAACTTGTGCTTTAGAAAATTCTGCGTAGAAATTTATCGATTAATTGAAATACCAAATATTCAATTATTCTAAATAAACTTTTTACACTTTTAGCTCAAGACGTAAGTATTTATACCAATAAAATGGCTGAAAAAATAATAAAACAGAACTCGTGATGGAAACTCAATTCTGGTTTTAAAGCAAACTTACAGAGCAATTAAGGATCGCTGTACGAGGAATCGTAATTTGTTTACAATATTTGCTTTAAATTATATTTATTTAAATTTAAACTCCTTATAAATTCTAAGACCTTCCTCTCAGTTATTGGCGTGGACTCTTGCACTATTTCTTATAATTGTTTATGTCTGCAATATTTTTTCTATTAAAATGGAAAAAATGCCCCTAAAAATATAAAATTTTTAGATAATTTTTAGTAAAACAATAATAAGATTAAAATATATCGAAAATTCTATAGTTTCTGACTTTAAACAATTTTCACAGAAAAATGAATATAGTAAAAAGTGTATTAACTGCTTGTACCCAATTTACACATAAAATGTAATCTACTAAAAATGGGATTAACTGCTTAGTCAAGCAGTAAACAAGTCGATGTTTTAATCTTTTTGATTAAAAGATAAATCAAACTTTTTATCTGGTTACTATATTGAAACTACCAATTGTTTGCAAATATGTGTTTTGATAAAAATTCGGTTGTTAACGCTAAAACACACACAAAATGTCAGGTAAAAATATAATTTTTTGGCGCGGTCTACAAAATTTTTGGTAACGCCGACATTTTTCTTATGTGCAAACGAGGAAGATTAAAAAGGTGGATTATCTTAAATCAATTATATAATTTCGCTATCTAAAAAGGAATTCACATAGACAAGTTAATGTTGTGTTTTTATACAAAGTCAGGTCGATGTTTTAATCTTTTTGATTAAAAGATAAATCAAACTTTTTATCTGGTTACTATATTGAAACTACCAATTGTTTGCAAATATGTGTTTTGATAAAAATTCGGTTGTTAACGCTAAAACACACACAAAATGTCAGGTAAAAATATAATTTTTTGGCGCGGTCTACAAAATTTTTGGTAACGCCGACATTTTTCTTATGTGCAAACGAGGAAGATTAAAAAGGTGGATTATCTTAAATCAATTATATAATTTCGCTATCTAAAAAGGAATTCACATAGACAAGTTAACAATAAGAGGCTCCAGCAAAAAAATTTCTACAAAATATTTGCTAACGCCGACATTTTCCTTGCTCCTCTTATGCCGAATTCGCTATCAGCGCCACCTTGGTATTTTAAACTGCCAAAGTTAATCTTTTAGTTGTCAAGTTAATCCAAAAATGCACATGTAAACGAGGAAGATGGAAAATGTGGTTTAACGTTATTCAATTAGATTAATTTCGAAGTCTAAACTCCCTATAAGCTTGCTATTAATCGACAAATAAACACGGTTATTCTGATTACTATTTTTAAACGACTCTGTATTCATACTACTAATTTTGTGCAACTGTGTTTTTGCATATAATGACGCTTTTCAGCAGTAAAAAAAAACACATACAATTTCAGATAAAAATAACCGTTAAAAGATGACGCATGAATTTTTTGGTGCTGTCGACAAACATTTTTGCTAACGCCGAAATTTTCCTTGTTCCTCATATGCAGAGCTTTGAAAGAATTCACAACAAATTTAATTCAGAATAAAAAAAATTTCATATGTCATTCCGTTAATCCATTCCCTAAGAATTCATTCATTAGCTTCATTCTAACGCTTTATTTAAATGGTATTGATGAATGAATTCCTAGCATGATTTAATTCAATATTATGTTCATTCTTCTTTTAATTAATTAAATGAGAAAATTTAAATATCATTCATTGAATACAGAGAAGATTGAAATAAACACACAAATAAAAACAAATTTTGTTTACCATATGACTAAATGAATGAAAACAAAACTTTCATCATTCACCCTTTTACCTATATGAATTAAGAAAATGTTTAATCACTAAAAAAAGGTTTAATTCACAAAAGAATTCATTCATATTATTTAAAGCTTTTAAGGATTAAGCTAAAAATTCAATCCATATATATGCGTGAAATTTGAGTAAAATTTCAACAATTTTAGAAAATTGAATTAAAGACTTAAGCCTTTTCAACCTTTGCTCTTATGCCGGATTGCTATTTTAAACTGACGATTTTAAACTTTTAAGTATCAAGATAACTTTTAAACTGCCAAAAAATGCATATGTAAACGTGGAAGATTAAACAGAGGATTAACTTTAATCAAGTAGATTAATTTAGATGTCTGAATGGGCTGTGAAAGACTTTGTATCCATACTAATTGTGCAACTTTTTTTTGATATCACGACTTTTCAGCACTAAAAAATATACATACAAAGTCAGATAAACATTACCGTTAAAAATCTACAAAAAAAATATTTTTTATTTTCGTACTTTTGTAAAAAAAAGTGTTAAACTCCATATAAAAATAATTTTTACTTGATTTAAATGTTTGCGAACTCGCGGTAAATTTTTTTACATTTATTTAATAGATATGCTCATTTGTAAATGTAGTGGAAAAGTGACATTCGGATAGTTCATGATAGTTAGTGGCTTTTAATGATTGTAAAAAAATAGTTTTTTTGAAAAGTTTTTTTTTTACAATTTAATTTTTTTACAAATTTAATTTAATTTTTATCCATACTCGGACAGAATCAATTAAACGAGTTTCAATTAAACTTTACACTAAATTAATGATGTTTTTTGCACAAAATGAATAAAAAATTTCCCAGACTCTATGAAAAAGCTTCATAATTTTTATGAAACTATTTTTAATGAAGCTTTTACATTATGTGTATGAAAATTTTTAATAAATAAAAAGAAATTTTTGTTAAAACTTTATGAAAAATTGCACTAATTTAATGAAAAGTATCAATGGACGAATTCCAGCGACACTTCATAGATCTAATGCAAAAAGTCATTGATATCATGCAGAGAATTCTCTCAGTGTAATATTTTCGGATAAATTTTGATTTCTGTAAAAAAAACATAAAACTTCATCCGCTTGTCAAATGGTTTCTCACATTATTTCAAAAAAGAAGACATTTTAAATATTTTCTCTTTAAAACTCATATGAATACCGAGTACCAGTACTTTAGCAATACTATATATATAGGGGAGCATGGGGTCAATTAGTAAATTAAGCTTTTTGAAAAATGCCACAAAAAGCTAAATTTGTTGTAATTTGTTAAGCATTTAATTTAATACAAGCATTTAATTCAAATAAGCTAAATAAATAGTTTTGATACAAATATTCTTAAGCTGCATTTACTTTACGCACGAAATTCAGTTTAAACTAGAGTTTGATCATATGGTAGTAAATAAGATGATACACGAACTAGATTTCGAAATCTAGTTTAAACCGGATTTCGTGCCTAATCTAAATGCAGCTTTAAAACTGATATAGAAATTAACGCACGTGTTAATATTACAAACAATACTGATATTTTTTTGTGCATTTATATAAAATACAATGAAAATATTCTAAAAATATTTTTACAAAAATTTTTAAAACTAAACATTTTTAAAGAGCATATTTTTCAAAATTTTATAAAACTCCTTAAAAAGATTTCGTTGAACAAGGAAAATTTCTGAATTTAAAATTTTTTTCACATTTATTTTTTCATGTTTGGTTTTAATTATGTTTTTTCTTATTTATTTTTTTTATTGTAAAAAAAAAAAAAATAATAATTAAATGATTGAATTATGAATAAAAACTTTATAAATAATATTGACATTTATATTTTATCTATTTCTTTCCTCTTTTTTCTCTTTGTAAAAAATAAATACCGACCATAATTTTGTCGAACCAATTGCTAACGCTCCCTGCCATATTCTGCCCGCTGCTGCTGTCTGTCTGTCTACGTTTGGTGTCAATACTAAAGTAGTAGTCGGTAAACGTAAATTTGATGGAGGTCACCAAAATCCAGCAGATATTAAGCGACGTTACCCGGGCGGTTTAATAGGAAATGGCGGCAGTTGGGGCAGTTTACCACTACCACAACAACCATTAGGCACTAATGGTGAACAATGGTATACGGATACGTTTTCTACTTGGAGTTAAAAATCTAAATTTCATGTTTTTTTAAATCCCCTTTGAAATGAAAAAAAATATATAAATCGAAAATTCTCTTAAAAATAAACGCTAAAAACACAATAATTACATTTTATAGTAAAAAAAACAAGCAATACTATGGACAAAATTATAAAAAAAATATTTAAAAAAAGTAGTTGAAACAATATTTAACAGGCGTCCCTAATAAAATAAATATTAACAAAAAAAAAACACTTTTTATTATAATTAACAAAAAAAGTAGTTAAAAAAACTCATTTAACAGCTTAATTTTTAATCCAAACTATAAAATGTCCTAAAACAAAATACAAATATGCACTTTTCTTTAGAAATTATAATTATAAAAACCAGAATTAGTAAGTTTTTGGGTAGAAATTTATATACATATATTTTTTCGTTTATAAGTTGCAAAAGAGTTCATTTTTATTTTTTTTTTTGTGTAAAAACATATAGTTTTAAAAAATATATGTAATTTCTTTAAAAAAGCATTAAACAAAAAAAAAAAAAAAAAAAACACCATTATTTAAAGATTTGTAAGCCAAGCTTAAACAAAATAAAAAAAATATTAAAAAAAAAACTTGAGAAAAAAACAATTAATGACTGAATTCAAATGTATTGAATTAAAATATGAAAAAAATTGATTATAAAGTAAATTTTATAATAAAAAATTATAAGACATAAATTATAATAAAATTAGTAATGACTTTTGTATGGTTGATTGAAATCAAGAAGAAGAAAAAAAAATATTAAAAAATATACTTAAAACATTTTATGCATGTCTAGTTATTATATAATTAAACATGCTTTTGAATTGAAAAGTAAGGACAAAAATATTAAAATTATTATTTTCCTAATTTTGTAATTGAATTGTTAAATTTTTTCTAATCAAAATTTTATGTTGATTTTTATAAATACGTGCTTTTTGGTTTATTAATTTGAATTGGTAAATTACTTGATTTTATTTAGTGTCATATTTTAAAATCTTTAAGGATCAGAAATGTGAAAAGTTTTAAACAAAATTTTTACTTTACAAAAAAAGAAAAATAGTAGTATTTTAGTTACATCCTTGCAAAAACTAACATAAAAATGTTTGCAGTTTTTGTTCCACCTGTTTTTTTACACAAATTACAATGGAATAAAAAAAAATCTTTTTAAAAAATTATAAATTTACAAACATTTTACATTTTTAATTAATTTTTTAAGAAAATCAATTATTTACATTGCTTTTATAATCTACCAGATTGTAAATATCTTTTTTTTAATCTTGATCGTTTATACCCAATTTGCACAGAAAAATTAATCTAGTTAAAAGTGGATTTATTTACTGCTTAATCAAGCACTAAACACGTCGATTACTATTTGTATGCAACTCTGTATTTTAATTAAAAGACATTTTTCAACACTAAAAAATATATATACAAAGTCAGAAAACAATTAACGTTAAAAAGCTGATAGAAAAACATTATTGCGCTGTCGACAAAATGTATACCAACTCCGACATTTTACATATTTCTCTTATGCCGGATCGCTATTGGCCTTGGTAAGATTAAAATTTGGATGACATTTTGGGAAGATTATGTTTGTCACTATAAAATCAAAGCAGATTCAGAGTTTTTTTATTTTTGCAACATTGCAAAAAAAGATACAAAAAACAGTGTTGCTTTCGGATAGTAGTAAAAATATAAAGCTGACAAAATTAGTAGGCATATTTTTGAGATTATCCAATGATCTGCTAGATTAATAAAAAATAATTTTGTATGGATAATCACATAAATTTAAAAAGAATATTGTATAAATCTTAATATTGATTATGTCTGCAAAGTAAATATGCTCTTAAATGATGAATATGTTGCGTTTCTATAAAATTAAAAATCTGGTCAGAACTCGAACTGATTTTCAAAATTTTGAATAAAATTTTTAATTTGCTTTTACATTACGCTCAATATCCTGTTTAAACTAGATTTCGAATCTAGTTCGTGTATTATTTTATACACTACCATATTATAGACGTATTGTTTAAATTCGAGTGTAAATTTCTATGCAAACTTAAAACATGTCTAAATATCAGAATCAGAAAAAAAATTTAAAGCAACATAAACATCTTTTTTAAAATTGAATTTAGAAAGTTTAATGAATATTGTTTTTTTCGAAAACACTTTTTGAATTCTAATCGATTTAACGTTTTCAAACATTTAAAATTATTTTAACTTATTTCGAATAATTTTTAATTATGATATTAATAAAAATTATAATTGTATAAAAATTTATTTAAGCTAAATTTATTTAAAACCTAAATTTTGTTCAAAAATTTAAAATTTTAATTCAAAATTCTGCATATTTAAAAATTTTAAAAACTAAATTTACATAATCTAATTTTTTTGCAAAAATTTGAATTACAGTAATTCATCATTTCAAAACTTTGAGTAACGAAACGTACCTTTTTTAACAGATTCTGCATAATAATTTCAAAATTCGTATTAAATTGTTTAAAAAACTGATTTTTTAAAGAAAAAATTAAACAAAAAAAACTAGAAATCTATAAATTTTAAAGCAAAATTAATGATTTTCAACATTCTTAAAACTTTTTTTTTGCAAAATTGATAATATTTTACTTTAAAATTTTTTTTTTTTTTTATTTTGATAATTTTTTTGGTAATTACTTGAACATTTTTCAAAAATAAAAATTTTGTTAAAAACATTTAGCTTTTTTTATAATACTTGTTTAAAAACAAACAAAATTGGATTAGAATTAAAAACAAAACAAAATTTTTTTACGGCTATTTAAAATCAATTTATAAAAATTTTAATGAACTATATATTTTGAAACATTTTTATATAAAAATATATATTTTTATACAAAATTTTAAAGTTTTTTATACTTTCAAAAATGATTTCAGACAAGGATTTTTTAAAAACAACAAAGTAATTCTTTGACGTTAGGCAAAAAGATATTAAGTCAAAAAATGTGAGTTTTTGATTGGGTTTATTTAATTTTGTCTCTCTTTCGTTTGGTAACAATAACTTAATCATTTGCCCTTTAGGCAATAAGTGACAAAAATCAATGGCTATGCAACGCTCTCACTCTCTGTAAACACCTTGTGTTTGCAAACAGGAAACATACCGATTTTAACGAAAACCAAAGCTAAATTGAAAAAATCATTTCTCAAATCATAACAAATATTTCAAAAACTATCAGCAGCATCATTAAAATAAGTCAATTTATCAATTTAAAGTCGCGAAAAAATATTCATTTTCCTATTTGCAGCCACAAGTTATATATTATTTCTCAGTAAGTGAGAGTATTGCAATCTCTTTATTTTCTAAACTCTTTGGAAAAATGCATATTTTATTTGGTACTTACGAAAAAAATCCAGTTTCTGACTTAAGATCTTTTTGCCTAACTTCTAACTTATTCTTAAGTTTAAATTTACCAATAAATATTTCTTAAATATTCAAAAAAAAAAAATTTGGCCCGCAAGAGCTTATTTATTTTTTTTTTTTTTTTTGCTTTAAGTCAAAATTAATTTTTATTTTTCTTAACAATTCGATTTTTTTTTTTTTTTTACTTTGTTTATTTAAGAAAATTATTAGCAACAAAAAAATATTTAAATTTAATAAAAAAAAATAAGTTTAAAATTAAAAATTAATAAAAACAAAACCGTACTCATTTGCAACGAATTAACATACACATCACAATAAGTAAAATTTAAAAACAAACAAAAAAATATTTAAAAATAATAATTTTTCTTTTTATTGTTTAAACAATTAATTAAAAAAATCTTAATAAGACAAGAAAATAAGTAATAAAAAAATTTCCAATTAATCTATAGCCTTAACTAAGTAAAAATCCCCATTTAAAATAAAAAATATTTAAAAAATATATAATTTTAAGATTTTACCCAAAATAAACAAACAAAAATCTATGCAAATCTATTAAGCTCAATTTGATAATATTATTATTATAACAAGAAAAACAAAAAATAAATCTTACATTAAAAATAAGAAACATTTTAACTCCTTAAACAAAACGTATCCTATTTAAACAAAAAAAAACCCAAGAGAATAATACCATTGTTTGAAAGCCATTTAACAAAATTTACCATATAAACAAAATAAAATTTAAACAAAAATTAATAATAACAAAAACTACATAAAAATTACAATAATCTAAAAAATAAGTTTTTAAACAAAAAAATGAAAAATAAATTACACACATTTTAACAAAAACAATTCTATAAACAACAACAAAAAAATAAAAACAATTGAAATATGGAAACTTAACAGTGAGAATTAAATGCCTACAACAACAAAAACAAAAAAGCGATTAAAAATTTAATAAATTTAAATGAAAAAAATGCTTTAATTTTTTTATTATTATTTTTAAAAATTACTACAAAATTAAACATAAATTCTTTTATTACAAAAAAAAAAAACAAAAAATATGAAACAATAAGTTTTTGAAAAAAAAATTCAAAAAAATATATAATAATTTTTATATTAATAAGAAATCTTATTATAATCCCCCCTTTACACACATTTATATACATACAATTATATTACAACAACAAAAAAATAATAATAATTAAAAAAAGAAAACTATTATAGAATTGAGATATAAAAACATAAAAAATCAACATCAAATTTAAATTTAATCCTTAAAAAATAAGAAATTTTTAGTAAACTGTCTTAACTCCTCCTATGCCTCTCCTACTACATATAAATATCTCTCTCTATCTAACTCTCTCTTAAATAGATCACAATTTTTCAACAACAAAAAATTATAACAATGCCCCAATTAATGAAAAATTTAGCCATTTTCTATAGAAACTTCTTCGTTTTTAAAATTAATGTTTACACTTTTTCATTTTATATATACTTTTGTTTATTTATTTTTTTTTTTTGGTAATATACATATATATTTTTATTAAAAATTTTGTTCTTTTTCTCTTTTGTTAAATTATTATTTTTTTTTTAAATTTTAACGTTGCAGTTTTTTGTGTTAAAATAAAATTTAAAACAAAATTTTATAAATTTTACAAGAAATAAAAGCTAAAAAATATATTTTTTTAAAAAAAAGTACACTTAAATGAAATGTGACAATTTTATAAATAAGATTAACTAAATATGTAAAATTATAATTTCAATTTTCTTTTTAAAAAGAAGTCATTTAAATCTTTCACACAAACGAGATTTTAGTTAATACCCAATTTAAACAGAAAAATTAAATTTAAGAAATGTGGATTAACTGCTTAATCTAGATATAAGAAAGTTTATTAAACCATAATTTAATTTCGTCGATTAACAGTTAAATCAACTTTTAATCTGGCTACGGTTTTTAAACGAAGCTGTATCCTAATACAACTTAGTACTAATTTTGTGCAACAATGTGTTTTGTTTTAATGACGCTTTCCAACACTAAAAAAATACGCACAACCCCAAAGTCCGATAAAAGTTAACGTAATGAAGCTGCCGCAACAATTTTTTGGCGCAGTCAACAAAATTTGTAACGCCGACATTTCCTTGTTCCGGATTAAACAAAAATATATGAATCATCTTTACCTATATAGTAAATAGATTTCAAATCCGAAAAAATAAGGAAAAACTATATAGGAATTTAAAAATTAAAAAGATATTTTTTATAAATCTATTTCAAATTTCAAACGAGTTTAGAATTTCAGAATAAAGTGAATGTTTTTCAGATATACTAATTCATATATTGAAATCAAAATTCTGAGTTTTACAAATATCTTTCAAATGTTGGCAAAATGTATGCAGAATGAGAGACCTTTAAAAAAATATTAATTTTCCAAATCATTTAAAATTCGAAAAAACTTTTTTGTATTCTGAAATATCTTTCAAATCTAAAATAATATAAAAATTTGCAAAAGCTATATTAGAATTTAAATTAATAGCTGGAAACTAAAAATATAAAAAAAAGTTTTCTAAATCTATTAAAATTTCCAGACAAATTTAAAGTTTCAGAACAATAAGACAAATTTTCAGATATTCTAAATCTTTTATCAAATCCAAATGAATTTGAATAAGACAAATATCTTTCAAGTTAAGGAAAACTGTATGCAACATTAAAACTTGAGATAACTTTTTTGTAATCTCTAGTATCTTAAAGCTGCAATTAATTACATTATCCTCGAAATCCGGTTTAAACTAGATTTCGAAATCAAGTTCGGGTATCATTTTATACACTACCATATGATCGATATCTAGTTTAAACTGGATGGAAAATGTAAATGCAGCTTAAACACTTTCAAAACTTATTCTCTGTTGTAAATTTATAAACTAAATTTTCAAAATATTATTAAAATCTTTTGAAAAAATGTTCATGTTTAAAATTGTAAACTTGTATTGTTAATATTAGTTTGAGTGTATTCTATTGTTTTTTAAATTTTTGCCTTCCATTTAGCTTAATTTTTTTCTTGTTTTTATAAAATTTTGTTTTAAATTTTTACTAAATTTTATTGTAGAATTTTGGTGACTTTTTATATAAAAAAAATTGCACATATATTTTGTTTCAGAAGCTTTTATTTTAACATAATTTTATATAAAATTGTACTGATCTTTTTTTTAGTAAATAATTGGTTTGATATTTTAAGTTTTATTTGTTAAATGATTTTTATTTTAATTTTAATTGTTTTCACTTTAAGTTTCAAACAAAATTTACGCAGTCATTAAAAAAAAATACAAAATTGTTTAATTTTTGTTTTATATCTTTGTTCTGTATAAAATACAATTGTAATTTCTTAAGTTTTAAAATTAATTTCAATTTTTTATATATGTTTTGTAGTAACTTTTTTTTTTAGATATATTTTTATATAAATAATTAATTTTGTTTGGGAAAAGAAAACGTTTGGCAAATTTTATTATTAATTAAGATAAAAAATAAAACAATTTTTTATTTTTTTCGATGTTACATATTAATTTTTTTTTTTTATACATATTTTTTTGTTTTTGTTTAAGTTTATATTTAGCAAAATATTTACCTTAATATTTTTAATATAATTAATAAAATAAAAAAATAAAACTTTGTAAATTTTTGAATATTATTAAAACAAAACAAAAAAGTGTAATTATTATTTAGGTTTAATATTTTTTAATTAAAATCTTTTTTTTATATATTTTTGTCTTAAAGAAAAAAATTTAAAAGTATCATAGTTTTTTTTAATAAATTGTGATTAATCATTTTTTAAATTTAACTTTATAAAAAATATTAAATTAACATAAAAAATTATATTTGTAAACTCATCTCTTAGACTGCATACGTATAACAAAAAAACAAACAATTTGTATAATTATTAATTAAATTTAAATTTAAAAATAAACATAAATAAAAAATTTAATTGTAAATGTACTATATTATTTAATTGGCAAATAAAGAAAACAAAAATTGAAATATACACAAAATAAAAAAAATAATAAAAGAAACAAAAAAAAAACAATTTTGGACTTTTTTCTAAATTTTATTTAACTATTCAAAATTTTAAAAACAAAATTTCTAAATTTTTTTACATATTTCCAGGTTAATAATTTGGCTATTCCTCTACTGTCGTAATGTTTGGCAATAACATATTCAAAATTCAACCCAAAAAAATTGAAGTATATTTCAAAACAAATTTTCGTTTACAATACAAAAAAAAAGAGAAAAAGGACAAAATTTTTGAATTATCAAACAAATTGAAAAAAAAACATCATTTCAAAAACGAAATTTTCTTATTTTTACCGTCTTTATATAATTTTAAGAATTAAAACCACAACTTTTTTTTTTTGTTCAATTATGTTTAAATAAAATTTAGCTTATTTTATAATTTTTTTTATCAATAATAATCCTCCCCAAACTAATTTTGTTTTTTTCCTAATTAATATTTTAGAAAAACAAACTATGATATGAATTTTGTAATATTTTAAAATAGAATAGCTTTGTTCTATTAATTTAAAAAAGTATGATTTTAAATATATTCTTGAAGCATTTTAAAATTATATTTCCTTCGAAAAGTTTTTTTTTTCAAAATCAGAACGTCAAAATTATGCATCTGGCGAAAGTTGTTAACCTGGAAATGTTTGTACTTTCAGCTTTGCCATATAAAAACATAAAAAAACATCAAAGTCAATTAAGCTATTTCTGCGACAAATCTTTCGATAGTCAAACACATTTAGTAATACAAATTAGGTTGTGTTTCTACATCACGTTTTTGATTAGACGGACGAAAAAACAAAATACATGGCTATACAAATGCATGAAGTCAATTATTCGTCTCGTGACGAACGTCTTACTGTTTTTTTTGGTATTTAGAAGCGTAATGGACAAATTTTGATTTTCAAAAAATGTTTGTTAATCTGATCTCATGTTTTTCTCCGATTTTGGCGTATTCGGAATTTTCTAAATAAATTTTCTTGTCACACTGTATGGTCGGTTTGTTCTATAGAAATAAATGCTTTGGCTGAAATTAAAATCGTTATGCATTTTTAAAAGACCATGCATTCGCATCTAAAACTATCGATTTTCATCAAAATGCGGAAAACGTGAAAAATCAAATCAATAAAGAAGTGCAAATTTCATGGTGTTTTCTAAATATAAAATGAGTAAATGTTTTGAAAATGAAAAATGATATAAAATTACTTTTATTGAAATTAAGAATATTAATAAAAAGTGAAATGAAATTGATTTTCGTAATAGGATCAGAGAAGATCTTAAAAAAAAACTTTCACAATATTTGATTATCGTTTAAAAACTTAAGATTATTGAAAGTATTCCCTAAAAAGTTTTTAATCTAAATAAAATCTAAATTAAGATTATATTTTGGACGTTCAAAAACATTGATTTAAAAATAATTATAAAATTTTAAATCTAAAGAAACAGTACTTTAAAATTAATCTTTACCATCATTGAATTAGATTTTAAAATTAAAAATAATGAAAAATAGACAAATTCAAAATCTAATAGAAATAAATGGTAAACTAAAAAGTCAGAAATATTTTTTAAAAACCTTTTATGAACTTCTAATTTGAATTAAAAAAAAATAAGATTTTCATGATTTCTCTGTCTACTATTTCCTACACATGCATAAAAATACCAATTATTGTCAAAATAACCAGAACTTTCGTAAAATAAACCAATATTTGTTCATTTTACGAGATTTTTTGTTGTTTTGACATTATTTTCGTATTTTTAGCATGGATTATTATGAGAGTAGTATTGGGAATTCAAAATGTTATTTTAAAAGGGAAATTTAAAACATTTGGCAATTTATATCCCCAATTCTGTATAACAATTAGGGTTGTCAATCGAATAAAAATTATTCGCTTAATCTAACGAATAATTTCTACGGTAACTAAAATAAGATATAATCAGCTCGATATACTACAACTTGCCAATATATATTTAACTTTTTAACGATTTTCAGAACTGTATTTTTTTTATTTTGCTTGAGAAATCTTTATGCGTTACTATTGTCTAAAATTATGGCATTTTAAAATTGCAATTGCTGTAGTATTTAAATTGATGTCAAAATTCATGAAATTTTGAAATTATACGGTAAAATACTTTATTTATTTTTATATTTTTATTTCGTTTTTCGTTCGATTAATCGAACAATTTTTAAAAGTTAATCGATTGTTCGTTTGATCAAAAATGGTTTGATAGTTTATTCGAACAAAATAAAAACTCAAATAAATGACAACCCTAGTAAGAACAGATAGGGGTAGTCAACGTGTAAATCCACATTAAGACAAACTTTATATAGTAAAAGCTAATCTAGAAAAAGGCGATTAACTGCTTAATCGAGCACTAAACAAGTGGATTAACACATATTTTTGATTAACGGTTAATAAAATTTTTATTCTGGGTACTAGTTTTCAATGACACTGTATTCTAACTACTTATTCCATTCACTTCTGTGTTTTGTTATAACGACGCTTATTAACACTAAAAAAGACACAAAACCAGTGTTGCTATGTTAGCATGTTTTCTGTTAGATGTTGCAGATTGAATTTGGAAATTGCATATTATTTCTAAAAAATTTGCTAAATGATTTTAAGCATATTTCTTTTGTTTAAAGCAGAATTTTAACATATTTTTTTTTTCCTACAAATATACGCCCATGTCCCTAAATGCTTTTCAGTTTTTTAGAGTATAAACAATACAGCCAAAAATACAATAAAATCAGAAATAAGTAAAAAAAGTTCTAAATTTTTAATATTAATAAGCACCATTTTTGACCTTGTAATTTATTAGAAAAAAGGGCATTCGTTTTACTTTCGACCAAGCTTTTTTACACGAATTAAAACGAACAAAAAATAGGGAAAAACGTTCTGATTTAATCGCAAGAACACTGAAAAATTCAAAAATTTTCACTTTCGCTCTGATTTAAAAGCCGTAACAGGGGTGATAGAGTTTTTAAAGGATTTTTGAGAAATAGTTTGACTACTTTTTTAAATTTTTTTTAACGTACTTGCTAAAAAAAACTAACAGAAAACTATTTTAAAACAAGAAAATTAAAAAGACATGCATAATAACTTTTGCAAGAATTTTTAAATTTTTTGTTTGCAGACTTTTAGCCTATTTTCCTTTTTTTCGCGACTTAGCATATTTCTGGCAACACTGCAAAGTTAATCTGTTAGCTGTCAAGTGAATATTTAAATTAATTTTGATCAAGTAGATTAATTTCGCTGTCTAAACTGGCTATAATATATCAATTGAAAGTAAACTAAATTTAATAACAATTTTGAATTTTATGATAACAAATTTTAAAGTTTTAAAGCATCCGACTATTCTGAGGCAGCTAAAATTATTAATTTTTAGATTGAATAAAAACTCAAGAAAAATATTTTTTACTGAAACATTTTGTGAAACGATTTTAAACTTTTTAGCTGCAATAAAGCTTAAAAAAAGATTCCATAATACTAGACTTTGAAAACCAACAAATCTCGCTATTGTAAAATCACTTAGCACTAAATAAAATCGGTATAAAATAGACTTCATCGGAATTGAGAATCTTTATGAAGCGTACAATTTTCAGTTTCACTACCGTTTTCGCAGTTTTTCGAAAGAAAGAATGTTTAGTTCATACAGATGACAAAAAAAAATTAAAACTTTTCGGCCTTCGAAAAAGTTTAGAACTAATCCCTATACTTTTTTGAACTGATTTCAAAAATGTAAAGTTGAAATTAAATATTCACGCAGTTGACAAATAGTTACTTAAAAATAAAAATTTTTGAGTTTTTAAAACTTTTTTATAGGTAAAGCTTTCAGTACGTTTAAATTGTATCTGTAACTTTTTTTTCATGAAAAATCTAACCTCAAAAAACAGAAAATTATTCCTATTAAGACATTTTTGACACATTGTTCCTTTTTCGACCCAGTACTTTTAAGCGTCTGGAAATAGAAAATTAAGTGATTTAAAAACATTAAACATTTTCACTACAATCGTGAATAAAAAAAAAATTTAAATTGTTATCGGAAGTCGGCAAATAATTATTTGAAAAAATAAATGTTTGACCTTTTTTGATATAACTTTTTTCAAAAATTATTTAAAAATATAAAAAATCCTAATCTTTTACAGTTTTATTAGATTTGTGTTTTTATATACATCGAGATTAGTTTTATCTTATTTTCAATTTATAACGAGCTTTTTAATTGTTCTGGGGATGAAATATATGTATATAATTTCCAATCGAAAATACACAAAGTCTAAAATATTCCATAATTTATTTTGTTTTCACTCAAAATACTAATAACGGAAAGATTTTTATTTATATACTACTAAAATTAAAAAAAAAATGGTGCCATTGTGGCCATATGGCAATTTTAGATAAGGTCAAAAATCACGATCTTTTTCCAAAACATTTTAAAAATCGGTTAACTTGGAAAAAATAATTTTGTATGTATTTTTGAATAAAGATTTGTTCACAAAGTTATACAAAATTAAAATTTTTAAAATATCTTCAACCGTCTATGATTTATATGCCAATATTTCCACTAGAGGGCGCTTTAAGGCAAACATTTCTTAATAAATCATGGTTCTATACATATATCTGGTTGAAAATGTTCAGCAGATCTATGGCGTGCCATTAATGAGTTAAACACAACAAATTCATATCATACTTTTTTTTTATTAATGTAAAATTATAAAACATAAATAAAATACATACAATAGTTCGTTTTTATTATTTTTTATATAATTTTTAATGATTTAAATGTTTTTTTTTTAATTTTTTCTTGTTTTTTATTATTGTTTTATTCATACAATTCCTTTTTCATACAACATATTTTTATTTTCAATTATTTTTTACAAATATTTTTAAACTTTTAAAAATTTTACATAATTTTTTTTTTTAATAATCAATAAGCAATTATTATGCATCCTTTTTTATAATTAACATTGCAATAGTATAAAAAATAATCTGATTAAAAAATGTGTTACCGAACATCAAGATATATACAAAAAAAAAATAAACCGCTTACAAGTAACGTCGCCTTTAAATCTTTAAATACAACAACAACATCAAATTTCCAACCAACCAACAACACCAATCAATCAGCTACAACAACAACAACAAAACCAACTACTATAACAACAACAGCATCTTTTAAATGAAATTCAAATCATGAAATATATAAATCAATATTTTTTTTTTAATTCGGACACACATTTTTTTATATAATAATTGCAAAAAAACCCCTACATTTTTTTATTGTTAAAAATCTTTGAAAAATTATTATAAAAAATAAAAAAAAAGTTTTTATATGATGAACATTTTATTTTGTTTTTATTATTTCTGATTTTAAAAAATGGAGAATTTTTAAGTTGCGCTCATAAAAAATAAAAACACAAAAAGTATTTTTTTAATATTAGACAAAGTTCACAATAAAAGTTAAAACTAAAAGAATGAAACTCTAAATTTCGCCCGGCGAATCTTTGCGTTTCATTCAATTTTTTCGCCATTAGTTCTAACTTTGTGTTTCTTCTCTTACACAAACAACCAGTGATGCCAACTTGGTGCCTTTGTCAGTATTTATGGTGCCTGGTCCTATTTTACACCTTCTAATGGTTTTGTTTCGCTTTTTACTCTCAATAAGTTGGCATCACTGCTCTCACTCACTCACTTACTCACAGATAAGCAGTTATAAATCAATTTTTTTTTCTCATTTAAACTATAAAAAATAAAAACTAACAGTATTATTATGGGCTCCTATTACTTCAGTTGCTTTTTGTGTTTTGTCATAGAGTAAATAAAAAGCTATAGAGTACAGTCGCTCTCACGACAAATTTACCTCGCTCTTCACCGCGTTGTTTTTACATAGTTTTTTTAATGTCAAAAAACTGAGAAGTGCTGATGTGGAATTTGTTCAAGAATACGTCTGATACTCTAAATGTATTTTATTTACTCTTTGGTTTTCTTAAAGGAAGACGTCTCGTTTATTGGCAGTAAAAATTATATTTTTGCGTTAAAGAATTGGAAAATTAATAAGAAGAAAAAAAAGTTAAAAAATATTTTTAATAAGAGTAAAAGGAGTTCACAATCGACGTGTTTATTTTATTTTTTTATTAAATTATGTGTAGGTGAGTACATTTTCTCTTTATTAAAGTATACATTTAAGCCAACAATATTTGTCAATTAAAATATAAATCGTTTAAAAGCGTAATTTGTACAAGTGTGTTTAACTACAAATAAATATAATCATATCTATTTTAGTTGTTACTTTTTTAATTTTATATTTAACTGTTTATATCCTTGTTTTTTAGGAGGGCTATTCTATAAAAATTGTACTATTATCGCCCAGTTTTCGAAGGTAAATAAGTATCGATTTATAAATATTACATATAAATTTGTTGAAGTAAGGGATTTAAAATTGTTATCTTTTACTTAATTTGAGGAAATATGTTAAGATTTGTGTGTAATATTGTAGATATTTAACTTCTAAAAATGGGCGATAATTGTCAGTTGTCTTATAGAATGCCAGAACAGGTTTTTTATATTATCCTCAAATTACCGTTATAAAACCATTAAAATACCGAAACAGTATTTTAAAACGTTAATTTGCGTATAATTACACCGATATAAGAACGATAAAAAATCGATTACATATAAAGACAATTGACCCTACTAATAAAGGGATTTTAAAACGTTCCTATCGGGTTTTGTTTTGGATAATAGACAAATACCGTTGTGTTTAAATGCTCGTAAAGAAAACGTCAAACCAAATTTTATACAATAATTGATTTATATGCGCATTTTTCTCTTTCTACACATTTTTAACCTTCTGTCACCACACTGGGATATAATTAAGGTTGCCAGATTCAAATTTGGAGACACACAACATTAAATGTTATGTCTTCAAATGATTTAATCATAGCAACTTCTTTGTGATATTTATATGAATTGTAATTGCATATTTTTATATTAAATCTTTATTCATTCATTCAATTTGGAAAAAGTTTAGCATTCACCAAAAAAAAAAATCTTGATTTTGATAAAAAATCTGGACAATTAAAAACACTCATACGATGTTTACTTTTAAAAAGGCTATTTTACCACGTGACCAAAGTATTTTCTTATATTTATATATTTGCTCTTCAACTGATTACGTTAAATTAAAATTTAACCTTCAAAACAAATTTTTCATTTTTAATAACTCTTAATCCGCGATTTGAAGTCACAAATTAAGTTATTTGAAACACCAAACAATTTGACAAAGAACTTTTAGAAAGCACAAAAAAAGGTAGTAAAACCGCGATTTTAAGTCCCAAATTAAATTTTTTGAAACACCAAACAATTTGACAAAGAACATTTGAAAAGCAAATATCTGTAAAATTTATTTTATTAGAAATTTCTTGAATTTTCTAAAAAATTGATTTTTTTAAAATAATTTATATTTAAACTGTGGTTGTACTTGGAATTAATATGCTTTGAATTTACTTAAATAAAATTGTTCTTTATTCAAGTTTATAAAATGGAATGTTAATAATTTTTTTTTTAAGTTTTTACACTACATAAAATAAAGTTAAAACATTCAAAACTTAATTCCTAAAATAACAACATAAAAAACATTATCAAGTACCTACATAATACACCATAACTTTTGAGCCCCTTGCAGAAAGTGATTCACGCAAACGAATTTTAAGTCCCCAAACAGTGGTTTATTATCATGTAAAATCCTAATAATGTGCCATAAAGTTAAAAAAAAAATAAGCCTTAATTTTAAATATTTTTGAGAGTAGCCCATATGTTTTCAAATAAATACACTAAAAGGAACATTTCATTATTTAAAAATATAACTTTTCAAGATGTTTTTGGTTGGGCTTTAAAAATCTCGACATACATATTTTTTCTTGATTCTTGACTAGCATTGATCCCAACAACAGTGTAAAGTGTGTGTCGTTAAAAGTAGGCGTGAGGACGAAAGGCTAAAGAAAACTATCAGATTCAAAGACGTTTATCTTTAAAACAAGAAAACCTTAAAATTTTTATTAGAAAAAAAAATATTTTTTATATTAAAGAACAAACGGTAAAGATGACTTCTTGAATAGGTATGACTATAAACCCTTAAACACCTTTTAAATTATCTATAACAAATAAATAAATCATAACAATTAAACAACTAATCAAACAAAAAAAAAAATTATGCTAAATAATGCAAATTTTTATAAATTTTATACTTGACAAGAAAAAAAAAGAATAGTAGCACAATAAATTTATAATATTTATGAGAAAAAAAAAATACAATTTTATGACCTCTTTCATACTTTAAAACAAATACAGAAAAATGAAAAATACATTTTATAACAATTATAAAACTATAAATGAATTGCATTCGTTTAGAATGCCTTTAAATAAAATATTTAAATGAAAATGTTAAATTTTTTTAACGTAAAAATAAATGAAAAAAATACAAAAACTTTATAAAGGAATTATTATTATTATTTAGATTAGAAAATTAAGGCGGAAAAAAACATTAAATAATTCTAAAAAGTAAAACAATTATAAAAAAATAGTTTAAATAAATACAAACAAAAAAAAAATACTGTGTTTTTAATCTGTATATAAGTTATAATTTTATCTAACAAACCAACCCGCTTTTGGCGGTATTATCCTGCTTTTTAAAGGCTGATCCCGCCTTTAAGCATAAAAAATGCCATAAGGGCATTCGTTGTGACAAACCCATTTTTTTAAAAAATGCAAAGAAAATATTAATTTTATTCTTGATTGTTTTGGAAAAATATGTAAGTTCAAAGTGTTTTTATTACACCGAAGCTTATTTAGACCTTTTTGCTTATTCATACGAAAATGTGTGACTCTTGTAGTGATCGCATTCCCATGTGTTTGTTGTTGTAAAGACTGAAACATAATTGACTTAAGTCAGCTGTTGGTATGAAACTAAAATTCAAATTTTTTAAATTTAAATAATTGTATTTAAGAATTTTCGATTCATACCAACACCTAACTTAAGTCATTTAAGCCAATTATGTTTCAGTCGGAAAAGTTACAGAAAATTTGATTTATTTGAAATTTTGTTAAAAAAAAAAAAAATAAATTCCTTTTACAGTCTTCATCACAATATCACAAACAAAATTTGCCACAGCCAGTCACTGCTAGAAATAGTCACACAAATTTTTTTTTATTAATTAATAATCATATAATTACAAATTATATACTATTACCCTAACCGAGCACTAGCTACTATGGCCTTCGGCGCATTGTAGCGAAAACAGACCAGTGCCTCTGGTGGGAATCGAACCCACGACCCCCGCACTGATAAGCCAGCACGCTACCAACTAGCCTACCGGGGCGCACGATCACACAAAATTAATTTTATTGAAAACTTTTGTATTTTCTAAAATTTTACACACAACTCTTTTTTGAGAGAATTTTATATAAACTATAAATGAGCACGTGAACAATATTTTGCGTGATCACGCGTGAGTGTGAGTGAAAAGTTGTTTTACTCAACTGAGCGTGAGTGAGTGTGAGAAGGAAAAAATTCTTCGTGAGTGAATGTGCGTGAGCCAAATTTTTACGTGATTGAGTATGCGTGAGTAGAAGTTTACAAAACTAAATATTTTCTCTTTATGTAAATATTATTTTTCTTTTTTTTTTTTTTGCCGATTTACTGTTTTTTGGGTTTTTAAAAACAAAATAAATGACAAAATTACATATTTAGAGCTATTTTGAGTCAAACATTCACAATCTACATTAATTTTTATATTGTATTTTTTCGTGAATTTGTGTGATTCACGCGTGAGTATGAGTAAAATATGAATTTACTCACGAGAGCGTGAATAGTAAAAAATTCTAGTGATTGATTGTATGTGGGTGGAATTTTTCTTTCGTGAGCGTGAGTGAGTATGAGTTAGGATTCACTCACGTGCCCATCTCTAATATAAACCCTTTAAGCAACTAAAGGGCTTAGTGCAAAAATTTGATAAGCCACAATATTAAAATATTGACATAATCGACTTTAAAGTTAGAAAAAAATAATAGAAAATAAGGCTGAAACATGTTTTTCACAAAAATATCGAAATACTTAACTTTATCTCAAAAATTTGTTTTCAAAAAAATAACTTCTCAAGAAAAATAAAACTTTTTTTATTAAGATGAGAAAATTTTAGAATAACAATAACTCCACACAATTTCAGAAGTTAGAATTAAGTTTTATTGCTCTGATGTCCTCTTTTCATAACACAAATTGTTATTAATTTGTCAGTTTCAGATAGCCGATAGTTTTAAGCGACTTTTAATTGAAAAATTGCAAATTTGATAAAAACCCGGATTGTTAGACAAATAGTTTTACAACCCTTTTACTACTATGGGAACATATATGTCCGATTTCCAGTTTTTGTTAGATCATTTCAGTCACTTGGACTACTACCGTCTTAGAGTCAAATAATATGACACCAAAGTAAAAAAAAAAGTTAATTTTTTTTTATAATTTTTCGAACGCTATTGGACTTACGGGATTCAACTTCTTTTAGAACACGGTACAACCCTTCAAGTTTTCAGAAACGTCCATAAATTTGGAATTGATTTATTTCGTGTCCTACAAGTCGCTGATACATTTTGATCATATGTATCGCATTGGTCATCAGAGGTAAACAATTACACACTGCTACAAAAAAAAAAAAACACTTTTTGTCACAACTTGAAAACCGACCTACAGGGAGGTGGTTGTAGGCCTAGAGGACATACAAAAACCGTTTTCAATAATTTTGAAACACCCTCAAAATATTGAGTTATTTTCAAAAAACTGTTTTGGGGTAGGTCGTAGCACTTTAGTACCTCTAACTCACATATTTTTAGACCAATTTCAAAATTTTAAACAGTTTTGGAAAGGCAAAGAATTAAGCTTTCATGAAATGTATTCATAAAATGTATATTCCAAGAAATTAGGTAAGTGTTTATCAAAAGTTTCTCATTTTTTTTTATTTTTTTTTCCTAATTTTTCAAATTCAACAAGAGTTATTTCAATTTTTTTTATGAAAACCTATCTTTTTTTGCACTGTATTTTAAAGACAATTTTCTATAGAAAAAAACGAGATATTATTTGTTAAAATCGGTTTATATTTGCAAAAGTTACTAAACTTTTTCTAAAGTACAAATTTTGGGATTGCAGACTTTTCTTTTGGTAAACCACCTGACTTAACAAACGTAAATTAAAAACTGTACAAATAGCTTAACCTAAGTTAACATGTATAGTTAAAAATGATTACTAGCCCTCTTACGTTTGTTTAACAAACCATCTTTTTCTCGTTTGAGAGACCAGCAATAATTTGCCATCATTCTTATGTGGCTCTTTCCATCGAAACGCTTTTCTATTTATAAAATTTCTTGGTGAAATCGTTCTCACTGCTCGTCACTGAATTACCAAGGTTTTCCGGAAAAAATCTAAATGCATATGCAGAAAATTAATTTTTATAGACATTCGACATCCCATTTCAGCATAAGACTCAAGAAATTCATTTACCACTTCAACGTAGTTAGGACTTTTTTTGTTTTCCAAAAAGTTTTGACATAAGGAAATAAAACTATTCCATGCTCTGTTTTCTATCTTATTAAGCTTCTTAGAAAATTTTTATCAAGCATAATTTTTAGATTTTGCGGTCCAATAAAAATACCTAAAAAACAACAATAACATCAAGTTAATATAACAGTATCTAAGAAACAAGTACCTTCTTTTATTTTGCCTTCACTTATTTGTGGGAAAACAGATTTTAAATACAAAAAAGCATCGCCTTCTACATTCAGCCGCTTTACAAGCTGTTTCATATAGGGGGAGAAAATACTAAAAACAGGTGTTAATGAAAAGTTGAATAACTGTTACAATTTTCATCCGATTTGAAAAATGAAAACCATGTTTTGTTAAGAACTAAATTTTCTTTATACGTTAGTATAAATTTTTATAAGCTTTCATATTAAAATAAGCAATGAAAAGCTACTAAAATAAAAAAAGTTTATAATTTTCGTTTTTTTTTGTAGATATTCTTAACAAAACAATACTTATAACTTACAAATGTATCAAAAAATGCGCGTCATTTTAAAGCGTAATCAGTTTTCTTTCCAAACCCGTTAAAAAAAATTTAAATCGGACAAAAACTGACTGAGTTACAGGTCGAACATCACTGAAAACGGTTTTTTTTAGAATAACTTCTGAATTTGAGGGTGTTTCTGAAATTTTTTGACACAATTTGTAATGTACTCAACAAGACCTATAACCCACGCTAGGTTGTTTTCCCAGTTTTTTTTCACTGTAGCACCGTGTTGTTAGAGGTTTGTACAGTAGGGATATAACTTTTTGTTACCAAAATTTTTACCTAGAACCACGTGATGGGCAATATTGTGTTAATAATAAAAATCGCTTTTTTTTAGATATAGGTAGTCTTACTAGAACAACAACTACAACAAACAACTACAAACAATACAAAAACAACAGGCATTTTGTTGTTGAGTATAGTACAGTGTCAAAACCATGTAAGAAATGTCAAAATGTATAAATATATCTTGCATAAAACTTTTCTAAAAATGCATTTTTGTTATCTTTTTACCTTTAAAGTTCCATCAGTGGATTTAAGTGCTGAAACTAAAATTTTAGCTGAGAAAGCAATTTTCTGAAAAATAATATACTTGATTTACAAGACGTTTTACTGAATTTTCTACTAACTTATTTTTTGAGTGAACAATTTATCGAACCTGGTCAAAACATTTCAAATAGAAGCAAACTTAGTTGCAAAAATATGAAAATATAATATTGGGTCAAAATGACCCAAACACAACAGGTGTATGTAAAAAATATATTGTCGCCTGGAAAAAAAATTGTATATTTTTTAAAGCATTTTTTTTTTTTTGCATACTTAGAGTATATTTGACGTAATTTATAATAAAAAACTGACATTTACTCTATACGAATAGTTTAAAGTATGTAACTTTAAATTTGTTTCTTGAAATTGGGTAATTTTGACCCAGACAGGACCGAAGAGTTAAAGATGTCTCGGCAATTTAGCGAATATTGAATATTCGGTAATTGGTTCAAACCGAATAATCGGCTAAATTTTTAAATGTACCAAATATCGAGCAAAAACCAAATATTTGTGATAATTATACTAAAATTATTGGGCTTTGGATAAAAATTAACAATTATGGATTATGATGCTTTATATCAGTTACTAGGCAACTCCTATTAAGTAATTCTAACAATTTATAAAAAAAAAATTTTTGTCAAAAAATTTTTAAATTTTTAGAAGTTTGCCCATTTTTTATTAAAAAAAATCGCTGATTTTAACAAATTTGTATAAACTAAACAATTCGGCCGATCAGCTGAAACATGCCGAATAGTGACTGAATATATGTGACATCTCTAGTGAAAATACATAGTATTCATTTTTTCTTGATTAGATTAACCGATAATCGGCCAGTTTATAAAATATATTTTGTACGGGAAATCTCACAATTTTTACTGGATTATGTCTGCTATGTACAAACCCTAAAACAACAGCTGTATGAAAAAAAAAAAACAATTTAAAATATTTTATTATTTTTAATAATTTTAGACTTTATTTGAAATGGCACTTAAAGTATTAATAAACTCAAACATACATATTTCTATGATATTTAAATTTTACTAAAGTTGTACTGTTTAGACTAGTTTCAGACTATCGGCATGTAATAAAAACCGGTCGTTTTCAAATCGATCGCTTTTAAAATTTCAATTCCGAATATGTCGTATTGTTTAAAACTTAAAAAAGAATTGCACGATGTAATCAAATTTCCTGATTTAATAAAAGCAATTAAAAATAATTTCAATTCTCCTCATCTTTCTTCACTTTTAAATTTTTAATTTATCACCAAATCGATCGAAATGAAAACCGATTGGTTTTCATTACATGCCAGTATATTCATTTAATATTGTTGTTTTACAATTTTGTCCTTCAATCGATATTCTACTTAAAAATAATGAAATTAAAACAGAATATTTTAAAATCGTGTAGATATTATGACAGTTCCTCATAGAAACAACAACTAAAGATTTGAATTCAATTCAAGTGTGTTTATTTTCAATTGCGTGCAGTTAATTATAATTAAATTCGTTTTTTGCAATAACACCAATTTTGTCAATTTTAAATTGCGTTTTTATTTATTGTTTTAACTAAATTTAATATATTTATTTAACTAGATTTACATTGTACGTGGTTTTTGTATGTTTATTACAATATTAACCGCTGTTTTTTCTTAAAACAATAGCTAGGATGATATATCGATATATCGTGCATTTAGAAGAGATTTATTTTATTTATTTTTTCGCTAAATTAAAACTGGTAAAGTGTTTTAAAAGTCATTATTTTTGCTATAATTTCTCATTTTTGACTGGTCTGCTGTTTAGGCAGCTTTTTTAGTTTCCTTTTCCTTATCTGTAAAATAAGTATATTGAAGATAACGTGTTCCTTGTATAGATTGTGCTGTTGAATTGGTTAAATGGCAGGCAAATAGAAGCATATTTCTAGGTTGTACCTTCCAGGCAAAACGCATAAAGCAAAGTGAATATAAAGTAAGAGCTGTAAAGGAAAAAGAAAATAGCTTATTTAATATTAAAAATATATTTCTGGTAGAAAAAATGTTAAATGCAGGCATTTAAAACAATTACGGTCATATTCATAATCTTTTTTGAAAATGTTTTGACTCTTTGCTAACTTTGAAATTGAAAACATTGAAAAACATTTCTGAAGACATTAAAAAAAATCTTGGACTACATGTGATTTTATGATTAACCTTTAACTCTCTGTAACACATATGGTAATACAAAACATTAGATTAGATCAGAAGGCACTATGCACCGCGACCAATGTAGGTCTTTTGTGCTGCCTAAAGTTACCTACAGATTCAAGCTACCTATAAAGCCAATTATTATATTAGGCAAAATGTTCGCGATGTCGGAAGGCGAAATGAAGCGATCACATAGAAACCTAAGTCTCCTATCACAAAGCCTGGGACATTCGCAGAGAACATGCTCCGAGGTCTCAGACAAAACTCGCAAAACCTACACATATCCGTGTCCGATTGACCCTTCTTTTGCAGATGGTATCTGAGATTACAGTGTTCAGTTAGGTACGACGCCAGGGTCCTCAAACCCCCCCTTTCAAGCGACAAGAGTCGCCTCGACCCCCTACTAGAAAAAGAGATCAATCTTTTAGCCTGGCGCTGACCAGGAGAGTTTTCCCAGTAACCAGAGAACTCAGACTCTCTCCATGCCCTGAGCCTTTCCCTAACATACCCCGCAGGTATTCCACAGAATGGTTCAGGACCAATAAAGGGCTTTCGGGCCCCGCGATACAACACATTAGTATCAGACTGAACTCACTTTTTTTGATAGAAGCCCAAGCCGTAGACGAACTTCGGCCGGATTTTCAATGTTCGGCCGTAGCCGAACTTTTAAATTTACTTTTTAATTTGAATAAACATGAATCAATCTCAAAAAAAAGCTAATTTACAATTTTCTTTCAAAAATATGAAATAATGAGTTCAATTATTTTAATGTTGCACTATTTTGAAAAAAATGGCAATGCTTGAACTTTGTTATTTTTAATAAAATATGTAACGAATTGTACTAGAACTTGAAGAATTTATTCATAAAATATACTCTATTTCTTAAAATACACGGAATTCGGCCAAGATTGGCCAAAATTTGGCCGAAGGCTAAACTTAGCCGAACATCACTTTTTGGAAGAACTCCGAAGCCAAAGCCGAATACTCGGTCGGACACTACAAAACATGCATGTAAGTAGGTTTCTTTACGGTTTCAATTTCGTAAAGGATGTGCTTGATGTAATGAAAATATCGTTATAATAGGACACGGGTTTTATAAAGTAATCTTGTAAATTTCCACCAAAATAATTTTTAGGACAGTAACTTATTGATTATAAGATTTACATGACCGAAAGCTGAGTCAACTTTTGAAAATGCAAAATAAAAGTATTAAAAATGGATATTTATTAAAAATATTTAAAAAAAAAGTGTTATTCATTTGAAAGCACAACTTTAATATTTCAAAATGACTGACTTGTTTTTTTTTAAATTATATTTGTTGTACTTTTTTTTAACGACTGATTTGGGTGCAGACTTGGGCGACGTCAATTACATTTCACAATCATTCACTTGTAAAAATTTTCTATATCATTTAAGTTTAATGTCACTAGTGAGCGTATGTCTAAAATTATTAATGATATAGAAAACTTTCACAAGTGAATGATTGTGAAATGTAATTGACGTCGCCCAAGTCTGTTTGGGTGTTACCAT
Source organism: Delia radicum (assembly GCA_021234595.1). Lineage (NCBI taxonomy): Eukaryota > Metazoa > Arthropoda > Insecta > Diptera > Anthomyiidae > Delia > Delia radicum. Next base: position 253,064,181 of record CM037851.1, read on the forward strand.
ATGGTTACTATGGGCAGGCTATGGTTTAGTATACATAATATTTTAGGGGTTTTCTCAAAATTTTAGCTTGAAATGATAATTTGTATTATTGTAAGCTGTTAGAAAGAGGAACATTTTTTTATCAATAAATAAAACATTGAAGAGACAGTTGCAAAATAATTTGTTATCCGATTTTTTAAATTTTTGTCTAAAATATTTTCTGTTTTAGCACATTTGTGGACGTTTTTAAAAAAATTCTTACTTTAGTTACACAAATTTGTTCAGTGGCTAAAGTTTTGGTTGGTTTGGAGTTTGCCTCTTTAATAAAAACCATATATTTCATTCAACATAGTTTATTATATTGTGTTAATAACTAGTGTCCGACCGAACAGTTCGGCCAGAAAATGCATTTGGTCTGTATTCGGTATTTTAAAGCATTATGGACCAATTTGGCGGATGGAAAAATGTTTATTGAACTGATTAGATGCTATTTTGAGTGGTGTCAAATTTGAAGAAAAGTCTGTAGTTAAGCAATGAATTCACTGTTCGGTCTCAGAAAGTTCGGCCAAATTGAAAATAGTTCGGCGGCCGAACTTTTAACTTTATAGCTAAACTTCGGCTTTTCTCTTAAATTTTATACACAAAATCGAATTAAATCGGCTCAACAAACATGTTTCCAATACCAAAATTTGTCATCATTGCCTCTAGATATCAAAAAACCGACAAAATATAGTTTTTTGGCCGAACTGTTCGATCGGATACTATTAATAACGTAACAAACTAAGTCCAAATTATCCAAGAATATTTGTTAGTAAAACTATTTACTACTTAGATGTCCAATATTGTATTCAGTGACAATTTGGTAATTTTTTGTATTTAAATCATCTTTGCTCACCATACGAAATCAGAATAATTTCCGATTTTACCTATTGCACTTAATAAATTCGTTTAGTTTTGCATTTTTTTCACATTAATTTATTAATAAATTTTAATTTTTTTTTTTTTTTCGATAAGTACAAAAAACCAGTCCCCTAGCCCGCCCATAGCTACCACATGGTAACATTGCATTCTGAATGTCGTGGAGGCAGGATCAAAAAAGAAATTGCAGTTTTTTTTATATATATAGGTCATTACTAAAGCATAGTGTTGCCTTATATTCAAACGGAGCTATCTACTTCCATACAACGTAGAAGTAAATACTGATACGAAACGTATTAATTAACGCCATTGAGGAGGGGAATGTTTTGGTGTTGTAGAAGCAAAAATATACATTCAGCAGGATCGATTATGATATACTCTCAACTAATGAGAAGATTAAAATTTGAATTCAAATTAAAAACGAATACATTTTCTACATCTGAATTAACTTATTTTGACATAGTGCTCCTGTTTCGACATAGTACTTTTAAACGGATATATTTTTTTTTTTTAATGGAAAAAGATAACTAAATGATTTGATGGGTTATTCAACATCTTGATTACAATCGTGAATAATAAAATTGCGGTAATTGTTATCCAGAATTGCCAAATAATTATTTTAAAAACTCAATTTTTGACCTTTTTTGATGGAACTTTATGCAATAAAAATATTTAAAAATATAAAAAATCCTAATCATTTATATTTTTGATAATTTTGTTGATGCAAAAATATGAAAATGTATTTCTCTGCTAGAAATTAGTTCATCAATTGTATATAATCTTTGAAAGTCTGACCGATTGAACGATGAACTTTTCAAATACACAAAGTGTAAAATATTCCAAACTTTATTCCGTTTTCACTCAAAACATAAATGAAGGCTGATTTTTATTAAAATACTACAAAACATATAAAAATTTAATCGTCAGGGTTGCCATATGGCAATGGTCAAAACCATTTGAAAAAATTTTAAAAATCGGTTAACTGAAAAAATTTTTTTTTTCATATATTTTTGAATAAAGATTTGTTCCCCAATAGTACAAAATTTTAATTCTTGAAATATCTTCAACCGACTATTATTTTATGACCATATTTCCACTAAAGGGAGCTTTAAGGCAAAAAAAAAATTGCAAAAACTTCTTAATGAAATGAATTGTTCTATATATCTGGAAAGTTTGGTTAAAAAATGTCCAGCGGATATATGACGTGCCATTAATAAGTTAAATTATATAGTTTTAGCAAAAATGATAGCGGTATTCACGTATTTGCTTGTAAAGAAAAGTAGAACTGGAAATGTAATATAAGTTTTTTTTTTTTTTTTTTTAAACAACACATTTTATACCACTTAGTCCCTTGGGAATTTTTTGACGAAATTTGGTAGAAATATGTAATGGTGTCTCAATAAGATTTTCCTGAAGTTTTTTTTCGCAATTAAAGCGCTCTCTAGCGGAGGTATTCGCAAGGTTAAGATTTTTTTTAAATTACATTTTTTATTTATTGCTTTAGAAAATATCTATCAAACTGTAATACTCGTACATAATTAGATCCATCGGATTTTAACGAGAGTTTTTTAAAAGTATTGGTGTTTTTCAAAATTGTATTATGACAACACTAGCCAATTCATTTTTGAAAATTTTTCAAACTAAAAAATAGAATGGAGTAATTTTTAGCTATTAAAGTTCCGAAAGTTCTTGATCCGAGCTTTTAATTTTACATAAAAGTACATACTGCACAACACATTTTTATCTTTTAAATAACTTTTCCCATACGCCAACAATCAAATCAGCATATAACCTTTACAAAACCGGTCTTCTATCTATAAATTAAAATTTTTTCAAAAAAATCCCATTAAAAAATGTAAAAAATTTTATTTTTAATAGTGAATTTTATCGTTGATCTATAAGTTTATGTGTGAGATTTTATTTGTTCGGTTTGAGATCATGACAAATTTTTCTCTAAATTAACAGAAAAATTAAAATTTTTATATGATAATTTACTTTGACTATTAGAAAAAACACAGAAAAAGTTATTAGACACTAGCATGAATGGAATGCCCACTACGGTCTTCATCAACATTCTTCATGCCATTTAGTGTTAATCGTAAATATCATCTATTTAACTCACACGTTAAAGAAATTAGGTAACGTTAAATCCCACATTATTCTGTGTGTTGAGTTAGAATGAAATTTACCACGAACGATTTCTATTTATAGTGTGTTTGTTTTTCTCTAGTCATTATCATAATTGCCAGTTTAACTTTCAGTTAAAACTTTTAAATGGCAATTCTTTTTATTATTTTATTTATTTTTTTAATTAATTTAATTAATGTATAGGGCAACTCTGAAACAATAGTTTTTAATTATTTGTATAGTTAAGAGCACAAATTATCACATTCTTTTTACTGATTTATTATAACTATCACCTATCCAAAATTATCGGGAATGAAAAGTAGGTGTTGTTTCAAAGCAACGGTAGTTTAAAATGGATTAAATAGAACATGAATTTTGAAATTACTATTTTTTTTAAGTAGATATTTTTATACTACGATCATTTGATCCTTTTTTGCAAGGAAAACCGTTAATATGGCTTTAAAAAATTTTGTTGTTTTTCAAGTGTGTGTTCCAGGCTTTAAAACATTTAAACTTTTATTAGTTAGTATAAAGTTCCAAGAAAATTTAATGGATTTTTGTTGCACAAAATGTCAGATATTTAAATTTGTTATCACATATTTTGAAGGAGAATTTCTATGCATTTGAAAATGTTAACATATCGTCGATTGATTATTGGAGAGCCGCACCGACCAAAAACATTTTTACGAGAAAATCGATAAAGAAAGTTTACAACAAAATTATTAAATTTCTTCAAGATAGGTTTTCTTTTTTGTTTGCTATATCTATAGCTGCATTTATTATAAACAATATTGTTAATTTTTACGCCTTTTTGCACTGAATATCCAGAGTTATTAACAATTAAAAAAAAAACAAGATTTTTTTATTATATGGCCTATAAGCCGTTTTTATCACAATTTTATTGTTTTTCTTTCAAGTAGGTCAAAAGTTTTTTTTTTCTTTTAACCATTATAAAACTAGGTTGTCATAGTGCAAACCAATGCTTAAACTTTTTTATTGTTTTTTGTTTTATATGCGTTGCTTATTTCAAATGTGTCAAACCAAGATTGACGAATAATGTTTTTATTTTTCTATAGACTCATTGGCCAAAAAGTGGTCAATACACCATACCAATGTTAAGAAATTTGTAAAATTGTGCTGCGTGTACATGATATGGATATCTCCTAATTGATACGAGGTATATAAAAACGGATTAAAGATTTATAAAGAGGACACATTAATCATATATAATCAATTCCTAACTCAATTTTGCCAGAAATGGTCTATAGGTCTCACCAATATTCATACGACGATATAACGATACTATTTATTTTCCGAAAAGCTTGTAAAACTTTGATTCTTTTAAAACGTATTTTCGATTTTTTTTTTTTTTTAATTTTATAAAAATGATTTACGACTTTTTTAAACTTTTTCTTTATAATTTGAACATTTTTACCATTTTCGGTAAATAAACTATTTAAATAAATATTTAAACCTCTTAGAACTTTTTTAATAGAATTTTTCTAATAATAATATTAAGATATTTAAAAATATTCACTACTGATACGTGTGTCATAGTTTTGCCAGCCCTGCAGTAGGGCATACAAAATATTCAATTAAAACAGCCCACTAGTTGATTAATAAAAATCACGATAAGGTTGTATAAAGGAAATATAAAAGCTAATTTTTTATTTTTTTTAATTCTTATCACTCCATTTGAATAAAACTACTTTACATGATAATAATGACAGTGCTGTTAAATAAATTAGTATTTTCAATACATATTTTTAAAGTTGAAATTCCCAAAATACCCCATAAAAATATTTTTTTTTTATTTTGTACATATTTTGGTGTTCAAAGAAAAAGTTGGAATTCGCGAGCTCCGCATTCCTTAAAATATGTTACTATCAAAATAAATATGGTCCGCCAAAAAAATCTAAAAAAAAAGATTTGTTTACAGGTCGCAGACCGAAATTGAAGTTTCAAAGTTGTACTTGCTGTATTATTTTGTTTGAATTAAAAAATGAGAAAAATTAAAAATAATATGATCTTGACACATCAAATCTAATATATTTTTGGGCAAATTTGCAATCCAAACTAATTCGTGGTTTCGCGAAATTGAAAAAGTTTATTCAAAAAAGCGCTCATCTTTGATCAAAAAGTATTCATATATTTTCCACTCTGAAAATTTTATATTTGTATCAATATATTTCTGTGGAAGATTTTTGTTAACAAATAAATTTTAATAAGCTAAATATTAGCAAAAACCCCAAAAAAATCAAAACTTAGGTTCAACCGCAAGGATATCTGCATATATTTTCTTAAATTAAAAACAAATACATATATACGGAAAGTCCTTGGTGGAAAATTAAAACTATAACAAGTTGGATTTTTCTATGATATCTATTTCAGGTAATTCGAAAAATACCACAAACAAAACGGGTTTTTTGAAATCTTTGAAAAACTCGAATAATTTAAAATCCACTAACTGATTTTTAATTGTGATTGCAGACATATATATATATATTAGAGCGACTCACCAAAAAAAGTGCTCGATGTACCCTCCTAAAAATGATTCTTGGACTTTTTAAGATGACATTTAAAATATTTCGGCTCCAGCTTTGACCTCTCGTGAACTGGACCATTTTAAAAATGGGTCTATTTTTGCATGTTTTGTTAATTTGAGAATCTGTTTCCTTACCAACATATACAATATGGGTATCATAAGAAAGGATTTTAATTTTGTGGTAACTCTAATTTGATAGCGGATTTAGTTTCTAGATCATGTATGGATGAAAATAGGACTAAAGAAAGAAAGAAAAAAAAAAAAAATGATCCACGACTTTTTGGCGGCATATTCTCTTTTTAATTTGCGAAAAAAAATATGCCGCCAAAAAGTCGTGGATCATTTTTGTTTTCTTTCTGTAGTCCTATTTTCATCCATACATGATCTAGAAACTAAATCCGCTATCAAATTAGAGTTACCACAAAATTACATTTATATATTTTCCAGAGCACCGTGTAAAATGCATTTAATATGCAAAAATCTAAATTATTTAGATACAAAGATGATGTACTTGGCAAAAGAAAAAATTTGATACCCATATTGCCCTATTGAAAACGAAGAGTTACCACCCATTGCATTTTTGTCAAAACGCGAACTAGCACGAATTTCAAAAAAAGCTGAGACCCGTATTTAATTAAATCGACTAAAGATTAAAATATGTAGTGTCCGACTGAACACTTCGGCCAAAAACCTATATGTTGTCGGTTTTTTGATATCTAGAGGCAATGATGACAAATTTCGGTATTGGAAACATGTTTGTTGAGCCGATTTAATTCGATTTTGTGTATAAAATTCAAGAGAAAAGCCGAAGTTTAGCTATAAAGTTAAAATTTCAGCCGCCGAACTATTTTCAATTTGGTCGAACTTTCTGAGGCCGAACAGTGAATTCATTGCTTAACTACAGACTTTTCTTCAAATTTGACACTCAAAATAGCATCTAATCAGCCCAATAAACATTTTTCCATCCGCCAAATTTGTCCATAATGCTTTAAAATACCGAATACAGACCAAATGCATTTTCTGGCCGAACTGTTCGGTCGGACACTAAAAATATGTTAATTTGACATTTTTATTACAAACAACCCCGAACAAAAAATTCAAAAACCGTTTTTTTTACAGAATATCCTTAAAAAAATGGACATGGATGATCGTTATTAGACAAATGGAATATACAGTTGGACGCGCCTTAAAAAACCTTTCTTATTATACCCATATTGTATATGTTGGTAAGGAAACAGATTCTTAAATTAACAAAACATGCTAAAATGCGCCCTTTTTCAAAATGGTCCAGCTCACGAGAGGTGAAAGCTAGAGCCGAAATATTTTAGATGTCATCATAAAAAACACCAATGTTCATTTTGAGGGGGGGGGGTACACCTTGCACGAATTTCGCTTCCATACAACTTGAGTCGCTCTAATATATATATATATATACTAGCGCGGGTCGATTTTTAGGGAGGCAAAAAAAATCGCTCAACGTACAAGGAAAATCGTATTCTAGGGATGAAAATAAGAAACTTTGCCAAAGAAACCATACCTCTAAAACGAATTTTAATGTCCCGACTTTTGACCAGTACGTTTAAATTTTAAAAAAAGGCCGCTTTGATATTTCAGAAAGTAGGAGGAATCTCTCCAAGATTATGGGAGCTACTTCTTCTCCTGCATAAATCATCATTCTAGGTGACCGTTAAGGGGTTAAAATTTAAGTTGAAAGAGGGCCTTGTTAGCCGTGTTTTTATAGCAAAATATACAAATCTCGGTATAGAGATATTTCAGAAAGTAGGAGGAGTCTATCCAATATTAGGGTCTCTATTTCTTCTCCGGAAGACGCTCTAGCAGATGAATGTATAAATTATATTCGATTGGGTTGGATTCGATTGGGGCAATCTAAATGGGTCAAAGTTGGATTTTCCAAAATTTGACCCTACGTGTCAAAAGTCGGGACATCAGAATTCGTTTTAGAGGTATGGTTCCTTCGGCAAAATTTCTTATTTTGATCCCTAGAATACGATTTTCCTTGTACGTTGAGCGATTTTTAAATCGACCAGCCCTAAGATATACATATATACTGTGGAGAGCATACAAAAATTTGATAAAACAGCTGTTATTATTGACTAAAATTCTTAAAAAAATTTCTCTTTTTAGCAGCTCTCCATTTTAATGCTAATTATTTTAGGGGAGTCTCATTTTTGTGCTTCTCCTCTGTCCAGAACACAACTCTGAAAATATCGAGCAATTACTTTTATCTGCGTAGATAATCATGTTTATTTTTAAAACAATAAACTTCCCATTAAAGTCAATAGTATATAAAACTGGCAACAATCAGGTAAATTATAGGTAATAAAACAGGTAAATAATAAACCTAAATAACTCAGGCAAAAGATGAGTGCCAAAGAGGGTAATACTACGTTCATATTGAACACCAAAAAACGTGTTATCGTATTTTTCAAGTTTTCGATTTATAATTTGTATGTAATTGAACAGTCGAAAACTTGAAAAAAACGAAAATAGGAATTTCGGGGTTCAGTGTAGTGTAGTAGTAGTAGTGTAATATCCCTATGGGGAATGAGGAGTTAATTGACCATAAAGTGACTGGTTAAAGGACTTATCACAGGACTGGTATAATTTAAGCAGTGTCAATTGTCCTAAAATTACCAATCCTGTGACTGGTAAAGGGAGGACATACCACTTAACCAGAATGCTTATTAACAAGAAAAAGCCAGTTGGCCAGAATTTTACCCATTGGAAGCTGCTTAGTTTTCGTTTATTTTATACGACATGGCCGTTTTGCGACAGTATTGTGGTATGCTCCAATGACAAGCCAATGTTAAAGTTGCCAACTGTTTACATAGGGTATGGTTTATCAGAGGACCGGTCTCTGGCACGAAGGGACCGATCCTGTGTCACACGCAGGACCGGTCTCATTCCCCATAGGGATTGTAGTGTAGTAGTGTAGTGTAGGTTCAGTGAATGTAGTTTAATTCATTTTGGAAATATTTACCAAGTGTCATGTGAGCAGATATAAATTTAGGATTGTTTTTGAAATCGGCTATAGCAGCAATAGGAATACTCCAATTGGCGACTGGACCCCAAAAATGTGTGCTGCAAAAGACCCATTATCTAAGACAAATTATTATTGAAAGCAAAAATTTATTACAAACCTCGTTAAATATTCCCTAAACTCTTTACTTTTAAGATTCTGGTAGAATCTACTTGACAAGCTACCAGTGGCTTTCTGTGACATGTTGAAAGTTTTAATAAAGACTGAAGAAACTTTTACAATGATAAGATTCATACACGGTTTTGAATTATAATAATGTAGATTGCTGTGGAGAACTACAATCACTAGTAAAGAAAGTTAAGGGGTTAACCATCTTTAGATTTTTTTATTTTACATTTCGATAGTTTCAACTTTTTTTAATATACTGTGAAGATTTTGGCGGTAATGGTATTTTAGCGGTAATCGTATTTTAGTTATTTCGGTAGCGATATTTTACGGATAACGGGTTTTCAGTTATTTCGGTATTTTATCAATGCACACTTCATTCTGTTCGAACTCAAATATAACTATTTAGAGCGATTATTTTTTCTGTTCTCTTCAGAATATTTCGATAACGGTATCTTAAGAATAGCGCTATTTATATTATTTCGGAAACGATATTTTAGCGATAATGGTATTTAAGTTATTTTGGTAACTGTATTTAAAGGATATTGGTATTTTAGTTATATCGGTAACGGTATTTCAAATATTTCGGTAGTGATATATATAACGATAGTCAGTTAAAAGGCTTTTGAATCGATAACTGTATTTTAGCGGTATTACCTGCCCTCCCTGTTTTTTTACATTTGCTTAAATATTGTAGTTTATATCAATTTTTTAAGAGGGCAACCCCCTTAAGTGCTTTTAACAAAAGTACAGAGATATTACAATAGCCAGGGCAGCGACTTTTATGCAAATGCATGTTTGTAGTCTGTAACGCAAAATGGATTATACCAAATATTGTTTTTAAATTAAACAATTTAATGCATATTTGGCTTTTCCGCATTGGCTTTTCCGCATTGGTTTTTTATTGTGGTGAATTTCAAAATCTCTTTATTTCGATGCAGATTTAAACACGAAATAATGCATAAAAATGATTGATTTGTTAATTTTTAAAAATATCAAAAGCGATCATCTTTATTTAAAATGTTGGCCTCGAAAAGCATATATGACTTTTTGAAAGACATTCTTTAAAAGTCTCTGAATTCGATAAATGTTTAATGAAATAGTCTGAGTCTGAGAGTTTTGCACTAAAATTAAAGGAATATGACATTTTCTAGAAGTAGAGAGATGTTTGGATCTTTTCTAATCAGTTATGACAACGGCCACAGTTGTTGCCAATAATGCCTAAAAGTTTTGACAAAAGTCGCCTGCATCAAACCAAACCTATAGGAAATATATAGTAAAATTCCTAATATCCCTATAAAATGCAGTTAAATTTAAAATTTCATAAACTCTTGCAATTTAATACAAACTTGCATAAAATTATCTTCAATAAATGACACCTTTGAATTAAAATTTAAATGAGTTAAAAAGTTATTACGGGTTAATTTTGTTCTCAGTCGTTACTATCGCAGATTTTAGAATGTGTAATGCATTAAATTAAAAAGTATAGTTCTTACAATTTTAATGTTGCTAAAAAGTAGCGTCATTTTAAATTTTGTATTTTTTATATCAAGATATTCATAACAAATATTTAGAAGACTTTGTTTTATAATCCGAAATATTAAAAAGTTCTGAAATCAACGAACTATCGAATATACAAAGAATATATCATAGATATGGTATCACTTACAACATATGGGAAAACAGTGGACATTAGAGTGAGGTAAGTTTCTAAAAATAGAACTGTTGTGTTGTTGGAGTTGTACTTCTGTGATTATGTATGCAAGAACAAAAACACCGCGTATTGAATAAAACTAGTTTTAATCACAACAAAACTCGACCTGACGATAGCTCAGAGGGCTAAAGCGCTCTGTCTAACGTGTAGTGCGAGTGCATGTGACATTAGAAATTAGTTTATCTATACCACGGTCAGTGATTGCGCAGAAAATTTCATATAGACGCAATCGAACAAATAAAAACATAACAAATATTACATTATTCAAATTCAAAAAAAAAAACAGGGTCACTGACGAAGGTTCAATACCAGAAACTGCGCAGTCTGATTAAAAAAAAAATTAAAATTTGGAATGTAGTTATGACGTCCAACGTCCAATTTTGTTAACACACTCGCAAAATCATTTTTTTTTGTGTTTTTAATTTTCGGCCAATGCATAAGGTAGGCATGTCGACATTGCTTTTAACATTTTTTTCAAATCCATATTTTTCTGAAAATATTAAAAGTTGTATTAATTTTTAACAAAGTTTTAAGAAAATTGCAAAAAAAAAGTTATATACTTTTTAGTACAAAAATTACAATTTTTCATAAATTTTTAAAATTTTGATCTGTTAGGATTTTCACGACTAAACCATTAAAGATACTTTAAATTGCACTACCCTTGTACACCACAGTGTACACATTTAAAAAAAAAATATTAGGAATATAAATATGTTCATTAGGATATTAGTCATTAAAAAAAAATCATTATATGCATAAACTGTCCACGAGGACTATATTAGCAGCGACATTTGTTAACAAAGTCCGATTTTTTTAATCAGCCATTATCTCAGAAAAATTGGCGTTTAGTGTATTTTCTAAACCAACAAAGCTAAAATCTCGAAATTTGGCTCGTAGCTTCATTTAATAACCGGAACAAAATAAAACAAATCATCGTTTGTAACTCGAATGTTTGAGAGGTAAAAATGTGCAGAAAATTTTCAAAAATTCTATTTTCCGACCCATTTATAGAGGGTAAGGACTCCTAACAAGAACCCGAAGTCGAAATTTATCCACAAATCCGAAGTCGACAGTTAAAGGGTTATTTATTATGTTTAATTACTCCAGGCCAACAATTTTACAAAAATTACACGCACCAAACGATTTTTATACCCAATATAGTCAACTTTGATAACCAATCACAAAATTTTTAATAAAAGAAAACCTGCTTTACACTTTCCAATTTGATTTATATCGATGGGATCAGTAAATTCAAATAGCGCTGTAAATTCGGTAACTTTTCAATACTCGATATTTTTTTTTTATCCACAAATACTTTAAACGGGTTTAAAAATTCATTTTATTATACCCACCACATACTGTAATGAAGGTACATACATATATGTTATATCAGTTTGTCATTCTGTTTGTAACGCATCGAAGTGTAGGTCTAAGACCACATAAAGTTCATATATTCTTGACCCTTGTTTGATTATAATCCGATTTAGCGATGTTTGTCCGTTAAAATGGAGTTTACAGCGAGGAATGCCAATTTTTATAAAGATTAATGAACATCCTCCTGAGCAGTTTGGTATTAAAAATTTACAAAATCGGTTTAAAAGTTATGAGTGAAAAAGTACCTCTAAATTTTTCATACAAATTGGAGTATTATAATAAAATTCCATAGTACCAGCTGGTATAAAAAATAAGGTGTCATATTTTTTCACCAGACGATTAGACGTAAATAATATTTTTAATTCATCTGAAATTTTTATTTCACCTCAAATTTTTATTTCACCATATTTTTTTTTTCACCACAAACATGGTTTTCATCTTTAAATTCTTTACTTTAAAGTATCGAGTTTTTATATAAAGGGTGTTTTTTATACAGGTATAGAACTTTAAGTTGGCAACACTTTTTTAACTGGAGGCCACTTTGTCAGCACTCAGGCGATTTATGTTTAGTTTGGTTTGGCATTTCAACATGAACTGACTGACGTCTGAACAACGCTTCCAAATTGTGCAAATTTATTTTGAAAATCATGGTTCTGTTCGATATACGTATCGCGCACTACGTCCATTTAACGGTCAACATAATCGTCCATCAGAGCAATTAATTTGATTAACTATGGAACGTTTTCGCACCACGTTTACTCTAAATGATAGAGCGTAGCGTAGAGAAAGACCCTACTCAGTCTATCCGCCATCGTGCACAGGAATTGGATATGTGTCCATCCACTTTATGTAAGATTTTGCGAAAAGATCTTGGTTTGCGTGCTTACAAAATCCAACTCGTGCAACAATTGAAGCAACGCAATCACCTAGCAAGGCGTAGGTTCAGCGAATGGGTCCTAAACAAGATTGCCGTTGATCCCGATTTTCATAAACGAATTTTGTTTAGCGATGAAGCTCACTTTTGGTTAAATAGATACGTCAATAAACAAAACTGCCGTATTTGGAGTGATGATAATCCCCCATTTGTATGTTGAGACACCGTTACATCCAGAAAAACTGACTGTTTGGTGTGCTTATTACTGACTTTTTCGTTCATCAAGTGAACAACCATGATATGCATTAGCTGTGGTTTCAACAAGACGGCGCAACATGTCACACAGCTCGTATCACAATTGATTTATTGAAGGAAACGTTTGGTAACCGAAATGTTTCACGTTTCGGAACCGTGCTTTGGCCTCCAAGATCATGCGATTTAACGCCGCTGGCCTATTTTTTGTGGGGATATGTGAAGGGGATATGTGAAATCGCTAGTCTACGCCGATAAGCCCGAAGCGATTGACCACTTGGAGGACAACATTCTTCGCGTTATTGCCAATAGACGACTACAAATGTTGGAAAAAGTCATCAAAAATTGGACCTCCAGATAAGACTACGTCCGAGCCAGCAGTGGTGGTCATAAGCCAGAAGTCATATTTAAATTATAATGCCAGAAGATTATCTTTCGAATAAAGTAAATTTCATGTCAATTTAAAAAAATCATCGTTGTTTTATTCCATTTCAAAGTTCTATACCTCTATAAAAACAACACCCTTTAGTTTATTTTTAAAATAATTAAACTCCCATTCAGGGAAATAGTTTCTAAGTCTGGCAGCACTCATGTAAATGAGAGGTAATAAAAAAAGTAAATAAATAATAAACCTTATAACTCAGGCTAAAGATGAGTGTTAGAAAGTAGAATATAAGTTGTACCATATTTACCTAGAGTCATGCGACCAGATATAAATTTAGGATCTTTTTTAAAATCTGCTATGGCAGCAATAGGAATACCCCAATTGGCAACAGGGCCCCAAAAGTGTGTGCTGCAAAAGAATCATTATCTAAGATAAACTGTCGACAACAACAACAATTTCATACAAACCTCATTAAATATTCTCTAAACTCTTTACTTTTAAGATTCTGGAAGAATCTACTAGCTAAGCTACCGGTGGCTTTTTGTGCCATGTTGAAAGTTTAGATTTGATTTAGTTCCAACACGTTTTGCAAATTACAGAAAGATTGATTGTAGTGTGGAGCAGACTACAATCGCCAGTAGAGCAAGTTAAACGAGATGATTTATTGACCCCAACAACAGAGAAAATATGTCGCGACACGTTTACTAAAATTAAAATTTCTTTTAAAAACAACCAATAAATTTTATACCTTTTTGTGCAAAATTTAATAAAATTCTGAATAAGTTATGTAAATATTTTGTGTGCGTACGTAAATAGTTTTTCTCGCTGAGAGGTGACAGTAGCAAACAGCAACAATCGCGTTGCAAAATTTAATTAAAAATCCACAAAATAATTCATTGCACACATTAATACAACGAAGAAATCTATAAGCAAAAAAAACGACAATACTCTATACACAACCACCTTGAATTAATTTGTTTCTACGACTGCTGTCAAACAAAACACAATTTTGTTGTTGTTTATTCCTTGCTTTCTTTTTATATTTAAACAACGAAAATGTGGTACAAAACAGAATTGATAATTGTCATCATAGCATAACACAATACTGACATTTGTCAAAAAAATAACTGTAATTTTAGTTTGTGTGTAATCTTTTTAACTCGCGTGTGTTCATTCCCGTGTGTGTTCGATAAAGTGTTAAAAAATTATGAAATATAATTGTTTAAAAATTATAAAAATGTAAGTTATTTGTTATTCGGAATATCTTTTTCCATTATGTTATAAATTTGATAAAATTTGTAGCCTTTGTAGGCGGAAATTTCCTTTAAAAAAAAATGTACAAATTAAATAATTGTGAATGTTTTTTTAAAGCTCTTTGTTCAACCATTTTTTTTTTCATTGTACACAGTGTTGCCAGGTATGTTGAGCATAAAATCGTCAAATTTTCCAATAAAAATCGTCAAAATCGTCATTTTATTCTCAAAAATCGTCAAAAAATCGTCAAAACAAAAAATATTTTTTACAAGTGGGATAAAGTTTTAATAAAAAAAAAAGAATAATAATGTAATTCACATTTCAAATGCTCATGTACTATCGGTGTAATATAATACGATTTTTTACACTTTTCTGTAATTTAAACTTCGAAAATCATGGAATTTTATAACGATAGCACTTTACCACTTTAACTGTTAATTCCTTCTACATAATTCTGTACACACCAATTCAGTAGCACAATTTTTAAATCTTAAATTCTTTTACATAGTTTAGAAATTTATTAACAATGTTATTTTCTTTAATTATTAAATTTGGACTTCCATTAACGAATTAAAGTTTCAAATTGCATTACATGTGATGACATAGTTTAATACAATAAACTGTGAAATTTTGATTATTTATTTTGATTATTGGTTTTTATTTTAATATTGCTAAAAATTATTTATTATTTTATTTATTATTTATATTATTATTTATTTTTATTTAATTATTGTTTATTACTGCATGTTTTTCCATTTTCAAATATAAATTGTGAATATCTGAAGTTTCACTTTGGAACACTTTATTTATATTACTATTAGGCCTGTTTTTTAAACACCGGATTTATTTTTGGATTTATAAATAAGAATATTCGAACTCGATGTTTGTTTCGCAAAAACTTGGATGTTTTTTTTTTTAATTTAAAAAATATTTTATTTTTATCTCAATCTTACACTAATTAAACTTTATAAAAATATAAATATTAAAATAAGCAGGGTTGACATTCAATAACTTTTCATAATATCGATTGGCTACCACAGTAACACTAATAGCGGAATGGAAATTTAAAAAAAGCGATTCCATTAAAGACATGTTTCTTCTTATGTAAACGGTTTTAGTTTTCTATTTAACCTGTTTGATTTTGAAATATCTTGAACTAGCTAAAGTCAAAATAACGCTAAAATACCGAAACGACGATTTATAACGTTATTTTGTTGATGTAACAAAATTTAATGGTTAGAATTTTGATATAAACCCTGTAAAGACACATGCCACTATTGGAATCGTTGCTTTAAAACGTTCATAAAGGCATTGGTGTGACCGTGGCAGGCAACTACTATTGTAATGAAAAGGTAGTGTTTGCCAACCATGAAAAAAGTAAGCACATACTTAGGGAACTTCTGCTGTAAATATTTGTCGTTGTTTCAGTTGTAATACAGTATCTTTATTTTTAAGTGAAAAACAGTCATTTGTAGAAGAAATTTAATTTTTGTGAAATTTCATTTGTTTTTAGCTACATTTGCAGTGGTCTTTACCGTTATTAAGTGCAGAAAATAAATTAAAATAAACCTAACATGAATCCATAAAATAACTTTTTTGCTAAACTTTCAATAAAAAATAGTTTTTAATTTTAACTAAATAATAAAAATCCAAAAATATATCCGGTGATTTTTTAATAATAGCAAATAAACATGTTTTGCTGACATATTAAACGTTTCTCAAAAAATCGTCATTTTGGAAGCAAAAATCGTCAAATCATCATTTAGTAATTTAGGTACTAAAAATCGTCAAAATGACGATAAATCGTCAAACCTGGCAACAGTGATTGTACAGCTTTTAACAGTGTTGTGTTTTGGTGTACAGATTTACGGCTGTACTTTCTAGTAGTATCCGGCACAGTGTTGCACTATTCGGTACTCTTAATTTATGCCGCTATAAGTTTAAATTTAATTTTGAAAATTGTATTTATCTCGTTAGTAAACCAATGAGTATTTAGCTAAATGGTTTGTAAGCAACTCCAGTCATGTTAAACCGTCTTTTAAAATATGTATGCAAACCGGGACCTTGAAAACTGTTAATAGGGTCGTTTTTAATGCTTATTTTTCAATATAAATAAATTTTCATAATAAATAATGCAGAGAATATATTGAAAAACATAATTTGACTTGAAAATTTAATTAAAACAACTTATAAACTTGAAAATTATTTATTTAAAAGTAGGACTGTTCACAAAATTATAACATTTTCTACCAAAACTCTCAACGTCCCAGTGCAGCTTTTTAGAAGAGAGCGATTGATAGGGGTTCATCAAAACAACTGATGTAGGATTTTGGTAGAAAATGTTAAAATTTTGTCAACAGTGGCAATTTTAATTAAATAGTTTTCAAGTCTTTTAAAGTTAATTTGTATTTTCCAATATATTCTCTGCATTATTAATGTATAATTAAAACACTTCATTTTTTATATTGTAATATATATATAACCACTTTATGAAACGGTTTAACAGGGCTCGAGGTACTTGCAAACTCTTTAGCTAAATACTCGTTGGCATAACTAAAACAAACTTTTAAATACATTTGCGTGCTATAACATATCAGTACCGCAAAAATGTGCGCAGGTGCACAATATGAGAAATGAAATAAGTCCCCAAATAATATTTTTGGGGTGTTATTTCATTTTCTTAAAAAGCACAATTTTTAAGTAATATAAGCAAATAACCGTTGTAATTATTATTTTCTATTAGTAAGTGAGATTATACCGTGTAGTAATTTTGAAGTTTCTTTTATGTCGCACGCAGAAAAAAACTTTATTTCGCGAAGTCGCCTGCCGTGTTCTACGGAGGAAAAAAAACCCCTAAGACCGGCCGAAGGCCGCCACCCAGAAGAACTTGCTTTTCAAATCAGATGTCGAATCCGTTGAAATCTTATATTTTTAAGACATCAAGTAATTTGTAAAAACAAGTTTTTCTGTGTGGCGGCCTTTGGCCGCTCTTAGGGGTTTTTAAAGTTTTTTCTGTGTGCGATTATACATTTTATACGATTTATAAATTTAGTTTTATGTTGTGATATACTACTAAAAAATATTAAAAAAAACTGTATTGATATACTAAATATTATTAATCTTTTTATTTTAAAAAGGGTGAAAAAAAATCGCGCAATTTTTTTTCCAGCCTTTTTACTATGTATTAATTAGGAATAAAGAAATATTTCTAAGTAATATATAATTTTGTTTTTTTTTTTTTTTTTATTGGGGCCTTATTTCATTTTCAAAATGGGGCTTTACTGCATTACGAAATAAAGCCCCAAAAATTGGGGCGTTACTTCATTTTGTTTTGGGGTGTCGTTTCATTTGGTTGGGGGTTTATTTCATTTTTTTTTTGGGGTATTATTTCATAATGAAATAAAGCCCCAAAAAATGGGGCGTTATTTCATTTTTGGTTTGGGGCCTTATTTCATTGGGGTGTTGTTTCATACCGCCTATTTTTGTTACTGGATGAAGAAAAAAAACCTTTTCACTTTTCCACACCTTGATTGCAATCGGGAATACAAAATTTTTAAAAGATTGTTATAATTTTTTGAAAACATAGATTTTTGACTTTTTCTAATGAAGTTTTTTAAAAAATTATTTAAAAATATAAAAAGCCTAATATTTTTATTTTTTATTCTTATATTGATGAGAAAATATAAAAATTTTTGTCTTTCCTAAAAATAAGTTCATCGATTGCATATCATTTTTGAAAATGTGGCAGATCGGACCACAAAATTTCCTAACACACAAAGTATTCCGTTTTCAAAAATGTATTCCAAATATTTCACTCAAAACATAAATAATTTCTGTTTTTTTATTTAAATACTACCGCATTTACAAAAATTATAAAGTCGGTCTTATAAAAAATAAAAAAAAATGGTAAAAAACCAGGTAATTTCCGTACCTGCATTCAAAAAAGTTTTACAGTTACTACATGGCAAGGACTTTTTCCTATAGAAAAACCCTTAGAATCTGAGGACTTTTTCCTATAGAAAAACCCTCAGAATCTGAGGAATTTTTCCTATAGAAAAACCCTCAGAATCTGAGGAGGACTTTTTCCTATAGAAAAACCCTCAGAATCTGAGGACTTTTTCCTATAGAAAAACCCTCAGAATCTGAGGACTTTTTCCTATAGAAAAACCCTCAGAATCTGAGGACTTTTTCCTATGGAAAAACCCTCAGAATCTGAGGACTTTTTCCTATAGAAAAACCCTCAGAATCTGAGGACTTTTTCCTATAGAAAAACCCTCAGAACCCTCCAGACCGCCAAGGGGGATATTTTTCCTATTTTCCCCTTATAGAAATCACGTCAATACGATGCCTTCTCGTGATAAGGTACCACATACTCCTGATTAGGAACCCACATCCAAAATTCAAGTAACTCATTTTAGTGGTTATGCCAGTCCGCCAGGGGTAGACTTTTCTCCTTACTACCCCTCTCCGTAAGAATTTCAAAAATCCGCTTTACACAGATATCTACTCCTGGATAGGTTCTAACTACATACCAAATTTCAAATTCCTAGCTTTATCAGTTTGCCCAGGCTGATAAGGGGGTGACTTTTGCCCCCTATTATCCCCAATTTTACCACATTTCTGGGTAAAATTTCAAAAAGTACCGTACCACGGAGTTGGGTCATATCCGAAAGAACACATTTTGAAAATATCAGCTTTCTAACCCAAAGGGTTTTGTCAAGCCGCCAAGTGTGAGATAAATTTTTGGTTGTTAACAAATTAATTGAAAGTCTGTTAATCATTTACATTGAAGAATTCAACAAGATTTGGATTTTTGTTTTTAAAATACATATTATTGAAAAGCTTGTGGGTAATATTTAAAAAGTAGTTTTTTGAAATCTGTTGTTTTCTTATTTAAAAACTTATAAATTAAATAAAACAGTATATAAATTTTAGCAAATAAAATGTGTTAAATTTTGCAATTTTTTTACAAATGAAAAATATTGATCAATTTAAGTTTAATTTATAATATTTCAATAGCATTGAAAGTGAATGTGCAAAGACAAATAAAATGTAAATCAATTATATTGACCGTCTGTGCTCGGTTTAACAGTTTTAATTTTTTTTTTTATCTTTTTACGTACATTTTCTATTAAAGTGCTCGAATCTGGTATCCTTCACTTAGGTTTTAAGCTATCAATTATTATATGTCTTGTTAGCTCAGTGGGTAGAGTTGTCGTCCGCCAAACGAATCCCGGCAGAAACAAAAAAATTATAAATAAACTTTTTTGTAATATTATTTTGGAAAATCTATTTTGAGACCACCTATTTTACAGGTCGTTTAGACGGAAAAGTTAATCTAATTAATAGTGAATTAACTGCATAGGTTTGCACTAAAATAAAGCCGTTAATCGAATTTTTACTAGATTAACATAGCAGTCTAAACGCAGCATTATTGTTTTGCAGGGTCCACTTTGGGGAACATTCCCTTATACATTTTTTTTTATATACAACAAAACATTTTATTTACGACAACTTACTTAAAATGTAAAGTCAAAACTCCAATCTTGTATCCAGTAATTACGTTCTTATGTATTGGATATGCAATGAAATTTTTAAATTATTATTTGCAAAAATATATCAATTATAACAAATATTAACTTAACAAGAATTATTTAAAACTCGACGAAGATAGCTGCGTCAAACAACTTACAAACATTTTTTAATTTTCTTTAATTGTTTTTATTAGTAAGTGACATAATCAGAGAAGACAAAAAAAAAATTGAAATCTATTGTGCTTACACTGCAGCCACACGATCAAGATTTTCTTGATAGGCTTTTACATATACTGTTTGTCAAAATATAGAAAAATTGACAGCTGTGATGTGGGCTGCACGCAAGTTGAAAGCAATTTAAGAACTACAGCTTTTGCCGGCAAAATATTTGTGAAAGGAAAAACATAAACAACTTCAAAAGAATTGTAATCAGCTGTTTTCTTAAACCTAAATTGATACATTCTACTTGAAAGAGAAATCTGAAGCAAGTTCGTTTCAATTTTAGATAGTGTGAGTGCATTAAAACTTGATAGGCAAAACTTGATCGTGTAACCCTCAAGTTATGACAAAAAATGTTGTTAAAAAAGCAAAAAAGAAAAAGTAAAAAAAAAAACTTTGAAAAAAAGCAGGAAAACAACGAATATGTATCTAAAAAGGGCAATTTCAAAGCTCGAAAATCTTTAAAGAAGTCGTTTTAAGCCCAAAATTTAAAAATAAAATAATGACTAATGAGTATATATAGGCAAAATCGAAGAATTGGTCTTCTCTGATCATAATATAATGTAATTGCAGTTCATAATAATATAAAAACAACTGTAATTGCAGTTCATAATAGTATTTTCTTGTATTATGTCATAGAAAAAGAACTGTAATTGCAGTTAAAAACAGCAACTACTGATTACTACACAAACAACTGTCATGTTGGAACTGTTAATCTTTAGAAGTCCAACGTACTTTAATAAGTACAGTGTTATATTAACGTCATATAGACAGTCGCAATTAATTTTTACATGCATTTCACAAATTTAATTTAGAAATGTTGAGGTTAAGAAAAAGAATAAACGTTTTTCTAAAAATTATAAACACTATTAGTTTTTAAATCAGACTAAACTAGTTTCTGAATTTTTATTTTTTTTTTTTATGGACAGGCTCATCAGTGATTTTCCATTTAAATTGTATTATTATTTGTGTCTTATAATTGTCAGATTGTCTCTATATGATAAAATTTTCCACAACCGGCGGCTGTAAGAATCAAACCTGCGCTCATCTTACATTACAAACGTAACAATACCAAGTCATGACCGTTTAGCGATCACACCCAAGTATGGCCTCGAATCTAATGCAGCTAAATTGCAGTTTTCTTTCCTATTAGCTTTTTCTGTTATTGTATATTATACTCAGAAGTGACAACACTAACTAGTAGGGTATTCAATCGGTTAACCGTTACTCGATTAATCGATGAAATGATGTCGAACAATTGTTCGAGTAATTCGAAGTGGCCAATTTCGAGTAAAGAATAACTCGAACGATTTTGGTCGATTAATCGAGTAACTCGAGTAATTTAAAAATATCAACTATTTTATATTTTTTTAATATTTTGTATAAAATAATGTGACTGTTATAGTGAATATTTAAATGTTAAGTGTATTTTTATATTAGGTGAGCACTGTTAAAGAAATTATATTACGAAAAACGAAGAACTTAATGCGAAAAACTCCGATATTGATGAAACTTGGATATTTTTTAAAGAAACAAGTTCTAAGACTGGGGTGTTTAAGATTATTGGTGCGGATTTGAGGGTTAAAAGTGGGATCAAACATTATTTTTTTTTCTTTTTAATTTAGTTGCCATTTGATCTAAAGAAACTACATATAAATACTATATTTTCAAAAAGTAATTTTTAAATGTCATTTTCTAAAAACTTTTTGTTGGTCCCTTTTATGTCGTTGTAACAAGAAAATTTTAGGAGCCCTATATGGAAATTCATAGCGGTCCTACGCAAAATTTCCACATATTAAAATTTACATACAGAAGTAATGAAGTTTTCATTAATATGATGAAAATCTTCTTAAATATTCATGAAAGTTGTTTCAAAACTTCTTTATAATTTTTTTAGAAAAATTACATATCTCAAAATCCCAAAATGATAGGACAAAATGGACTATTTTTTCGTTTAGTACTAACACACTAATATAACAAAACTGTGTCAAGTCTGAGTGAAATTACAAAACGGATCACCTTACAAATATTTTTATACAACAGTTTAATACATACCAGCTATATTGAAAGAAAATCAATGAAGATTTCAACATATTTATAAAGAATTTCATTGATATAATAACGCTTTTGCTTTGAGTGTACTGAGACAAAAATGTCGCAATAATAAATGATCTTAGCAAATGTTTTTCTCTTTTAGATATACTTTTTACTAAAATTTTTAATTAATTTGTTAATTTTTATATATGTATATGTTATATTAGTACTAATAAAATATAAAAAATTACAAAAATGTGAGTTTTTGGAAAATAAAATTAAAGTATTAAAATTGTTCGAGTTACTCGAGTTATTCGAGCAATTTTAAAATCTTACTCGCCTACTCGAGTAAATTAAAAACCTCAAAATCGAGTTACTCGATTACTCGAACAAAAGCAAACCCGAGTAAATTGAATACCCTACTAACTACACAAATATTCTATTTTTAGATTTTTGTTTATTTTTCTAATCTCCTCCGTCTCTATTTCACAATGTTACCAGATTGGCGTATGGTTTTTACGTTCAGGGTTGACAACTTTTGCGTTTTAAGTTGAGACATCGTCACAGGGCAAATTATAATGTAATGTATTTTAGTACAGTGTTATATTAACGTCATATAGACAGTCGCAATTAATTTATAATTAATATGCATTTGACAAATTTAATTTAGAAATGTTGAGGTTAAGAAGAAGAATAAACGTTTTTCTCTAAAAATTATAAACACTATTAATTTTTAAATCAGACTAGACTAGTTTCTGCCTTTTTTTTTTTTTTTTTTTTTTTTGAAGTTTAACAAAAGTTATGTGTTTTAAAAGAGTGATAAGTATAAACGTTACAAAAAAATCAAATTAAAATTAGCAACTATTACCCATTCTGAATTACATGTCTTCAATAATGTATTTCAAATAATAAATGAGTAGCAATAATTTTATCCAAACCCTATTCCTTCAATATGTATCCTTAAAAATGTTCTCTTAAATATTCTCTTTGGTATGAACAATAAAAGCTCTGCTTTTACCACACAAAGTCCTTGGTCCATTTGACAGTATTACACTTTGCTGCAGCTTACACATGTTTCAGTTTGAAACTCGTGAGCGACAGTGAAGGTTGTGTATTAAATTCTAAAAATCAAAATAGAAAAACAAATTTTTCAGAAATTTTTGGGTGTAATATTATATTTTTCTTTTCTGCTACATAGTCAGCAAGATGTGTGTGTTTGAAAAAATGTTGTGTGTGTGTGTGTTATTGTTAAAAGAATTTGCACAAAATTAAATAAATCTAAAGAAAATTAATAAATAATTAAAAATTTAAAAAAAAATTAGCGAATAAATTTATAAAAAAAAGTAGTTTTTCATTTAAAGTTTATAAGAATCAAGAAAAATTAGCATCCACCACCAACGCCCCATTAAACGTTGTAATTTTCTTGTATCAAACTAAAAAAAAAAGAAAATCCCCACATCTTCTTTATCCCTAACAAAAAAAAAAAAAAACCGTGTACGTGTGTGTATATTATTTAAGTTCGTATGATTGTGTCGGAATAAAATCAAAAGCAGATATTAACCAACCCTTGTGTGTTTTTTGTTGTTGTTTTATCCACCAAACCAACCCCTCCTGCCCCCTTGATCCTTAAGAAAAAAATAAAAAGAATAAAAGGCCACAGAATCTTTTTGCAACCAAAAAAAAAAATGTGAATAATTTTTAAAAATATTCAAAAGCACAATCATCTTTAAAATCAATGAATAAAAAAATAGTTTTTTGCAAAAATTCACTATTAAAAAATAAAAATTAAAAGTGCTTTTAAAATCCTTTAATTGCTTAAATCATCCTTAGAACAAAAAAAAAAAATAAAAAGTTTTTCTTGTATGTCCTTTGCTTGTTCTTCTTTTAAATATTTTTTTTCCATTTACTTTCGAATTGGGTGCCGCTCCCAAATTGCGAAACTACCATAAAGCAATAACAACAAAAACAAATACACCAACACACTCAATACCGAATACCTACCAAACAATGAGCCAGAGTCAGCCAGCCAGTTTTTCATCCAGTACGTACTAGAATCAGGCAGCAGCAGCAACATCATCGTCATCATCATTCCACAGCTTTAGCAGCAGTAGCATATCTTTATGTGTGTGTGTATGTGTGTGCGTGTGTGTGTGTGTGTATGGGTTACCAATAACTCACACATTTAGTAACAACTATGACAGCCATAAAAAATAACATTTATTTTGGATAATAAAATAATAAAAAAAAAATAACGAATTTATAACTATTATAAAAAGAATACAAAAAAGTAGATAATTAAACAAATTGTTGCCAATTCTTTGCTATAAAATCAAATAGAAATCACTGTTTTTGCTATCGGCTATTAAAATTTCAAACTCGAAACAACAACAAAAATCGTGAAATTTTCAGCCATTAAACTGAAAGAAAAAGGAACTCATGCGTATATATTATTTTTTATTTAATTTATGAATGAAAGAAAGAAACCGTCGCCAATTTTTTTTTTTTTAAATTAACTCAATTTCGAAACTAAAAACTTTTTTTATAAGCATTAAATCCGTGAATAATTGAAAAAGTCTTTTGAATTGTTCGCTATAGATTTATTATAAAATTTGTTTAAATATTTTGATGAAGCAAATAGAAAGCACTCAAAATAAGTTTGTCGTTTGAATATACGAAAAAAAAAGTTATTAACACATTTTCGACACCTCTTAAAACTGACTTTAGATGCCTCTTATTTCTCAAGGTTTTATGAATTGAGAGGGACGATGAAAACGGTTTGGTTGACTATACCTAAAATCTATGAAATGCAAAGTTTCAGGATGAAATGTCTTTACACCAAAAGAATTGATGTAAATGGTAAATGATGAAAAGTCGTAAAAAGAGTAAAATGACTTGAAACTTACAAGAGTTTTTTAATTTATGATGTGAGCAAGATCCCTGCGGGAAATGAACCAGTCACTGCTATGGTCACGTGACTAGAACTTTGTGTGTATGAACCAGTCCTAGTATCGGTTCTGTTATATGAAAGGGACCGGTACTTTTAACATGATCATATTATGGTCTCTATGATCTTTTTTCTACATAAAAACAATGAAATCCTTACTAATACAAAATATCCTTCATGTATATGTTGAAACATTTCATAAATGTTATGAAATCGATTTTGTTATTTATGAAATGTTTCATAGATACTATGAAACTCTACATTGGACGAAAATCTATAAAATGTGTCATAAATATGATAACGATTTTCCTTTGAGTGTGGTAATTACTCACAATTTTACGTCTTTTAATATGATCTTGCAAAAATTAAAAACATTAAATTGCTTTTATTTTTGCTCGAAAAAATAAAAATCAAAAAATAGTTTTATTTTTGCTTAAAAAATAAGAGTAAAAATAACTTATGAAACGATATTGCTTTTATTTTCAAATGCAAATGCAAATTCTGAATTTTAATTTATGATTTCTGAATTTTAGTTGCAAATCATGTATTTCACTGTGGTGAGGCAAAGAGAAGACTGCCATGGAACTAAATGTAAACGCTTTGTTAACGCTTCTAAAGGATTCATCTCTTATTTCACAACTTTTTGTAAAAAAAAAAAAAAAATCCGAACCTTTGACAGCACTAACATAAAGTACTTGAGCTAATGGTCCATTGGGTGTGATAATAATACAAATAATAAAGTAATGGGTTACCAATGAGAAACTTATAATGTATTACTTTCATACAAAAATAATTTGTGAACAAAAATAGGGTATTCATCTTATTACTTCCAGGCAAAATATAATTATAAAACATTTTTCTGGATTCTATTTTTAGACTCATTATAATTCGTATTTTTATAAGCTAAAGGATTTGTTAAAGTTCTGCCTATTATGGAGGCTCTAGCTTTTCTAAAACTTTAGGTTCTGATGAGATCTTTAGCCAGATCGAAATACTAGTATCAACCTAGCTAATATGTTTGATTTGCTTTATTGTTGTAAATATACGGAGGTTGAAAGCTCGTTATAAATTGAAAAATAACATAAAAATAATCTCGATGTATATAAAAACAAAAAAACTAATAAAACTGTAAAAGGATAAGGTTTAAGTTTTGGTATATTTTGAACGAATTTACATAGAAGAAAATTTTATTTATATTTTAAACTATCAAATATTATAAGACTCTGTTGCTTCCCTGCGGGAAATGGAGCAGTCACTGGTATGGTCACGTGACTAGAACTTTGTGTGTTTGAACCAGTCCTAGTTTCGGTTCTGCTATATGAAAGTGACCGGTACTTTTAACATGAGCTTGTCATAGGAGGTGACAATTGCTACCAAGGTAACCTATCACCGTACCGACTGAAATGAATATGCTACGGGACAAGTTAGAGGTAGGTAGTGTCAAAGTATGACCATTTGAGGATTTATGTGATATGCAACAGAACCAGTGGGGAAAAGATTATCACGTGACTGGTGTAGGTGTACGTGTCGTAGAACCGGAGAAAAATTTTTGAAGGAAAACTGGTTATTAATTGAGCGCAATGCAATGTGTTCTGTTATAGAGATAGTTTAAGTGGAATCCCTGTGGGAAATGGACCAGTCTCTGGTATGGTCATGTGATTAGAACTTTGTGTGTATGAACCTGTCCTAGTTTCGGTTCTGTTATATGAAAGTGACCGGTACTTTTAACATGGGCTTGTCATAGGAGGTGACAATTTGCTACCTGTGAAGCACTGTGTAACGTGGCGAATAACTTGACCAATACAACCTATCACCGTACCGACTGAAATGAATATGCTACGGGACAAGTTAAAATTAGGTAATGTCAAAGTATGACCATTTTAAGATTTATGTGATATGCAACAGAACCAGTGGGAAAAAAATTATCACGTGACTGGAGTAGGTGTACGTATCTTAGAACTGGAGAACAATTTTTGAAGGAAAACTAGTCACATATTAAGCGCAATGTGTTCTGTAACAGGTGTAGTTTGACTGACATAGTTTTGAGACGTACCACTGCACTGGTCTAAAGGGTACATGTCGCCGGGCATGCGAAAAGTAATTAGCAAGTAACCTGTCAGTTTTTATTCAGTGTATGTCATATTATGCACGAGTTGCTAAATAGCTCGTCCGGAACCAATCACTGCACTTTTCCAAAACAGTGTGTCTTACCCCCCTGTTCAAAAAAACCTTAAAAATGGCACAACAAAAATCAATTTTATAATTAGCTTATATAGACCCAACAAAAAACTAAGTTTAAGATCGCGACGTTTGGCAAGAAATCACCATATCTGGCAGCTCTGGTCACAGTTCCGTGTTTAGTTCTTTTAAACCAGTGAAGTGTTACGTCTTCATTTCTACTGTCACATAGTCGGTACAGATAAAATTCCTTCAGTGTTATGTCTGCTGTGTAGCAGTCAAGGGACTGAATCCTTTGGCACTAATTGCCATGTTTTCATTGACTGCTAACGGTGTTGAACCAGTTCAATGACCAGTAATAACTTCAACTACAACGGCCCTAGTTGCTTCAATACACTTTGATGTTATGTTACTTTTTCTCCAGTTGCATGATATATCTGGTAGCAACCAGTGAATGTTTTGTCACCATAACTATAGTCACGTGATTGGTCATTTCACCAAAATTAACACTTTTTGGTGCACCACAATTTTGGTTTCACCAGTTTCGTGATGTGCCCTCAAATCATATATCACAGATTTGTCACTTTAGATCAATCGACCCTTCGTTTCCCGCAGGGATAGTTTTGTAAAGTACCACTGCACTGATCTAAGGGGTACATGACGCCGGGCATGCGAAAAGTAATTAGCAAGTAACCTGTCACTTTTTATTCAGCGTGTGTCATATTATGTACGGGTTGCTAAATAGCCCGTCCGGAACCAGTCACTGCACTTATTCAAAACAGCGTGTCATACCACCTGTTCAAAAAAACTTCAAAAAGGCACAACAAAAATTTATTTTAAAATTAGTTTATTTTGTATATACCCAACTCAACACTATAACTATTTTCAATTCATAACGAGCTTTCAACCTCCGTATATTTACAAAAATAAAGCAAATCCAACATATTAGCTAGGTTGATACTAGTATTTCGATCTGGCTAAAGATCTCATCACAACCCGAAGTTTTAAAAAAGCTAGAGCCTCCATAATAGACATATATATAACATTAAATTTATTATAACAATTTGAATTTGGAAAAGTACATAAACTAGACAAGAAGTCCGGATGTTCAAAATATAGATTTTTTGCAAGTTTTTTCTTTATTTGCTAACATTGGTATTATCAAACAATTTCTAATAATTTTTATGCTCCAACACTTCTTTCTAAAAAGCACTTCATAAACATTTTAATTTTGTATGCTAGTTTCATTCTAGTTCACAATAATATCTTTATAAAAAGAAGGAGCTGCAACAATTCAGCACAACTTTAATGTATAACTTATAAAGCAGAGTAACAAAATATATACTCAAGTTTCAATTTTGTTCCCAAAGAAATTCTTAAAACTCGCCAATTACTTAAACATAAAAAATCGTTACCAAAAATCTTGTAAAATATCTAAACAAGATATTTCGAAACCAATATGCAGAAATTTTGAAATTTAAATTTATATTCTTGTAAAGTATTTCAAGTTTTTGAATAAGTTGTGCAAAAAATCATATTCTGGTGATAGTTTTTTTGTAGCGATATTTTATGTGTAAAATCGTCATTCACTCGAAAAATCGCCAGTCGGCATTTCGAAAATTAACTTGCCAAACGAGTTTTAAGATCGCCACGTTTGGCAAGAAATCGCCATATCTGACAAACTTGGTCACTGTCTACACAGTTCCGTATTCAGTTATTTTAAACCAGTAAAGTGTTACGTCTTTATTTATACTGTTACAAAGTCGGTACATAAAATATTCCTTCGGTGATGTGTCCACTTTGTAGCAGTCAATGAACTGCATCCTTTGGTACTAATTGCCATGTTTTCATCCACTGCTAGCGGATTTGAACCAGTTCAATGACCAGTAGCAACTTTAAATGCAACGACTCTAGTTGCTTCAGTACACTTTGATGTTATATTACTTTTTCTCCAGTAACGTGATATATCTGGTACCAACCAGTGAATGGTTTGTCAACATAACTATAGTCACATGATTGGACATTTCACCCAAACTTGGTGCACCGCAATTTTGGTTTCACCAGTTGCGAGACGTGCTTCCCAATCATACATCACAGAATTACCACTTTGGATCAATCGACCATTCATTTCCCGCAGGGATTATTCAAGTTTAAGATCATTTGTTTTTTGTTAAACAAAAAACCGTGCAATGTTTATTTATTAAATAAAAAATTTCTTCATCCGCTAATTTAAAGCAGACTTTATCTACTGACAGGTCCTTACATGTTTCATTTCGCGTCACCAAAAATCTTCAGAGAACCAACTAAATTTTAAAACTTAATAGCAAGCATTTATGAAGTAACGGTAAATTTGAAAATAAATGATTTTTTATTGGAAAAAAAAATTCAAGTTTTGATTCGGCAGTAAACGCGAAAATTTGAAAGTTTTTTTGTGTCGTTAAAAGTAAAAAAGTGCATAAAAACTGAATAAACATAAAGTTTACAATGTATTCTTAATTTTTAAAATATATACATTTGTATTCAAATTTTTTCTATATTTTTTCTTTTTAATTTCGATTTGTTACACAAATGTAGCAAAGTAGTAAAAATTAACAAATTGGGAAATATTATTATGTAAAGGGTCCGCCATCTAACGTATTTTTTTCAAATTAGTTTGATCCTTCCGCTGAACGAATATGGTCTGTATGTTCGTTATCTTGTGAAAAAAGTGAAAGAAACTGGCATCCTCATCGATAAACCAAAGCGTGAAAAGCCAAAAACAGTGCGTACACCCGAGAATATTGCTGCTGTGGCAGAAAGTGTGCGTGAAGCGCCATCAACATCAATTCACCGTCGTTCTCAACAATTGAACATTTCGGAGACATCATTGAGACGAATTTTGCATAAATACCTTGGTATGATGCCATACAAAGTCCAATTGGTTCAGGAGTTCAAAAAAAAAAAAAGTTATTTGGCGGACCCTTTATATTATTTTTTTAAATAGACTGAAAATCAACCACTCGATTTCCACGACCCCTTCTGATTGCAACCAAAATTGGCATAGAAGATGTACATCATATAAGTATAACTTCGTCCAAATGTAGAACAGCTAATCCTAACGGTTCTTAAAATACCGCGTTTCAAAATATGAAAAATATTCGAAAATTTTCATTTCTTTTTAACGGCTTAAGCTATGAGAGCCATTGATACGTCGTTTTAAAGCTACTTTTATTGTGGTTTTACCAGAGCACACAAATTATTTACTTCTCTACGGAAAAATGCATTGTTTTCACAAACCGCTGTTCAAAAAGCTGTATTTCAAAAAAACAGTTTTTTTTTTAATTCTCTATGTCGTGTCCAAATCCCTATATGGAGCTCTTACGGTATCCTGAGTTAGAAATAAAAATGTGAAAAAATTTAACTACATAGCCGATAACTCAGAAACATGCAGAAACACCACCTACGGATTTGGTGATGGTATAGAAGAATATTTTATAATTAACATATATTTTTTTAAAAATGTTGGAAAACCAGTTTTTTTGAAATACAATATCTGAGTTAAATAGAAGATATTTACGATTAACACTAAATGGCACGAACAATGTTGATGAAGACCGTAGTGGGCCAGAAAATGCATTCCATTCATGCTAGTGTCTAATAACTTTTTCTGTGTTTTTTCTAATAGTTAAAGTAAATCATCATATAAAAATTATAATTTTTCTGTTAATTTAGAGAAAAATTTGTCATGAACTGTATTAATTTATTGAAAAGTTTCAGTGTAAGAGTTCCAGTGACATTTCATAGATCTAATGTAAAAATTCATTGATATCATGCAGAGAATTCTTTTAGTGTATCATACCAATATCTGAAATATGAGATATCTGGAAAATTTAGAGACCTTTTTGATAAAACAAAGTCGGACTATCAAATGCTAATAAATTTGCTATGTTACATGTTTCAAAAATGCCGAAAAATCACGTTTTCTAATTTCTAGTGAAATAACTATTTTTTTCCTTTATACGAATTTGTCACATATATTTAACAAATCGTTATCCTTCAATAAAATCCTTAAAAATGGAAACATATAAAAACGCTGAAATAGGTATAATATGATTTTGAATTTGCTGCCAAAATATATTACTTTTTTTTTTTTAAATCCCGAATTTCATGCAGT
Source organism: Delia radicum (assembly GCA_021234595.1). Lineage (NCBI taxonomy): Eukaryota > Metazoa > Arthropoda > Insecta > Diptera > Anthomyiidae > Delia > Delia radicum. The sequence goes on from CM037851.1 coordinate 253,095,831, forward strand.
AAAGGGTTAAATTTAATCTTAATACCTCTTAAAAAAAAAAATACGAATTGTTGTTTTTTCTATGTAAAAATGTTATAAGATTTAAAAAAAAAAATCATTAAAACTAGTTAATGCCTGGGACCCAAAAAGGTGAAATTGTAACTTTATGGTAAAAATTACATATTTTGCAAATATGCATTCTTTTCTTAAATAAAAGTAAAGGAGTGTACCATTCCTATGCATTTTAAATAGCAATGATCCGATATATATTAAAAAAAACTATAAATGTTGATACTTGTGCGCCCCGGTAGGCTAGTTGGTAGCGTGCTGGAATATCAGTGCGGGGGTCGTGGGTTCGATTCCCACCAGAGGCACTGGTCTGTTTTCGCTACATCGCGCCGAAGGCCATAGTAGCTAGTGCTCGGTTAGGGTAATACGATATAATTTGTAATTATATGATTACACTGTGCTCGAATCGGACACTTTTTTTTTGTAACAAACGGGGCACCCGGTGGGTAAACCTAATTCGAGTACGCTGAATCCTGTGGTGCTAACCGTTTTTTTAGGTTAGCTCTTGTTTAAAAGATAATTAAGATTGAAAATTATGGTTCCCTCCCATACAAAGTAAATATTTAATATCATATATCTACAGTACTATAATAGTCTTAGTCGTAGAAATTTGTGCACGTTGATTATTTGATAGTGTTAATAGTCATGGGAAAAATGGGCGTGATCGGACCAGTGGGCGTGTCAGCTCCCATACAAAGTAAATATTTAATATCATATATCTACAGTTCTATAATAGCCAGAGTCTTAGAAATTTGTGCACGTTGATTATATTATGAATAGTCATGGGAAAATTGGGCGGGATCATACCAGTGGGCGTGGCAGCTCCCATACAAAGTGAATATTAAGCTCATATACAAAATTAATATTAATATTAAATATCTAGGGTTCTATATTAGCTATATAGCCTTCAAATTTTGTACGAGTCCATCAATTACAAATATTGGTAGTCGAACTGAAAATGGGCGGAATGCGATATTCACTTTTAGGTGACATTTGTTGGAATTTGCAAGAGGAAGATAATGATATAGAAGAATCAGGAAATGAAAATTGAAAAAATCATGAAAAATTTATTTATTAAAAAAAAAAAAATTATAAATCACTTTAAAATTGTTGTAGGCAATTAAATTTTGTTGCAAATAGTTTATTGTTGATGTTGTTTCATAAAATGTTCTCAATTTCATACATTTAAAATCAATAAATGGTAAAAACAACTTAAAAAAATTTTTTTTTTTAGGTACTTGGAACCATAATTTTCAATCTTAATTATTTTTTAAGCGAGAGCTAACCTAAAAAAACGGTTAGCACCACTGGATTCAGCGTACTCGAATTAGCTTTACCCGCCGGGTGCCCCGCTTGTTACGTTTTTGAACTAGCACAGTGTTATGAATTAATAAAATAAAAAAAATAAAATGTTGATACTTACTCCCTTTTTGCATATTTTTTATTTTTTAAAAAACTAAAATCCCAAATAAATCCATACTTTTTTAGATTTTCGAGAAAATAAAATCGTCAATCTTTAAGTGGCTCCCTAGAGTTTTTGCTTGCAAAATATAATTTAAATCGCAAGACCAAAGGTCAGACCTTGCGTAGAATTGCCGATATATTTTTTAAAAATACCTTCAAAAAACAGAATTAAAAAAACTTCTATCGCTCCAGTTTATTGCAACAATATAACTTTATTATTTAAATTATATTTAAAAATATTCAGCTTAAAATTCAATTTATGTCTTCAATTAATTTCGTAAATCTTTTAATTAAAATCTGGTATTAGCAAAGCATTTAAATGCAAATTTTTTGTTTTGAAATATTGACCAATTTAAATCCTTTAAAAAAAAACTTAGATTTTTCATACATCTTTCATACATACCAACTGTATTAAATCTTATACTGTGTATGTATGAGTTAATTAAATTTGATGAAGGAAAACGTTATTTCGTACACTCAAATAAAAAAGTCTACAAGTTACAGAAAAATCTGTTGTTGTTATAGGAAAGTAGACGAATTTTAAACTTAATATGCTTGTAATTATTATTATCAAAGCGATAAGACAAATTGTTAAGCGTTACTATAATTTAGTAAAATTTTAGTAAATTTCTAATGAAAATAGATTTGCTGAAATTTACCATTTTTTTACTGTATGTAAGTACATTTTTTTATTGTCCTTTGATATTTTCTTTTCATTTTAGATTTTAAAAATGTTCAAGTTGAAAAAAAATTTTACTTTTAACTATGAAAAAAAGAAAATTTGTAAAAATATTTGCTAATTTTAGTCCTCGTGTTTAAAAAATTAGTAAAATATTTTGATAAAATTAGTAACGAAAGTTAGTGAAAATTTCGTAATTTGTAAATTGAGAATAGAAAAAATGTTTAGGTACTAAAAAATTGAGTTTGTACTAAAATTTAGTTTACAAGACTGTAGGGTCGGATATAAAATGTTGAACTATTTTTTTTTTTTATTTTTTTTGTTTAAATGTGTGTGTCATAATTAAATTTACCAAACTTTACAACTAAAACTGTTTGGTTTAGAAATGACACTACAAAATCGAGGATTTGCAGATTGATAACCAGTCGTTTTTTTTTATTTAAAACATATTTTTAGATTCTCAGGACTTTTATGCGTTTACGTTATTTCTTGTAGATATTCTATAGAGTAAGTGCGGGTAATGTCTAGTAGGCGGGTAATATGGAACACCCCCTTATTGCGGAAACTAAGGACTATTTCAGAAATGTTTGTTGCTGAAACCGTTACATATTCATATAAATTAATGACACGCTTACATTTTTGAGACTAACCATAACTGTTAGTTATTTAAAAAGTAAAACTTGATATGCTTGACTTTTTGCAGATCGGCTAATGTGGAATACATTAAGGCGGGTAATGTGGAATACTATTCTACAATACCAGCTCAGTATTTTTATAAAATTTAATATAACAAGTTTAAATTGTATTTACTATTACCCAGTAAAATTTTTTAGAACAGATTACCTTAGAACCTGTTCTAAAACAGATTCTTTTACCACCGGTTACATGGAATCGGTTCTAGAACAGGTTCCTGGCAGTCAAAATATAAGGATTCACTGCCCCAGAACCAGTTCTATAACTGGTTGTATAACTGGTTCCTGCAATCTGTTCTAGTTTGGATTCAAAGAACCTATTCCAAATAGGACAAACTCCATATAAAAAGAATCGGTTGTAGAACAGAAACTAAAACCTGTTATTATGCAGTTTTTCTGCAACGTGTTATTTGGATTTTACTATTTTACTGGGTAACCCAGCAAAAATACACCTTACCAAATAAACTCAAAGGTTTATACGTATTACCCTTTATATTATACTACTAACTTTTTTTATATGAAATGTCCCAAAAGTAATGAGTTATGCATTACTGGCAGCCTTACATAAATATGAAATGTAATGGGTTACCTATATGCATACAAGGGTATGAATAATAAGCCATTCCCAGAAGTAAAAAAATACTAAGATTGAAAATAGATTTTGCAAAAAATTACGAACTTAAATAATATATTATTAATTTTTTTAAAAAACTGGTCTAGCCGGCAATCGATCCCGGGTCGTCAGATTAACAGGCGGCTGCTCTATACCCTAAGCCACCGAGGCATATAACCTTTGATAGTTTAAAACAAATGAATTTTTCTTCTGTAAATTCTGTAAATTCGTTCAAGATATACCAAAACTAACACCTACCTCTTTAGCTAAAAAAAAACGAATTATAATGAATCTAAAAATAGATTTCCAGAAAAATGTTGTATCGTTGTATTTTGGTTGGAAGTAATAAGATGAATAACCTACACTCAGGGAACTTCTGCTTTAAAAATATGTAGTTGTGTGGGTTGTAATACAGTTTCTTTATTTTTAATGTAAATGTGAGTCATCTGTAGAACAAATTAAATTTTTTGCTAACCTTGTAGTTCATTTAAAAAAACAAACCACATCAAATGACTGTTTTATAAAAAAAAATAAAATTTTTATTTATTTTTTTATTTTATTAATTAATAATCATATAATTACAAATTATATACTATTACCCAAACCGAGCACTAGCTACTATGGCCTTCGGCGCGTTGTAGCGAAAACAGACCAATGCCTCTGGTGGGAATCGAACCCACGACCCCCGCACTGATAAGCCAGCACGCTACCAACTAGCCTACCGGGGCGCACAAAAAAAAATAAATATTTGTTTATTTTTTACTAACATGTAGTTAATTTTTACTACAATTGTGGTTAATTTTTTGAACATTAAAAAACAAATGACAATGTTAGTTGAATTAACTGAAATATAATTCATCCTTTCTTTAAGTGAAATTTAATTTGTTTTTAACTACTTTTGCAGTGGTCTTTACCTACATAGTATTCTAAGCGTATTTTTGTTCACCAATTATTTTTAGTATGAGAGTAATGCACTATAAGTTTCTTGGTGTAATCCATTATTTTACTACTTAAAGTAATGCAGTTGTCAATAAGTACTTAGTGCAAAGTAATGTATAAAATAATAAGTAGTCATTACCGTGTTTTTGCTGGGACTATCTACTTTTATTTATATGTCATTAATACAACATGTAGTAGGGCTCTGGCGCATTCATAAATAAGGTATTTGTCTTTTCCGTGTGATTGAAACCGTTCCGTATACATATTATTCTCTAATTTTTATTCGCTAGCGAAATAATATTAAGTTTTTCAAGAATGTGGATTTATGTTCTTAACTATTTTTGACTTTTATGAAAAGATCTTCTCTTCTAAAATCAAAAAACAACCATTCTGAACAAAATGTTTAGAAATTCAATATTCAGATTATTTAGATTTTTGAAAGATTAATAAATATTATTGGTCATGTATTATAGCCTTAATAAATAATTGTGAAATCTAATTAGCTATGATTTTTTTTTTTTTGGTTGAAAATAAATTTTTTTAATAAATTTCGTGACAATTATTTCTGAAAGCAAAGTTAAGTTTATTTTCAATAGAGATTAGTTCTTCTTTTTATATAATAAAAAACGAACAGTTTATATCAGTATGTTTCTGCACACGGATAGCCTTCTCTGCATGATATTAATTAATTTTAGCATACAGTCAAAAAGTTGCACTTGAACTTGTCCATTCAAACTTTTCATTCAACTAATAAAATAGGTATTCCACATTACCTGTACCTACTCTAAGTTTTTGAAGAATTCGGAAATTTTAGATTTTTTATGACTTAAGATTTGCTAAACAACGAAACAATTTTTACTCTTATTTAATACAATCATAGAGAAACCACAACCAAACTGACTATATTTATTTTGTGAGTCCTGCTTCATCATCATATTCGTCCTTATCCATACCGCTTACAATAACAATATTCCTTTAAATTTGTACTCATTGTGTTGATGGATTTTTCCACATGACGGTTTAGTCAGTTCTCATTTTGTATCGTTTTGTTCTTCTTTTTTTGCTCAGTTACGATGAAATTCATAAAGTAACCTAAATCCCATTGAAACCAAATAACTTTATGCAAATTGAAATTTCAATTAAGCATTTTACTAAATTTTTTTTTGTTGAATATTTTTTTATTCATCTACTATGCGAACATAGAAAATTTGGATGATATGGAGGAAACGTATTTGGAATGGTACCAGTCTGATGATACTTCTCAGCATTTGTCGCTGGTATTGTGTTATGTCAAGCACATTTTTATGGTATTAGTTAGACAACGATGATGATAACTATGGGAGATATTCAGTTTAGTCAAGCTTAGTTTACTTAATTGTCTTTTACTGTTTCAATGAAGGATATAAAATGTAGTTTTTTTTTGTCAAGTCTTGACAATATGAAAATTTTTGTTTTTTGTTGCACTGTGTATTGACTAAAAATTCTTTTGTTAATGTTTTTATTGCTTATTTGTATTCCCGATCAAAAAAGAAAATTATATCTAAAATACAAAATAAGATCTGATTTGATATAGATCGATATTTAACCTTATCCAAATTTATATCAAAATTGGTATATCCAGTAATATCCCCCAAATACATAACAGTATTAAATTAGATCAAAATTTATCTCAAAATTGAAGGGATCCAATAATATCTAATTTAAGATACTGATAGATCCCAAAATATCCAATAGGATCAATTTAGATCTAACTGGATTTAATTAGACTCAAAAAGATCAGTAAGTTTGGTGGATCGAAAAAGATGTTTTAAGATTAAATTGGATTTACTTAAATCCCATGACATACATATATAATTTTTTGTAAAATTAAAAAAAAAAAAATTACGAAATTTGTGGGCGTTGAGGTGTAATGGTTAGCGCGTTGGACTGTTACACAGATATTCCCGGGTTCGATTCCCAGTGCCGACAGCAACTATTTAAAAAAAATAATATATATGAGTTTTCTATCCCTCATATGTATCGCAGCGCCCGCCTTCGGTGTTCCCATAGCACTTAACCCTTATCAATGACAGTAGTGTATCCAACTCTATTGATTCATTGGAGCATCGTCGGAATGTTAGTTGTGTGACACTTTTCTATCGATATTACCATGGGAGGTGCTCATCTGAGATAAGTGAACTTATTCCTCGAGCCCGAGTTTTTATTCGGAATTCTCGCTTATCTAGTAGATCACATTCGTTTGTAGTCGATTGTCCTGTGTTTCGCACAACGCATTACAGAGAAAATTCGTTTTTTAGTCGAACGATTCGTATGTGGAACACACTTCCCGCAGAAGTCTTCCCTGTTACTTACAATTTAGAAAAATTTAAATCAAATATCCACAAACACTACTCCCTCTTTCCTCCTTCCCATACCCTATTTTCCTGATCAATACAATGCACTGCATGAGTAGGGGCATCCCCTGAGTATTGGTTAAAATTAAAAAAAAAAAAAAAAAATTACAGTGTTGCCAGTTGGAAGCCATTCATCATTCCCCATCTTTCACCTCTCTACTATTCCCTTTCCAAAGAAAGCAACACATTAATTAATAGGAAGAATTTCCTGAGTGTTGCTTCTCTTTAAAAAAAAAAAAATATATATATGATAGCATATTGTGTTATATATGAGAATGCATTATTATATATGACAATATATTATAATATGAAAAAGCACAAGTCCATATATTCATTTTTTACTCGGGTTATTATTTTTTTTGGTTAAATTTTACTGCTTTTTTTTCGTCCTGGCTAATTTTAAATTTTTGCGCAACGTTACACTTCGTTTAGTTTTAGTTAATAATATGAAGGACATTTTATTTTCTTTTGGGTTGTTTTATTTTTTTATTATTCATTTGTGTTGTTCTTTCGATGGGATCAACACTCAGGTCTAATAAATTTTTTTATATATTATTTTTTCTTTGTTTTTACAATTAAATGTTTTTTTTTTAACTGGTTTTAGAAACAACTTGCTAATTAGGCCCTCAAAAAGTTTTTTTTGTAAAAAGTGCATTAAATTCAAAGAATTACGAAAAAGCTTTGTGCAGAATCATTAAATTCGTCATAAATTTAAAGAGTCAACAAGGATTTTAATGTCTCAAAAAAATTTACAGTAAGACTTGCGAGACTATTGCGTTGAGTTGTTTCCAAAAAGCATCTTGAGATAATCAGGAATCTGGCTAATAAAATTTTCTTTAAGGTCAGGTTTCAAAAGTCTAGGTTAAAGTTTTTTAACACCATGTCATCCTTTATAATTTTGTGGTAAGCAATTAAAGTTCCGGACATAGTTATATCAATTACACTCAAATAAAAAAGTTAACAAAAATATTAATAAAACGTTTTGTATCTCAATTTACAGTTTTTGTACTAATTTTTAGTACACAATAAATTTTTAGTAATTATTGCTAATTTGTCGTAAAAAAATTTACTGATTTTAGCAAATCGGTTTCCCTTAAGTGTTTACTAAAATTTTACTAATTTTTTTACTACTATCCGACACGTTTTGCTAAAATTAACTAACTTTTGCTAAAATTTAAATTAACTTAACTAAATTAGTTAAATTTTCTGTAATATAAAAAATGTTGATGTAATTTTAACAGGCGTATTTCATTTGAGTTTAGTTTCGTCCTATGATGACGATACGACAATAACGCTTAAGATGGATGATCATAGGACGGAGTTTAAAAGATATCGTTATTTCGTCCATTTCCGATTTAAAAAAACAGCTTATGTCTTACTCTGAAAGATACACACAAAAAAGTTAATAGAAATATAAGTAAAACGTTTTGTATCCCAATATACAGTTTTTGTACAAATTTTTAGTAAGGGAATGTTCCCTATTGTAGGCTGTAGACATTTGGTTTTTTTCGTGTTGTTGCATGAATATGTCAAAACTGTCAACTGTGATCGAGTTTAATTTTCGCAATCACAATTTTTTAAAAAAATTTTTGACGTGAATGCACACATTTTCTTAGCTTGTGTCGTTACAATAAAACGCAATACATAGTGTAATTTTTCTTAAATAAAAAAAGTGAATAACAAACAAAGTTTTTAAGAGTATTCCAAGTCCCTTTTTTGGAAACAGTAATAAATAGAACTGAAATGTGAAAAATAAAATTTACATAATGTTCCCAAAGTAAACCTTCCTTATATTTTCTTATTTTTGTTTTAGTCTTTTTTAAATAGTTTACGCATCACTTTAACTGTTCTTGTCAGTTTTGGACAATTTTTCTATATGATTTACATATAAATGTCATTTGTTTAACGCAATTAAAAAAGTTAGCATTACATAGCATGGTAACCCCTTAAGCAACTTTAAACGATACATAACACGTTGTAATAAACAAAATTAAAACTAAAATGAATAGCCGGATTCATGTAATGTCGTATACTATGTAGATTAAGACGACAGCAAATGTAGTCAAACAAATTAAATTTGAAGAAAGAACGACTAACATTTCATTAAATTCAACTAACAATTGTCATTTGTTTTTACTGCTCAAACAATGACTAACAATTGTAGTAAAAATGAACCACACATGTAAGTAAAAATAAACATTGAACATTTTTTTTTTATTTTTTTAAATAACAAAAAACAACTGTAAAAAATGATTGCAAAATTATAAAACAGTCATTTGATGTGGTTTGCTTTTTTAAATGAACTACAAGGTTAGTTAAATATTAAATTTGTTCTACAAATGTCTGACATTTACATTAAAAATAAAGAACCTGTATTACAACCCGAACAACTACAAATTCTTAAAGCAGAAGTTCCCTGAGTGTACGACATTGAAAACGTTTCATTAAAAATAGTTTCATTAAAACTATGAAGCTTTTTCATAAAGTTTAAGAAATTCACGTTGTGAAGAAAATTTCATTAGTTTAGTGAAAAAATTTCATTAAAACTCGTTCACAAAATGCTCTCTGTGCAGCAGACCGTTTAGCTAATTTGACCAAACGTGCCTAAAATGAAAGTAGTAAAAAAATTAGTAAACATTACTAAAGTTTAATAAAATTTAGTAAAACCTTAATGAAAAAAAACGACTGTAAAAAATGAATGTAAAATCATAAAACAGTCATTTGATGTGGTTTGTTTTTTTAAATTAACTACAAGGTTAGTAAAAAATTAAATTTGTTCCACAAATGACTGACAAAAAAAATTTATCGTAATATTTTAGGATTTATTTAGGACACATACAAAAACGTAAAAAAGATTCAAAAATGAATTAAAAATACTCTAAGATTTTGTCGATTAACCGACCCGAATAACCGGTTAATCAATTTTAGCGATTTTTTAAATAATGCTGTAACCAATTAACCGCCTAGGTCGAATAATTGGAAACACTACTTACAACATATAAGAATTTAAAGTTGGGAAAAAGAGGGCTACAAAACTAAACAGATTTTTCCGAAAGAGATTGCTCCATTTTATATTTTTACACACATTTGACCTTAGAAGTATCCTTTTTTAATATTTTTTAATGTGCCATTTTTTGATTTGAGTATATATACAAATGCAAATGATTTTGCCATCTTAAAAAAGATTGTTGGTAGAATATGTTGAAAATGACAGTTAAAACAAAATGACAGTAAAAATATAGGTTTCTTAACTGTTAAAAAACAAAAACAACAACAAAAAAATTTACTTATTTTAGATATAAAGACATTTAATGTTTTTTATCTGCAAACCATGAATTTATAACAAATATAAACTAAATAAGAATTATTCAACGAAGTTTTTATTTTTAATAACTTACGAAAATTAACACTTCACTGCAAAAAAAAATCAAACAACTGCTACGAAAATACAGTACCTACTTTTTTGCATTAACTGTCTAATCGTTGTTTTGTACTGTTCTACGGGTTCTAGTTCTATGATATGGGTTCGAGTTCACAGATTGTAAAAAATATATTTGCGAGATATGAGAAGAAAAGGCATATAGTTTTCAATAATTTGAATTTTTGAAACAGAACATACACTCAAAAAAATAAGTTAGTAAAACATCTTGTAAATCAGGTATACTATTTTTCAGCAAATTTTTTGCTAAAATTATGTTTTAAACTAAAATGTCAGTTATACTTATTCAGCACTTAACTGTTTTGAACTAATGTTTTACTAATATTTTACTAATGTTTTACTAATATTTTACTAATGTTTTACTAATTTATTTTGCTAAAAAAATTGTGTTGATTAGCACATCCATAGTGTGAACGACAACCAGACTGAAAGATATACGTAGAATGAATTAGATGTCGCGGCATGTCACGATGTAGTAGTGACGAGGAAAATTATACTTAAAAGTACAACTCTAGTAAGACATAATATAAAAAAATCAACCATGGAAGGTTTTTGTATCTGTTTTTCATACATAAAACAAAATTGTGGATTAAATGAACTTAAATTTTGCGTCGTCACCGGCTTGTGAAAGTAATTGTCTATTAATTAAATAAAAGACAAAATAAAATATTTAAATTTAATAAAAATTAAATGTGTATTTGTAAACTAAATGTTTATATATATTAATAATCTTGTGTGGTCAAATTGCAAACAAATATGCTTTAGGTAGACAGGCTAAAGCGAAAGACAAGGACATACTTCTTAGGTAGATTTTTCTGTTTCCTTTTTCTTATTGCAAAAAAGCGTTGTATATGTTATATTTTGTTATTTTTTCGTTTCGTTTATATAATTCTCTGAGGCATTTGCGTTCCTTTAAAAGATAGCATCATTTAGACAATCATTGATGTAAGTAGTTCAAAGATAATTTCGTTTATGTTATATATAATTATTTCTATATATTATCATATATTAAATTAATTCATGTCGTCAATGTGGGAGTATGAACATTTTTATATTTTGTAACGTATTGTAAATTATTTTAAAAAGAATCACAAAAATATGTTTTATGATTTTCAGCAAATAAATTAACTAAAGTATAATCTTTTTACAAATTTTTTGAGCTTTTTTCAGTCTACTAATATTCAGCAAAAATTTTATTAATTTTTAGCAAAGGTTTTTTTAATTTCTAATCTACTAAGTGTTAGCAAAACTTTTGCTGAATCTACTTATTTTGTTGCTAAAAATCTGCTCGCTGATTTTCAGCAAAAGATTTTGCTGACATTAGCAATTTTTTTGCAAGCACCCCCCCTGACTAAAATTTTGCTGACTCAGCAACATTTTTTGCTGACTTTACTAACTTTTTTATTTGAGTGTATTTAAAAATTGCCTTTACTATCTTCTTGTTTTTAATTGCTTAAAAAAATGTTATCTAAACGCTTAACGATCGCTTTCACTCGATTTTAAAAGAATTTAGTGATATTTTAGATAGTGTTCCTCTTTTTCTTGCTATTTTTACCCAAAAGTAAGAAAGCTATGAAGTTTTGTGGAAAAATAAAGAAAAAAAAAAAAAACCATATAAAAAGTTTAATCGGTTAATTGGCCGGTTTTTAAACGATTATTCGGGTCGAAAAATTATTTAAGTTTTAAATTATTTGTTTCGACATTAACCGAAACAGAGGCGATTAATCGAGGAATCGGTTAATCGATTAACCGAATTGGAAACACTTATTGTAAGTGATACTTTGAGTTAATTGCAAAACAAATTTCAGATAAATTAATTATGGGTTTTTTGAGATATTCGCGAATTAAGGAAATTTCAATATCCTTTTCGCGAATATTATTAATTTTTGTGTAAAGATCAGGATTCAGTCTTTAAAATGACACCAACATTAGTTTTTTCATTGACGCGTTCAAAAGTTAAGCTAATTCAAACATCATTGTGTATTTCTTACACATTTTTTGAAAACCAACTAAACGCGAACTATATCGAATTTTCAAAATACAAAAATTACGTAAACGCCATATTGAAGAATGTCGTTTTTTGTGTTCATTATTTTTTAAATTTCCCTTGTATTATTTTTCTAGACTAAAAGTTTTACAGAAATTTTTTCATTGATCAAAAGGCACTGAAAATTATTTAGTACCTTTTAAAGAAAAAATTTCCACTTTTTAATAATTTTTTACCCCCTCCATATTTATAAATGCGACACAATTTTGTTTTAGGTTCTATTTCTTCTTCTTATTTTCTTAATAAAACAAATCAAATCAAGTGTTTAAACAATGATTTCTATTCTTTTTTCATTTTCACAATTTGTTTACTTAAGCGAATTTATTCAATTGAATTTAATACAGACAAATAAAATATAAAAAAGATGAATTATTAAATAAATACAATAATAATTTTTACACTAAGAATTTAAATAAACTAAACATATAAAAAATTGAGCTGAATTAAAAAAAAAAAAAAATTATATATGTTGGTGATGATCATGATTGTATAGTTTCTACTGGAAATTGTTACTGTGGCTGCTGGGTCGTTATATAAAAGTAAATTGTTGATGTGTGTGTTGTTGGTGTATTTTATAACCCAGTATGCAAAATGATAGGAAATTGTACACAGAAAAAACTAAAATCGAGTTGCAATTAAAATGTTTGTAAATACAACTAAAAGATTTATTAAATTGGGTCCTACTAAAGAAATTGTAGTATTAATTGAAATAATTTTTAATTATTTAATTGATTTAGTATCAATGCGGGAAAAGGACCAGTCAGTGGTATGGTCACGTGACTAGAACTTTGTGTGTATGAACCAGTCCTAATTTCGGTTCCGTTATATAAAAGTGACCTGTACTTTTAACATGGGCTTGCCATAGGAGGTGACAATTGCTACATTTGAAGCACTGGCGAATAACTTGACCAAGGTAACATATCGCCGCACTGTGGTCAATATTTTGAGATAGCGGCCAAAACTCCTTTTGGTTTTTGTTCTCCGATTTTAAAGTTATTAGACTCATATGAAAGTAGACAGTAGTAAACCTCGGGAGCCAAAAATTAGAACTCTATTTCAACTATTTCACTGAGAACAGGGTGGTCCAAAATGGGCTTTTTCAGAATTTAGTAAATTTATGAAATTTTTAGTTAATTTTTAAAGTTTAAATGATCATAACTTTTTTGTTTTTCAAGATTTTTGGACGAAATAAATTGAAGCTCTACTGTTTTCAGAACAATTTAAATATTTTTTAAAAAAAGGTCAAATTTCTCGGAAATTTCCTACTTCATAGAGCACAACTCCTGTGAGTCAAGCTGAGTCAAAACACAAATTTACTATTTTGTAGTCCTAACTCTCCCCTACATTCCTATATATACATGTCCATGCATCGGGACTGCACTTTTTGAGCTACAGCAATTTTTCTGACCCAGGTAAGATATTCGGTACAAATGCACGTCATATTTTTTGAGAAGTTATTTGTATGTGAAAGTGGCTATTATGCATATATTTTGATGAAATTTTGTACAAGAGTTCTTATTGACCCAAAAAATAATTCTGTTTAAATTAGGAGAAGTTGGCCCATATTTGGACCTAGTCCACATAGAAGGGTGTATCAAAATTTTGACAAAAATGACAATAGAACTCTCAAATTATGTGGTATCTGGCAATTCATTTGGAAAAGGTAAAATATGATTTTATTGCCATCTAATATTACATAACTTAAATACCTGAAAATTGCAAATAAAGATGTCATAACTGAAGAAGTTGGCAAAATAAGAGATGAAATTAAAGAACTTCAACCAGTGATATTTGAATTTAATGACCAATGCATCGAAGTTAACTTTAAAATGTCACTTACAATGATCGATGGAAAAGTTGCACAAGCTTTAACCGAAACAAAGTCTTCGTCAAGCTGCACCATATGCCAAAAAACATCAAGTCAATTGAGCCAACCACCAACACAAGACGATAGTTTTAATGAAGCATATGAATTTGGAATGTCACCTCTTCATGCTAGAATTCGTTTTATGGAGCATATTCTTAAATTGGGATACGATTTGGAATTTGGCCCGTTAGGCGAAACAGTGAGAAACAACAAAGAAAATTTGGAAAAAAGAAAGCAAAAAAAAAAAAGATATTCAAGAAAAATACCGTGAGATAGGCCTTATAATTGACCAGCCAAAGCAAGGAGAAGGAAATTCTAATGATGGAAACACAGCAAGGAGATTTTTTTTCCGATCCAGAAACTGCAGCTTCTATAACTGGAGTAGATTATGATTTAGTACGACGATTCCAAATCATATTAGAAGTTATAGCATGTAGCAAAAAGATAGATGCAAAAAAAATTTGGTCAGTATGCTAATGAGACAGCAACCCTTTATAAGCAAAAATATTCTTGGAGACATATGCCAACCACAGTTCACAAAATTTTGTTCCATGGGGAACAAATAATTCAGCACAATATGCTTCCAATTGGAGATCTCTCAGAAGAAGCGCAAGAAAAAAGGAACAAAGACTACAGATTCTTTCGCGAGCACAATACAAGAAAAATTTCCAGATATTGTACTAATGAAGATCTAATTAATATTTTGTTGTGCACATCAGACCCATATATGTCCAGTATTCGACAGAAATGGAAATCAACCTCATTAGAGTTAGATGAAGAAGGTAAACAACTACTGCAAAATGAAAATCAAAGCTATTTGGAAGAAATTTTTACTAATATTGTTTAATTAATACTAGTTTAAAGATTATAATTTGTTTCTAATTTTAGTATAAATTTTTATTAATACATTTAAATAAAATATATGTGCACTTTAAATCAATAGTAAAAGTTTAAATTTTATCGATGTTGTGTTCTGTATATAATATATCCAAATGGTATTGATATTGTTGGGAATTTCAGTGTTATTTTTCAGTTTAATCATCACAAGAATTAGCTTTCTTCCAAAAAACCAACCTTTGGCCCCCGTGAATATTGAGACTAAATAAATGTCAGGGCCAAATGTTGGCATTTTCTGACCAAAATTAAGTTTAGGAATAATAAATAAGTATTGGTTGTAAAATACGATTGAAGAAAATAAGAAATTATAAAAAAAATATCTATTTAAAATGTCAAAATATTCAACTTTTACATGGAAACTCAACAAAAAATTAAAATGCATTTTTAACTCCACATTACTTACGTTCCTATCAGTCGATTTTTACGTTTGAACACGAAAACTGAAGCTTAAAGTCCCTCCTATTGAACAAAACAAATTGCGTAAAAAAATACCAATCTGGTCAAAAGTTATAGAGTTTTGACCGCTATCTCGCGAAATTGACCACTGTGCGCCGTACCGACTGAAATGAATATGCTACGGGACAAGTTAGAAGTAGGTAGTGTCAAAGTATGACTATTTTAGGATTTATGTGATATGCAACAGGACCAATGGGAAAAAAACTAACACGTGACTGGTGTAGGTATACGTATCGTAGAACGAGAGAAAAATTGTTGAAGGAAAACTGGTCACATATTAAGCGTAATGTATTCTGTCATAGGGGTAGTTTGAGTGGAATAGTTTTGTAAAGTACCACTGCACTGGTCTAAGGGGTACATGTCGCCGGGCATTCGAAAAGTAATTAGCAAGTAACCTGACAGTTTTTATTCAGCGTGTGTCATATTATGTACGGGTTGCTAAATAGCCCGTCCGGAACCAGTCACTGTACTTATTCAAAACAACGTGTCATACCACCTGTTAAAAAACCTTCAAAAAGGCGCAACAAAAAACAATTTTAAAATTAGTTTATTTTGTCTATACCCAACTCAAAACAATAACATTAAATTCATTATAACAATTTGAATTTGGAAAAGAACATAAACTAGACCAGAAGTCCGGATGTTCAAAATATAGATTTTTTTTTGCAAGTTTTTACTCTATTTGCTAACATTTTCTACTAATTTTTATTTTCCAACACTTCTAAAAAGCACTTCATGAACATTTTAATTTTGCAATCTGCATTATAATTCTAGTTCACAATAATATCTTTATAAAAAGAAGGAGCTGCAACAATTCAGCACAAATTTAATGTATAACTTATAAATCAGAGTAACAAAATATATACTCAGTTTCAATTTTGTTCCCAAAGAAATAAAAATCGTTCCCAAAAATCTTGTAATATATCTAAACCAGATATTTCGAAACCAATATGCAGAAATTTTTAAATTTTAATTTATATTAGTGAAGTGTTTCAAGTTTTTGGTAGGATAAGTTTTGGTAGGGATATTTTATGTGTAAAATCGCTATTCACTCGAAAAATCGCCAGTCGGCATTTCGAAAAGTAACTTGCCAAACGAGTTTTAAGATCGCGACGTTTGGCGATAAATCGCCATATCTGACAAACTTGGTCACTGTCTACACAGTTCCGTGTTCAGTTATTTTAACTGAAAAAATAACTAAAAATTTTAATCACCCGTGTAAAAACGTTTACATATAATCGTGCATTATTTTATACAAATATAAATGTTACTACATGCTATTATATGTGAATGCATATGCTTATATAAACAATTTTTTCCGCTAAATTTTTTAATACGGAACCACATATAATTACATCTTTTTTAATATCGACCAATATATAATTGTATATAACATATTATAAAGGGTCCGCCTTCTAACGTTTTTTTTTTTCAACTAGTGCTTATTTCGTGAATGGTAACACTTAGCTCATGTCTGATTTGACAGATAATTAGTTTTATCCTTCCGCTGAACGAATATGGTTGTGTATACGCTTGAACAAGGCTGGGAAATATTGCGACATTACTTTGAAAATCATGGTAATGTCGCAGAATGTGTGCGAGAATTGCGTACTGTTTTTGAAGATCGCATTATCAGCCGCAGAGCTGATATCGTTTGGCCACCTCGGAGCTGTGATTTAACACCGTTGGACTATTATTTGTGGGGTGCCGTCAAAGATAAGTGTTACGCCAACAAGCCAGAGACAATTGACGCTTTAAAGGACAATATTCGTGAAGCCATTGGTGAAATACAGCTGCACACAATCGATAATGTGCTTAAAAATTGAACCGATCGTGTAGGCTACTGCATGGCCAGCCGAGGCAGCCATTTGAATGAAATTATTTTCCATTATAAACCGGAAGGATTGTACTTTCAAATAAAAAAAGAAATTTGAGAAAATATTCAGTAGTTTTTTTTTATAGCATTTTCAAAAAAAAAAAGTTATTTGGCGGACCCTGTATAAGGTAAATCTAATTATATAAGAATCCATATATAATTAGATACAATACAATTTTAAAATAATTTAATTTTGGAAACAACGATATCTTGACCCATTTACAGTTATATTTATGGATATATTGTTCCATACCAGAAAAATGTAGATCTTCTTTTGGATAAAACTATATTTTGCCTGTTCAAAATTTCAAAAACTTGCGAATCTCGTCACGTAATATCACTGAAACGACAGGTATTATTAGACTGATCATTGATAAAAAACAAAAGTTTTTTTAAGGTCACTTATAGTTGCTACCCGCTTTTGAAGTTGACCTTCGTAGTGTTTTTTAAATTTCATTTTTTTTTTAACAAAATACGGTTTAAAAGTTTGGCAATGCTAAGCATATTATGGCAAAAACATTTATAAAATTTCCACAGAGTAATTTCGGTCCACCACATCATGCTTTAGGTTGAAACAAGAAATTTTATTTATTACTTGTTTTAAATAATGTGCTGGACCAAAATTACTCTATGGAAATTTTTAAAATATTTTTCCAAAAATAAGCTAAGCATGATGAAGTTTTTGAACGCAATTTTGTACAAAAATTCAGAAAAATTCTTGTAGTATTTTCGAAAATTTTATTTTCCGGACTACCAGAAATGACACCAGCTTAAACTTTGCACTACTTTAATACAAAACATAATGGCATACTAATAACTAGATATGTTCACCATTATTTCACTACAACAAAGAATGCGTTACCAATAGTTACTTATCTCTATCGTTATTTGAAATTTAAAATAATAATCAAAAAATTTTTGGAAAATCTTGTTATTTAAACTCTAGTAAATACACATATAACTACTTATTTTTTTATTTTTTGTAAGCTGGAAAGTAAAGACATTTTGTGCAAGCAAGTCATTGATCTATCAAGTATACCATGTCGAGATAGCTCAGATGGTATATCGGTTGACAGACAACCTGGATCGAATCCTATATGGGCAAATTTTATTTAAAAAAATGGTTATTAAAATAAATATTTTTTTATTAAATTTAATTTTTAAAAATTGTTTTTAGACTCATTATTTTTTCCCATACTAGTAAGTATAAAGGTAACCACAAATTTCTTGATCTTTCGTAAGGTGTGCAGTGATGATATGTCATTATTTTGCGCAAAATCCCCATAAAAAAGTAATGAGATTTGTAATTACAATTGTCATATCATTACTAAACACCTTACTCAAATAGAAAAAGATGTGTATGCTTATCAGTATGGAAAAAATCAATGAGTCCAAAAAATACCTATAAAAAATAAATTTAATAAAAAAATATTTTTGTATTGAAATTTTTTTTAATCTCGGGCCTCCAGATTGTTAGTCAAACGTTTTACTACTGTGCTTTACTTGATATATAAAAATATAAATTACTTGCTTGCACAAAATATCATTACTTTCCAACAAAAAATCAAAAGTAAGTAGTTATATATGTACTTACTAGAAGTGAAAAAATAATGAGTCCAAAAAGATTTTCAAAAAATTTCTTTATCATTATTTTATATAAGTACCTCTGGGTAACGCATTATTTTTTGTATTGAAATAAAAATAAACTAGTTATTCGTAAGTGCTTATGATTTCTGTTATAGTAATGCAGATAGTAAGCTGATGTAATTACTAGTAGTGAGAAAACAATGACATGTCTTTACCGTAGTAAAATAAAAGCTGGGTAGTAAAATAAAAGCTCGAAAAAAGAGTTTTGACATGAGCTGCCTTAAAAATTTGTAGACTGGGTTATAGTTTTTTTTTTTTTAATCTAAAGATCTCTAAGTCTTGTGACTGTTTGTGATGATGATAAGGTGATAAAACATGATTTGCATCACTCACAATATGTAAACAAATTTATAAATCCTAATGACTATGTGGGCGGGGGGTAATTCAGTCTTACAGTTCACTTTACTGGTAAAAAAACATTTGAATTTTTATGGCATTTAATGCTTCTGTTTGTGGCAAAGTTATTGACTTAAAAACAACATCAGTAGCGAAAAAATATGACAACAACAAAAGTCATTTAATGTCTGTGACTGTATTGAAATATTAAACTTACTACCCTGCGGGAAATGGGCCAGTCACTGGTATGGTCACGTGTCTACAAATTTGTGTGTATGAACCGGGACCCAGTTTCGGTTCTGTTATATGAAAGTGACCGGTACTTTTAACAAGGGCATGTCATAGGATGTGGCAATTGCTACATTTGGAGCACCTTGTGACGTGGCATATAACTTAAGGAAGGTAACCTGTCACCGTACCGACTGAAATGATTAAGCTATGGGAAAACTTAGAAGTAGGTAGCTTTAAATTAGAATCATTTTAGTATTTACGTGATATGCAACAGGACCGTTTCATACAACTGGAGAACAGTTTTTGATGGAAACTTGTGACATGTTAGGCGCAATGTGTGCTGTTACAGCGGTAGTTTGAATGGAATAGTTTTGTGACGTTCCACTGCACTGGTCTAAGGAGTACATGTCGCCGGGTATTCGAAAGTTAATTATCAAATAACCTGTTGCTTTTTAATCACCGCGTGTCATATTAAATACTAGTTGCTAACTATCCCGTCCGAAACCAATCACTGAACTTATCCAAAACAGTGTGTCACAGCACCTGTTCACAAAACCTGCAAAAAGGCACAACAAAAAACAAGTTTAACATGTTTATTTTTTTCTACACAACAAAAAATTATAAAATTAAATTCATTATAACAATTGAAATTTGGAAAAGTATATAAACTATACATTAGTCGGATTCATGAAACGATGTATATAGTGCAATACAAAAACGTAAAAATTAATTAAAAATACTCTTACGTTCGAAATTTTTTTAAAAGTAGTTGTACCTACTACTCCATATCTTTTAACGGCTTAAGCTTTTAGAGTCATTGATACCTCATTTCAAAGCCACTTAAATTGTAGTTTTACTAGAGCACAAATTATTCACTTCTCCACTGCAAAATACATTGTTTTCAAAAACCGTGGTTCAAAAAGCTGTGTTTCAAAACACAGATTTTTTAAAATTTTTAAAAAAATATGTGTTAAATATTTTAAATTTATTCCCTTTTTTAGATTTTGATCCATGACTTCGAATCCCGTAAAAGCTCTACAAATTCATTTGGCAACGGCATAGTGTAATAAATTATAATGAACATTTTTTTTTTGAAAATTTAAAAAAACAGTTTTTTGAAATACAGCGGTTGAAACCGCGAATTTGAAAAAAATGCATTATGTTTTCGCATATTTTATTTAAAGCATGATAACAGCGGCTTTAAAATGAGGGTATCAATGAATAACATAGCTTTAGCCGTTAAAAAGATATGAACGATTATATATGACTTTACTTTCGTTAAATTTTAGATCTAAGGTCGCAAACCTTTTACGATGACATATTGATATGACACTTTCCTTCGATACCAAATTTGGTTAAAATTGAGGGGGATAGAGGTCGAAAATTCGTTATTTTTTAATGGTTTTATATGGAGTAAGTCTGAGGTCAAAACCTTTGCAAAGGCTTGATGTCCACCGAATCCGAAACTATTGTTTTCTAAACTCAGGTTTAACGTTTTCAATGTCAATTTCTAATATCAGGTTTTTGATATATATTAACATAAAGTTTAGAAAACCGGGATTTTACTCTATTTAGGAAGTTGTAAC
Organism: Delia radicum; assembly: GCA_021234595.1. Lineage (NCBI taxonomy): Eukaryota > Metazoa > Arthropoda > Insecta > Diptera > Anthomyiidae > Delia > Delia radicum. The sequence goes on from CM037851.1 coordinate 253,117,041, forward strand.
ATCGCTTACTTATTATGACTTTTTCAAAAAAATTAGTTTTGTCATCTGATATTCCTTAGTCTTTTTTTTTAGGGTTAACCTTTGTATTTCATAATCAGAGCAGACAAAAATAGCAAAATAAAAACTTCAAAACTAAAAAAAACCTCGAAGAATTATAACAATAACAAAAACAAAGTTTGAAATATTGTTTTTGTTTAAAGATTTATTTTTATTATATTTTAATTATTTTTAGAAAATGTCCATAAAAAGGCTAATTTGTCTTCTCTAAACATAATACGCGGTGTTATAACGTCCCGAATATAGCAAAAAACCGGGTTTTCTAAACTTTATCTAAAGATATCTGAAAAACCTGATAAGATATTGGAAAGGTTTAGCCTGAGTTTTGAAAATAGGTAGGAATTTCAGATGACATAAAACTTTTTGAGAAAAAGTCGCGAATATAGCAGAAAGCCGGGTTTTTCTAAACTTTATGTTAAGATATCTCGAAAACCGTATGTGCTGGAGAAATTCAGATTTTTAATCACCGGACCTCAAGCCTTTAGAAAGGCTTGTGCCGAACAAGATTTTTTGCAACGAAATGTAGCAAAAAAGCATAGGCCGGTTTGAGGGTTAATAATTTTACCAAATAATTACTGCAATGACTTAACTTACAGTTTTTTGAACAAGTTTTAAATTTAAAATTCAAAATCAAATAATTGTATTAAAGCTCTGACTACAACTCTACTTAAAGAATAAAAAAGAAAAACTAAACTAAAGTGAACTGAAATGATTTTTCTTCATGTATGTGTGTGTAAATCTTTGTATCTTTGTTGGTTGTTGGTTACGATAAGTGATAGGTTGTCTTTATTTCCAAATCTAGTCAGTTATTGTGTTGATATTTTTATTATTATATTCCTCTACTTCGAGAAAAAAAACACGATATGGGATGCTAATTTCAAAATAAATTTCAATTTAGTAAGAAATTTACAATCGAGGTGTTAAGATGACATAAAAATTAAATTAAAAAGCCAATAAATTATAATCATTTTATTATTAAATATATAAATTTAATACAACAAATAAATATTAAATACGAAAATTAATTAAAAATATTTTAAATTTCTTTATTTACAGTGTAATTACGATTAAACGATTTTTTTAAATAAAAATAAACGGTTACGGAAATAACTTAAGAAAAACTAGATAAAGTGGTAAAAGTGTTGTGTTTTTTAAGTTAAAAAATAATAAATTAAATTTTTATAAATAGCTATTTTAAATTAAATAATAAAACAAATAAATCAATTTCACTAGGAAAAGTAATTAAAAAATAAAATTTTTCACAAATAAAAGCTGAAATATCAAGTGTTCAATTTTCTTCTCCTCTGCAACCTAATAAATCAACAATACAAACTGTTAATCATTACTAAGGATACAAATAAGGGATTGAAGGATTTGATTTGAAGGTAAGTTAAAAAAACATTATTTCTATTTATTTAACTCTGTGAAAAATATGAACCTACAGACAGCCACACAATTGTTTGTTGATTTTTCTATAAATGTTTTTTATTAAAAAGAAAGAAAATTTTATTTGAAGTTTTCAATTAATAAAGTTTGAACAAACTGTTTGTAACAAGGAAATCCCCCCAACGCTCGGATATGTTTTACACTGAGTGAATTCTCTGCATGATATCAATGAATTTTTGCATTATATCTATGAAATGTTACTAAAACTCGTCCATTGAAACTTTTCATTAAAAATAATGCAGTTTTTCATAAAATTTAATTATTAAAAATTTCATACTACTAATGAAAAAGTTTTATTATAACTATGAAGCTTTTTCATTAGGTTTAAGAAATTTTTCATTAACATTGTGAAGAAAACTTCACCAGTTTATTAAAAAAAATTTCATTAAAACTCGTCTAAGAAATTTTCTCTGTGTAGAGAATAAAAATCATGATTGGCAAACACTATCTTTTCATTATAACGGTAGTTGCCTACCACGCCCACATCCAGGCCAATATGAAAATTATAAAACCACGATTCAAATAGTGGCATGCGGCTTCAGATATCGGAGCGTTTATTTCAAAATTCTACACTCAGGGAACTTCTGCTTTAAAAATATGTAGTTTTTTTGGGTTGTAATACAGTTTATTTATTTTTAATGTAAATGTCAGTCATTTGTAGAACAAATTAAATTTTTTACTAACCTTGTAGTTCATTTAAAAAAACAAACCACATCAAATGACTGTTTTATGATTTTACATTAATTTTTATTAGTTGTTTTTTGTTATTTAAAAAAATAAAAAAAAATTAATGTTTGTTTATTTTTTACTACCATGTGGTTCATTTTTACTACAATTGTTAGTCATTTTTTGAACATTAAAAAACAAATGACAATGTTATTTGAATTTACTGTAATGTAAGTCGTCCTTTCTTTAGGTGAAATTTCATTTGTTTTCAACTACATTTACAGTGGTCTTTACCTACATAGTATTTTAAGTGTATTTTTATTAAAGCATTAAAGTTTAAGAAAAATTTTCAAATATCACAAAACTTAGTTCGCGGAGCGCCACGGCTTTAAAGCTTCCCGATTTTTCTCAAATTCGCACCTAGTTATACAATAATCGCAACAATAGTTGATAAAAATTGAAAGTTGAAAAAAAAAATGCCGCTCTACTGTGCATTGTATTGCTACTCTTAGAGAAATCTCTGCATGACATTAATGAATTTTTGCTCCGAGGCAATGCACTGTTAACTGGAAATCGTTCATTGAAACTTTTCATTAGACTAATGCAATTTGTCATAAAATTTTATGAAAAATATCATTATATTAAGTGTCCGACCGAACTCTTTTTTTCGGGCACAGCCGTAGCCAAACTTTTTGTTTTAATAAAAAAATATAAAGTTTTTTTTTTTAGATCAATTTATTTAAACCAAAAAGTTAAAAATTAAAAATCATAGGTATGTTTTTTAAAAAAATCATATTTGGAAAATAGTTGTACTATTTTAAGTAAAAAAAAAAGAATAAAATATTTTTTTCTATATTCTATAGTCAAAGAAAAATAGTTGATCGATGTTTAAGTTGATATAGAAAAAAAACTTAAACTAAAAATCAAAATCAAAATAACTAAAATAAATTAAAAATACAAGTTTGATATAATTTTTATTAAAAATAAAAATTATGATTTTTTTTCCGACCTTTAATTGTAATTAACAGTAATTAATATAAAAATTAATTACGATTGTCATTATCTGACGGTTGCAAAACACTTTCTAACATGAAATTTGAAGAAACTTGCTTAACGGCGACTCAATCTCTAACCTACACTTTGTATGTGAATAAAGCGCATCATAAAACGTGATAATTACTTGTGAAAAAGAGATAGGATAAAGAAGAAAAAGCATTCTAGTTGAGAAATGAATTGTGCATTGGTATTAGTTAATTCTGTCTCTTCTGATCGAAACAATACTTGTGTGTACGTAGTGTGACCAAACTCCACTTTAGCTACAGTCATCGCTGTGTCGACCGTGGCTCAACTGGTTAAGAGGTGAGATTACGATGCATAGCTTGATGCTAAGGCAGTGAGTTCAAATCACAGTACGACACCAAAAAAATAAAAGTTTTTCATATAGAGCAAATTAACAACATAAAATACTTTGTTCAATTGACACATAAATTAACCACTGACGAGTCGCAGGAGGGGGACGAAACTGCGGCAGTCTGGTGTATCCCTTGTGTCCGTAAAATTTTTCAATAAAAATGTTTTCTTTTTCTTCTTCCTGTAAAGAGACTATCTAAAGTAATATTCTACAGTAATTAATATAAAAATTAATTACGATTGTCATTATCTGACGGTTGCAAAACACTTTCTAACAAGAAAATTATTCAAGTTCGAGGCCATACTCTATATTTCTTTATTAGGATATTGTCCTAACAAATAATCTATAGAGTTTTTTGTTTTCAAATTTATTATTTGACCTTTCAGGAATGTGTTGATAGATCTATTTCGGGAATTATCTAGGTTCCCATCAACAGAACACGTTTTGAAAGCGGTAACAATCCCATGCCAAACATCAAACATTCATATAAACTAGTGTACTCACTACATGAGAACTTATATACATTAGAGCGACTCAAGTTGTATGGAAGCGAAATTCGTGCAAGGTGTACCCTCCTCAAAATGAGCATTGGTATTTTTATGATGACATCTAAAATATTTCGGCTCTAGCTTTGACCTCTCGTGAGCTGGACCATTTTGAAAAAGGGTCCATTTTTGCATGTTTTGTTAATTTAAGAATCTGTTTCCTTAACAACATATACAATATGGGTATCATAAGAAAGGTTTTTTTTAAGGCGCGTCTAACTGTATATACAATTTGTCCAAGGACGATCATCCATGTCCTTTTTTTAAGGATAGTCTGTAAAAAAAAACGGTTTTTGAATTTTTTGTTCGGGGTTGTTTGTAATAAAAATGCCAAATTAACATATTTTAATCTTTAGTCGATTTAATTAAATACGGGTCTCAGCTTTTTTTGAAATTCGTGCTAGTTCTCGTTTTGACAAAAATGCAATGGGTGGTAACTCTTCGTTTTAAAAAGGACAATATGGGTATACAATGTTCTCTTTTGCCAAGTACATCATCTTTGTATGTAAATAATTTAGATTTTTGCAAATTAGATTCATTTTACACGGTGCTCTGGAATATATATAAATGCAATTTTGTGGTAACTCTAATATGATAGCGGATTTAGTTTCTAGATCCTGTAAGGATGAAAATAGGACTAAAAAAAGAAAAAAAAATTATCCACGACTTTTTGGCGGCATATTTAATTTGCGAAAAAAATATGCCCCCAAAAAGTCGTGGATCATTTTTTTTTTCTTTCTTTAGTCCTATTTTCATCCATACATGATCTAGAAACTAAATCCGCTATCATATTAGAGTTACCACAAAATTGCATTTATATATATTCCAGAGCACCGTGTAATATGCATCAAATTTGCAAAAATCTAAATTATTTACATACAAAGATGATGTACTTGGCAAAAGAAAAAATTTGATACCCATATTGCTCTATTTAAAACGAAGAGTTACCACCCCATTGCATTTTTGTCAAAACGCGAACTAGCACGAATTTCAGAAAAGCTGAAACGCGTATTTAATTAAATTGACTAAAGATTAAAATATGTTAATTTGGCATTTTTATTACAAACAACCCCGAACAAAAATTCAAAAACCATTTTCTTTTACAGAATATCCTTAAAAAAGTACATGGATGATCGTCCTTGGACAAATTGTATACACAGTTGGACGCGCCTTAAAAAAACCTTATGATACTCATGTTGTATATGTTGGTAAGGAAACAGATTCTCAAATTAACAAAACATGCAAAAATAGACCCATTTTCAAAATGGTCCAGCTCATGAGAGGACAAAGCTGGAGCCGAAATATTTTAAATATCATCTTAAAAAAGTCCAAGGTTCATTTTTAGGAGGGTACATCGAGAACTTTTTTTGGTGAGTCGCTCTAATATACATATGAGCTTGAAGTAAATAAGAAAACAAAAAACTCTATAGATTAGGACAATATCCTAATAAAGAAATATAGAGTATGGTCTCGAACTTGAATAATTTTCATTTTCATTGCTAAATTAAAAATTTTGATATTGTAATGACAGAAAAGCAATTTTTCCGCATTCACACCATATAAATTGCTTCGTCTATCAGAATACAGCTGTCCGGCAGCGCTAAAAAGCTGTTCGCTAGCTACAATAGTTGGTGGGGCTGATAAATATCGTATTGTATATACAGCTTTTAAATTTGTAAATGAACTTGAATTCATTCATTTTAAGGCTCCGTAATAAACATTTTAATTTCTTTTTCAATAAAATTTTAATTTGGTTCTGCTACTTCTAACTCGGGTTCTGCATCATGTCTATACCAAATTGATGAACATTTTATGCTCTTTTTACTATTACTTACCACTCGAAATTGATTGCAAAATATATATAAAAGCAGGTATAATTCTGGAATTTTTTTTAAACTCTTTTGGCTTTTTAAGATTTTTTCACACACACATACATTCATATTTAAACATCGTTGTTTTTTTTGGTATCCTATCATATACAACGTTGTATTTTTAGGTAGTTTTTTTTTGTAAATTCTGAAAAGTAAATATAACCATAGTTGTTATTTATTTGTGTTTTTTATTAAATAATCATAAAAAGTTGGCCGAACACCGAACTTGGCCGAACTTCAATTTTTGGCCGAACTCCGAAGACGAAGACGTATACTCGGTAGGACACTAATTATACACACAGAGAAAAATTTAGCTATTTGCCAACTGAAATTCGGTTACTTCGACTTAAATTCGGTTATTACGAATTTTAATCGATTGGTTAGACTGAAGATTAGTTTTCACAACGAAATTCGGATAATTCATTTGAATTTTAGTTGCAACACCCAAAATATAAAGAAATCGAATGTTTTATTAAAATACACTTTTCAATTCGGTTGGCACTTTATTTCTCTGTGTGTATTTATTAAAATTTCATTCACTCAATGAAGAAGTTTTACTAAAATGTAGTTTCATAAAAAGTATAAAGCTTTTCATTAATTTCAAGAAATTTTTCGTTCACTTTATGGAAAAAATTTCAATAGGTTGCTGAACATTTTTATTATTTTTCATCTAGTAAAACCCCTTCTGTGTATAACTTCAACCAGCTCACAATGAATCCATTTATCGCTACACCCTAATATATGTATACTTTCCCTTACCCAATAATTTCAAAATTATCATTTGATATTTCTTGATTTCAAAATATTGGCAATCATTTTATAAAAGTTCATAAACAAAAAGGGCGTGTATTTTAGATTCTCTTTTATACGAAATTATTTGTTGTTGTTTGTATAATCTCATGGTTTTGTTGTTATTTTCTTTTGCTTATTTTTTTGTATAACTTAAAAAATGTCCTTTTTATATTTGTTTGGTATATAAAGTGTAATAAATTCAGCTGTTTCGAAATAGTTACAAAAAAAAAATATAAAAAATAAAATAAAAAACAGATAATGGCCGATTTCCTTCTTAGAGCTTAATTTTTTCTCTTAATATAAAAAAAAAGTGAAACAAAGAAAATCATCACACAAACAAAACATAAAATTTGTTGTTTATGTCTGATAGATATATTTTTTTTTGTTACTTCTACTCCCATCATCCTCGTTTTTAATGTGGGTTTCGTCCTTTTTTTTCGTTGTCCTGTATGAGTGTTAAAGCTATTACAGCATCATATAAAAGTTTTCATATTTTACCACTTACAATTCTCATTATATTTATCATCAATACAATAACAAAAAGAAAAACACAACAACAACAAATATCACTAGACTCTCCTTAATATTGTCACCACCATCATCATGTAATATAAACTGTTCTATATTAGTAGATTCTTCTCTTTGGTCAATAAAAACATTGTATCTTCATGTTGTTGTTTATAATGTTTTAACTGTATTCGTTCATTATCCCGTTATTACTTTATTTTTGTGATTTTTAGTCTAATTTCGTGTATATTTCTCTTAAATTTCTCTTAAAAGGATTTAATTTGTTTCTCTTTCTGTTTGTTTTGCTCTATTTAGTTTATTATTATTTTGTTTTTATTTTTTCCTCCTTTTTTCATTCATCGTTATTTTATGTACTCAGCAAAGCACATGTTATCCTTGTTTTCCTGTTTCCAAATGTTTTACCTCCTCTTCTTTTTACTGTGTTTTGTATTTAAATATGTACTTTTATAAGTAATTTTTGTATTTTCACCTGCAATACAATAAAGACAATTAACTTGAATGTGTATTAACATTTTCTCTATATTAATTATCTGATCATTTTCTTTATCTACGAATCAAATATATTAAACACTTGCTCAGGGAAAAAAGGCTCGTACACACAGAAAATAAATTGGTTGGAATTCCATAGCAACCAACAAAATTTAATCATAACTAAATAATTTTAAATTTTAAATAAATTTAAATTTCCTTCTCGGAAAAGGGACCTATCACAGCCCACGTCACGTTACCGGTTCATTGTGGTAGGGACCCGTCACGGGACCAGTTTGTTTTATATGAAAAGGACCGGTCACTTTAACATGGACTTGTCCAAGGAGGGAGTCAATTGCCCTCTGAGAACATGTCAGACAATTAACCCCAAAGAACATGTCACAGGACTGACGGAAAAGAACATATTCTGAAACAATCGCAAAAGAACATATTACAGAACCAAGAACATATTACAGAACCAATGCAAAAGAACTTGTCACTTTACTTACGGTAAATAACATGTCATTGAACTAACGCAAAAGAACATGTTACATACTTCAGAACGTAATTAGTCAAACGAATATTTCCATCCCAACAATTAGAGTTGTTCTTATATAAACACGGTTAATAAGTTAAAAATACCTTTAATTCATGGATGATAACCGATTCAATGAGGGTTTCGGTAAGGGTTACGCCCATTCCTGCCTAATGTGTATTTAAATACCCAAAAAGGAGTCATCTTAAAGAAAATATAGCTAGAACCAGGTAAGAGCTGCATCAAATTGGTTTTCAGTCGGATTTGGATGAAAATGTCTTTGAAAACTTGGGGAAGTGAAAGATCGAAAAACTTTCATGTTGGTCTTAGTTGTACTCTATCGTACAAAAAATATTTACCTGCTTACGACCACTCACCTAGGCTACATGTGTGATTTCGTGACGTGAGCATTAAAAAACACATTTTACAATTTTACGAAATACCCTTGCTTGAAAAATCGATTATTTTCAAGTAAAAATTAAGAATTTAAAGTGGAAGAAGATAAAAAATTCGTTAAAAATTATTAAAAAAACAAAGCGGATTTTTTTTATATTAGTGGTTAATGCATAAGTTCCAAGTATGGGAAATTCAAACAAAAAATGCCATGTAACTTCTTAAACCTTAAATAGTGAATGTGTGAAGTTTCATCGAAATTGGACAATGGAATCGGGGGGTCAGGCATTAATGGGTTAAAGTTGGATTTTTAGCGTGTTGTGGAAATAAAAGTTATGTAAAGCCAAAAAATAAAATCCGATCGATTTGGCACTTTCGAATAATGATTTTTATGATAATAACTACAATTCTACAAGATATATTGGACCCCAAAATTCTGGAAGGTGCAAGAGTGCCTTTTAATTAAGCTAGTCTTTTTGCGATTTTTGAATAAATAAATGTTGTAAAGAATACAAAGTTCATTCGATCCCTTTACCGCTTTCACATAACTATTGTATGATGACCCCATGATTATTTAAACCGCGGCTGTTGTGCCACTTAATTTTGTGCAGCATTTTTATTTACTTTTTTATCATGGTTTGCAAACACTAACCCTAAAATACCGTTAACGATTAAATAAAATAACACTAACGAAATAGCCGAAAATATCGATAACCATAAAATACTTTAACGAAATAACTTAAAATATCGTTAACCTTAATACCTTAATACCCTAACGAAATAATTCTAAAATATCGATAACCTTAACATATCCTAACAAAATACATAATTGTTTTTCTCTCAGAAGTTTGAAATTAAAAAAAAAAAAATTCACAAGTGCAAATTTTGTCAATCATAAATTCATACAAACATACATATCGTTCATTCCATTAAATAACTTTAAAAAATTATCATTTTTTGACCTCATGTCATTCGACTTTCGTCTTATTGTGAACAGGAAGACATTATGGAGCAATATACCAACTCCCGTTTTTAGATCTTTAAAACTTTAAAAACTTTAAAAACGTAAAATCACGTTTGTAATTTTTAAAAATTAGTGAATTTTTATGACCTACAGCAACAGTGCCCAAATGTGGTTCGTAGTAGTATTCCAGGGGGTCCGCGAAGAGTTTCACCAAAATGATTGTTTGAAAGAAATTTTTAAAAAGTTTACAATATTTTTTAAAATTTTTATTAATAATTATAATTTCTATGGACTCCATTGGTTAGATAAATTCATTCTTACCTAAAATTTATATTTTAAATTTAACAGTCCTCTCGATGTTACAAAAATTAGACAAAATCATATTTCTAAAAATTAAAACTCATACAAAAATATTAAAAAACTTATATGGTTTAAATATGCAAATTTTCTTAATTGTTCAAAGAGTATAAGAATTTTCTTCACGCTTTTGTATTTTTGATAATTCTTTCCAGAAGTCTCGTACAGTAAAACTCGTTTAAGATGAACTCGCTTAAAATGAAACCTCGATTATTTCCAACTAATTTGAAAGTCCTGACGTTTTGGTAACAATTTAAATGTAATATCTGTTAATACCAACTTACTTAAGACGCACCCTCGGTTAAGATGAATTGTTTTTGACAGTCCCACAAACAAAATTTTCATGTAATTTTTTCATTTTTATTACTAAATTTTTAAAATTTTCCAAATATTCCTAAAATTTCTTAGAATTGTAACAAATTTTAAATCGAACTCACAGAAATTTTTTCTCTTATATATCGAAAACTATTAATTTATGCAATCAAATGAAAGAAATTTACATTAAATTAAGTTTATACAAATTCTTATGGTCTTATATAAAAATTTGTAAAACTTATGAAATGATTCTGATATGGAAAATTTGTCGTATAAACAATTTATTAATTTTAAAAGTGATTCTGCATATGCCAGTGGATAATAGAAAAATTGTGAAGAAATTTTACTCAAAGAAAAACAAATTCGTTTTTTGATCCCAAGGAGTTCATCTTATTAGGGTTTTACTGTACTTGGTTTTTGTAATTTATTTTTATTTAAAAAAAAAAAATCCAATTTTTATTGCGTGAACCAGTAGAAGCGTGGTAAGGGGTCCGTGAAGCAAAAGTAAACTGTCTACTTCAAAAATTAAAAATGCTTCTAAAAGCAGCGGTTGTCTACTTTTATGATCTGTTTTCCAAAATTAACCTATTCTTTCTCAACATGCATTTTTACTGTTGTTGCAATTTTGGAATGCATTTTGCACTTTTTAATTTAGGTATGCAAGATATTGCTGTTAACTGTAAAATATACAAAATATTACGTTAAACAACGTTAACCTTAAAATAACCAAACGAAATAAAGTAAAATAACATTAACCCTAAAATAACCTAACGAAATAAATTAAAATAACGTTAACCTTAAAAATACGTTAACCTTTAAAATACCATAACGAAATATTCACAAAATACCGTTATCCAATACCGATAACCAATACCAACCTTGTTTTTTTTTTTATCTATTTTGGAGAAGAAATAGATGAATTTTTCTTAATTTTAACATGAATTTCCGCAAGAACCAGATGTGTTAGAAAAATTTGGAAACCCAATTCAGACTTAGCTAGGAAAGTTTACTTGTAAACGTGGCATCCCCGAAAAACAAAAAAATGTTCAAAATTTTATAAACGAACATTTTTGCGGTTTTTTGTTTATAACTTCCCTATGTGGAATGGGACCGGTTCTGCGTGTGCCACAGGACCGGTCCCTTCGTGCCAGAGACCAGTCCTCTGCTAAACCCTACCCTATGTAATCAACTGGCAACTTTAACACTGGCTTGTCATAGGAGGTGGTCATTTGTCCTGCTTTAAACCACATAGTGGCATACCACAGGACTAACCAAAGATGGGCATACCACAAGACTGTCGCAAAAGGGCCATGTCGTATAAAATAAACAAAAACTAAACAGCTTCCAATGGGTAAAATTCTGGCCAACTGGCTTTTTCGTGTTAATAAGCATTCTGGTTAAGTGGTTTGTCCTCCCTTTACCAGTCGCAGGATTGGTAATTTTAGTACAATTGACACTGCTTATACCAGTCCTGTGATAATTCCTTCTTTAACCAGTCACTTTTAGGTCAATTGACTCCTCATTCCCAATAGGGTTCTTCAGCACTCAAAAAAATTTATTTACGCGAGCACATTATTGCTTTTTAATATATGATGAATTTCATATCAAAACCTATAAAAAACAGGCACATTTTGAACCCGACCCCCTCAGAATTTGATGAAATTTAGCATACAGCTACATTTTACCTATACAAACACAACCTCATATTTAGAAATTGCATTTTTGAAAATATGTGGGCGTGGCAAGGTAACCTGTCTATGCCGGTCGTTGAGGGCGTAACGGTTGGCTTCTCAAGCAGTATTAAGTATTTTGGAGTGACTCTTGATAGCTCCCTCACCTGGAACGAACATCTTGACCACGTCTCCAAGAAGGCCACCAGGGCATATTATGCCTGCCAGAGGCTTTTCGGGAGAACATGGGGCCTAAGGCCACAAATGGTCTACTGGTAGTTCAATACTATTGTTAAACCGATGATCACCTATGCTGCCCTTGCATGGTGGCCAAAAGTTGAACAGAGTAAGGCAAGGGATGCTCTTAAGAGAATCTACCATCTTGCGTGTGTTGGCATTACAGGGGCCGGCGGAACTTGCCCGACGGATGCCCTGGGGGTTATGCTGGGGATCCCGCCATTGCATATTTCTGTAATGGAGGTTGCCAGTATGGGTTCCTCCAGACTTAGTGAATTCGGTGGCATGAGGGGGGGGGGGGGCGACCTAAGGGGTCACATGAGGATCGCGCGAATCCTAATGGATGACCGGATTTCTAAGGTTGCGGACAAAGTGTCACCGGAGTGGATCTTTGATAGATATTTTGATGTGTTATTGTTTGACAGAGACATGTGGACCAATCAATCCTGGGAACCAGAAGATGGTTCTCAGGTGTGGTTCACTGATGGCTCTAAGCAGTCGAATGGGAACACGGGTGCGGGCGTCTTTGGACCAGGCTTCCAGCGTGCCTTACCTATGGGAAAATATCCGTCCATTTTTCAGGCGGAGATTTGGGCCATCTGTGTCTGTGCAGGGGAATGCCTGCGAAGGGGAACTCGCAGATCTCGCATCTACATTCTTTCTGACAGTCAGGCTGCACTGAGGGCCTTAATGGCTTATAAGGTGTCGTCCGGGTTGGTCATGGAATGCATTCAGACTCTCAATAGGCTCGGTAGAGGCAACTCTCTAACCTTGGGGTGGATTCCTGGTCATGAGGGGCATGAGGGCAACGAGAGGGCAGATTGTCTTGCCAACCGCGGGGCCCGAAAGCCCTTTATTGGTCCTGAACCATTCTGTGGAATACCTGCGGGATATGTTAGGGAAAGGCTCAGGGCATGGAGAGAGTCTGAATTTTCTGGTTACTGGGAAAACTCTCCTGGTCAGCGCCAGGCTAAAAGATTGATCTCTTTTTCCAGTAGGGGGTCGAGGCGACTCTTGTCGCTTGAAAGGGGTGGTTTGAGGACCCTGGCGTCGTACTTAACTGGACACTGTAATCTCAGATACCATCTGCACAAGAAGGGTCAATCGGACACGGATTTGTGTAGGTTTTGCGAGATGGTGTCTGAGACCTCTGAGCATGTTCTCTGCGAATGTCCCAGGCTTTGTGATAGGAGACTTAGGTTTCTAGGTGATCGCTTCATTTCGCCTTCCGACATCGCGAAGATTTTGCCTAATAGGATAATTGGCTTTATAGGTAGCTTGAATCTGTAGGTAACCTTAGGCAGCACAAAAGACCTACATTGGTCGCGGTGCATAGTGCCTTCTGATCTAATCTAATCTAATCTAAGGTATCGAAGTTTTTGAAAAATCACGATAACATGTACTTTCAAGCTGAGATTACTACGGAATGGCTCAACCGATTTCAAAGATTTTGGTACCATTAGAAAGGTATTTCAATTAGCTTCCGAAAACATACACTGAAAAAAAAAGAAAAAAGAACGCCATTTTAGTTTTTAGATATGTTGTATATATTAAATAGACCCTTCTAAAAAAATTTTTTTTTTTTACAAAAACACTTGGCCTTTGAATAGTTTTCCCAGTTTAAAGTTTTATTTTTGGCAATAAAAAAAATTTCAGTGTAATATAAAATTACAGTGTATGTCTTTGAAATCGGTTCAGCCATTGCGTAGTAATCTCAGTTGAAAGTACATGTTATCATTTTTTACTTCGATACCTTGCCGCGCCCACATATTTTCAAAAATGCAATTTCTAAATATGAGGTTGTGTTTGTATAGGTAAAATGTAGCTGTATGCAAAATTTCATCAAATTCTGAGGGGGGTCGGGTTCAACGAATATCGGTTTTGATATGAAATTCATCATATTTAAAATAAGCTAATTTAAGAAAAAAATTGTGTGCCACTAATTTGAAATTTTTCATTTTTTAAAACGGAAATCGTACGCTTTTGTAGATTTTCCTATATAATTAGCTTTGCCAGGTTTGACGATTTATCGTCATTTTGACGATTTTTAGTATCCAAAATAACTAAATGACAATTTCGTCCAATTTGCCTTCCGAAATGACGATTTTTGGACAATAGTTTAATATGTCAGTAAAACATATTTATTTGAGATTCATATAAAATCACAAGATTTATTGTTGGAATATTATTATTTCGTTAAAAATTAAAAAAAAACTTTATTTTTTTTATCGAAATCTAAGATTTATTTGCTAATATGATGTTAAATAAAATTCTTCTTAGTTTAAACGAGCTTAAGATCATTTATTTATTATTTATTTATTAAAAGAAGATCGAAGAAGACTTAACATTGTTAAATAACATTTTTGAAAAATGCTAATACTAGAAGTAAATAAACCTAAATCTAACCCGTATTTATTTATTTTTTAAAATTTATTTTTTTTAATAAAATTTAATTAGTGTACGATTTAGATAAAAATATATTTTTTATTTCTCGAATTTTTTGCGATACAAACAGACTTTGAGCTCGAATATTCCTATTTGTTTAATATTGAAAGGTCGAATAAATAAAGCTTGAAATGAAACAACATAAAGCCAAAACTAAATCCGGTGCTTAAAAAACAGCCCTTAATATTATAAATAAAAGTGTTCCAAAGTGAAACTTCAGATTTTCACATCCCAAGTAAAAAAAAAATTTTTTTGTGGGGCATAATCAAATTATATTAAAAAAAATATGCGATGAGATCAGATTTGATCTGAAAAATGAGCACATATAATTGTATTTAAAATTCATAAAGTCGTATCGAATTCGATACAATTGCATCGAATTAGATCTAATTTCAATGCAATTAAATACAATTTTGTGCAATTTGATATATATTAGATACAATTTTGTCCTCATACAAATTTTTGTGTATTATATCTAATTGTATCGAATTATATATAATTCGATATTATTAGGTAAAAGTTGATACAAATATTTTCTAGATTTTCTAAACAATTATATCAAACTTCATAAACTAATATTTATGATTAATATTATTTCTACAGTTTTTTTACGAAGGTAAAACTGTGTAGCCAAGAAATAATGGCTCTATTTTAACAGTTTAACTCCGAACAAGGTTGTTTTGTAGAAAAATTAGCTTTTCTCAGATTTTTTCACTATTAAAATGCATAAATCTTTTTATTTTCATGTGTATGAAATCTTAGCATATGTTAAATTTCTTACACGGAGTCCACATTAAATATTAAGTTGGATATAATATGTGCGAGAACGCCAATAGAATACGGAATTAAATTATCTATGTTCATATTAATGTTTAGGGTGGGGAACACGTATTCATATTTATATCATGTCTTTTCATAATTTTTTGTTTTTAGTTGAGTAAAGACGTCCGTTTATTCTCTCATTTTTCAATTATGCGATTAAAAAACTTTAAATTGATTTATAACAGTTGTATTGTTTTTAGTTTTAGGCCTTGACTTTTATTTATTTCTTTGTTTACAATCTTTTATGTATGTGTTTTTGTATTTTGACAGCTCTTATCATGATATTGCTGTTTAGAGATTTATCATAACAACTATCTTTTGATATCAGATATAATACTAACAGTAACAGTAATGTGTGATCAACACGTAATGTAATTCTCTCTGCGATTGAATTTGAAGTTTGCTGACAGAAAAATATCAAATTTAATATATAGTGTGGACACTATGTTATGCTAACTAATGTGGAGCAAAAAAAAAGGATTGACAGACGGTCTTGATTTCGCTTGATTTACAAGAATTTTTAATGCTCGTGAGGAATAAAGAAAAGACATGTTTTGTCAAGATTTTTAAAGCCCAACCAAATAACACATTAAAAAAAATATTTTGAAATTTTTTCAAAGTTATATATATGATAACCAGGGACAGGATCTTCATGCACTAAAAAATAGTGTTTTATGCGCCTATAATATGCATGAAATATCTTAAAATATGCACTAAAAACTGAAAAAATATGCACTTTCATTTTTTAAATTAATTATTTTAATATTTTTAAGCAATTTTAATTACACGTTTCGCACAATTAACACAAAATTTTAATTATTTGTTTTAAAAAATTCGCATTTAAAAAATCATTAAAACCTGTAAGCCCTGTTTGCAAATAATATTGAAGAGAACACTTAAAATGTCCTGAACAGCTTGGCTCCTATTTAATCTATATGCTCGTTAATCAAATTTAAAATAATACTAAAAATTTACGAAAAATTTGGAAAAAATTTAATAAAAAAATGCAAAATATCTAAAAATATGCATTTAAAGCAAAATAAGTAAAAATATACATTTAAAGGGAAATAGGCAAAAATATGCATTTATAGCAAAATATGCAATAACAAATCGATGCTATTTTGACACAAATTCTTTGACTCGCAATTATATTTTGTTTACCCTGTTTGCAAAAAAAACATGAACTAAGGGACCAGATCCCTTATGATCATATATGGGCTTGTTTATACGTTTATACGTTTATACGAAAATACGTAAAAAAAATTGCAAAATATAATATCTAAGACATATATTTCTGAAAATGTATTTTTTTTTAACTTTTTTTTATATGCAGAAATATATTTTATTTTAAGAAAATCCATTGTTAAAAAGAAAACATTTAAAAATAGGTTATACTTTATTAACAGAGAAGAGAAATATTTTTTTTTTGTAATTTTTTGACATTTTTACTCATATTTTCTTTTTTCTGCCATCTTTTTATTTTTAATTGTTGGGCTTAAAAACAGCTTTTTGTTAAAATTGTTGAGCTTTAAAATTGGCTTTTTCAGATATTCTTCGCCTTAAATACTTGTTTACTTAAAAATGTTTAATTCTTTTAAAAAGGGTAATTATTTTTCCTTTTTGTAGTTTTTAATCTTTTTTTTTTATCTCTCTTAATAAATTATAAAAATTATAAATATCAATCATTCCTTTCAAATCCCCCTAAAGTATGCAACAGCAAGTTTAAAAAATGCAACACATACAATTGTATAATTTATTTTTATTATATGTTTCTCAAAAGTATGCAACAAAAAATTTTATGTGCACCACTAACGCTCATTGTCTACGCGATACTAACGCAATACGAAATATTTATATATCATCCATTCCTCTGGATGTGTTTTATTTTTACATAATTAGCGTTCCTTCAGTATGAAACAGAAAGTACTGCTTTTTAAGCATTTTTTCTTTTTAAAAAATATATTTTTTGTTTGCCTTACATAATATTTTTAACTTTTATTTACACCTATAATGATAAAACAGTTGAAAATAGCCAAATTCCATCTAAGTCTATAACAATTTAATACAAGCTAAATTTTGAAACCATTTTGGGGTTTTGGTCTACTGATAGTCTAGTTTTCCCCCCGATGGTCTCGTTAGGGATAGAATTTCTTGTGGCACAGTGAAATTAAAAATATGTATATGGAAAATAACTAAGATGTTGGACCAACAAAAAAGGCAAGATATTCAGTTTATTTAAAAGGTTGAATAATGAATCGGATTATTCCAACTGATTATTTTTTATAAAATAGTTTAATACTTTTTACAAAAAAAAATATTTTTTTTTATAAAAAAATAAATAAAATTGAAATACAACTACTAACATTTTGGTGTTTTAAATTGTCAAGATTGTTTTTCAAAATCAATATTTTTTTTTTGTGAATGGCAAGCATTTTGCAAATTGGAATCTGGCAACCTTAATCAAAAATAAGAAATGTTGCTAGAGAGGCTTAACTTTTTTTTGTTAATTTCCTCTAAAAGAAGATAGCTAATTCTTTTGCGCAAGGAGCTAGAGACGTTCTTGTGAACAAAAATCAAAACTTTATTAGTTAACTAACTCAGAAATCTCAACTCCTGAACTATATAATTATATTAAAAATCACTTGGCAAATATTGGAGATATGTCATCACATATAATTGAATGTAGTTTCATTTTTTACAGTAGTTTTTTGTTATTTAAAAAAATAAATGTTTGTTTATTTTTTACTAACATATGTGGTTAATTTTAACTACAATTGTGGTTCATTTTTTGGACAGTAAAAAACAAATGACAATGTTAGTTGAATTTACTTAAATGTAAGGCGTCCTTTCTTTAAGTGAAATTTCATTTGATTTTAACTACATTTGCAGTGGTCTTTACCTACATAGCATTCTTAGAGTATTTATAAATCTTGCTCATATCTGGAAACCCGAAACAGGTAGGACCAATAATAAATACCAATAATAAAATACTAAAATTGAGTCAATTACGTGTGAAATACAATATTTGTATGAAACAGTTTGATAAATATTTATAAAACATCCCCCATACCCCATTTTTTTAGTTTTTTTCGACTTATTTCGAATTGTTTAGAAGAAATTTTTAACATTTGGCTTTTAGGGGCCCATATACTGGTATACGAAACATGCCCGATAACTTTCAAGTATTTTTGTTTTTCAAAAAAATGTTGTTGAAGTGATATTAAACCTCGAGTTTTGGTAAAGAGTTATACTGTGCACTCGCGATAATATGAACTAATTAAAACCAAGCCAGTTCACTTGTGCAAGATTGTTCATATTTGCGAATGTCATCTAATTTACCTTTTAAACCGTTTTTCCAATAAAAATAAAAGTTTCTTATGTTAAATTTTTTATTTATTGTTTATTGGATTAAAAAAAACAATTAATTTTTGAAAAAGAAACAAAATTTAAAAGTTATTTTGCGAAAAATACGTTAAAAATACAAAAATAAGCTGTTCATATTTTAAAGCTTTGACACTAAGTTGTTCTTATTTTAGAGTAGTCAATGGAAGAAAAAAAATGTTCATATTTTTTGGTGTTCATATTTTAGGGTGTTTATATTTTCGCGAGTGCACTGTAATTGGATTAAGCAAAAAAATATGTATATTAATGCATATTAAATTAATTCGAGGGGTGTCTGAGCTTTTTGCGATATTCGTAATTGTACGGCTTTTATGTGACTTTTTTCGACGAGCTTCTTAAATTATATTTTAAATATTTGAAATAAATGGTAACCCTAACACACTACAGAGGCAATATTGGTATTAACATTTTTGTTTTCTCGAGAACATCATTGCTGACATCAAAAAAATCTTAATTTCATTAGATTCAGACATGTTTTCATAAAACTAGGTATTAAGTTTCAGCCCACCTTCAAACGCTTAAACGTGATGTGATATTGGGCCACTAAAAAAATTAAGATCGGAGAGAACCCATTGGGACACTCTCCTTGTAAGTTGATAAAATTTAAATCCTCGGTGTCTTGAAAAACCTTTTTTTTATCGATAACTTCAGATTTTGATGGTGTATTCAAAATTCTAAAAAATTAAAAATGATTTACTCAACCAGGAGAACAACCTGCACTTTGTCGTTTTAAAAGTGTATTAACTTTTTTCTATTTTGTAACACCGTGTAATAAATTCAAAGTGATATTGAAGCTTAGGCTTTTCAAAAAATGCACTAATTTTGGTCCAAGGACACACAGAACTAAAAAAGGATACCTTTGAAGGACATCGTCTTAACTTAGGAACCAATAAACGGATTTTTGTAAAATTTGGCTGAAAGAATGAATTTTGTATTGGTACACTATTTAGGTAAATACCACTGCAAATGTAGTTAAAATCAAATGAAAATTCACATAAAGAAAGGACGACTTACATTTCAGTAAATTCAACTAACATTGTCATTTGCTTTTTAATATTCAAAAAATTACTTACAATTGTAGTAAAAATGAACTACATCCCAGGAAAAAATTTCCAAAAAGGTAAGCGGGTTTGTAATCAAGCATTTTAGGCAGAACGCATTCCTTACTAGATTACCTACTCGATTCTTTTAACAGGGCGTGAGACTAAAATAATTGATTCTTTAGAATTGATTATTTTTTTACCGAAGAACCATTTACTTTATATTTTTAAGAACTACATACATTTTTTAATAAAGAAATAGTTCCATTGTAAAACTACAAAGTACTTACACAAAAAAAATAAGTAAATAGTTCCCTAGAAAATATAAGAAGTACTTACATTTAAAAAAAAGAAGTAGTTCCATAAGTAAATTCAACTTTTACTCACACGTGATTCTCCTAGGTCACTCAAATATAACGATCAAAACTCATACGGAAATAAAATCCTAAAAAGTGAAACATCGAATTGTTATGATGACATGGGTTTGTCATAATTTTGGAGCTATAAACCACGAAAATATAAATTTTTCAAAAATAAAGAACAATTCAAAATTGAAAAACAAAAATATGACTCACGCACAATCACCCTCGAAAATTTTTTTTACACTCACTCACTCACGATAACGTCAGTAATTTCAACTTCCACTCACAATTTTCTGCTCACGTGCGCTTCCCTAATTTATACCTAACCACAGTTTAACAAAATTTATGCAATTTCTGTTTTTAGTATTATTTTCCTGCAAGTAAAAATTTGTTTGAAAAAATATATGAGATAAATTCTTTAAAATTGTATAAATTCTTTTTTCAAAATTAGGAACTACTTCCAATAACGTCCTTTTATTAAGAAAAAGTATATGATTACTTCTTGAGTACAAAAAGTTATACATATAAGTTAATAACATTGTTATTTCCTTTTAAGTAAATAATTACTTTGTTATTAAGTTCATGCTTTCTGGTTTAAATTTAAAGAATTGATTACAATACTACTTGCTTTTTTGATTCTATCGTTGGAATCAGTTTCGTATTGCAGTTACTAAATGAGATATGTAAGCACCTTCTTTTTGGAATGTGTAATTTTTTCCTGGGATATGTTAGTAAAAAATAAACAAACATTTATTTTTTTTATTTTTTTAAATAACAAAAAAACAACTGCAAAAAATTAATGTAAATTCGTAAAACAGTCATTTGTTGTGGTTTGTTTTTTAAATGAACTACAAGGTTAGTAAAAAATTAAATTTGTTCTACAAATGACTGACATTTACATTAAAAATAAAGAAACTGTATTACAATCAAAACAACTACATATTTTTAAAGCAGAAGTTCCCTGAGTGTAGTAATGCGTCAAGCAAGGCATTCTAAAATACATCCAAGTCGAGTATAAGCCTTTTGTAATTTGGAGAAAAGTTAGGCAAAATTTGGAAAAAAAAATTAACAGAAGGAAAGCTTTAGTTTTTAGTTTAAAAATTGCATTGAATTTGACAAGTTAATGCAAGCAGGTACTTTCCAAAAACTACTAATTTTTGGTTGTATTATTTATGCAGTATAACTAAGTAAAAATATAACTCTCATATTTGCCAATTTTTAATTAGCTATAAAATGTTTTTGCACATAGTTTACATTATAATTTTGTACTAACAAGTTTAAATCTCTTTAACAAGAAGGCTTATTAAATATTTAGTTTTCTTCTTGTTATATAAAAACTCAAAACTGCTTTTACACACAAACTTTTTTGTGACTTTTTTTTTCTTTCTTCAAAAAAACATGCATATTATTATATATTTTTTTTTTCATTCACCTTTTAATATTTTTTTGTCTTTTTCACATTCAACCACACACACGCACATTAACTTGCTTTTTAAGCCCATTATGGCAACCAAAATGCGCTATAAATCCTTTTTGCATACACAGTTTGGTTTCGGTTCTTAAGTTTGTTAAGAGACTGTGGTTGAGACTGGTATAGGAAGTAGAATATTGTGTTGGTAGTGGTAGCAGTAGAGCCAAAAGAAATTAAAAATTTTAATCACGATAATGTGCGGTAGATAATACAACAATAAAAGTGTATATACCCACGCACATATACATACAATCTCACTCACACAAATTTACCAAGTTACTTGGCTTTCACACTTCTACTAATATTAATGGTCTTTTGTCTTATGAACCATATACAAATATACATATTATGATGAGTATTTTACAAACTTTTACACACATATATTAGGGTGTCACTTAAAAACAGATTTGTCATTACTTTTTATAAATCAAATACTTTACCAGTGGTTAGACTTTTGAGCAGTTGGTAATATCTGACTAGATAACACTGCGAAAACGCCTGTTCCCAACGTTGGCATAGTGGTCTCACCGAATTCGTTGCCAATGATGATAAACCAATTGAGAAATTAAAAAAAATGTGATATTTTAGGCGTGCCGAAGGCTTTTTCTTCAAAATAACCTAAATAATATCCGTACTGTATTGCTCATATCATGGTGACGTGTAGAAAAATGATAGCCCTATGTAACAAATATTTTTTTATTTATTTTTTTTATTAATTAATAATCATATAATTACAAATTATATCTTATTACCCTAACCGAGCACTAGCTACTATGGCTTTCGGCGCGTTGTAGCGAAACAGCAGAAAACAGACCAATGCCTCTGGTGGGAATCGAACCCACAACCACCGCACTGATAAGCCAGCACGCTACCACTAGCCTACCGGGGCGCACAAATATATTTTGTAAATTAAAACGGTAACTGCTTTATATTTTAATTGAAAAAAAAAACTTATTTTTAACAAATATAAAACAATTTAAGTTTTTTTTTAATCGGCCTGATTACGGTTGTCGTAGTCGTAGTGAAAATTTTTCGTTTTTAAAAAACGGTATTACGTTTGTCGAAAACTACGAATTTACAACACTGCTAGAAAATCTATTACAATTTCCGTATTACGGTTGTCGTTTTCGACTGTCAAAATGTATAAAAACAGTCGTCTATTTTATTTCTCACTACAGATTTAAAAAATTCTTAAAAAATGCAAATTTCAATGAAATTTTAATTAAATTTAAATACTTTTAGAATAAAAATTATAGCACCGAAGCTGTTTGCGAAATTGGAGGGCGTTTTAGGGTAAAAAACATAATTGGCAAAATCTGGAACAAGTGCAGTTTAGAAACATAACTATGATTACTTCAAAACTTTTACCCCAAAAACTAATTTTTGAGCTGATTTCAAGAAACAAAATATTTGTAGACGCCGGCGCCCCTTGTGGCTGGGCTGGGCATTAAAGTTGAAAAAGTTTTTTAGTATCTCAAAAAGTACAAGTCCGTTTATAACAATACGCATGTCGTATGAAAGCTCTTTTAAATGGCTTTTCAATGGTGTACAATATATCAATATAAATTAACCCATTAAAGGCCGGTTAAAAATTTTCTTATTTTTACTTTAGTTTTTTTTTATATAAAATGTGCTTTTTATTCAAAAATTGGCCTGTGTAAGTACTTAATAAGTTTGTAGAAATGGATAGAAGGATTTATAAGCTTTCTTTTAAGGTACAATATGACCATATATCTCTTGAAACAAAAAAAAATATATCAAAGGTTAAATTTAGACAATGTGGATTTTTTGCGATTTTTTGCGATTTTTTTAACCTTTAATCTCTTTTTTATTTTAAAAGATATGGTGGTCCATTATACCTTTAATGAAAGCTTGTGAAATTTTCTTTAATTTTTTGTACAGTTTTTATATGCTTATATAGGCGATTTTTTTAATAAGGTGATCTTTTTACAAAAAAAAACACAAATAAATATAAGGAAATTTTGAATTGGGCTGTAATGGGTTAAATTCATTTCGTACGTCATTGAATAGATATTTTAATAAGCTTTGATATGACATGTATATTGTAATGATCGGACGTGTACTTTTTGAGATAATTGTAAAAAACTTTTCCGAATTTAATGCCTCGTCCAGCCGCAAGGGGCTCTGGCGACAACATTTTCTTTGCTTCTTAAAATCAGCTCAAAAAGTACTATGCAAGGTAAAAGTTTTTGTTAAACAACACTTAGCCGGTTTCTTCGAACTTAGTTCAAACTTAGCATTTTTTTATATTTTTGATAGTTTAACAACAAAATCAAAAATTTCTTATTGCCGCCAATCAGCTGTTTTTGACAGATCATCATAGAGTGCTTCATAATATTAATAAATTTAACAAATTTGTCAACACTCTTTTGTTTTCAATCTATTACAAAAAGCTTTTAGTCGAAAAATTTACGTAATACCGCAACAAATAAAAACCGACAACGACTTCGACTAGAGTCGAAATACGACTACGACAACCGTAATCAGGCCCAATAAAATATAAGCTGAAATATATAATTTTTTTATTTACTCGATTAATTGTACATTTTTATTTACAATTGTTCGTTTGATTAAAATTCATCGATTAATCGAGTAACGGTTTGCTGTAATGACTAATCGTTTTTAAGGGACACCCTAATATACCAACACTAATACATTATATTGGTTTGTATAAAATTATAAAATAAACTTCTACTACCGATGGTAATTTTGTTGTTTCTTTTTTTTTTATTCAAAATGTTTCTTTGAATACAGTATTGATTAAAAATATAGCAACATTTATCATATAATTATTTTTTTGTTTGATAAATTTCCACAAAGTGCTAGATTAATTACCAATATTGTATATATTTTTTTCTCCCCTCTTTTGTTTAAACTTGTGCATTAGGGTGTCCCATTCAAAAAAAATTTTGGGGATCATTCTTAATTTGAATACTCATAAGGCTAAGAATTTTTGAGAATTTTTTCAGATTTTTCGGAGGTGGTTTAGAGGTCGCGCAAATCGATTTTTTACCAAAAATCGAGTTTTTTGGGCTTTTTTTGAATTTTGCTTGAAATTGGTAAAAAATCGATATTTCTTCAGCTTCTGAGTCAATATTCTTAAAGAAAATTTTCCGATCTTAAATTTTATGTGCATAAATAATAAGTTTCGGCAATGATTTTGCACATTTTGACAATTTAATAACGGTTTTTCGTAAATTTTCAACAAATATGGAAAAGAATGCTTTATAGCTTTTAAAATTTGTATAAAGACTAAA
Source organism: Delia radicum (assembly GCA_021234595.1). Classification (NCBI taxonomy): domain Eukaryota; kingdom Metazoa; phylum Arthropoda; class Insecta; order Diptera; family Anthomyiidae; genus Delia; species Delia radicum. The sequence goes on from CM037851.1 coordinate 253,142,116, forward strand.
AAAACTAATGATGCAGTTTAATAGATTATTAAGTTTTAAATTAATTAGCAGAAAAAAAAAATGAATTTTCTCTCACCGTTCTCGAGTTATACCGTTTTAAAGCTCTGTACACATTGTATGAAATGTATAATACTATAAGGTGTGAACTAGATTTGCATTGGTTTAAACTTTAAATAATTGGATTTAGAAAATGTTTTTACAAATAAAATAATAGTTACTTACCACTCATACATAACAATTATATTAAAAACAAAGAAAAATAGATTTGTTATAAATCATTTATTAGAGTTCTTGCGATGCTGCTCTACCCCCTGCAGTAAACTGTGATAGTCTGTTTCAGAAGTTGTGATATTGATATAACTATTAGCCAAGGCCACACCACGTTCTGCGAAATCATTTACAACTTGCAATTGTTGAACTTTGTGTTTTGCTTCCTGAAATGATTTGTTGTTTTCCCATTTTTCTGGATCCGTTTGTAAAAAATCAGTAGAAATGTTGCAGGCTTCAAAAAAAGTTAGGCTGGCTTTTGTAATAAAACACAGAATTTGTTTATTTGCAATCATGTCTTCTGTTAAATTTTCTTTCACTAATTCGTTGTTATTACTTGGTTCATGTAGGTTTATAAATATCTATAAATGAACTACTAGTTAGTCACTAAATGAGACTAGTTGTAGGTTAATGTTAAGCAAAACTTATCTAAATTTGTTTAAATAAAGAAGAAAAAAAAAAAAATGTAGGTTTCTAAGCATTAAACGCAAAGTTTTGGTATCTTCCACTTATCAGTTTACAAAAATTTTAATTGTATTGTGACTTGTTATCTCTAAACCTATAGACTATCTGCCAAAAATAGGGTTGTTGTTCCCCCAAATCCAATAAATCAAAAATTTTAGTTCGAGCCATATCAGTGCCACCTAGTGATAACGGCTTTTTGGCTACTTTTTTTGCTGTCCACAACTTGACAACACTTAAAACTAAGTTTACAACAAATCGGATACCCAAATCTTATAGTACTAAAAATTTCATACAATGGGTGCAAAGCTTTAAAAGGGTATAACTCGAGAACGGTAAGAGAAAGTTATATTATTTTTTCTCCTAATTTATTTAAAACTTCATAATCTTTTAAACTGCATCATTAGTTTTTTTAATCTTCATAGAAATTTTAAAAGTTATAAAGCATTCTTTTTCATATTTGTTGAAAATTTACAAAAACTGTTATATAATGTATCAAAGTGTGCAAAATCCCTGACGAAACTTATTACTTATGCACATAAAATTAAAGATCGGAAAATTTTCTTTAAGAATATTTACTCAGAAGCCGAAAAATTACCGATTTTTTAGCAATTTTCAAGAATAATTCAATAAAAGCCCAAAAAGCATGATTTTTGGTACAAAATCGGTTTGCGCGACCTCTAAACCACTTCCGAAAAATCTGATAAAATTCTCAAAAATACTTTACCTTATGAGTATCCAAATTAGGAAAGATCTTCCGAGAAAATCCAAATTTTTATTTTTTTTGGGACAACCTATTGTGCATCTTCTATTCCCGCCACTTCCACTCTTTTTTGTTTACCACATGGATGGTAACCGATTCGATGCGGTTATCGCTCTTATCTAACGCTATTTGCTTTTTTTCGGTAATGGTATTTTAGCCGTAACCATATTACAGTTATTTTAGGTAACATTTTGTTTTAGCAATAGCGGTATTTAAGTTATTTCGGTAGCGGCATTTTAAGGATAACGGGTATAAAAAGGGTATTTTACATACGAAAAAATTTTGTAAATTATTTATATTATTTTTTAATTTTTTATCGTACCCGGGTAAAAATAGGTATATCTAGTCATATATAATATGATTAAGTCATATCTGACTTTGAATTAAGTCATATTACTGCTAATATCATTATATAAAAATACATCTGATCATTTTTATAGAGAGAATTTTTTATATGGTAGTGTTTTGTCCGTCGTGCTGTCAACACGTTTTTAAATTTGTCTTGTCGTGTTTGCGTTTGTCCCTATAAATTCCGTTTAAATTTAAATGAAACAAATAACATTAATAGTGTCGTTCTGTTAAAAAAAAAAAAAAAAACAAAAATTATTCAAATCCATAACAAATAACAAACACAAAACATAATATAAAACTAGACTACACATCAACCATAAATCTATATAAAAAAAAAACGTTAAATAACAAATAAATTTAAAACAATAACAACAAACATTAACATTATCAAATAACAATACATTTAAATACAACTACATTAACAACAATAACAACAAGCATCAACATCATCAAGCAACAATACTTTTAAATAAATATATCAACAAAAAAAAAAATACATCTGATCCTCGCTATACGGCTCTGTTTTTTATAATGACCAAGCAAGGGGCTTTTATGCCTCCTTAATAAGTGTCATTGTCCTTTCCTTTCCATTGTCTACGGTGTATAGGGGGCGGGGAGTCAAATTGTTGCCTGGTTGTTTACTGTCAAAGGTATAACACTGGACATTAAATAACCAATTACAGCAACAATTTCGACTACTGTGCCCCATATACACTCGTAAGGAACATTGATTTTGTTTTTTCTTATTTTGTTATGACAGGCAGATTTCGTATAGACTTCTGCAACATACGCGGACTGAGAGCGAATTATTTTTCTGTATATGCTCACATTCGTTTCCATAGGCCGGATGTTTTCGCCTTATGTGAAACTCAGGTTTGTGAGGATGCTGATCCACAGGATTTTCACATACCTGGGTATCACCTTCTATCCCTTTTTTCTTTACATAGGGGCCTTGCAATGTACATTCGCTATGATGTTGTGTACCAGTATCAGCAACAGTTGTACTGTAATGATAAGGAATTTAGCTCTCTTTGGGTTAAATTCCAGATCAGGTCGCACATATTGCACTTCGGGTTTCTATATAGAAGTCCAAACACGGAATTGGCTAAATCCCTTGATGGCTTCGATGCCCTTTCCGATTCAATTTCGAAAATCTTGGAGGGTTGTCCGAATAGTGAAATCGTTGTTGCTGGTGATTTTAATATCCACAACTCATCCTGGATTCGCCATTCGAGCCATACAACTCCCGAGGGCCAATACGTTGAGCTTTTCGCCGCGCATAATGATCTTGCGCAACTTGTGAATGAGCCAACACACAATGTATGTGTTAAAGGGCAATCGCGGAACACTCTCGACCTCTTCCTCACTTCTCACCCTGAAAAGTATGAAGTGAAAATACTTGCACCTCTCGGCAATTCGGATCACAGTACTATTTCTGCATCTTTTTCATATTCTACTCTTCGTAGCGTTTCCAACTTAGCGCCAAAACGCTCTATTTTCCTATATGAAAAAGCTCGTTGGGCCGAGCTCAACGATTTCTTTCGGCATTTTAACTGGAAAATCTGTTTTCTCGACGACAACGTCGATGCCGCTGCAGAAATGGTAGTCAATATTATTATGCTAGGAATGAAACTTTTTATTCCAACGAAGCATATTTCGGCTAAATCAAAACACAAGTGTTGGTTTAACCAGACGTGCAAAAATGCAGTCAGATCCAGAGAGGCAGCGTTCAGTAATTGGCGTTCGAATAAGAACGCCGTTACTGATCTGCACCGCAAAAAGGCGAGAACCGAGTGTGCCAAGGTACTTAGACGCGAAAAGGTTTTATACGAACAGCGTCTACGTGCCAAAGTTCTTTCTGCTCCTCGGGGCAGTAAGACCTTTTGGTCGTTTGTTAAAAGAGTAAGGGATAATGCTAGTTCTTCTATTCCAACTCTTTTAAAGGACGATCAATCATTCACTGACCCGGTTGATAAGGCCAACCTTTTCGCTGAACTTTTTGCAAGAAATTCTTTCTTGCCGGAAAGCGATCAACCACTGCCCGTTCTCGAAAGGGTATCCTATACTATGCCTTTGATTTTCTTTCGGGCCCGGGCAGTCAAAAGGGTTCTTGCGGATCTCAACGTAAATAAGTCACCGGGGCCGGATGGCATATCAGCACTGGTGCTGAAACAGTGCTCTTTAACGTTGGCACGTCCATTGGCAAAACTTTTCAGCTCTTCGTACCGTGCGGGAATTTTCCCCTCTTGCTGGAAGGTGGCCAATGTCCAGCCTATCCCTAAAAAGGGTGCGGCTAACAACCCTGAAAATTACCGCCCAATCGCAATTTGCTCTGCGCTCTCCAAAGTGATGGAGACCATGGTTAACCACCATCTTGTGAAATATTTAGAGACCAATTCACTTTTAAATGATCGACAGTATGGCTTCCGTAGTGGTCGATCTACGGGAGACCTGTTGGCGTTTCTATCGGAACGTTGGAGCCGGTCAATCCACCGCTTTGGTGAGAGTAAAGTGGTTGCTCTAGATATTTCTAAGGCGTTCGATCGTGTGTGGCACGGGGCACTCGTGACTAAGCTAGTTGCTTTTGGTGTCGGTAATGTCTTCTCTCGATTTATAACGAGTTTTCTCAGAGACCGCACTATACGTGTTGTTTTAGATGGGGTCTCATCAAACGAGTTTCAGCTAAATTCAGGGGTACCGCAAGGTTCTGTTCTTTCTCCTACCCTTTTTCTTATTTTTATTAATGACCTTCTTGGTCAGACCATCAACCCTATCTACTCTTTTGCAGATGACAGCAACATTTGTCATTCATTTTCATTCGATCACAGGCCAAGCTCTTTGGAGATAGAGGGCATGCGGCAGAACATGAATGACACACTCAATCAAGACCTTTCAACAATCTCCGAGTGGGGTCGCGCGAATAAGGTCGATTTTAATGCACGCAAGACCCAATGTTGTATGTTAACCCACAGACGGGCTGTGGAATTGACATTGTCATCTGTAACTATGGATGGTATAGGTATTGAGGAATCGGATACTCTTGATGTTCTGGGCATGAGAATACAATGTGATGTCCGTTGGAATAAGCACGTATTTCAAGTGTCGAAAGAGGCATTCAAGTGTCTCGGTTTTCTAAAACGGTGCAAGACTTACTTCACTCCATCCGATCTCCTTACTATTTATACCAGCTATATCCGGCCAAAAATGGAATACAACTCTCATATATGGGCAGGGGCTCCACTGTCTATTCTGAAGCTTCTGGACCGTGTTCAGGGGAGGGCGGTGAAGCTTATCAATGACAGTAGTGTATCCAACTCTATTGATTCATTGGAGCATCGTCGGAATGTGGGTTGTGTGACACTTTTCTATCGATATTACCATGGGAGATGCTCATCTGAGATAAGTGAACTTATTCCACGAGCCCGAGTTTTTATTCGTAATACTCGCTTATCTAGTAGAGCACATCCGTTTGTAGTTGATTGTCCTGTGTTTCGCACAACGCATTACAGAGAAAATTCGTTTTTTAGTCGAACGATTCGTATGTGGAACAAACTTCCCGCAGAAGTCTTCCCTGTTACTTACAATTTAGAAAAATTTAAATCAAATATCCACAAACACTACTCCCTCTTTCCTCCTTCCCATACCTTATTTTCCTGATCAATACAATGCACTGCATGAGTAGGGGCATCCCCTGAGTATTGGTTAAATTATAAAAAAAAAAAAAAAAAAAAAAACATCTGATCATTTTTATAGAGAGAATTTTTTATATGGTACTCGATATTATTATATGTCTCCAAATCTTACTCCATATACATATAACTACATAAGCCATTTAACAATAATCCAAATATATGTGACGTATCGATATGATTATATATGGTATCATGCTAAGTCTTATAAAACTATATGTGACGCCATACTGAAAATATTTTCGTTATAATTTTATATATTATTATTTATAGTCCCATACATATTTTGGTAAAGCTTAATATCAAATTAATGGTGTTTTCTTTTCTGACAAAAAAAAATTTAACATTTTTACCCTTAACGAGGGATATTATGTTATTTTCCAAAAAAAGGTAGCTTTGTAAAAGGTACCGTGTTCTTTTCTAACATCTTTAAAGTGCAAAACATCTTCAAAGTGCAAAAAAGTTGCCTTTTTGCCCTGAAAAAAATCACCGGGTGAGATATTGCCCTAAAAAACAGCTGATATTTTACGCCTTTGTTTTGTTTTAAAAAAACAAAAAAAAAAAAAATATTGTTTGTCCTTTTATAACATTTGTTAAAAAAAATTGTTAAAATGGAAGCATCTAACAATTTTAATGGATTCATTTTCATCTGATGATGAAATTTCATCTGTATTGGTAGAACGAAATAATCGTTTTTATTAGCTGTTTTTCTCTTCTTCTTTTTTTCATTTGTTTACCTAAATCAGCTGTCCAAAAAAACAGTGTGGCATATTTGTGTTCTATTCTGGGCATAAAAAAACGCATTTTTTTGGGGTTATGGCAAAACTAAAAAAATTAATGAAAATTTTTTTAAATTTAAAAGTAAAACTTTTAAAATTAGATGTATTTATATCTAATTAGATATAATTTAATGTCACGATTTTGAAAAATCTCGGATAAAATTATATAAAGTTATATCTATTTTGATATAATTAGATAGATGTAGGTGACCCACTTTTCGGATCAATTTGTATGTGCTTATATATGGGAACTTATCAAATGAGATATCATTTTATTAGATTCCATATTAACATTTTTACACGTTTAGTTATAACGATATAAAACGGGTGGGTAATGTTCGCAATACGGCTTAAATTAACAAAACAAATTCAGGTATTGTTATTTTAAAGGTAACGATACCCGGCTAAAAATTATAATATGGAATCTAATATAATTATATCTCATTTGATAAGTTCTCATTTATAAACACATACAAATTGATCTGTAAAATGGGTTATCTACAAATTTCTAATTATATCAAATTTGATATAGTTTGATACAATTTTATCCGAGATTTGGGCATATCCGGGATATTAAATTATATCTAACTGGATATAAATATATATAATTTTTTAAAATTTAGACGATCGTAAGTATGGTTTTTGTAATTTGAAGTTATGTTTAAAAGTATTAAAGTTGCAAATTAAAATTTATAGAAATCCACAATTTTCAAGACCCAACGAAATGTTAAAGAATTATCGAGAAAAAATTTAGTGTTCCAAAAATATATAATTAAGCGGTATTGTCTTATAAAATGTACAATTTTTTTTTAAAAGAAATTACAGAAAAGAAATCACTTAAAAATTATTTTGTTATAAAATTAATATCCATATAAATGTGAAGCCATATGTAACAAAGTCTTATCTTAAAGTCTTATAATCTATTATATATAAAGCTATATACAATTATAAGGAAAATAATCATATCGATCACTACATATATTTGGAGTATTATTATATGGCTCATGTAGTTATATATGGACAAAGATTTGGGAACATGTTATAATATCAAGTACAATATAAAAAATTCTCTCAATACAAATTATCAGACGTTTTTGTATATAATGATTAGTGTCTGATATTTGGTTGGTTTTTTGGTATTTGGAGACAATGTGTGCAATAGAAAACAGAATAAGCAGAAGTTTAGCTGTACAGTTAAATAATTGGCAGCCGAAGTTTTTTCGATTTGGCTGAACGTTGCTAAGCTCGGATCTTAAAAGCCCAATATACATTTTCCCCAATTGTCAGATTTGTCCATAGTGCTTTAAAATACCTTATACCGACAAAAAGTATTTTCTGGCCGAAGTCTTAGGTCGGAGACTAATTATGATATAAGCCTTAATGTGACTCCATAAAACGTCAGATATGACTTAATCATATTATATATAACAAAATATATGTAACTATTTTTACCCGGGTATTTAAGATTATTTCTATAACGGTATTGTAAGGGTTACTCTATTTCATTTATTTTGGTAATGGTACTTTAAAAATATCGTTAACGGTATCTTACGGATACCGGTTTTTCATTTATTACGGTAACGGTATTTTATTGCTAGAAATAGTCAGTTGAAAGGGGTTTTGAATCGATAACGGTATTTTAGCGGTATTGCTTGCCAACCATGGTTTACCATATAAAATAACCTAAATTTTTCTATCTTTATATGTTTGGTATGCCCTTAGGAAACAAACCAAAAAAAAAAAAAGAAAAAAAACTTTTCCAACTTTTAGCTGTTGGTGTTTTTCTCGTTGCTGTTGTTGTTATTATTTGCTTTTCTTTTCTATTTATTTAGTTGATATCGCCGTTGTTGTTGCTTGGAAAAATGAAAAAAATATGTAGTGAGTTTTTGTTGATGAAAATAATGATACGATACTTTGGTTTAATTACCAAATATCGTGATGATTTTCTTAAATGTTTGCGCGTGGTTATTTGTATTTTTAAAAAGTTTTTCATTCTAATACTTCTTCTACTGAAATGCACTCAAAAGATTTTGACAGAAAGAGTATGAATCTACTGAAATTTACATTTAAAACAACTGAAAAATCATTTAATAAGGAGACAAAGGTAATAATTATTAATAATTTTGTAATTTTTATGTTAATAGTCTGTAAGGATTATTTTGTAGACTTAAATAAATAAATAAATAAATTACAGTTAAAATAACTAGAAATGTAGTTATTTTCAAAAACAACTAACAAATGCAGTAAAAATAACTGAAAATTTTTTTACTATAAACATGTTGAAACAACTGTAAAAATTGTAGCAACTACTGTTTTTTTACAGTTATTTTTCCGGTATTTTAACAATATTTACTGTTTAATAGTAATTTCGGAATTTGTTAAAATTTTAATATGAAGAAAATTACTCCATTTTCATTTATTGTAGAAAATTTGCTATTTTCATCCAACAAACAAAAAAGCTTTAAGAATTAATTTGCCGGTGTTAAAATTTTTAAAAATGTTCTAAAACTCCAATATTTAAAAAAACTCTCAATAATAATGAAAAACCGACTGATCGAATTGTGAATTACAATTTTGTAGATATTTATTTGATCAATAAATATAAATGATCATTTAAATAAAATATTAACCCGTTAAGTATATGAAAAGTATACAGAAACTTCAGAAAAAGCTTATTGTGACACTATTACACATTTTTAGTAAATTTCATCTAAAAATTCCCTCGGGATCGATAATTGATATAAAATTTGTTAAACAACTGTTACAAAAATGCAACAACTGTAATTGCAGTTAAAAACAACAAATAGTGATTACTACTCAAACAATTGTCATGTAGTAACTGTTAATTATTGTTTTGAGTGTGGTTGAAGCATGTGAACTAAGTGTTAGGGTGCTATATTTATCTTGATGTTAATACAGAATTTGTCAATAAAAGCAATAAAGTTGCACTAAAACTTGTCCATTTGAACGTCTAATTGATGTGATGCAAGTTTTCATAAAATTTTATGAAAAATATTATTTTATTTAATAAAAGTTTTATACCACTCAAATAAGATGTATATTTGAAAAACTACACTCAGGGAAAAAAGTTTCATCATATTTCTAAAACAGTTATTGGACGAAAATCTATGAAACATTGTCATATTTATGAAGTTTTCATAAATATTCATAACTTCATCAGTATTTCATAGAAAAATGTCATTAATATTTATATTCATTTAAAAATTGGTCCTTATTTCGAAAACCGGAAGAGATGCATCAACTTAACAGTTCCATAAATAAATCTAAATAGTTACATTGGATGAAAAACAAAGAAGTTTTCTTAAATTTTATGAAATAATTAATAAATAAGATGAATCCTTTCCTTTGAGTGTAGTTTCATCAAAATTTTGAATCTTTGGATTTTAAATTTTAAAAAACATTTAGGTTCACTTTGTAAAATAAAAAACTTTAGTTTACGAAAACTATTTTATAATTTTTCATCCAATAAAATTCTCTCTGTGTACGTATTTCATTTGTTGACTGAACTTAATTTAAACTTTTTATTTTTAAAAGTTTGAAAAGGATATAAAGAGAGGAAACAATTTTTTCTTTTGTGGAGTGGCTCCTTCGGTATGATATATGTAACTATTTTTACCCAAACATTTTGAAACATCTACATTTTTACCTGGGTATTTAAGATTATTTTGGACAGAAAAAACTAAAAACTAATAGTTTGAATTAAAACTTTAATCATATAATGTATATTTTTTATACAGGTTGATAACTTTAAGTTCGTAATACTTCTTTAACTGGCGGCCATGTTGTCAGCTGTCAAGTGAATTATGTTTAGTTTGGTTTGGCATTTCAACATGAATAGACTGACGCCTGAACAACGATTTCAAATTGGGCAAATTTATTTTAGAAATCATGGTTCTGTTCAAAGTACGTATAGCGCACTACGTCCATTTTACGGTCAACATAATCGTCGTTAAATGGATACGTCAATACACAAAATTGCCGTATTTGTAGTGATGATAATCCTCAAGTGTATGTTGAGACACCGTTACATCTAGAAAACTAGATGTTTGGTGTGCTTTATGGGCTGGTGGAATCATTGGTCCGCACTTCTTTAAAAACGATGCTGGTCAGAACGTTACAGTCAATAGTAACCGCTACAGATTACTATGATTATTGACTTTTTCGTTCATCAATTGAACAAGCATGATGTGCAGGAGCTGTGGTTTCAACAAGACGGCGCAGCATGTCACACAGCTCGAGCCACAATTGATTTATTGAAGGAAACTTTTGGCAACCGTATAGTTTCACGTTTCGCACAAGGGAATTGGCCTCCACGATCGTGCGATTTAACGCCACTGGACTATTTTCTGTGGTGATATGTGAAGTCGCTAGTCTACGCCGATAAGCCCGAAACGATTGACCACTTGGAGGAAAACATTCGCCGCGTTATTGCCAATATATGAAAACAAATGTTGGAAAAAGTCATCGAAAATTGGAGCTCCAGATTAGACTACGTCCGAGCCAGCCGAGGTGGCGGTCATATGCCAGAAGTCATATTTAAATTATAATGCCAGAAGATTATTTTTCGAACAAAGTAAATTTCATTTCAATGTAAAAAATTCATCTTTGTTTTTTTTCATTTCAAAGTTCTATACCTCTATAAAAAACACGCTTTATGTTAAAACACGATAAAATTTTCGTTTGGGTAGTTAATTGTATTAAAATACATAAAACAAATCGAAAAATTGGTCTGAAAAAACTCTACTTTAAACCCCTTCGGGGGTTTTGATACAATCGCAGATCTCAAATATATTGCACAGTGTAATTTGTTCCCACGTTCCTTGGAACTCCGAAATTGTTGTTAAGCTTCAGAGTTCAAATTGGTTTATAACAAAATTTTCAAATTAAAAAAAAAAAAAAACTGAAAAAAACTAAAACAAGCTTAATTTTTATTAAAAATAAGCTTAATTTTAAAGAAAAATAAAAAATTAGCTAATACTTCCAAAATAAGCAAATAAAAATATAAGTTAAAAAAGCTCTACCAAATATATCTTAAATTTTTACCTTTTCAAGATCAGAACTTGTACTCAATCTAAATAGTTCCGTCCTTACAAATAAAATAACAAGCACTAAAGGGTCCGCCAAATAACTTTTTTTTTTTTGAACTCCTGAACCAATTGGGCTTTGTATGGCGTCATACCAAGGTCTTTATGCAAAATTCGCCTCAATGATGTCTCCGAAATGTTCAATTGTTGAGAACGACGGTGAATTGATGTTGATGGCGCTTCACGCACACTTTTTGCCACAGCAGCAATATTCTCGGGTGTACGCACTGTTTTTGGCTTTTCACGCTTTGGTTTATCGATGAGGATGCCAGTTTCTTTCACTTTTTCACAAGATAACGAACATACGGACCATATTCGTTCAGCGGAAGGATAAAACTAATTATCTGTGAAATCAGACATGAGCTAAGTGTTACCGTTCACGAAATAAGCACTAGTTGAAAAAAAAAGTTAGATGGCGGACCCTTTAGTATATTTTTGGTTGCCCTAGTTATAGGTTTTGGCATGAACAAAATTAAAAATATTAATAAATGTAAGACCTTCAAAGAAAATGCTTAGCTAGTTGCCAGGTCCAGGTTATTTATTTGCCAATCGCATCTATGCACTCAGGGAAATTATTGGATAAAATTGATAATTTTGAAAATGAAAATTATTCAAGTTCGAGGCCATACTCTATATTTATTTATTAGGATATTGTCCTAACAAATAATCTATAGAGTTTTTTGTTTTCAAATTTATTATTTGACCCTTTCAGGAATATGTTGATAGATCTATTTCGGGAATTTTCTAGGTTCCCATTCTTTAATTTTTTTTTAAAAAAAAAGGTTAAATCTGGAGAGGGCCTGGGGGAAGAAGGGTTTAAAAATAGGTAATTGTTTTTTCTTTATATATATTTGCCTTATATAATCTTTCAGATAAGTATAATACTTTATCTTATTATTGAGCAATCGAAGTACCCAGTAAAAAATTAAGGAATTATTTACTATTTTTAACCCCCCCACTGTGCAACGCTTGCTTTGGGATTAAGTGACTTTTCTCAACGAATTTTATCTGTTAATATTTTAATTATTTTGAATATGAGCAAACCCATGGCATAACAATACAAGGTAAAGGTATAAGGGAGAAGTAGGGTTTCTTAATTTGACTTTCTATAGTTTTCTGTTTATTTTTTTGTATGAATTTTTGTCATTTTGTTTTTGAAAATGAGAGATTATTTTTCTAATAAGTCTACCAGGTATTGTTTTGTCATGAGCAAACCTATGTCGATCCAAAGTTTGGGTTTCTTGAGTACTACAAAAATATTTTATGCTCTTTCTCAAACGGTTTTTTCTATCATGGCTCTATTGTTTTTTTATTTTTTTTGTTAATTTAAAACATAAAACTTGAAGTGTTAACCCTCTTTTAAATATTTTTTTTTATTATTCTTTACAACACCCACTAAGGATTTAATTTTTAGAAATACTTGAAAATTATGTTCTGTCATAATTTTCACAATTGTGTACAAATTATAAACTTTTCAAAATCATTTTCTCTTCATAATATATTTGATTTGTTTGTTTTTATTTTTATTTTGTAAAAATTAGTGCCAACTTAACAAAGTTTTTGTAAGAGTTATATAAAGTTTGATTAAAATTTTTATGAAAATTATAAATTTTTTCTAAACTTCTTGAACAAAACTATGACATTCAGAGAATAATTATGAAAACAAAGTGTAAAACTGCTGATATAACAGTCATTTAAACAAAAAAAAAAAAAAAGAAGAGTCTCCTTGACTGTAACTTAATATTAAATATATGTATATAAACAGATGGATTTATAATATATGGTAGAAAAGTATTCGGAATTAAGTTAAATAAAATATAATTGAAGAAAATTGAGAATTGGAACATTTTTTTTTTATAGTTTTTGTGTAAATATTTCCTTTTTAAATATTTTTACATTTGTAGGTAAAAACTACTTAACGTATGATGAATTTTATTACATGTAATACATGATTCATTATACGCCATGTAGCTTTACTATACAAACGTTAGAATATTTAAGGTGGACAATATTTAAGTAACATTTTCTCTTTGAAAGAATCCGAGTTACATGATGAAACTTTCTGGATCGGTTGAAAAGCATCTAAACTTTTATAGAAATAAACTAAAAAATTTTGTTTACGATTTTTAGATAAATTTAGTTTTCTAGACTTAAAACTACGAACTAATTAAGTTTTTTTTTTTTTTAAATTTGTTTAAACCGTTAATATTTTTTTTTTTGAGTTTGAATTTTAACGTCTTTTTCAGACAATTGCAATTAATACTATAATTAATATGCAATTTTATTTAATTTTAATTGTGAAAGGCGTGGTAGAGAAGAATGAGTGTATTTTCTAAAAATCATAACTACATTGCAAATTTTCAATTTTCTGAATCAGACTGCACAGTTTCTGGTATTGAACCTTCGTCAGTGACCCTGTATTTTTTGAATTTGAATAATATCATATTTGTTGTTTTTATTTGTTCGATTGCGTCTATATGAAATTTTCTGTGCAATCACTGACCGTGGTATAGATAAACTAATTTATAATGCCACATGCACTCGCACTACACTTTAAGAAGAGCGCTTTAGCCCACTGATCTATCGTCAGGTCGAGTTTTGTTGTGATTAAAACTAGTTGTATTCAATACACGGTGTTTTTTTTGTTCTTGCATACATAATCTCAGAAGTACAACTCCAACAGTTCTATTTTTAGAAACTTACCTCACTCTAATGTCCACTGTTTTGCCATATGTTGTAAGTGATGCCACACCTATGATATATTCTTTGTATATTCGATAGATGGCACTTACGTAGTTATGGAAGAATTGCCAGAGAGCAAAGTTTGTTTTTGAGTTTGAATTTAAACGTCTTTTTCAGACAATTGCAGTTAATACTATAATTAATATGCAATTTTATTTAATTTTAATTGTGAAAGGCGTGGTAGAGAAGAATGAGTGTATTTTCTAAAAATCAAAACTACATTGCAAATTTTGAATTTTCTGAATCAGACTGCGCAGTTTCTGGTATTGAACCTTCATCAGTGACCCTGTTTTTTGTTTTAATTTGAATATATATATTTCTCTTTGCTAAAATCTTATTATCGTTACGTTATATAACATTACGTTGTCTTCTGTCAACAAATCTTAACGTTAATTTATGTTCAAGTTGACATATATTGAACAAATTTGTAACATTGTGAATGGTACGAGTATTCAATGATTTGTCACATTTTAGCCCAAATTTCTACAGCGGATTCGAAGCGTAACTTGTTTATCAAACTTAATATGAGTCAATAGAAAATAGAAGATAATGTTGTTCTTTTGTCTCTATCTAACTCATTAAACCGAAACCTGAGGAGAAAATCTATTTTCAAAAGAATTTACTTTCTGCAAATCCGTCACCATTTGTTTAGTATGTAAAAAAGAGGCAGCATATTTGTATACATTATATGGAGTTACAGTTCGTTAACGAAACGTATCGGCTCGAGTAATGAAGCCTTTAACCATGTTTTATTCAATTCCGAATTTATTTTTTACAAAGTGTGAAATTATAGTATTTATACAGAAACAATCTCAAATGTTTTTTTAATCGAATAAATAATAATAGAAAAACAATTTCAACAAAAATCTATTCGCATTGTCTTGTTAATGTCTTGTATTCATTTTAAACATGGAGAAAGACAGACAAATTGTTCTTCGAAATAATATTTTGTTTCTCTTACAAGGAAGGTATCCTCAGGCACAGCTACTGATTTCGCTGAAATTTTGATTTATAGTAGAGAAGAGAAAACTAATGAACATGATTCTTTTAACTGCCCATTTTCATGTTTAGGGCGTAAAAGTAACTCACTGTTGTCACAGTTTTTTTTACCTGATAAAGAGAATTCATAGATTTAATGTAGATGTTCATTGATATCATGTACAGAATTCTCTCTGTGGGCGACTATATTTTTCCAAAAAAATTTTAAAAATCGGTGAACTTAAACCAGTTAATTGTTCATATATTTTTCAAGAAACATTTTTTTACAAAATTATAAAAAATTTAAACTTTTAATATACTATCTCAATCAGGAAATATACTATCTCAATCAGGAAAAAATGTTCACAAAACTAACACGTAAGTAGTGACAGGTCCACCGAAAAGCATGTAATTCCACTTCATCAATATTTTTGTGTCAGTGTATTTTTCTTCTCCATTTTTTTCTTTTGGTGCCTGTAGTGTTTAGTTCTATTACACACGCAAAAATAAAACTTTGCTGTTAGCGAAGCAATAGCTCAGACAGTAGACCGTTTCCTATGTTAGGAGAACGTTCTGAGATCGGGGATTTTTATAATTCTTACATTTTTTAAAAAATCGTTTTGTAAACACATTACCACGCCACAAAGTGTCTAAAATGTGTGAATTGACAACGGTATGTTAAAGTGACCGATACCCTTCGTACACAAGACACAAAAAGACCCTGCTACATTGGGACATATACTGCGTGTCACCTGGGAGTCCCAGGATGGTACCTGTCCCTTTGGTATTTTATTCGTATAGATACATATAAGAGAATAACGTTACTCACTCACGCACTGACTTACCCAATATCGCCTAATCGAAACCGCTGGATCTAGAACGTTGAAATTTGGCACGTAGGTTTCCTCCCCAGCGCAGACATTCGTTAAGCGGATTTTGTTATATTTTCTACTGGAAGGGGCAAAAAGGGGAAATGTATCGCCCTTGGCGGCCTGCAAATACCCCATTGGCTTTTTCGAAGATATATACAAATTTTTAAAATACATATTTTACAATTATATAACAATTTTCAAAAAAATTAATATTTTATTTTACAAAATTGCAAATGTTTACACAAATACTACAGCCATTCAAACAAGATGTGTATTTAGTGTATGTGCGAAAATTCATTCGTCTCGCAAAAAGTGGCAAACATTTATATAAATTATTTTTTTTCATCTTCTCTTACATTTATTAACAATTTGTAATAGTACCATTTTAATAATGATCTCAAACTTGACAATTCAAAATGAAATGCAAATTTAAAAACTTCATAACGTTTTATTCATTTGATATCCCAACTTTATTTATACTGCTTTTAGTTTTCTATAATTAGAATTCAAATTTGTAAAAAAAATTCTTTGACACCCTTTATTTTGAGTGGAACTGTAAGTTTGACATTGATGCGGTTTAATGTATTTTAGATGAATGCTAAAAATGCCGCTCTAATGGGCATCAACCATTAGAGCGGCATTTTTTTTCCGAACTTTAAATTTTTATCAATTATTGTTGCGATTATTGTAGAACTAGGTCTAGAAGTTAGGTGTTGCGAATTTGAGAAAGTTCGGAAAGCTTTAACCCGTGAAGCCTCGCGAACAAATTTTTCGATATTTGAAAATGTTTCTTAAACTGCTTTAATCAAAATATGTCCTGCGACACTCCATTTTTTTAAATTAACTATGTCATGCTAAGCACGAATAAAAATCTAAATTCAGATGATAAAATGAAAACATATTTTATGTAGTATTTGATTGCAAAAACAAAAAATTTCAAGATAATTTTTAAAAAATTACTATAACAGAGAAAAAAAGACATAATTTTTAATGAAAATTCAATCTCAATATCTCGAAAACCGTTGGTCCGATATCAACATTTTTTAAATATTCGTGTTTAGCATTCCAAAATTAATATAAAATGATGTGTTCAAAAGACACATATTTATTAAAGCAGTTAAAGAAAAATTTTCAAAAATCGAAAACATTGGTAGCGGGGCGCCACGCGTAAAAGCTATCCGATTTTTTTTTCTTCAAAATTTGCACCAAATAACCTTTAGACCTAATACTACAATAATCTGAACAATAAATTAAAATTTTTTAAAAAAAGTTTTTCTTCACACACACAGAGAAATAAAGTGCCAACCGAATTAAAAAGTGTATATCAATGGTAACAACTTATAAATTCAGTTAATACAACGATATTTACATTAGATTTCTGAATATATTGCGTTTTGCGACTAAAATTCTGTTGAATTAACCGAACTTTGTTATGAAAACTAATGTAAAGTTGTGCCAACAGTCTGAAATCGTAATAACCGAATTTAAGTTGTAGTAACCGAATTTCAGTTGGCAAATAGCTAAATTTTACTGTGTGTGTACAAAAAATTGTCGCTCTAATGCTCATTAGAGTACTTTGAATGCGTGTTCATATTAATTAAAAAATCGTAAATTTCGGTGAAATCAGTGGCTGATCCCTGGTATAACTTCCTTGTTAGTGTTTTTTTACTAACAACTTCAAGGACTTAAAAATATTATATTTATTTTCCTATTGTTTATTATTCTAATGTTGCAGAAAAAGATACTAAAAGGGTTTATGATGGCAAACAAACTTAAGCAGAATATACAAAAAATCCTTAAATTGGTTGCCAGAAATCACATTGACTGCAATGAGTTTTATATTTTATACACAAAAACTTAGAAGAAAAAAACAAAACTAAATTTGAATAATATTCTTAAAGTATAAACTTTTTTGGCTTAGCATATTTGCAAAAAAAAACCTTAACAAAAAAAGTGTAAAAGATTTACAAAAATATAAAATCAATATGGAGCAGACATTTATGAAGAGTTGTGTTTTTAAATATAGCTTTTTTGCCGACCAAAGTTTTATGATTTGAAGAAGTTTTGTTTTTTTTTCAAAATAAAACTTTCTTAGATTGTTTAACTTTACTGTTTGAAAACTACTAAACTGTTTGAAAACTACTAAGTCTCATTTTCACAATGTCCCTATAGCTATTAACTGGGACTTTTACTGACACATTTCTTGTTATATCCCATATAAATTTTCAATTTAACTGTTCACTTAGGATATTATGTAGGTAAAGATGACAGCAATTGTAGTCAAAAACAAATGAAATTTCACTTGCAAAAAGGATGACTAACATTTCATTTAATTCGACTAACATTTGTTATTTGTTTTTACTGTTCAAAAAATTACTAACAATTGCAGTAAAAATAAACCACATATTTTAGTAAAAAATAAGCAAACATTTTCTTTTTTTATTTGTTTAAATGACAAAAAAGAACTGTAAAAAATTAATGTAAAATCATAAAACAGTCATTTGATGTGGTTTGTTTTTTAAACGAACTGCAAGGTTAGTAAAAAATTAAATTTATTCTACAAATGACTGACATTTACATTAATAATAAAGAAATTGTATTACAATCCAAACAACGACATATTTTTAAAGCAGAAGTTCCCAGAAGTCTTTGTGAAATTTTAACTGGATATTAAGTAATTGTGGCATATTTTATTCACCAAAATTTATTTTACTTTAATATTTAATTCATAGTAAAATTTAGATCTTTTATTATTATTATTTAATTATTTAAAATAAAAAACTAATTGAAGTTTAGTTTCCAAATTTTAGAATTATGCATAAGAAACAAATACGGATTTGTTTCTAAGAAAAAAATAATGGACAAATAGTAGTTTTTAAGTTTATTTTTCTGAAACCAAAAAGCCATGACTCCAATACTAAAATTTATGCAAAAAATGAAACAAAAACTTATGTATTTTTATCTATTTATTGTAGCATTCAGAAAACTTCGGCTGTAAATATTTGTAGTTGTTTGAGTTGTAATACAGTATCTTTATTTTTAAGTGAAAAAACAGTAATTTGTAGAAGAAATTTCAGTTTTGACTACAATTGTAGTTCATTTAAAAAAACAAACCACATAAAATTACTGTATTATTATTTTACATTCATTTGAAGTATTTTTTTTACAAGTTTGATATAATTTTTATTAAAAATAAAAACTATTTTTTTTTATTAAAAATAAAAATTATTTTTTTTTATTAAAAATAAAATAAATAAATGTTTATTTTTTACTGCATATGTGGTTCATGTTTACTACAATTGAAGTTAATTTTTAGTACAGAGAAAAACAAATGACAATGTTAGCTGAAATGTAAGTTTACTGAAATGTAAGTCGTCCTTTCTTCAAGTGAAATTTCATTTGTTTTTAACTACATATATAGTGGTCTTTACCTACATAGTATTCTTAATGAAGTATTTTTAAAACAAAACGCATTTTAATTATTTAAACATTTTCGAGAAAAATTTTAAATATTAATTAATTTATTCCGAGAAATTAAAATAAAATTAAATTGTTTAAGGCAAAAAACTACACGACTTTTTGGTTAATGAATATATTAATATTGCACTTACGGCTTTTTTATTTTCGTCAATAAAATTGGTGTTTTTGGACGTAAATGTGTGAAATTTTGTGGGAAGGTGTACTTTGGTTAACTGCATCGTAATCAATGACAATTTAGAATATTTTGTTAGTTGCGGCCTTTTGGATTTTAAGTGAAGATTTATTTGTTTGCAATTTGACCACACTACATTAATATGCACTATAGTCATATAGTTTATAAATACACATTCAGGCTTCATTACATTTAAATGTTTTATTTTGTCTTTAATTTAATTAATAGACAATTACTTTGACAAGCCGTTGACAACACAAAATCTAAGTTGTTTTAATCCGAAATTTATATGTATACAATACACATTGTTGGTGTCCCTTTTGTTTTATTATGTATGAAAAACAGATACAAAAATCTTCAATGGTTGATTTTTTTATGTCTTACAAGAGTTGTACTTTTTAGTATAAGGTGGCGCAAAAGTAATCCTCCTATCAGAAAATGCTATACATAATAAATACATAATAAAAAAAAAAACATCAGAAGGTTATTTTTGTGCCACCTTATAGTATCCGACCGAACAGTTCGGCCAAAAAACTATATTTTGTCGGTTTTTTGATATCTAGAGGCAATGATGACAAATTTTGGTATTGGAAACATGTTTGTTGAGCCGATTTATTTCGATTTTGTGTATAAAATTTAAGAGAAAAGCCGAGGTTTAGCTATAAAGTTAAAAGTTCGGCCGCCGAACTATTTTCGATTTGGCCGCACTTTCTGAGGCCAAACAGTGAATTCATTGCTTAACTACAGACTTTTCTTCAAATTTGACACTCAAAATAGCATCTAATCAGTCCAATAAACATTTTTCCATCCGCCAAATTTGTCCATAATGCTTTAAAATACCGAATACAGACCAAATGCATTTTCTGGCCGAACTGTTCGGTCGGACACTACTTTTTAGTACCATTTTCCTCGTCTCTTCTACATCATGACATGCCGCAACATTTACTTCATGCTACGTGTATCTTTCTATCTGGTTATCGTCCATACTTTTAATGTGCTTATCAGCACAATTTTTTAACAAAATAAATTAGTAAAACATTAGTAAAATATTAGTAAACTATTTGTTGATAATAGTTTTCGTTTGTTTTTACATTTGTTTCGTATTTTAGCCTGGATTATTGTGAAAGAAAAAAACTTAATCAAGAAAAACATTTGTGGTGTACAACATTTTGGGTTAGAGCCTGTACCGAGGAGGAGTGAATGTTGTAACAAATTTTTAACTTTAGGAAATATAAAAATAAAACACAAAACAAAATAGATCCTAAATCTTAGGTGGCATCTTGAGAGCGCTGTTAAAATCCTTTTAACAGACAATTACAAGATGACTAGTGAGTAGGGTATGTAAAATCCCGCACTTTTTCATTTCGCGGGAAAGCTGAAACTTTTTTCGAAATTCGAATCCCGCTCGAAAAATAAGTTATAAAAATATTAATATTAAATTACGTTATTGGTATGCAAAATGACTTACACGACCTGATATTTTTTTTTTTATAAAATTAAGTCTCTATTTTAAATGTTTCGCTCAAACTTTTCAGTTTTCTTAAGTCTGAGAGAAGTAAATTTTATAACAGCAATTTCTTTAAATCTAAGAGTTTGCCTAAAAAATAATTATATTATAATTTTTTCCTTTTATAATTCTTGTAAATTGATAATTTGAAAATGTACTATTAACAATACCGAGATTCTCGAGCCAAATTCCCGGGATTGCGCAAACAGAAAAACGCATAGACTCCCGGGAATCCTGGGACGGGAAATCCCGGGATGCACTCCCTACTAGTGGGTGATTAAAATGTTTCATACAGCAACATCTACAACAACAACAACAACAACAAAGTCTACCATATCGGTATCTTTCGGTTAATGTTAAATTCTTTTTGATTCATGCAACAATAAGAAATAATAGTACGGAAAATGAAAAAAAAAATCTTGGTAAAAGAAAGAAAACAAAACTTAGTGGAAAAAACTGAAAATCTTTACACGCAACATTTAACATTTCCACAAATAAACACAGTTTGCGTGTGTGTTTTTTTATGTATTATTTTTGCATTTTATATTTTTTAAATAATATTTGTTTTCTTTATATTCATAACAAGGACCCTCCTAAGAGGTTAGCTACAAGTACAGAGTAGAGAATGCAGAGAAATAACTATATCAGCAACAACATCTTTTTACTAAGCTTTTACAGTGAGTATTTATCTACCTCAGTCTCTCTCAATCTGACCTCTTTTTATTTGTTCATAAACTCGCACCGAGCAAATGAAAACATATTTTTGATCAAAATACACAATATTTTTCCAAAAACAAAAAAATTAAAAAAACGTTTATAGTAATTAAATGTGCTAAAGTCCCAAAACTTATTTAACAAATTGTGAAAAGCAATCTGATGTAGGCGTGTCCCTATCCGGATTTCATTCCTGCCTAAGGAAATCTTCAGGGGACTTTGTTATTAGAATTTCTAGAGATATTTGTTATGTTAAATCACAAACTCAATGAGAATTTCTTGTCCTCGTCTAGGAGCGAGATTCAAAATTTAAAATATCAAAGAAAAAACAAAAACAACAACAAAAAATTGTCACAATTGGCTTTGTCATCTTCCAAATACTACTCTGTTTTTTTGACAGACCTAGCAATGTAGTGACGTTTATTCAAGTAAATCAACAATAGAAAATCATATGTTTTCTATTAGTGTCAGTTACATTTAAATTTGCACAAGCACCTGCATATCATCGGGATAAACATTAATTGCATTTATAGTAATTAAATGTGCTAAAGTCCCAAAACTTATTTAACAAATTGTGAAAAGCAATCTGATGTAGGCGTGTCCCTATCCGGATTTCATTCCTGCCTAAGGAAATCTTCAGGGGACTTTGTTATTAGAATTTCTAGAGATATTTGTTATGTTAAATCACAAACTTAATGTGAATTTCTTGTCCTCGTCAAGGAGCGAGATTCAAAATTTAAAATATCAAAGAAAATTTACAAAATTAAAATTTCGTATACGTTTGAATATAAATTTATTTGTTCACAAATTTATGCAAAATTAAAAACTTTTATATGTCTTCAACCGTCGCACAGTGGTTTCCCCCATAGGCCAAAAATCAAAAAAAGCAATGTTTTTTTCTAAGCTTTATTGCACTTAATTTATTTATAACACTCGAAATTTTATGAATCTAACAAATTTTGTTGTTGTTTTTTGCGAGATTTCATGTTTGTGTCCGTTGAAAGTGAAGGTATGTTTATATTGCATATATTGTGGTTACATAGTCATAAAAGAAAACTTAAGTTTATCTAAAAGTTATTCGCGATATTGTGGCAGAAGTTTTCAAAAACCCTACAAACATTAAATTTTAACTTATTTTCTACCAAATTAAATAACAAAAGCTGCAAAAATATGAGCCCATAAAAAAATCGCTGAAGAATACTTTTTTGACCTTTTTAAAACACACGTTTTTCAAAAACTTCCTTTTTACGTAGACTTTTAGTGATATGGCCCTCATCCGCCCACAACTTCTTATACATCAAATTGTAGGTTTTTTATCCCTCTTTAAATTAAAAAATATTGTGGCCGCGGGATTTTGCATATTTTCGCATATGGGTGTGATTTACAAAGTCATCCGACGAAATCGTATTTTGTTTTGTACTATTTTTTTTTAAGAATATGAGTAAAGAAAATGAGTAAAATTAGAGCTAAAAAAATGGAAGACCAGTAAGAACGAAAAGTCATGTGTTTTGGAGAGAAAACAATTTATTCATCAACGATTTCGGGCCGAAATGAAACTTTTGGTAGATAGGCCAAAAGCTGGTGGTTGCGGAAAATTGAATGATGGCAACACAGCGCGGAGATTTTTTCAAAATGTAAACCTTTCATCAAAAATAACAGGAATCGATAAGGATATTTTGCAAAGTTGTGCCACAATTCTCCAAGCTATAAATTATGGATTTCAAATTGATGCCGAAAAGTTTGAGGAATATGCTGGAGAGACAGCAAGAAAACTTGTGAAGGAGTATCCCTGGTACTACCTCCCTCCATCGGTACACAAAATTCTTATCCATGGAGCTGAGGTAATCAGGCATGCATTAGTGTCAATAGGTGAATTATCGGAGGAAGCAGCTGAAGCGAAAAATAAGGATATAAAACAGTTTAGATTGCAACATACACGAAAAATATCACGCATAGCTACAAATACAGATCTTTTAAATCGCCTCTTTTTAAGTTCAGATCCATTTATTTTTGGAGCCCGAAACTTACCAACAAAGAAAAGAAGTAGTTTAAGTCAAGGAGTTTTAAATTTGCTTAATATTTGATATATATTACTACTATTTTACTTTATTACCTTATATTACTTAATAATACCCTACATTGCATTATTTAACTTTGTTTAACTTTTTAATTTAGTTCTTTTCAGTGTATATTTCGAATGAATTAAAATAAAATAAAAATTTACAAAAAACTGTTTAAAACAACCAAATTTTCATAATAAAATACTTTATTTCAAAAATTTTTAAAACAGATCTATTAACCCTTAAAAGATCAAATGGCTACTGTGGCTACAGTTGTAAATATTTTTTCCTAAAAATTTGCCAACTTTAAGTTCTTCGGGCATGAAATGAGCTGAAAAATTTTGAAGACCCTAGCTTTTTTAGTTTTGGAGATATTGATTTTTGACCGCTTTTCCATATAAGGGAAACCACTGTGCGTCGTTTCAACTTTGTTTGCAAATATTTTCAATAGAGGGTGCTTGAAGGCAAAAATCTACACAAATTACTTAATGAAGCATTTGTCTATATATCTGCGAAGTTTGGTTGAAAAATGTCCAGCGGATCTATGTCTTTAATAAGTTTACGACGTAAATAGAGTAGGACATTCTAGTTCAAAGTTCATTTCGTTCATTAGCATTTATTGAACTAGTTCGTGCGTTCATTTTAGCTCATAAGTTTGTTCGACAATTTTTTTCAATTATTTATATTGTTGCATTCGTCAATGGTTTGCTTAATAAATTTGCATAATATGGAAAAAAATACAAATGGAATGGTTTAAAATGAACTAGTTCAATTTTAACCGTTCATTTGGGATTTTCGATTATACTGTGCAGATTTTTTAAACAATTAATTGATCAAACTAAGAATATGAATAATGGTAAAGGATTGTCGAACAAATATATGAACTTAAAGAACGAACTAGTTAAATACATGCAAATAAACGAAGAACTTGACATGTTCGAAGCCCTTCATGTTTCACCATCTTTCATCTTTCATCTCTCCACTATCCCCTTTCCAAAGAAAGCAACACATTAATTAATAGGAAGAATTTCCCAAGTGTTGCTTTTCTTTAAAAAAAATTAAAAAAAAAAAATTTAATAATGATCTTAAAAAGTAAGAAAATATTCTTAGAACTTAACAGTCTATTGATTTAAAAGTATTTAAATTAAGTTATTTCGAAATGATTCCAAATTTTTCTTCAAAAGGGAATTCATTGCATATTAAATATTTAGTTAAAAAGCTGTATTTCAACCAATTAAATTGATTAAAATTAGATTTATTTACTTTTGTGAAATATTATAAAAGCTGAATTATAATTTTTAAAATTTAGAAAGATAAATAAACATCTTATGTTTTTTTTTTTTGTTTTCGTTGTTTAACAGGATGTCATATATACAAAAATTAAACAAAATAGCCAAATTAAAATCCCGGGATT
Organism: Delia radicum; assembly: GCA_021234595.1. NCBI lineage: Eukaryota > Metazoa > Arthropoda > Insecta > Diptera > Anthomyiidae > Delia > Delia radicum. The sequence goes on from CM037851.1 coordinate 253,167,471, forward strand.
CCGGTATTTATAAATTCCGAAAATTTCGGGATTTTCGGTATCGGCACCTTAGTTTAAAATTAAATTACTCATAATGATAAAAAGGGGTCTCACACAATAATCTATGTAAGAATGTCAATCCGAAGAAATGACAACCCTATTTTTTGTGCCATACAAAAAAATGTTCAAAATATTTGACCTCAAAGTGTTGTAATTTTTTGAAGTCTATTTATTTCCTCTACTTTAAATGTAACTGTACGTATGATTGATATTAATTAAATAGTACTCATACGACACAGTGGGGAATTTGGAGAAAATAATGTTAATAAATAAAAAACTTCTAAACACCCTGTTAATGTTAAAAGGAAAAAGGTAAAAGTGAATGTATACAATATTAACGGTATAAGCGAAAGTATGTTAGCAAAACTTTTTAGAAAATAACGCAAAAAGTTACGTTAGAAGTGAAAATGTATAAAGTTTGAGAGTTCAACGTCGACAAGTGTTTTAGTTTTCCTAAAACACAGTTTGGAATACTTTGAGTGTTTTTCAGAGTTAACGTATATAGTTAAGTCGAAAACACTCCTGTAGTAATTGCAAAATACTCGCTGTTCCATTATGACTCCATTTTCTGCTAGTCATCGATATGAAACAATTTTTTTGACAAAACTTTGTTGAGTTATGCACTTTTAAGGGCAATACATCTTCAATAGAACTAGATTTAACTCAAATTTCGTTTAATTTTAATGATTCCTTAAAAAAAAAGTTAATTATATACAAATTGTGTTAAAATTTCTATAGATTTTGTTAACTCTTTTGAATTTTTTATTTAACATTTCCTGGTTGTTTCAAAGGGACTTGCTTTGAATTTTTATTTAAAAAAAACTCAAACTTAACACATAATAGAATCTTTGATATATTCCAGACATGGGCAAATGTGGAGGCAGAACGAATTTCGTGCGGCCCTAAACCCAAAAGCTTAAAACACCTACAAAAGAAAAATATTCAAAAATGCCGTTTAGTAAATAAAAAAAAATAATCAAATAAATTTTTTATTTAAATTTATTTTCATCGGGATAAACATTAATTGCATTTATAGTAATTAAATGTGCTAAAATCCCAAAACTTATTTAACAAATTGTGAAAAGCAATCTGATGTAGGCGTGTCCCTATCCGGATTTCATTCCTGCCTAAGGAAATCTTCAGGGGACTTTGTTATTAGAATTTCTAGAGATATTTGTTATGTTAAATCGCAAACTCAATGAGAATTTCTTGTCCTCGTCTAGGAGCGAGATTCAAAATTTAAAATATCAAAGAAAAACCAAAACAACAACAAAAAATTGTCACAATTGGCTTTGTCATCTTCCAAATACTACTCTGTTTTTTTGACAGACCTAGCAATGTAGTGACGTTTATTCAAGTAAATCAACAATAGAAAATCATATGTTTTCTATTAGTGTCAGTTACATTTAAATTTGCACAAGCACCTGCATATTTGTTATTTAAATTTATTTTCATCGGGATAAACATTAATTGCATTTATAGTAATTAAATGTGCTAAAATCCCAAAACTTATTTAACAAATTGTGAAAAGCAATCTGATGTAGGCGTGTCCCTATCCGGATTTCATTCCTGCCTAAGGAAATCTTCAGGGGACTTTGTTATTAGAATTTCTAGAGATATTTGTTATGTTAAATCGCAAACTCAATGAGAATTTCTTGTCCTCGTCTAGGAGCGAGATTCAAAATTTAAAATATCAAAGAAAAACCAAAACAACAACAAAAAATTGTCACAATTGGCTTTGTCATCTTCCAAATACTACTCTGTTTTTTTGACAGACCTAGCAATGTAGTGACGTTTATTCAAGTAAATCAACAATAGAAAATCATATGTTTTCTATTAGTGTCAGTTACATTTAAATTTGCACAAGCACCTGCATATTTGTTATTTAAATTTATTTTCATCGGGATAAACATTAATTGCATTTATAGTAATTAAATGTGCTAAAATCCCAAAACTTATTTAACAAATTGTGAAAAGCAATCTGATGTAGGCGTGTCCCTATCCGGATTTCATTCCTGCCTAAGGAAATCTTCAGGGGACTTTGTTATTAGAATTTCTAGAGATATTTGTTATGTTAAATCGCAAACTCAATGAGAATTTCTTGTCCTCGTCTAGGAGCGAGATTCAAAATTTAAAATATCAAAGAAAAACCAAAACAACAACAAAAAATTGTCACAATTGGCTTTGTCATCTTCCAAATACTACTCTGTTTTTTTGACAGACCTAGCAATGTAGTGACGTTTATTCAAGTAAATCAACAATAGAAAATCATATGTTTTCTATTAGTGTCAGTTACATTTAAATTTGCACAAGCACCTGCATATTTGTTATTTAAATTTATTTTCATCGGGATAAACATTAATTGCATTTATAGTAATTAAATGTGCTAAAATCCCAAAACTTATTTAACAAATTGTGAAAAGCAATCTGATGTAGGCAAATTGCTTTTCACAATTTGTTAAATAAGTTTTGGGATTTTAGCACATTTAATTACTATAAATGCAAATAAATTTTTATTTTCAATTTATAACGAGCTTTCAACCTCCGTATATTTACAAAAATAAAGCAAATCAAACATATTAGCTAGGTTGATACTAGTTTTTCGATCTGGCTAAAGATCTCATCAGAACCCGAAGTTTTAGAAAAGCTAGAGCCTCCATAATAGGCAGAACTTTAACAAAAAACCTATTAATTATCAATTTTGCTCCATTATTGTCTTCTTAGTAATCAAGCACGTGGTTAGGGTCCTTTCCTAACAAGCATCATGACGTTACTAAACTTTGAAGACCAAAAATGTTCTATTTATATAATAAATTTTTAGTTTTTACTCTGGTTCAAGTAATATTTTTTTTTTTTATTTATTAATTAATAACACAGTGCAACACGAAAAAAAATAACCATATACGGACACCACTACGTGATAAAAGACTAAAAAAAAACCCGTGTCTCCCAATTTTTCCCAAAGTCATCTCCTCTTTTGTTTATGGGCCGCCAAAGATTTGGGGCCTCGGTATCATTTTCGCAAAAAAGTGATCATTTTCTCAGGCTCATATCTTGCAAACCGTTTAGAATTTCGATTTACTCTCTATGGCAAAGTTGTAGCTCTTGTCATAAAGAACAAAATCAACTACAAAAATTTACCTAAGATCTCAATAAACAAATTTCTAGAACATGTAAACTTCCTGGGAATTGGGTTTGCTACCTATGCACCTGAACAGGAGAAAAAAGGAAAAAAAAAAATGAAATTAAAAAATTTTTTACTTTTGCGCGCTACCTAAACAGTGTTAAGAGTCATCTCTAGGAAGTTTATATGTTCTAGAAATTTGTTTATTGAGATCTTAGGTAAATTTTTGTAGTTGATTGTTTCCTTGAATTTTGAACGGTTTGCTACCTATGGACCTGAACACGGGAAAAAAGGTAAAAAAAAATCGAATTTTTTTTAAGTTTTTTGCGATTTTGATCTGGAAGGTGAAGTTTTTTTGATTTTATATGTTCGCAATTTTTGTTCTTTATGACAAGAGCTACAACTTTGCCATAGAGAGTAAATTGAAATTCTGAACCGTTTGCAAGATATGAGCCTGAGAAAATGATCACTTTTTTGCGAAATAAACAAAAGAGGAAATGACTTTGGGAAAAATTGGAAGTCTTTTATCACGTAGTGGTGTCCGTATATGGTTATTTTGCCATGACTTAAAAAATTACACACAGTGTAATCATATAATTACAAATTATATACTATTACCCTAACCGAGCACTAGCTACTATGGCTTTCGGCGCGTTGTAGCGATAACAGACCAGTGCCTTTGGTGGGAATCGAACCCACGACCCCCGCACTGATAAGCCAGCACGCTACCAACTAGCCTACCGGGTTTTATTAGTTTTTTGTTTTTATATACATCGAGATTATTTTTATGTTATTTTTAATTTATAACGAACTTTTAACATCCGTATATTTACAAAAATAAAGCAAATCAAACATATTAGCTAGGTTGATACTAGTATTTCGATCTGGCAAAAGATCTCATCAGAACCAGAAGTTTTAAAAAAACTAGAGCCTCTCTAATAGGCAGAACTTTAACAAAAAACCTATTAATTATCAATTTTGCTCCATTCTTGTCTTCCTAGTAATCAATTTTTTTTAAAAAATTTTTTTAATTAAAAAAATATTAAATAAATAAAAACTTAAAAAAAAAAAAATTAAGGAGTCCAATCAAAATATAAATATCTTGTTGTTGTTTTTGTTTGACGAAGTCGTTTTTATAAGCCGTCAAACTTACGTGCGACTAGTTATAATATTACAAATATAATGTCATTTTGTCAACTAATTATTTTTGAATTACTGATAAGTATAAGGGTAAGCCTTATTTGAAAACTTGTCACCACATATTTTTCTAGTTGCTTATAAGCATACACTCACAATATTTTAACAGTAAATAATTGTAGTTTATTTAAAAAGTAATCAGTAAAATTAGTTTTTTAAGCAATATACATTTAAACTACAAAGAATTATTTTTTTTTAACTTATTTTACCATTTATAAAAAAACAATGACTCATAAATACTGTTTTTCTGTACCAGTTATTATTTTCTTTTAAAAATTTCTTCTTACAAAAAATTCTTTGTTTGAATGATAGTAAAAAAAATAAAATCTGTTGTATTCAATAATTTGGCAGTAAATTTTTTATGGTTAAAATAAAATAGTTTATTTTTACGGATAGTAAAAATTAAAGAAAATCTTTTATTGTTACGAATTTTGAGTTAGTTTTTTAATAGTTAAAAATAAATGAAAAATACATTTGATTTAAAAGAAAAGTGAGTAGACCGGTTTTAAACTATATGTTTAGTAGTTTTAAAGTACATATTCCTTTGTGAGTGTATAAAATAAATAGTACTGGCAAACCGCTGCTTGTTTTGTAAAACCTACCGTGTTAATAATAACCGAAGGTACAACTAATATTGTACTAGGAAAACACTATTTTGTTAGCAAAGCGCGCGTTTTGCCAGTACAACCAATTAGAAGCTTTTTTTAAATTTAAATTTTATTTCACACTTTTAAATAAGTATGATGTATGATATAATATCGAACTGTATTGCTGCTTTTTAAATGTGTTTTATTATAGATATTCTCAATATTAATTTAATTAAGCTATTTTAAAAGCTCCAAATTTTTTGAATTACCAATGTTATGCCAACGTTGGCAAGTTCGCTCAAACCAACGGTTGACCATTGTTATCAATCTGGTAACAGGACAATACTGTCAAGATTGATAATGCCACGTTCTGCCAACGCATAAACGACCGTCACCGACGCTTTGCCAACACTGTGCCGATTGTATTTTTCTGCCTGGGCACTTACAGAAATGACCTCGTCGAACAAAAGTAATGAGTTTTGATGCCGAATTTTATGCAGTTGCCCTAAATACTACTGCTTATTATGTAGATCCTGGTAATGACAGCCCATTACTGAGATTTTTCTTGGGTAAGAAAAATAAAAGGTATTAAATATCAGAACTTGAAAATACCCGAGTAAAAAGAGCTATATATTATTTTATGTTATTTAATACAACTATTGCAAATATTGCTTTGTATGGAACTAGACATAAAAAGATATAATCTTTGTTTTTCGAACAAATTTTTTATTGTGCCCTATCTTAATGTATATTTTTACTTATAGTATTACCATATTTAACCAGATCTGCCACAAGGAATTTAAGTTGTAATATCAAATTTGAAAAATGTTAAATAATATTTTTATTGGAAATCAATTACATTCCATTTATAATTGAAAAATGTTGTTTGAAAATATTTTACAAGGAAGGTATCCCGACCCGGACCGGCAGATCGTAATGTGTTTTTTTTTCTCTGCTAACAATATACAATGTATAATTAGTTACTTTCATAAAAAATATATTTTTAAAATTTTATTTTATCTTCCAAATCCGCCGAAATTAAATCGATCCACACGGCAAGTGGATAGAGGGATCTCTACAGTATTATTATTTTTTAAGTCCCCATGATGTGTGTAAAGAAAAGCGGTCAACATTATTTTAATATTTGCAATCTTTAAATATTTTAAAATTATTTAATCGTAATAGGAGCTGTGAATGTAATGCACAATTTTAGAAGTATTTTTGGCCTAGTGTAGCTAGTGGTTAACAATCTTATAAAAACTAAATATTTTTTCCTGAGTTGCCGGGATTAAATACACTTAAAAAATAAGTTAGTAGAAGACCATGTAAGATTTTTGTATCTGTTTTTCATACAAAATAAAACATATAAATTGCGGATTAAATTTGTGTTGTCACCGGTTTGTCAAAGTAATTGTCAATTAATTCAATTAAAAACAAAATAAAATATTTAAATTAAAGATTAAACGTGTATTTGTAAACTAAATGATTATAATGATTGTGGTGAAATTGCAAACAAATATACGTTCATGTAGACGAATTAAAGCGAAAGACAAGGACACACATCTTACATAATATTGTATGTTTATTTTTCTTATTGCAAGAAAAGGGTTGTATATTTCATATTTTGTTATATCTTTTTGTTTCGTTTCTAAAAAGATGCCATCGTTTAGACAACCGTTGATATAAGTAGTTGAAAGATAATTTGTTTATCTTATATATAGTTATTTCTTTATATTATCAGATATTAAGTTAACTCGTGTCGTGAATTTAGGATTGTGAACATGTTTATGTTTTGTAAGTTATTTTTAAAAGAATGACAAAAAAAAAATTTAAGATTTTCGGCAAATAAATTAACTAAAGTATAATTTTTCTACAAATTTTTTGCGTTTTTTTCAGTCTACTAGTATTCAGCAATTACATATTTTATTAACTTTACGCAATGATTTTTTAATTTAGCAAAACTTTTGATTAATCTACTAATTTTGATGCTAAAAATGAGCTCGTTAATTTTCAGCAAAAGATTTTGCTGAACTAAAATTTTGATGACTCAGCAAAATTTTTGCTGACTTTACTAACATTTTTTTGTTTGAGTGTATAATTCAAAAAAAAATTTTTGTTAATATTTTTTGAAGTTTTTTAAGAAACTTATTTTTATAAAACCACGTCCTTTTTGAAAGTCGGGAAAAATTTCGAAGTCCCCTAAATTTTTTTTCCAAAACTTTTAAATATTGGATAATTTTGGGTTGTCGCCTTAAAAATTCGATAGCTTGTTTTTTTAAGAAGCAGCCAAACCAACAATTGAAAAAACATTAAAATGAAAATTAAAAAATGTTTGACTTAAAAATTGGGGTTGGGAGTGCAAATTTTTTTAAAAAAAAAAAAACAATTTTACCGGTTTAAGATTAAGAATCCTCAAATTTGGCCCTTTAAGTCATTTACGTGCCCACCCCTGATATATACAATCCAGATGTTGCAAACGACATAAATATCTTCATATATCCTTCATTTGTTTGTTAACAACGACAACAAAAACGACATAAATGTAGAAAACCAGCAACAAAAAGTTGCAACACAGCAGGTTGAGCAGAAACAAGAACAAGTAATATAAATTGTATAGTTTTTAAATAAAAACAACATGAAGCGGAATAAAAAAAAAACAAAAAACAGGAAAACAAGTGAACCGGGGGTGTAAGAAATATTTACCCTCTTAAAGTTAAATGGGAGTAACAAATATTTTCACTCAAATATTGTAAACATTTACATACATACATACATACATACATACATGATTATATACATAAAAACACATACACTGAAAAAATAAGTTAGTAGAAAAGTTAGTGAAACGTCTTGTAAATCAGGTATACTATTTGTCAGCAAATTTTTTGCTGAAATTGTGTTTTCAGCAAAAATTTTAGTTATACTTATTCAGCACTTAACAGTTTTCAACTAATGTTTTACTAATATTTTACTAATGTTTTACTATTTTTTTTTGCTAAAAAACCAGATTGAAACATATACGCAGAATGAAGAAGCTGTCGCGGCATGTCAATATGTAGTAGAGACGAGAAAATAATACTAAAAAGTACAACTCTTGTAAAGCATATAAAATCAACCATGGAAGATTTTTTATATATTTTCCATACAAAAGGACGCCAATAAATGTGTATTCGTATAAATGGTTGATATAATTAATTATAATAAAATTTAGTGTTGATTCCGGCTTGTCAAAGAAATTGATTACTAATTAAATTAAAAACAAAATAAAATATTTAAATTTAATAAATACAAAATGTGTATTTGTAAACTAAATTTGTATAGTGGTGATTTATGGATTGTGCAAAAATTGCAAACAAATATACCTATAGGTAGACAGCCTAAAGCAAAGAAGAAGGACATCTTAGGTAGTTTTTAATATTTCCTTTTTCTATTTGCAATAAAAGGTTTGTTTATTGTCAATGTATGGACATTTTTATATTTTTTAATGTATTGTCAATTATTTTTAATGAATCCCACATTTTGTTTTTAGGATTTTCAGCAAACAAATTAACTAAAGTATAAGTTCTCTATAAAATTTTTTGAGTTTTTGTCAGCCTACTAATATTCAGCAAAACTTTTTTTAGTTTTTAGCAAGGATTTTTTAATTTTTAATCAACTAAATGGTTGCGAAACTTTTGATGAATTGACTATTTTTTTACTAAAAATCAGATCGCTGATTTTAGAGCGTTAGACTGTTTCACAGATGGTCCCGGGTTCGACTCCCGGTGATTACGACATCAATTTAGAAAAATAATATATATGAGTTTTCTATCCCTTATATCTATCGCACCGCCCACCTTCGGTGATCCCGTAGCATTTAACCCCACCGAAGTAAAATAATGAATCAGGGCTATGAACCAAAAAGCTTCAATAAGTTCGCCAACTCTCTATCAGGTGGCGAGCAACAACTGTTCTAATATTTATCATCTAGCGCAATTACAGTGTTCCCATGTTAGAAGACCTTCATCCATCATTTCCAAAGAAAGCAACAAGTTAATAAATAGGAAGAATTTGCTGAGTGGTGCTTCTATTAAAAAAAAAAGATTTTGACATTAGCAATTTTTTTCCAAGCACCCTCCGGACTTAAATTTGGCTGACTCAGCAACATTTTTTGCTGACTACTGACTTTTTTTTTGAGTGTACATATAAAGATTCATACTTCATAGTTAGAAAGGTTTTTTTTTGTCATCATCAGGGACCGGAAGTTCAATCAAATGAATGTTTTTTTCGTTAAGTCTGAGAACAGGATAAATAAAATATCTTTGTGAATCAAAGAATTTGAGTTAAAATGGCATCGATTCGTTGTGCATATTTTTGTTTATGTTGCTATAAATGTATATTTTTGCACATTTACATATTTTGCCTTAAATGCATATTTTTACTTATTTTGCTTTAAAAGCATAATTTTATTGCATTTATCATAGTTTCTCGAAAAAATCTCTATTTCATTTTAAATTTTTATTAAAATAAATAATTAAAATATGCAATAAAGATGCATATTTAATACAAAAATACATTTATACACAAATATTTCATTTATAGCAAAATAAGCACTAACAAGTCGATGCCAGTTTTAAGCAAATTCTTTGATTCGAAAAGTTATTTAATTTATCCTGTTCTCAAACTTAATTGGAATAACATGCATTTGCAGGTCCATGTTCATTACCGTTTTCAGTTTATGCAAATTTTGTAATCTTTCTTTTTTATTGCCGTTTTTCGGTTTTACAAAATATAAAAAATTTTGAAATTAGTGAATTTTGAAAAGTCATATTTCCTAAAATATATGGACGGTTTCAAAGGTTCCAAAAGCATATGAAAGCCTCAAGTGTCTACGTTGCGATTTGTAATTAAAAAATAAAAACATTTTTGCGAAAATTTATTCATAATGCAGTTTTTGAATACATTTTGATTTGAAAGTTTTTTTATTTTATTTTAAAAAAAATCCGAAAAGCACTAAACTTTGAAGAGCATTACCGTCTAAGGTATATGGACTATTTTCAAATTTGCGGTTCAAAAATCATGATTTTTTTTTTTTAAATTCATCTTAAATGTAAATGCAATTTTTTAATAAATCTTGCGTTTATATTGCATTTTTGAGAAAGAAACGTCATTTGTGTATTTAAAATCAAATAAAGTAGACAATTATGGCTTTCTGACTCTTTTTAAGTATGAGCTTCATCTTTTCAGATGAAGCTCATACTGCATGGCCAGCCGAGGCAGCCATTTGAATGAAATTATTTTTCATTATTAACCGGAAGGATTGTACTTTCAAATAAAAAAGAAATTTGAGAAAATATTTAGTAGTTTTTTTTTTATAGCATTTTCAAAAAAAAAAAAAGTTATTTGGCGGACCCTTTACATTACTGCTGCACTCAAAGGAAAAGCTTCATCCTATTTATGAAATGTTTCATAGATTTTCTTCAAATGTAACGTTTCATAGTATTTATGAAATATTTCATAAAAAACAAAATCAATTTCGTCATATTTATGAAATGTTTTACTATATATGTATATGAAGAATATTTTCTATTATTAAGGATGTAATTATGTTGTTTTCATAAAAAAGATCACAGAGGCCATCATAATATGGTCATTATAATTCTTGTTGTTTATTAAATGTTTGATCAATATTGATGAAATTGTTACATTGGACGAAAATTGATGAAACCTATATCTGTTTATTTCTGGTTGTATGTACAAAAAAATTTCGAGTATCTATGTTTGAGACACGCTCCCATAGAAAATACGAGTATTGTGAAAATAGTGTGTTTTTGCAGTTTTTTTTGTTTTTTATATCTCACTATATACTATAAATTACATTTTATTACATTAATTTCAAAAAGCTTTCCAACGACTATACACATCAAATAAAAATTAATGCAAAGGTACACAAAAACGTACTTTTATAGTACAAGGTGGCGCAAAAATAATCTTCCGATGTTTTTTGGCTGTAATTTAAAAAAAAAATGAAAAACTTTGATTCTTCTTGTGGATTATTTTTATTTGGTATTTTAATTTTTTTTACATCAAGTCGAGAATATGATGTCATGTAAATGGCCGCCGCCACAGTTGATTGTCATTTGAGCCCTTTTTATGGCATTTTCCATCACTTTGGCCAAAACTTCCGGCGATAGGTCCTCACATTCTTGACGGATATTGTCTTTAAAAGCTGCAAGAGTCTGAGGCTTGTTGACATAAACTCGCGACTTCAAAAAGCCCCACAAAAAGAAGTCTGGAGCGGTCAAATCAGGCGATCTTGCTGGCCAGTGCAAATCGCCAAAACGGGAGATTAGGCGCCCGGGAAATGCATCCTTCAGCATATCGGATGTGGCACGTGCAGTGTGTGCCGTTGCACCGTCCTGTTGGAACCACATGTTTTCCAATCCCAATTCATCAAGTTGCGGCAAAAAGAACTCGTTGATCATTGCTCTGTAGCGCTCACCATTTACAGTAACCGTTTGGCCCAAGACGTCTTCGAAGAAAAAAGTTCCGATGACTCCTCTAGCGAAAACAGCACACCATACAGTGACTTTGAGCGGGTGTAATGGCTCTTCGTGGGTTACACGCGGATTTTTAGTGCCCCAGAAGCGTAAATTTTGCTTATTTACGTACCCGCTAAGATGGAAATGGGCCTCATCACTCATGATTATTTTTGATGAAAAATCATCTTCCTCTTGGTGGTGATTAAGGGTGGCTTGAGCGTATGTTACACGCGATTGGCGGTCAGCAGCTAACAGCTGATGCACCGTCTGGACTTTGTACGGAAACATCTTCAAATCTTGTACCAAAATTCGCTGTAAAGACCGTCGACTGATACCCATTTGCGTGGCACGTCGTCTGGTCGATGTCGACGGCGCTTCCATGACATCCTCAGCTACAGCAGCAATATTCTCTGCAGAACGGCTACTCCGGGGTCTGCCACGCCTGGCAGCATCTCGTGTTGTGCCAGTCTCTTCGAGGCGAGCGGCTAAACGTCGCAGGGTTTCACCAGTAGGCGTTGGACGGCCAGGAAATCTGCGACGAAATTCACGTTGTGCCAAAGTCACCGACCGATTATTGGTCAAATAAATAGTCACCAATATTCCGCGTTCTGGAGCAGTGTAGCGTAACATTGTTTATTAACGTGTATTTCGCATGTGTTTACTAAACAAATGTCAAAACAGAGCTGACATTAGGGGCCAATCGCAAAATTTATAGCATTTTCTGATAGGAGAATTACTTTTGCGCCACCTTGTATTTTCTACCCAAAATGAAAAAAAATCTAAATCAAATGATATCTTTGAAGTCCAAATGCTCGCTATTAAATAACCGTATAACCGATTTTTTATAGAAGTGAAAAATTAGTTTTAAAAAAATAAAATTATCCAAACAATTTTGAATAACATATACATATAATTATTAATTTAATTTTTTTTATCAAGTTATCATTTTGAATATACAGTGGAGTACGGTTATAACGAACTCACAATTTAGTTCGTTATAAGCGAAGTTTACTGTTAGCGTGGTAAACATTTTCCAAAAATTAGTAGAATGACAGGATTTTTCTTAAATTACCCTTAATTTCTTCTAAGTTATAAGTTTTTGTTTGTAATATTGAAACAATTCTTTCATTAAATTATATTTCATACATTTTTTAATTGAAGTTTTAAGCAAAAAGCTGATGTTTAAAACTTGCAGAACATTTTGCATTTCGATTTCTCGATTTTTTTTTATGTGTTCGTTGTTATAAGCGTAAAAATTTGTATGAAAATTTGTAAAAGAGTCCAAGAAATTAGTTCGATATGTAAAAAGTTCGCTATAAACGATGTTCGTTATGAATTGTTATTTAAGTTAAATACAATTTTTATTAAAATCTTAACTTAGTCTATAAAATTTCGTTTAATATACGTAACATGTGGAACAAATAACTAACGTTCAAATTATATAAAAATCTAATAACTTCCTTTAATTATCTAGCTAAGTGGTACCAATATAAATAAATTGTAAAAGTAAACTATGTCACATCATTTTTGTATATGGAGTAGTTTTTAAAAGAAATAGTTTATAAATAAAACAAAATATTTTTAATATTAATAAGAAGCTTTGCAGCTGTGGCTTTTTTTAACGTGCAAGTCAAAGACATTTCTTATGCTTACTTTTACATTTTTTTTATTATGTACTTACAAGGGAGGTATCCCGACCCATACGGGCAGATCTTAATGAACATCGGTTTTTTTTTTTGGATAATACGTGTTGCTTTTTAGCTGCCCAATCTCATGTTTAGGCGTAACTAAATGGAGACGAAAATTGCCCCATTTAACTTATTTGTCAGTTTATTTCGTTCTATTTGAAGTAACTATAGACAAATTAGGTATAAAATGAAAGGCTTTTTGAAGACACATTGACTGATGTACAAATCATGCCCAAAGACTTTATAGTATTTTTGTTATGTATTTTGACTAACATGAAATATGGCGTTTTATTAAGAAATTTTAGTTGTATTAAGGAGAGAGATCGAATAATTCCCGACACATATTATCACTTATAACTTTTTTATGTTTAATAGTGAACTAATTCTGCACCAAGTTATCTTTAAAAAAGTGATCAGATTATGTGTACAAAATATTAGCGAAATCGGTTAATTAATTTTTTTTTACAAATGGACTTAAAACAAAAAGTGAGGGCCAAAAAAATTTACAATTTTTCCAAAAAAAAAAAAATTAATTTCTTGGAAAACAAATTTGCTTAATTGCCCAGAACTTAGAACAATCAAATACTATTAATATTTTTTTTTTAATTATTGATGAAGGCTACAAATCCAGTTCCCAATACTGTGACTTTTTTTTTTATAAATGGTCTGTTCCTATCAATTAGGGCACTAAAGATGCAAACAAAACTGTATTACACACTTACTGTTCAGATTCCAAGTGTAAGCGAAATTAGGGCACTAAAGATGCAAACAAAACTGTACTCCACACTTATTGTTCAGATTCCAAGTGTAAGCGAAATAATGAGAACATCGCTGTAATATTTTGCACACCGTACACAGAAAAAAATATTTCCCTATTTTTTTCAATTAAATCGATTTGTTGAAAATTTTAAAAGCTGTCAATTTAGAAATGTTGAGGTTAAGAAGAAGAATAAACGCTTTTCTCTAAAAATTATAAACACTATTAATTTTTAAATCAGACTAGACTAATTTCTGCCTTTTTATGGACAGGCTCATCAGTGATTTTCCATTTAAATTGTATTATTATTTGTATCTTTTATTTGTCAGATTGTCTCTATATGATAAATTTTTCAACAACCTGCGGCTGTAAGAATCAAACCTGCGCTCATCTTACATTACAAGCGTAACAATACCAAGTCATGACCGTTTAGCGATCACACCCAAGTATGGCCTCGAATCTAATGCAGCTAAATTGCAGTTTTCTTTCCTATTAGCTTTTTCTGTTATTGTATGTTATACTCAGAAGTGACAACACTAACAACACAAATATTCTACTTTTAGATTTTTGTATATTTTTCTAATCTCCTCCGTCTCTATTAATTGCATCAATTAAATATTTGCTCAAATTCGGAACTTCCTTTACATTTTTGTATACTATCGCTTAAAACATATTGTTGTTGTTTTTTGTAATGTTTATGTATGTAGTTGTTTTTTATAAATGTTTATGTATTAGTAATAAATATTTTAAATTCATTTTAATTAGTTTTTATCAATTCTCATTAGGTTTTTTACTTTATTAAGTTAAATAAATTTATTTCAGTGGTTCAAATCTAGATATTAATTTAATTAAAGTAACCATTAAAAATATTTAAAATTATTAAAAAAACGTTTTTTTTTAGAAAAATGGATAATTTCTGCAAACAAAAAATCCAAATTTTTTTTTGCCATACTCCATACGTTTTAATAGAAAAAAAAACTAATTTCTGTGTGAATTTGTTGACATAAGTATAAATAAATCTGCTAACAAAATGAGAATTACATGCCGGTTTAAATTCGATGTTATGAAATTCAAGCTATAAAAAAAAAAAACATTTGGTATGGCAACAACACTTTATCAATTGTGTTGTGCTTTTTGAGAAAGTATACAATATTGATCACTTTTTAATCAAATGAGTTATTATTTAATTGAAAAATAATTCAATTAAAGAGCTATACATTTTTAATTGAATTAACAATTTTCGTTGTCGGAATTTCAGCAATTAAAGTTATTGAATCGGTAGTTTTCGTGATTGAAATGGGGTTTTTTTTTTTTATGTACACAAAAGCAGTTGTAAGTGAAAATGTGTGTCGGGTTTTTTTTCGATCTCACTCCTTAAGCTAAAAATAATGCATGGCAATGCCTGTTTTATTTTACCGAGGAGGTGTCTGCGCTTTTTCCAATGTTCGAAAGCGTTCGGTTTATATGCGACTTTTCCGTAGGAGCATTTTCCCCCTATATTTCAAGCGATTCAAAAATGTTGTAACTCTGGGTCCACTATATAGGCAATATGAGTATCAAACTGTTTGCTTTCTTCAGTGCTTATTAGATTTATTTATACACGGGCTTAGTGTACAAATAAATCTAGTGTTCGTGAATTAAAGACAAGATTTCATACAAAAACAATTCCATTTTTAACCCCACTTTTTAACCCTTAAACGTGAGATTGGGCAGTTAAAAAAAAATACGTTTCTCTTTTTTGTTTGCTCCTTTACAACATATCCAAAGTTCATTAATCATCAAGATACCTTCCTTCTTAGTTAGACAATTAAAATAATTTATTTGATATTTTTATCAATAGTACACTCAAAAAAAAAAGTTTGTAAAGTCAGCAAAAAATTTTGCTGAGTCAGCAAAATTTTAGTCAGGAGGGTGCTAGCAAAAAAAATTGCTAATGTCAGCAAAATATTTTGCTGAAAATCAGCGAGCTGATTTTTAGCAACAAAATTAGTAGATTCAGCAAAAGTTTTGCTAACACTTAGTAGATTAGAAATAAAAAAGCTTTGGTAAAAATTAATAAATTTTTTGCTGAATTTTAGTAGACTGAAAAAAAACGCAAATAAAATTGTAAAAAAATTGTAATTTAGTTAATATATTTGCTGAAAATCATAAAACATATTTTTGTGATTCTTTTAAAAATAATTTACTATAATAACGAAATATAAAAATTTTCATTTTCCCACATTGACGACATGTATTAATTTAATATCTGAAAATATATAGAAATAAATATATATAACATAACAAAAATTTTCTTTCAACTACTTACATCAATGGTTGTCTAAATGATGCTTTCTTTTAAAGGACGCAACTGCCGAAGATAATTATAGAAACGAAACAATAAACAAAAACAAACGAAACGAAAAAAACAACCCTGTTTTTGCAATAAGAAAAAGGAACCATACTAAGATGTGTGTCTTTGTCTTTCGCTTTATTATGTCTACATGTCTGTATATGTTTGTTTGCAATTTGACCACACTAGATTATTAATCTATTAACATTTATTATAGAAATACATATTAAATTAAAATATTTTATTTTGTCTTTTATTTTATTAATAGACTATTATTTTCACAAGCCGGTGACAACGCAAAATTTAAGTTGTTTTAATCCTCAATTTTGTTTTATGTATGAAAACCAGATACAAAAGTCTTCCATGGTTGATTTTTTATATGTCTTATTAGAGTTGTACTTTTTAGTATCATTTTCCTCTTCTCTACTACATCTTGACATGCCGCGACATCTGCTTCATTCTGCGTATATCTTTCAATCTGGTTGTCGTCCACACTATTAATGTGCTTATCAGCACAATTTTTTTTAGCAAAATTAATTAGTAAAACATTAGTATATTAGTAAAGTATTAGTATAAAACAGTTAAGTGCTGAATAAGTATAACAAAAATTTTAGCTGAAAACACGATTTTAGGAAAAAAATTTGCTAAAAAATAGTATACCTGATTTACAAGACGTTTTACTAACTTTTGTACTAACTTATTTTTTTGAGTGTACGTTAGTTATTTGTAGCACATGTTATCATTATCATCATTATGATTTTAAACGAAGTTTTCTAGACTAATTTTAGATTTTAATAACAATTTTATTTAACTGCAATAACAACAGTACGATATATTGTGAAATAAAGAATGGCCCAGTTATAATCTGGACGCATTCATAACGTTGTTACAGCGCCCCCATTGTATGTAATTTTAAACCATTTACATATGTTGTTGACAAGACATATACCGTTATTTGACATAATTTTCAAGTCTGTCATTCGAATAGTATTTCGTACAGACGCCATGTAACAAAAAAGACGTGAAGAAATTTTGCACACTTTCTTAGAAAATCCAACATTTAGTGGTTCGAAAAACAAACACATGAATCCTCCTAACTGCCCACAATTTCGACCAATCGAAAGATATTGGGCAGATGTAAAAAATAAATTGAAGAAGAGTAATAAAGAAGCAAAAAATGAAGTTATAATGTTACAAAAATGGAACCAGAGTGCTAAAAAAGTAAAGCCGAAGGATGTGCAAAAATTAATGGCGAGCATCAACAAACATGTCCGTTCTTTTATTCGTAACAAAGAAAATTAATTTATTTGTATGCTTTTCTTTAAAGCTGAATAAATTTCCTTTAATTTGGTGTACAATTTATAAAAATGTGTCTGTTATTTACAAAGTTATAACTACTTTTGTGTGTCCAGATTATAACTGGGCCATTCTTTATATACAAAATGATAATGACGATGAAAAATATTAAACAATTAATACTTAATATAAGTTTTTCAAAATTTGTTTAGATAATTTTAAAACTAGTTTTTTCCTCCTTTAGAAAGAGATATAAATGGACAATATCGGTTATATGAAACAGCGAGCATTTAGACTTTAAAGATATCATTTGATTTAATTTTTTTTAAATTTTGGTAGAAAATGCTTTTAAAAATACGTTTTTGGGTATTTTTATTCGCGTATTATATATCGTTGGAAAGCTTTTTTTAAATTCACGTAATAAAATGTAAGTTATGGTATATAGTTACATATAAAAACCAAAAAATTCTATAAAAACGAAAAACTTTGACTCAAATCTGAAAAATTATTATTTTTATATGGCAGTTAGTGTCCGACCGAACAGTTCGGCCAGAAAATGCATTTGGTCTGTATTTGGTATTTTAAAGCATTATGGACAAATTTGGAGGATGGAAAAATGTTTATTGGGCTGATTAGATGCTATTTTGAGTGTCAAATTTGAAGAAAAGTCTGTAGTTAAGCAATGAATTCACTGTTCGGCCTCAGAAAGTTCGGCCAAATTGAAAATAGTTCGGCGGCCGAACTTTTAACTTTATAGCTAAACTTCGGCTTTTCTCTTAAATTTTATACACAAAATCGAATTAAATCGGCTCAACAAACATGTTTGCAATACCAAAATTTGTCATCATTGCGTCTAGATATCAAAAAACCGACAAAATATAGGTTTTTGGCCGAACTGTTCGGTCGGACACTAATGGCAGTAATGTTTTTTTTAAAAAATATGAATATTGCTATACCAATATTGCGTGTCCACTAAAACTTAATAGAGAATTAAATATTTTAGTTTGGACCTGAACCGACTATACCTCCTAGTACAAAAACCCCCGAAATGTATGTGTTTTTTCGAATACCACGAAAAGTTAAGCATGTTCGGACATGGTACTTTATACCGGTGATGCACATTTCAAATACCTTTCATTAGATTTCAAATTTATACATAGTTTCTTTGGAAGAAATATGAAAAAAACGCAATAAACAGAAAATGGTGTAATTTTGGAACCCCTAAATGTGAGATTGGACAGCTAAAAAAAGCTGGGTCTCTTAATTTTTGATTCTGTATAACATATCCAAATTTCATAGCAATCGGCGGGAACCCATGAACCGGCTCTCCTTGTTAGTACAAGATACCAAATAAAAAGATGACAAAAATTGTTTATAATGGAATGTTATATGGATAGTTTTACATGCACCCACCTTGACTTACAACAAGAAGAATTCTTTTGGATTTTTTGAAATAATAATAAAAAAAAAAAACTGTGTTCTGAGGACATTAATTTACATACTTGGTCTTCTTGTTATGTAGAGAGATGTTGTTGTTGTTGTTGCTGCTTGTCGTGGTTGTTGTTTGTGTTGCTGTTAATAGTTGTATGTAGTGTATAAACTTCTTAAGGATTTTTTTGTTGTTGTTATTTTACTATCAACATCATCAAATTGTTGTGCTGTTGATGGTCTGCTGGTTTTTAAGGTTGTCAAGTGGAATACTTAAGTTTTTTTTTTTCATTTTTTGTTTAAAGAACCAACAAAAACAAAACTATTATTAAACAGTCGTCACATGCAGAGAGAGCATGAATGAACGAACGAGCAACATTCAGTTAAGAAGATGGCTAAATGTTGTTGACAACAAACAAAACACTCACTCTACTACATAGACAATGCATACATTTTTTATGGTAACATGTTATTTGTTCGAGTGTATGTGTAATGGTGTGTGTGTGCTTGGGCAGGAGGTATTTTACATTTATAAACTCTCTACCACACTGCACAGTGTAAGATTTCACCATTTTAGGGAGACAAAATTATATATCTTAGAAAATAATGAAGCTAGACCTGTAACATTTTTTAGAAGATGTTACTGGACCAAGAATCGCCATTGGTAAATTGTCTGAATTGAACAACTGCCACGCCCACATAACATATAATGTGAACAATTTACTTATGATACGATTCCTGATAAAAAATACTTTGGATACCCATTAAAAAAATTTATATAGATCTTTATGTAGTCATATTAATTTCTATGTGACGCTATATGTAATCTTATTAAATTTCATCCGAAATATGGGCCCATATAATTTGTATGTATTTAGATCTAATCTGATGCAATTAGATAAATGTCCAGTACATATTTTTGTATATAATTGTATCAGTTTATATCTAAACTGATGGAAATATATATAATTATTAAAAAAAAACAGATATATTTGGATCTGGATTTTTACCTGATATAATTGTATATGATTGTATGTAAACTTATACATCTAAATATAATTAGATCCAAGTTTTAGTTTGGTAAAATTGCTCTAAATGTTACATCTTTGTATATGATTGTATGAAAATATACACAATTTGATACAAATGTATGGTTGTCCCATCAAATCCATTAAGTCTGTAACAAAATATTAAAAAACAGAACTTTTTTCCGGTTTTCAAAAAAGTTCCTGCATAAGTCTTTTTAAGGTTTAATACAAATTAGGGGTGTGTCGAAAGTGGACAATTTTACGTAAAAGTGCTTAAACGATGTGTATTATCCAGTTGATTATGGGAAAAGTAAAAATATGTAAATACTTATAGTTCACTACCCGTATTTTTGTTTAATTGTTATACAAAATTGGACTCAAAGGTTTGGTAATTTTGGTCCACTACTTCGTTCAGCTTAAAACAAAAATGATACTGTCGTAGACCAAAATAATGTATGGAAATTTTATAAATACTTTTCCCATACTATGCTCAGCATTATCAAACTTTTAAACTCTACTTTGTCCAAACATTCAAAAATACACTACGAAGGGCGCGGGTAGCAACTTTAAGTACCCTCAAAAAGATATATGGTTTTTACCCATAAATTCCTTTCCAATACCTATCTTTTGAGTACATGATGAAATTTGGAATTTTTTTTAATTCGGAACAGACTAATACACAGCCTTCGGACTTTAAATGCGGCAATATATAGTTTTATATAGAAGATCTTAATTTTTTTGGTATGAAACGATACATCTTTACATATAACTATGAACTGGTAGATATATCGTTTTGTTATAATATATTATTTTGATTTGTGTTATATCTAATTATATATGTGTTCGTACATAATTCGTATATAACATATGTAATTGTATATGTTATATACGATTATATATTTGTCGATATGTAATAAGATGTAATAATATGTGGCATCGGGGACATTTGCTTACTTTTGGGGACGAATAAAAAATCTTATCAGCAAAGTTTTTTTGCAGTTCAAGTTAACGACTTTTGTCGTTACTTTAAAAAGTTTCAAAGCAAATAAAATTTAAATTAACAACTTTTGTCCGTATCTCTTGTCGAATATTAAAAAAAATAGTGAATAACATTTTCGGCAATTCAAACGACAATTCTAGTTAGTTAACGAAATCGATAATGATGCTAAGAAAGTTAGTGAATCGCACTTCAGAGTACCGTTGTTTCGTTAATGTCGAAAAATTTTACAAGCTTTTTACATTTTTCTACTCAATAAGAATATACTCTTTCATATTTGATTAAAATATTCATTAAAATTTAACGTAAAAACCCTACTTTTGTTCAGCTAGTTTGGTCACATCTAACACCGTGCACTGTGATAAAGATTATATATTTTTTTTAAGAAAAGTTTTTGCTATTATGTTTATAACAGCTAAAAGGAAATGAGATTCATGAAAACTATTGCTAAAAAAAGTCCATATAATGGAACATTAAAGAATCTTTGGAAAATATTATAGTTAAAAAAATTTTACTTTTGGTCAGACGGAAATATTTTGCTGCAGGATATCTTGAGTTTATCTTTTATTGCATTAAATTTATACTGACGATAAATAACTTCAAATGAAAATAACTGATTTTTATTAAATTTCAAAGTGGTTTTAAAAATTTAACTTAGAAAAGAGTGGGTGGTGAGTTAATAATCTTGAATTCTATAAAGTGTTTGTGCTTTCATTAAAAAATCTACTATATCACGCCTCGTCGGAAGAAGTTTTAACTCAAAAGTGCGAACACTAAAAATGTTTTTCTTGATTATTTTTTTTTTTTTTTTTTTTTTTTTTTTAAAAGAGAGGCAACACTCAGGAAATACTTCCTATATTTTAGTGTGTTGCTTTCTTTGGAAAGGGATAGTATAGAGATGAAAGGTGGGGAAAGATGAAGGGCTTCAGACATGGCAACACTGTAATTGCGCGAGATGATAAGTCTTAGAACAGTTGTTGCTCGCCACTTGATGGAGAGTTGGCGAACTTATTGAAGCTTTTTGGTTCATAGCCCTGATTCATTATTTTACTTCGGTGGGGTTAATTGCTATGGGAACACCGAAGGTGGACATTGCGTATGAGGGATAGAAAAAACTCATACATATTATTTTGATGTTGCAGGTACCGGGTATCGAACCCGGGACCTTCTGTGTAAAAGTCCAACGCGCTAACCATTACACCACAACGCCCACAATTTTGAGATAAAAATCAAAATCTTCAATCTAGTAATTTATTGCAACAATCTGTTTTAAATATGCAAATTTTCCAATTTTCTCGAAAACTATGATAGATACTAGGCTGCGCCAAAGTTGTATGGGTAAAAAAAACATCATGCTATAGATCGGCCTCCCCCCAGAAATATTCGTTTTTATATCAAAATACACTATGCTAAAAAAATTATTGTGATTACTTATGGGGAAAGGGTGCCTCAAACGCCTTGAAAATAGGGAAATATGTCAAATTTGACCATTAGAGGAAAACAATTTTTTTTGTATTAAGTTCGATGACAACTATTCACAAAAAAAATATTAGCTTTCCTATTTTAACTAACGATACAAAAAAAGGCAGTTATTTGTAGGGGTACCCAAAAGCAACATTTTTACATATTTGAAAATTTTATTAAAGACAATTTTTAAAAATTAAAATCGCTCTCCACCAGTTTTTTTTATATATATTGTAAAGATAAAAAATGTGAAATATTATAAATATCCCTTCGGTAGTTTTTTTTTATAGCGATTTGAATTTAGCGTATTTCAAGGAAATTTAATTTTTGACTGTATTTTCTTTAATTTTGAACTTATAAAGAACTACGTTTTAAACAAAATTGAGGAAATTGGCTTTGCGAATAATTTAATTGGATTATAAAAAAAATCCACTTAGAAATATTCTTAAAAAATTTTCTAAAAAATGTCTAAAAATAATTTAATTTTCTAGCGCGACCCTCGTATCTCATTTAATATTTGCTCAATTTGCACACTATTTAACTTAAATGAAAGCTTTATAAATTACTTTATAAATAAGATCTGGCAATTTGCTGGCAATGTACTGACAATGAAACATGTTTAGCAAAAGGTAAATTGTCAGTTCGGACGATTTAAGAAAACCTTTCAATTTCATTGTCAGACAATTGTCAAACAATAAATTTATCTGCCAACGAAAATTGTCAGTTTACACGGATGTCCGATTCTTGTAATGCAAAAATTGCCAGATCTGTTGTTAGACATTACCAGAACTGTCAAAGCATTGTAAAGAAATTATTAATTGTCAATTGTGTATTGAATTAAATTGAAAAAGTAATCATATTAATTGTCATGGAACAAAAAAAAGGCAATTGCAACGATTTTAGCTGCATATGTATTAGAAAGTAGCGAGGATGAAGACAAAATATTTTTGCAAATTACAGTTGAAAGAGGTGCGGAGATTTGCCCATTTTAATTTGCAATCGTTTACACTTATCTGGATGGCATCTGCGACCTCTTGCCATAAAATATCTTTGGGAAGTTTATACTCAGCGCAACCAGCCTCCCATAAACTTCGCCGTACCTCAACTTCCTCGATAAGTTTGATAATACTTTCGTGTAAACACACGGATTCCACATTTTTGCGGTAGGATCTTTGTTTGGGTGTTGATTTTTTCCCGGCTTTAGAGCCGGCTGGCGACTGGGAGCCTCTTGGCGACTGGGTACGAAACATCAAGTCAGTTGGCTCATAGCTGCAATCTATGACGCAGGTTTCATTAATGGAAATGTCGCCATGAATTTTTTTATTTAATTTGATTTCCTATTTTGTTTCACTTTTGATTTTTAATAGTATTAATATGAACTTTTGTTTTTTTTCATATTTATTTAGAAATATTTCTATGACAATACTGTCATTGTCAGATGCATTAATTTGAACACATCTGCCAATAAAATATAGTTTACAATGTCTTACAATTATCTGACAATGGCAACGTAGGGTGTTCACACGAATGTCAGATGTCTGACAATATGATTGTCTTACAATGTACAGACAATGCTTTTTCTGACAATGTTGCCAGACAAAAGTTGTAAGTTCACACTGTTGTTAGACATTTTCTGTACATTTTTCTGACAATATTGTAAGATCTGACAACCGTCTGTACATAGCTTAACTAACATTTCTAAAAGTAATAAACGTTTTGTAGTAATAACGTTTATTATTGTTAAATTTTTCTTTAACAAATTGCATCTAGTATAGAAAAGTTTCCATTGTATTGTCACCCACCGTATGTAAAAAAATACGCTGTAATTTAGAAATATTGTTTTTCACATGTAAATTAAAATACACTTGGACTAAAACATTTATTTTTACAAAATACAAAGGGGAATATTTGCGCTGTGGGTCATCTTCGACCCGGGTTTACAAGGGTTAAAGCTTTCGTATAAAAATTATTTACTAACTAAAGTTTATGATCCAGTTAATTCAGTTGCAAGCCAATTTCCTCAATTTTGTTTAAAAGGTAGTTATAAGTTCAAAATTAAAGAAATCACAGCCAAAAATTAAATTTCCTTGAAATCCGCTAAATTCAAATCGCTATAAAAAAATAGCGAACGGATAATTATAATATATCACATTTTTTTATCTTTAAGATATAATACCGTATAATAAATTCAAACTAATATTAAAGCTTAGGCTTTTTAAAAATGCACTAATTTTGGTCCAAGGACACACAGAATTCCAATAGAATTCCTCTGAAGAACACCATCTTAACTTAGAAACCAATGAACAGATTTTTGTAAAATTTAGCTGAAGTAATGTATCTTGTATTGGTACACTATGTAGGTAAATACCACTGCAAATGTAGTTAAAAACAAATTAAATTTCACATAAAGAAAGGACGACTTACATTTCAGTAAATTCAACTAACATTTTTAGGGCCATTATTACAACTTGCCAATAGCTAAAGTTCGGATATTATCTGACAGATTATTAGTTTTTCGTTATTATAAGTATACTTTAAGCTAAAAGTGACCGATAAGCTAAAGGGAAGATATTGTTGCCTTTAACTTTAAACGTAAGGTTTATGTGTTTAATGTTGCCACATTTTCTGCTCTATAAAGAAGAAGAAGAAAATACCGAATTTCACAACCGAATTTCACAAATTATTGTTTGTTTGTTAACAAATAAATAAAAGTACATTGCCACTACGTATTTTTATAAACCAATTCATAAACCAATAATCGGTTTTTAGTTTGGTGCTGCCACATTATCAAAAATATTAATTTTATTTTATTG
This sequence comes from Delia radicum, assembly GCA_021234595.1. Taxonomy (NCBI): domain Eukaryota; kingdom Metazoa; phylum Arthropoda; class Insecta; order Diptera; family Anthomyiidae; genus Delia; species Delia radicum. Next base: position 253,192,742 of record CM037851.1, read on the forward strand.
GGAAGTTGTAATAACCAAAAACATTATAGCTCACTTTATTTCTCACTTTAGCTAAAGTTACTTTTTACTAACATTTACTTTAAAGGCAAGTTGTAATAATGGCCCTAACAATTGTAAATTGTAAACAATTGTGAGTAAAAAATAAATAAACATTTAATTTTTTATTTTTTTTAAATAACAAAAAACGACTGTAAGAAATGAATGTAAAATCATAAAACAAACAGTCATTTGTTGTGGTTTATTTTTTTAAATGAACTACAAGGTTAGTAAAAAATTTAATTTGTTCTACAAATGACTGGCATTTACAGTAAAAGTAAAGAAAATGTGTTACAATCCAAACAACTACATATTTTTATAGCAGAAGTTCCCTGAGTGTAGTATTAATCATTCTCACTTTTTTTTTGTAAGCGAGAAGGTAATGACCGCCCATGAATTTTGGGTCATCGCGAACAAAAGTAATCAAGCGAGTTAATATCCTGGTAGCTTGTGAATCCCTTTGTGCGCTACTTACTCGCTTAATTTTAATTATTTGGTAATGTCGGATTTGGCTGGGTAATATTCAAAATTGGTGATCTCTACATTCGTGATATACGATATCTATTACAATTTATAAGTCGCATCTACGTTGCATTTTTAGTGTTTTAACAGTGTAATTGGTTTTTAACAAATATAATTCATATTTATTTAAAAACAAGAAATTATTTTTTTTCCCTTGTGTGGTTATAAAAATTTTCGCATTTTGAAATGGTCGAAATTTAACTCAAGTAGGCCTTTAGTTTTCTATATTTTGTTCATACTTATACATTTTGATACTTTCCAGTAAAAAACGCTGCTTACCTGCAAGCTGGTTTGTAAGGGAGTAAGCCAAAATGAATCAGTTACAAACCTGCTTACATAAGCTATGAAGCATTACATTTTGACAAAATAAGCGAGGTTTTTAGCGCTTATAAAATGCTGTGAATTCATGGCTCTCAGTAAAATCATATTTCATGTTTACATTATTACGATTAAAAGTAATAATATGAATATTAGGGGTACAACCAAAATAAGGCCCTATCACCACGCTGTAGCCGATGTTGTGCTGAAACCGAAAAATGTTTCCTCAGGTCATATCGGAACAAAAATGTTCCGCGTCGAAGCCGATTTCTGAAAGTCCTTTAAGACTTTTTTTTTTTATTTTTTCAAAATTTTTTATTTTTATACTTTTAGCAATAAATTATAATATTTCGCAAATTTGCATAAGACAGCGTAGGTAAGTCGCAATATTTTATCACGATTAATTGAATTTATACAGAATATTATTCAATATTTAATGGAAAAACTTATAATTTATTTATCATTTAATGAAATTATAAAGAAAATATTTTTATTTTTTTAGAACTTACTGAACCCAAACTTAATTGCATTTGACGCGGAACATTTTTTAACGATATCGAAAATCTAAAGATGCAGTTCTTATTGTTTTTTTATGCACTACATGGTATGGATAGGGCCATTTTGATATTTTCAAAAATTGTAAAAAAGTTGTATCCCTAATGAATATACATAATTTATTTTACATAAAATTCTACAGATATTAGTTTTTTGTTGTTAAAATTTTTGACATGCGATATAATAATTTATTTTTTTTACCGCTCTTCGTGTTAGCTCTTCAGAAACAGTTAAATGACTAATTTAATTTAAAAACAATCGGAAATCAGTCGGGAAAATTTTTCCAGATCGTTTATAATCCACGATATGAAACTTTCTGCATTACAACCTGCACCCTTATAAGGGCTTAGGGTAAACTGCTTACAACATGCATCCTTGGTAGGCAAAACAGTAAGCGCAAATTTTTTTTGTTTGCTTTTATACGAAAATTCGTTGCTTTTGCTGCTTCTCAATATTATTTAATAATAAGCGCTTACATAAGCGCATTTGCTGTATCCTGCTTCTAAAAACACGGAAATTTTTTACTGGGTTATGTTTTCTGTCCAAATTTTAATAATATCCACTCATCTGTTTTCGAGTTAAGATGTTGTCCTCTAAATATGTTTAAGATGTGTGTACTGTAGTGTAAAATATTAGTGGGAGGGTGTAATGGTTTAAAATGTTGTTTCATTTAAAAATAATTATTTTTTTAATGTTTAAACTAATTTTAACATTTCTATCGAAAATATTCAAATTCCTTTAATTAAAATTCTGTTTTGGAGCTACAGCCCTAAAGGTAGCTTTGCTTATTATAGTGTTAACTTTTCACCTTCATTAAACATATAATTCTCTAACAAAAAAAAAAAAAAAAATGTTATACAAACATTATTCATATGTACATTAGAGCGACTCACCAAAAAAAGTGCTCGATGTACCCTCCTAAAAATGAACCTTGGACTTTTTTAAGATGACGTTTAAAATATTTCGGCTCCAGCTTTGACCTCTCGTGAGCTGAACCATTTTGAAAATGGGTCTATTTTTGTATGTTTTGTTAATTTGAGAATATGTTTCCTTACCAACATATGCAATATGGGTATCATAAGAAAGGGTTTTTTAAGGCGCGTCCAACTGTATATACAATTTGTCCAAGGACGATCATCCATGTCCTTTTTTTAAGGATAATCTGTAAAAAAAAAACGATTTTTGAATTTTTTGTTCGGGGTTGTTTGTAATAAAAATGCCAAATTAACATATTTTAAACTTTAGTCGATTTAATTAAATACGGGTCTCAGCTTTTTTTGAAATTCGTGCTAGTTCGCGTTTTGACAAAAATGTAACTCTTCGTTTTAAATAGGACAATATGTGTATCAAATTTTTTCTTTTGCCAAGTACATCATCTTTGTATGTAAATAATTTAGATTTTTGCAAATTAGATGCATTTTACACGGTGCTCTGGAATATATATAAATGCAATTTTGTGGTAACTCTAATATGATAGCGGATTTAGTTTCTAGATGATGTATGAATGAAAATAGGACTAAAGTAAGAAAAAAAAAATGATCCACGACTTTTTGGGGGCATATTTTTTCGCAAATTAAAAAAAGAATATGCCGCCAAAAAGTCGTGGATATTTTTTTTTTCTTTCTTTAGTCCTATTTTCATTCTTACAGGATCTTTCTTTCATGACCTTTCTTATGATATATGTTGGAAAGGAAACAGATTCTTAAATTAACGAAACATGCAAAAAAGGACCCTTTTTTAAAATGGTCCAGCTCACGAAAGGTCAAAGCTAGAGCCGAAATATTTTAGATGTCATCTTAAAAAATACCAATGTTCATTTTGAGGGGGGTACACCTTGCACGAATTTCGCTTCCATACAACTTGAGTCGCTCTAATGTACATATACTCTAATTAATGCATATAATCCTTAAATATAAAATACATATTTCTGATGTTATTTTCTATTATTAAACCTCTTTAATCGATTGTTATAATAAAATCCTTTTACCAAACAAATACTCGTAACTCTATGATAATTTTCACAAATGTTATAAAATAAAATGTTTTCTAAGCTAAAGATAGAAAAACAACAACAACAAAAAACTAATAAACAACAAGAAGACACGACATGAATAATAAAATCTATAAAACATCAACATCATCGTCATAAAAATCACACATACAATCATACAGATATACAACATTCAAACACAATCACATAAATATATTTATTAGAGTTAATTTTGAAATTTGGATTTGTGGATATCATCACTTTTTAGATGGTTTTTGCATCAATACAAATTATGGAGCATTTATTTTCTTCTAAATTTCATATTCTGCGTCTCGACGACTAAAACGTGAACTTCGAGTGACTTTTTCACCGTGCAAGCATTAGAATTCTCCAGCAAAAACAGACATTGTCAAGTATTTATAAGTGTAGGTAGCGCACAAAGGTATTCACTAGTTACCAAGCTATTTACTTGCTTGATTACTTTTGTTCGCGATGACCCAAAATTCATGGGTGGTCATTACCCTCTCGCTGACCAGAAAAGTGAGAATAATGAGTTCCTTGATTTGTTACTCATAGTGAAAGAATTAGTAATTACTCAGGAATAATTGGTTACTTACAATGATAGAAGAAGTGGTTACTAAGGAGTAACAAAAAAGTGGTTATCTTTAAGTTATATTTTTTTAAAAAATCTTGAAATAAAAATTTTAAAATAAATTTAGCTTGGAAAGTCGACTTGGAAAAATTTTTTAAATAAATTAATACAATAGTAGAATAAAAATATGAAAACCATACTTATGTAACCTATTACCAGTAACTCATTATTTTGCAATTACATATAAGTACTTATATAACCCATTACTAAGTCATTATTTTGTATTTTAAAGTAATTCAATAGGTAATGACCTATCATTACTTGGTAATCTATACATTAATGTCATGTCATTACCATGATTTTTTGAGCGGCAAGATCGAAAAAGTATTTGCTCAAAAAAAAAAAAATTTAAATATTTTTTTCGAGACTGAATGATTTGTGTTTAGTGAAAAATAAAGACAATTTAAATTGTTTAGCTTTATACGCAGTAAAAAGAAGTGATTTTAATTACTACGCTTAGAATACTATGTAGGTAAAGACCGCTGCAGTTGAAAACAAATGAAATTTAACTTAAAAGGACAACTTACATTTCATTAAAACCAACTAACATTGTAATTTGTTTTTAAATGTTAAAAAAAACAATTGTAGTAAAAAACAAACATTTATTTTTTTAAATAACGTAACATGACGGTAAAAAATCAATGCAAAATCATAAAACAGTCATTTGATGTGGTTTGTTTTTTAAATGAACTACAAGGTTAGTAAAAAATTAATTTGTTCTACAAATGACTGACATTTACATTAAAAATAAAGAAACTATATTACAACCTAAACAACTACATATTTTTAAAGCAGAAGTTCCCTGAGTGTATGTATTGTTGTTTAATTGTTACAAAACTATAAATTATGTTGTCTTCACTTAAGAATAATGATTTAGGGTTTAATATCTGGTTAACGAGTGGTAATAGAAAAAAAATGTTTGCACCATGTTTCTCAAAGGGAAAAACAATTTCTTTGCGCTTGCAAAAAAAATTCTACTATTTCATATTTTTGTTAAAAAAAAACAACTTTTTCGACCTCTCTAGTGGCTGTATGGTACATGGGAAAAGCCTAAAGAAAACCTTATTTACATCATTTTTCTTTGTTGAATCGAATAGTAAAGTCTGATTTGATATATTTTCAATAGTTTTGGTTATTTTTCAAAAGTCACTAAAAATCCACGGAGAAGCAGCTGAAATTTAGAAAAAAAAATTGCACCATCATTTTTATTTAAACAAAAACCTTCTATAAAGTGATGATATCCAAAAATCAGAAACAGAAATGAATTTTAAAACGAACTCTTATATTTGTATACATACTCATACATGTGCAATAAATGATAAGCGATATATACAAATGCCAACACACGAACAGTAAACAATACATATACAACATTGTATGTGTGTATGTATTTATCCATATTTGTACAATCGGTAAATATCGTTAAAAACCAATTGTAAACTTATGTTGAAAACGTTTAATCGTTAAATGAATCAAAGGAACAAAAAACTCCAACCAATAACTACTTTTAACATGAACAAAAAAACGAGGAAAGAACAGGAAGTGGAGAAGTTTAGTTTGTAGAATAATAATAAGTCAACACAATCAAAAATGAACTGATGTTTAAATGGCTTAAATAACACCAGAGTTGTACAAACTATGATGTAGAGAAGTATTAATGTACTATTAATCATGCGTAACTATCACAGTACCCGTGTATTACATATATACGTATGAGTTATATTGTATTGTTAAATACAAATTACTTATACGTACTACTACTATTGCATTTACTACAGAAGATATTGATGTACATTGAAGTTTTGCACTTTTTTTTCAGGATAACGCTATTTCAATTATTTCGGTAACGGCCCTATGGGGAATGAGAAGTTAATTGACCTATAAGTGACTGGTTAAAGAGGACTGGTATAATTTAATACTGAAGTGGGTTAAGCAGTGTCAATTGTCCTAAAATTACCAATCCTGTGACTGGTAGAGGAAGGAAATACCACTAAACCAGAATGCTTATTAACAAGAAAAAGCCAGTTGGCCAAAATTTTACCCATTGGAAGCTGTTTAGTTTTCGTTTATTTATATGCCCATTTTTATGCCCATCTTGGGTTAGTCCTGTGGCAAGTTGCCAGTTGTTTACATAGGGTAGGGTTTAGCAGAGGACCGGTCTCTGGCACGAAGGGACCGATCCTGTGGCCCACGCAGGTCCGGTCCCATTCCCCATAGGGGGCATTTTAGCGATAACGGTATTTCACTTATTTCGGTAATGGAATTTTAAGGATATTAGTATTTTAGTTATATCGATAATGGTATTTTACTGAAAACGGTTTTTCAATTATTTCGGTAACGGTGTTTTAGGGATAACGATAGACAGTTGAAATGTTTTTGAATCCATAACGGTATTTTAGCGGTATTGCCTGCCAGTTCTGGGAATCAAATATGTACCATAAATATTAGCACTGGTTTTGTCCTTAGATTACAACAGAAAGAAATCCGATCTATTGCATTTGCAAATTTTTGTATATAAAAAAACTGCATAAAGATGCGTCAATCTGAAAAGTAATTTTGCGAAAAAAAACTCTACCATACAGCAACAAATAAAGTACGCCATTGAAATCAGCATACCCGAAATATATCGAAATGATGGTCAGAATCTTATTAATTTTTTTGAAGTCATGCCGTGTTATTTTAATTTTAACTACAATTTCCTTAATGTGACCGAATTAAATTAAACTATTGTGCTAGTTGGTACCGTGCTGGCTTATCAGTGCGGCGGTCGTGGGTTCGATTCCCACCAGAGCCACTGGTCTGTTTTCGCTACAACGCGCCGATGACCATAGTGCTCGGTTAGGGTAATAAGATATAATTTGTAATTATATGATTATTAATTAATAAAATAAAAAAAATAAAAAATAAATAAAAAAATTAAACTATTAATTGAATTAACAAATTTTTTAATTGAAACAGGATTTTAGTTTTTTTTGTGTAAAAAAAAATGCTTTTAATATTTTCTGATATTTAAAACTGCCGACTACGAAGTATCGGCTACTGAGTGAGCTTTATAAAAAATTTTGAATGAAATTTTTCTCACGCAATTGGCAAACACGAATCCTAATCGTTAGGTAAATTGTCCTTAACCACAGAAAATCATTACTATCTAGTTATTATCCTTGTCAGAACAAATTTCAAAAAAAATATTAAACTTTTTTTCCTCATGCACCCTTTTATTGTTCACTCCTGACATTATAACAGTTGATAAATAGTTAATAATAAAAGGTATTTGAAACTCGTTATGATTTTTTATTTTATTTTTTTTCTGTTGTTCTTATCCAACTTTTGGTTTTTTTTTTTTTTTTGGTTCATATTACAAAACACACACACACACACACATACACATTTTTATCAAAGTCATTTAAATCTGTGTAAAAGTGTCTAAACACCAAACAAACCAACTTTGTGATAAATTAAAAAAAATTACTCATACGCCATGTGGCATATTAAATAGTGTGAAACGAAAGGTGGGAGTAAAAAACACACGCAACACATACAAATTCATTTAAAGCCATAAACACCAACAAACAAAAAAAAAAATCCATGAAAAGCAAGCAATAGAAGTTACTTAACAAGAATAATGCAAAGTAGGCAAAGAAGAATACTCTATATATACTCCTGCTCAAAATTATAGCACACTTATTTATCTGTATTTTGTTGTTAGAATATCTCGTTAATGACTTATTAGAAAATTAGAATTTTTTGCATTGAAAAACAAAATTTTATTGAGAATTTAAAAATGCAGATACTTTCCTAATTTCCTTAACTTTGAAGGAAACGAATTGCAATTACCTATAAAAGTAGTGTTTTAAAATTATAGCGCTATTGATTGAATAGAAACTTAAAAAAAAAAACTCAAAATATGATGAAATTATTTGGTATTTTGATTTCAATTTCTTCTCTAGCTTGTTTTTTTAAGACGTAAAATAGTTTTTATTATGATTTCAAAAATTTGTGTTAAAATTTTTAAAAATGTCTGATTTTTTCATAAATCAAATATTTTTGAACAAATTTTGAACACAGATTTTTATTTATTTGATATCAGACATCTTTACTACACTCACAAAATTTTTTCCGTAAAGACTACTAAATATACGCATTAAATTAGAAATCAGTTAAAAAAAAGGACTCCTTACTTTTCGTTTCAAACAATTGTATTTTATTAGTTTATTTTCAACTGTTGAAAACAATAAATTGGGTTCGTTTATTTCACTACTCAACAACTTTTTGTTTTGAATATAAAATTTTAACTGAATATTTGAACTATTACCGAAAGTCCGTATAATTTGTTTAATTTGTTTATTGAATAACATTTCTACCTGTTATTATGTTTAAAAAATATATTTCTTTGGTAATTGAACTGTATATTCCATTGAAACAACTTTACCTATTAACTTTTTAAATAACTGTTGAAATTTTATGGAAAAGTTCTTGTGAGTGTATTTGTACGTTAGATTTATTTTAATGTGTCAGAATAAATTAGTGATGCAACTGCCTGAAAATATGATGTATGCATTGCGGTCCTAAAGTTTGGCTCCAAAATAATATAGTCATATTTTATTCAAAACCATCATCAAAATGAGGCGAAAGTATTGAAAGATGGCTTCAAATTAGGGTTCTCCTAGACTTGGGCATAAATAAGTGGCCGGATGGAATACCAGTACTAATGCTGAAACAGTTTTCTTTGACGCTTGCTCATTCATTGGCTAACCTTTTCAGCGCTTCGCACCGTATGGGAGTTTTCTCTTCATCCTGGAAGGTTGCTAATGTCCAGTCAATCTCTATACAACCCTGAAATTTACCGCCCAATCGCAATATGATATGTGCTCCCGAAGGTGATGAAAAGCGTGGTTAATTACTTGTCAATTATCTTTAGTCTAACTCACTTCTTACCGATCGACAGTAGAAGTTGTTGTAGGGGTGACCTGTTAGGGTTCCTCTAGCTGAGCTGGAGTCCATACACCGTTTTGTTGAGTGTAAAGGGGTTGCTCTAGATATTTCTAAGGTGTACAATCGTGTGGGGTACGGGGCACTTGTATCAAAGCTTATTGTTTTTGGTGTCGGTAATGACTTCGATTGCTTTATTGCGAACTTTCTCACCCCCAGAAAACAGAATAGGTAGTAGCAACCGTATTTGTAGCCAATCGAATGGTTCGGTTGTAGCCATCGAATTTTTAGGTATTGATAACCGAATTTCTGTTGAGACAATCGATATTCTATTGCCGTAACAGAATTTCTATTGGTTCAATCCAATGACTGTAATCACAATCGAAAAATTCGGTCGCAACAACCGAAGCATTCGATTGGCAACAAATACGGTTGCTACTATCTAGTCTGTTTTATGGGCGCAGGGATCGCACTATACGTGTTGTTATAGATAAGGTCTCATCCGACGAGTTTCAGCTAAATTCAGGGAGTAACGAAGGGTTCCGTTCTTTCTCCCTCTCTATTTTTTGTTTTTCTTAACGAAAGTAGAAAAGTAGCCTAATTGCAATTTTTGTCTAAGGAAGTGCGTAAGTATCTACATTTTTAAATTCTCAATGGAATTATGTTTTTGAATGCGAAAAATTATAATTTTCTAATAAGTCGTTAACGAGATATTCGAACAACAAAATGCAGATAAGTAAGTGCGCTATAATTTTAAGCAGTACTTTAAATGTTAAGTGCGAGTATGATGATGAAAGTAAAGAATTACTTAAGGCTTATTAATGCTTTTAAGTTCCATTGACATTGTTTTTAGGTGAATAAACACATGTGTTTTTGCAGTTTATGTTTTGACGAAATAACAAAAAAAAAAGGATGAAAACGAAACGAAAGGACATAGAAAAAACGGGAACAAATTCTTAATGAACTAAAAAGCGCAAGCGTTACATTTTCAAAAAATCTAAAAAAAAAAACAAGAACAAAAAGAATATATAGAACACACACACATATATGTAAAAGGGAAAAAATTGTATGTATAAAAGGAATTTTTAAATAATATTAAAAGGCAAGAAAATGTCAGTAAACGTCAAAAATGACAGCTAAAGATATTGTAAATACTCTTAAATTCTGTTATAATGTTTATAATTGTAATTATTCTCTTCATGTGGTTAGCACACAAAAAAAAAGCTTTTTATATATTCTCTATGTGTGTGTGTGTGTGCAATAACAAAAATTCCCTTAAATTTTGTATCAATATTAGCTAACGGCAATAGCAGCAGCAGCATCCCTTAGTATGAGAAAATACAACAAACAATTCGTAAAATATTTATGTACTCGTTTTCATTAATTTAACTGTTTTGTTTACGGTTTCTTGCATTTATCGGCCACAACCTTAATATTCCGTTTTTCTGTTGTTGTTGTTTTTGTATAATTCTTATGTTATATTTAATTTTTATTTCTTTATTTCTATTTTCTTTTGACCATAATCAGAGGTGTCAACTTTGGGGTTTTACACTAAAACCGCTAGATTTTAATTAAATGTATATCAGCAGGGACATGAATCTCATTCATGCACGAAAAGAGTGTATTATAGGCGCCTAAAATATGCACTTTTTTATGTTAATTTCCTTTGAAATTTTTTACTGAGATTTTGATAGTTTCGAAGAAAAAAATAACGTAAACTGTGAAAAGAAAGCCACTTTAAATGAATTATTTTTTATGTTTTAAATTTAATTTGTATTGTTTACCCGATGAAATTTATATGACAGATTATCGAAAAGGACTTCATATACGTTAATTTTTTAGTATAACCCTTTGTAGCCCATGATTTGTTACGGGAAAGGTTAAGGTTAATATAAAAAAACGTATTACTTAGAAATTAAAAAATATCCTTTATTTATTATTTATTTGAAATTTTAGGGATTGTGTTACATAACATAAAAATATAATTTTTTCATGTAAAAATGTAAAAATATGCATTGTATAGAATAAGTAAAAAATATTATTCACTTACCTACAGGTTTTCATAAAAACAACCCAATTTTTTGCACTTTTTCTTTTTTTTTATAAAATTTTAAATTTTCAAACTTGTCCCTTTTCTAATTATGCAAATACGAATAGGGACAAACTGACGGAAGTCAAAAAAAATTACGCCATCTATGATATTTTTTTGGTACTAATTTGATCAGTGGTATGTCACAGTAGGTTGACACAAATTTGAGCGAGCTGAATAAATTCAGTATGTATTATTTCGGGCTTTTGGGGTTTGTTACAGTAATGTTACATGAGGCTATAAAGGGATAATATGTAAATAGCTTAAAAAATAATGTGTACCAAAATTCAGCCAAAAAGGTTTATATTTGCGAAAGTTATTTTAACAAACACTTTCATTCACCACTGCCAACTAAGTAAATGGATAAAATTCAAACATAAATTACTGCTAACAAGGGGTACATGCCGATTTAAATGAAGCTTATATATGATATAAAGAACATAAATCTAAGGATGTATTGTTTTTTTTATGTGCCATCTCGAAGGTGTTAGGTATGAAAAGTGGGTTCAAATATGACCCCATTTTGAGTTATTTTTTTGATAGTTATGGCCTTTCTTCCAAAGAAACCATAGACTCATTCAATATAAAACCATCAAGTTGTGCGCCCCGGTAGGCTAGTTGGTAGCGTGCTGGCTTATCAGTGCGGGGGTCGTGGGTTCTATTCCCACCAGAGGCACTGGTTTGTTTTCGCTACAACGCGCCGAAGGCCATAGCTAGTGCTCGGTTAGGGTAATTGTACATAATTTGTAATTATATGATAATTAATTAATAAAAAAAAAGAAAACATAAAAAAATCTAAATTTCGACCTCTACCCCCTTTAATTTTGATCAAACTTGGTATGGAAAGTAAGTGTCATATAAGTATGTCATCGTACAAGTTTTGGGTTCTTAGCTCTAACGGTTTTGATAATATCGCGTTTTAAAGGGTCCGCCACATAACTTTTTTTTTAACTAGTGCTTATTTCGTGAATGGTAACACTTAGCTCATGTGTGATTTGACAGATAATTAGTTTTATCCTTTCGCTGAACGAATATGGTCCGTATGTTCGTTATCTTGTGAAAAAAGTGAAAGAAACTGGCATTCTCATCGATAAACCAAAGCGTGAAAAGCCAAAAACAGTGCGTACACCCGAGAATATTGCTGCTGTGGCAGAAAGTGTGCGTAAAGCGCCATCAACATCAATTTACCGTCGTTCTGAACAATTGAACATTTCGGAGACATCATTGAGACGAATTTTGCATAAAAACCTCGGTATGACACCATACAAAGTCCAATTGGTTCAGGAGTTCAAAAAAAAAAGTTATTTGGCGGACCCTTTAAAATACGAAAAAAAATCAAAAATTTAACAACAGTAGTCGTACTTAATCGTCCATATATTTTTAACTGCTGAAGATATGTGATTCGTTGAGACCTCATTTTAAAGAAACTGTTGGCATGCTTTGAGTAAAATAACCGAAAATATTATTTTTTGAAGGCAAAATGCCAAATTAATATGTGGAGCTCTTATAGAATTCAAAGTTATGAATAAAACTCTAAAAAAGGTACTAAATATAATAGAAAAAAAAAGATTTACTTACATAAAAAAAAAATAATTTGTTGAAAAACATAAAAATAAAAGTTTTGAAAAAGTACTTGCACATAATTGCCCCTATCTTTTAAACGGTTTAAGCTACATTATTTAGTTATTGATAGCTCATTTTAAATGTTCTTTAATTGTGGTTATCCTGGTTCACAAAAATAATTAATTTCTTGACGGTAAAATGCATTTTTTTCAAAATAAGTTTTTCAAACCATTGTGTTTCAAAAAACTGGTTTTTTAAAATTTTTGAAAAATTTTATGTTAATTATAAATTATTCTTCTATAAGGTCACCAAATCCCTTTGTGGTATTCCCGCATGTTTCTGAGTTAGCGGCTTTTTAGTTAAATCTTTTCACATTTTTATTTATAACTCAGGATACCGTTAGGGCTCCACATAGGGATTTGAACACGGCATATGGAAATAATATATAGTAAACACATAAATTTTTAAAAATTTAAAAATACCAGTTTTTTGAAATACAGCTTTTTGAATCTAGATTTTTGAAAACAATGCATTTTTCCGTGGAGAAGTAAACAATTTGTGTGCTCTAGTAAAACCACAATTTAAGTAGCTTTAAATTGGGATATTAATGATTCTTATAGCTTAAGCCGTTATTGAATATTAAGTACGAATACTTTTTAAAAATTTTCGAATATTTTTCAAATTTTGAAACGCGATATTTCAAGATCCTCTGGGATTAGCTATCCTACATTTGGAAGAGGTTATAGTTATTTGGTTGAAATCAGAAGCGGTGGAGGAAATCGAGTGGTGATTTTATATGTTTTCATTCCATAGGAAAATGTGGTATCACTGAAAAAGTATTTCAGAGAAGCATTTACCTGTGCACGTTCTTTGTAAAAATTGTGATTACAGTTGTTGTTGTTCCAAAAAATGTAGTAATTTTTAGGTACTTTATATGGGGATATACATATTCCGGTGCAACCACCAAATTTACATATATTAATCCTTTTTAAATTTAACTCGATATGTATTTTTGGTTTTTTCGATATTCGGCGTATTTCGGATTTGATTGGGTTTTTCCCGAATGTCCATTTTTTTGGCCTTTTTGGGATCTGTATGCACACAAAAAAAAAATTCATACTATTTATGAATATTTTATGAAAATTTTGCCAATGTACTAATTTAGGAACTTTTTCATAACATTTATGAACAGTTCATAAAAAATACTGGGAAAGTTTGTGTCTCGTAAATTATGACAAGGTTCTTAAAATATATGTAGAAACACTTAATATTTATGAAAAAGTACTTAAAAAATTTGCCAATGTACAAAATCTTAATATTTAAGAAAACTTGCATAAATTGCAATAATACTGGGAATTTTTGTACCTTTTCAGAAATGCTAGGGAAACTAGGAAGACTTCATACATAGTAAGTAAATTTCATAAATAGTATGAACCTTTAAAAATATGAACTTTTTCATAAAAAATTATGAATTTTATTTTTTTGTGTGTGTACAAAACATAGGCAATATGCATATCAAAATTAATATTTTATAGTGTACAATCAATTTTTTTTACATTTTGAATTTTATTTTGTGAATATGAGGTATTAGGGTGGTCCTTATTTTTCAACTTGCGATTTTTGGGGCTGCCCCCCTCTTAAAATATTTGTTTGGGTACAAAAACTCACCATGCAAAAAATTAGAGTTCTAGCATAACGGGAAGATGTCCCGCATCGCCCTTGAAAATCGGGCCCCTTGGAAAAATGGGCATAATTTAAAAAAAATTACAATTTTTTTTTTCTTCAAAATTAAAAAAAATATAAAATAATTTTTGTGTTGGGTGTAATCATAACTAATCAGATAAAAAATATTACTTTCCCAGAAAATCGCTAACTTACCCTAACTTTGTGTCAAAAGAATTAACAAATATTTTGGGTGTACCTCAAAGTGACTTTTTTGCATTTTTGAAAATTTTATTCAACAAAAATAAAAAACCTAGTGTTTGCTGTCAAGTATTTTATTAAACACATCTCAAGTATTAGATAAGCCAAGTATTATGGATATCCGTTGGCAAAAACTTTTGTTAGAGCATTTTGATTCTAGCGGATTTCAACGTTTTTTTAAATTTGTATATACTTTTTTTTTCAACAAGATTTTTGTAATATTTCATCAATGTTATTGTGTATGCTATTTTATATAATTGTAATAACTTTATTATAAAGTATAATTTTTCGTGTTCATAGTTAACCTGTGTTTTCATGGGGTCACAATTGACCCTCGTATTTTAAAGAGTCAAAAATCACAAAGATGAGAAAAAATTAATTTTTGTTTATGTTTCTAATTATAATTTATTTACATTTTAAAATTAATTAAAATTAATTATTTAGTATAAATTCAGATATTTGTATTCATATTCAAATTGATTTTTTTGTACATATTCAGCAGTATTTTTAAAAAACGTATTTTTAATTAAATAGTGTAATTTTTTTTGCATCCGGGTAGTGCTTCCTATAATCGGCTACAGTTTACATTAGTACTTGTTTTTCCTCCTCGTTTCGTGACAATACTTTATTGTAGTCCTCCATGAGCTTCACTGCCCGTTCTGCAGTGTCATTAGCAACCTTTAATTTGTTAACGTGGGTCATATTTGACCCCAGGTTAACATGGGTTAACTATCAACAGAAAAAATAGTATTTTATAATAAAGTTATTACAATCATATAAAAGAGCATATACAATAATATTGATGAAATATTATTAAAACCTTGTTTTAAAGTAAAAATGTATAAAAATAAAAAAAAACATTGAAATCCCCGAGAATCAAAATGTTCTAAAAAAAAAATTGCCAACGGATATCCACAGTACTTGGCTTATTTAATACTTCAGATGTGTTTAATAAAATACTTGACAGCAAACACTAGGTTTTTTATTTTTGTTGAATAAAATTTTCAAAAATGCAAAAAAGTCACTTTGAGGTACACCCAAAATATTTGTTAATTCTTTTGACACAAAGTTAGGGTAGGTTTGTGATTTTCTAGGAAAGTAATATTTTTTATCTGAGTAGTTATGATTAAAACCAACACAAAAATTATTTTATATTTTTTTAATTTTGAAGAAAAAAAATTTTTAATTTTTTTTAAATTATGCCCATTTTTCCAATGGGCCCGATTTTCAAGGGCGATGCGGGACATCTTCCCGTTATGCTAGAACTCTAATTTTTTGCGTGACGTGTTTTGACAACCTAACAAATATTTTAAGAAGGGGGTACAGTCAAAATCTCATTTTTATTTTTCGCCCATACAACGAAAGACCACCCTAATGAGGTATGCTTTCACACAAAAAGTACCGAAATTATCGTTTTTTTTATTTTTTTTAATTTTTTTTATTTTTCTTTCGGGTTTTTTTTAATGTAAAAGTAACCTTTAATTTTATAATCTTAATATTATATATGTATAAGTAATAAACATCAGCAGTAAATTTTGCAAATAGCGTGTTTTTTGGTACTTCCCTATACAAAATAGTACTTTCCGCAAAATTTGTCATTCTTGTTTGTCATACATTAACCGCTATGTTAGGAAAATATGTACAATATTCATATCAAAATTTTGTACTTTTTGAGTAAAAAAATATAAAATTAGTTTATAGTCACAATATAAAGACATGTCTTCGTACAAAATGTTTAATAAAAAAGGGTTTCAGAATACAATATGTTGGCAGTGGCAACACATATGGGCAATTCCAGAAAAATGTCAATCACGAGTAAAAAATGGAAAATGCTCAGAACTTTTTATTGATTTCAATAATAAAGTTTAAAGGGTATACTTTATAAATGTAAAAGCATTTTTAATTGTTCTCATTTCTTGGCCGAAATATACAACTGCAAAAAAAAACGTTTTTTTCTGAATCTTTTTGCGATTTATATCAATTTTTTAATGTGTTTTAAGAGTGTTTAAAGTAATATTATTTTTGTTCTTGTAATTTATAAATGTCCTACTTACAATTACTTTACCTCAGAAAATTTTGCATTGATTTTCGTATTCGACAACGAAAGCATTGAGGTTGTTCGGAACTCTTATTAATTAAAATCTATAATTAAAATTAACTGAGGAAATCCAAATCCTAATGTACCTAACTGAGAATATGGAACTTTATTTCGATATCATTTTTGTTATTATTATTACTGTATATTTGGTGGTTAAATTTAAAAGGAGAGAGCCTTATGCGTTTTTGGCGGAATATTCTTTATATATAAAGAAAAAGATGGCGGGTTTCTTTAAACGTTATAAAAATATACACTGGGTTTTATTTCATCTTTTTAGGTTAAGTTTTAAGGTTAGGGTTATTTTTTATCAAATTTAATTTAGTTTTTAGGGTTTCTTTATAAGATTTTATAGAATTTCAATTAAACAATTTAATCTATTAATTTAGATTACTTATAAACTTTAGGGTTAAATTTTATAACAATTTCAATTTTAACTTTAGTTTTTAGATTTGATATAATTCAAAATTTAGGGGTTTTTTTTTTTTAAATTCAAGGCTCTTTAATTCTTAAGAGCTTGGTAAGTATTTTTTTCACTTTATTTATTTAAGTTTAACTTTAGCACTTATATTTAGGTTAGAATTCACAACTCGTTTCAGGTAAGACTGTAACTTTAATATTTAACTTTGTCGTTAACGTTGATACACGATCTAATACTTGCGGCACGGTTGAAAGACTTTTAGTTATGAGGATGTTTAAGTTTTGCTCTGAAGTTAGCTGCAACAAATTTGTCATATTTTTACAGCTGACTTTAAAGTGGGAACAGTATTACACAGTGTTGGTATTTGCAGTACATTTTTGTTCACGGCGTGAACAATTATCATTACTTGAAGTTAACTTTATGTTTTGGGTTTTTTAGTTAATGTTGAATCATTATTTAGTGTGTTCTGGTCTCTTGAAAAAAAAATTTTGTGTGTTTTGGTCTCTTGAAAAAAAAAAAAAAATGAAAAAATGAAAATGAAAAAAAATGTAGATTTTTAAAAATATTTTAATTGAAAATCCCATTTTAAATAAAAATCTCATATATATTTCTTTTTTAAAACAATTTATTTTGAATTAAAAGAAATTAATAAAAAAAAAAACATAACAAAACAAAACAAAACGTAAAATAAACATATTAATCATTTTAATGTAAAATAATTCATAACATATTGTTCTTTTTCTTGTGCATTTTTTGGATAGCACCCATTCAAATGCTTAAAAAACTTATTCGGACAAATAAACAATTTGTCGCAAGAAAAACAATTAATAAATTTTACCATTTTCTAATTTTTTTTTTAATATTTTCACTTTTCAATTTTTTGTTTCATCGTTCGCGCGTGTGTATAACAAACATTTACAGCCTGTTTTTACAATACGTGTATAATTTCGGACGAACGTGTGGCACCCGAACGAATACCTAAGGAAATGAGTTTTTATAATTCGTTCGTCTGACTTACGTAAAGCTTTATGTCAAACAGTAGAGATTGCTATGATATTGTTTTTCGGTCTTTGTTAGCTTTTTTCATATACAAATAAAACATTTTTTGTTGGTAGATGGCAACCCAACAGTATAAATGAAATATAAACAAAAACAGCTGTTATTTGTTTGGAAAAATATTGTATTCATTTTAAAATAATAAAAGTGTTCTAAGAATTAAATTTGTGTAATAAATAAACAAATAAAAATGTTCGGGCCAATTGCTATGGGATTCTTTAAGCTAAAATTTTCAAACAACACAAATAAAAACAACGAAAATGAAAATTTGTTTCGGACGAACGTTTACATGGCGAATGCTTTTTTGTGAACGTATGTTTTTTATAGAAACCGAAAAAAGAGATCGAAAATGACAACTCTTACGTTTTCACTCATTACAAAGTAACATTCGTGATACAGAACCCCAAAGTCATTTTTATCACTCGTTTAGACGAATTTTTCGAGTGACACGTCATACAAAAACAGGCCATTAAATATGTTGCTATCTTTTAGCTTGTTGCTATCTCATTCTAATAAAAAATGACTGGTATTGATTATAATAAAAATTTTATTGAACTGAAAGTTGAATTTTAACAACTTCATTTGTCACTTCAAATTTGGTGATATTTTTATCTGTGTTTAATAATTTTATTTAATATGGAATAATTAAAATCATATATTTTACATAAATTTATGTATATTGATGCTCACTTTTTTTGCATATATCAAAAACTATTGTAGCCATAAGGACAGTACTAGCAAAATCTCAGTAATGGGCTCTCATTACCAGTATCTAAACAATAATCAGTAGAATAAGGGGTAACTGCATATAATTCGGCATCAAAGCTCATTATTTTCAAAAGCTCATTATTTTCAATCAAAGAATTCGAAATAAAATCTAAAAAATTTAGCAGATTTTAGGAAAAATAATTTTCAGGGTGATTTGTTTTCGTAGTAGAGTAAATCTAGAGGGTTTTTCGGACAATTTAGGGGGATTTGTAAAAAAAATACTTGGCAACACTGGTATATTCGTTTAATTTTCGTATTCTTTTGTTGTCATTGTATTTGTTTTTCTTTCATTCATTCATTCATTATTTAATGACGTAACAACCAACAATTGTCGTTTCACAAGATTCACTTGAAATTAAAACCCCCACACACAAACACACTTACTCTCTAACACAAACATACAAAACATACATATTTAAAAAACTACAATTGTTAGTTTACATGTAGTATTTATTCTTAAATAATGAAAATAATTACTTTATTATTATCTTTATCATTATTATTAACCCTTTGACGACGAATGGTTGATATAAGTACCATTTTTACTTTTAGCCATTTTAGAAAAATATGCAGGACGATTTTAACAAAACTTATTGTGGTAGATAATATAGAGATGTTGTTTTTTACCGATACCTATATGTTACAGTTTAATAGTATTCGAGCCTTACAAGGTCAGCCAAAAGTAAAATTTTTTTTATGTATTATTACTTTTTTGAGTCAAAAATTTGTTTGTATTCAAAAATGGTTATTATTTTTGGAGTAGGCATAACTTAAAGCAAAATACAAAATTAAAACTTTGATAAAATCTTAATCCATTAAGCAGCGACAGCCCATTCATGATTTAGCTTTGGTACTATATTTCTCCGATAGAGGGAGCAGTAAATCGCCAAAAACAGCAGCAAATTTATATTTAGTCATAGACCCACGTCCACACTAAACTTCGTCAAAAAATCTTTATTGGTTTAAGTTCGGTCTTCAAAGGGTTAATGTTTTACAACCAACCAACTAGTTAGTTACATCGACCACATTGTGGCATACACCAACAACATTTTAGATGAAGTTTTGGGTTAAATATTTGAAAAGACTTAAACTACACAAGGTAGTGGAATAGATTTTACCGATAGATGTAAAGTTTTTTACGGGTTTTTTTCAACACCACAAAGAGAAATGTTAGAGAAGGAATAAAAAAAAAAATTATTTGGTTATAGAAAATTTAAGCATTTCACAAAGATTTTGTGTTTGGCAAGACAAAAATATAAAAGACTAGATAAACTTTTCTTTAAACAGAATTATCAATAAAAAGTGTTGTTGCCTTTTTAATGCAAAACACTCAAACCAATCTGACCAAAATGGATTAAGTACAAATTAATTACACTAACTAAATCCTATATTCAATAAAACTTTAACAACCATTTAATGGTTTTTGACCCAAAAACTGACTTATCAAGTTTTTTTGTTTTTTTTTTTTTTTTTGTTTTTTGTCAAGCTTGCTCAAATTAGCCTTTGCGGTTTTATACTCGTATTTGCCTCAAACTAAATTAAAAGCTTTATTCTTGTTTCTTGTACTCATTCGTAATCCATTTTAAATTTTTTATTTTTATTTTGTCTTTCTTATCATCGAACATTAATCTTACTCATACGCCTAAGATGGCCTAAAAATAGGACGCGGAAGGTTTGAAAGCAATAAATTTGTTTTAAATTACATTTAAAACATGAAACTTAAATTTATATTTTATGGTCATAAAAGGGAGTACAGAGAAATATTGAATTGTAATGAATTGATGTAAAATAAACATGATAAAAGCAAAGATGCAAAATAATAATAACACTATTCAACAAATTTCAACTTTTTGTAGAACCTGTCTTTGAAATACATATTTTGTAACAGACATTTGGTTCATGAAATTTTTTGTGAAAGTATAAATCTACACAAAATTATCTTTCATTTGGATGGAATCATATGGATGTTTTGATTCACACTCAAAAAAAAAAAAAAAATCAGTAAAGTCAGCAACATTTTTGCTGGGAGTATCATTGCAGAAAAAGTACTAATATCAGCATTTACTAATTTGTTTTACTGATATTAGCAATTTTACCGGTAAGATATATTTAAATTAATTTAAGTAATCAAATAAGATTTGTGCTATTAAGGAGTTACATAAATCATCATTTTGTCGCTATGCGATGTTTGCATAAATTTTTGATTTTAGTATCTAAAAAAGCAAAAACTAAACTTTCTCTTTTTCAGCACAAATCTTATTTTGTCACGAAAAATAAAATACTGGAAACATGTGATTACCGTATAAATACCATTAAGAATACAATTTCACAATACATTTATAATGATCATAACATGTTTGTAGCAATAATATTTGTACTAAAACAATATTATAGTCCCAGTTATCATATTATGATCATGGAAAAGAGTTTCGTCATCATTTATTACCATATTACGATTTCATCGTACTACAGACTTAACAGCACGTGTATTTTGTTCAAATTTTTCTTGCTTATTTCTTTAAATTTTTTTTGTTTTCCATTTTTTTGCGTGAGTACAACAATTTTCAAAATGAATCACTTTTTTCACTTTTTACTTAATTTATGTATAATAAACAATAACTTCATGATGCATGTCTAATTAACATTTGCCTAGTCTCCCATGGTAGACCTGGTTGAGACTACCAAATTATTCATTCTTCCACTAAAAATATCACCATTAAAATTAACACCACTGCGTTGTTTTTCTTTTTGTATGTACTTTTGCTTAATATCATTTAGTTTGTCCAGACTGACTGCTTCCCACAACTTCTGTTCGCAAAATCTTCAAACAAGAATGGCCCTAAAAGAGCGAAGACGCACATAAAAAAACAGACTGATCATCTTATAGTTGGCGCAACTATAATATGGCTGTAGTTAGAGAGAAGAATATGATTAGAGATTAGATCAGAAGGCACTATGCACCGCGACCAATGTAGGTCTTTTGTGCTGCCTAAAGTTACCTACAAATTCAAGCTACCTATAAAGCCAATTGTCCTATTAGGCAAAATATTCGCGATATCGGAAGGCGAAATGAAGCGATCACCTAGAAACCTAAGACTCCTATCACAAAGCCTGGGACATTCGCAGAGAACATGCTCCGAGGTCTCAGACACCATCTCACAAAACCTACACATATCCGTGTCCGATTGACCCTTCCTGTGCAGATGGTATCTGAGATTGCAGTGTCCAGTTAAGTATGACGCCAGGGTCCTCAAACCCCCCCACCCCCCCTTTCAAGCGACAAGAGTCGCCTCGACCCCCTACTGGAAAAAGAGATCAATCTCTTAGCCTGGCGCTGACCAGGAGAGTTTTCCCAGTAACCAGAGAATTCAGACTCTCTCCATGCCCTGAGCCTTTCCCTAACATACCCCGCAAGTATTCCACAGAATGGTTCAGGACCAATAAAGGACCTTCGGGCCCCGCGGTTGGCAAGACAATCTCAATATGATAATAAATACTATATTATGATTTTAGACAAGTGAATAATATGGTAACCAAAAAAATATAGATTTTTACTATGACATGTTCAAAGGAATCATATTATTGGTAAAATATGATTGATACAATAATATTTTAATTGAAACAACCATTTACAGCTGTGGAAAACATAGTTTTATGGCCGCAATCATATTGCAACTATACTTGTTCTCTGCGTGATGAAACTGTACTACTACCCACTAATTTGTTTGAAAAATTTATAGGTACCTTCACATTTTCGCTCATAGCTTCTGAATCGCTTCTCAATAGCAAATATTTCGAAAAATGTACATCAATCTAGGTAAAAATGAGCAGTTCGTATTTCGTTTTCGCGCCGTAATAGCCATTTCACCAGACAGACGGACATAGCAAAATCGTCTTAAATTTGAGCAAGGATGAGGAATATTTATACTTTATGGGATATTAGACCTATATTTCGATTCGTTACAAACGGAATGACAAGTGTGGAAACTGCAAAATAGAAAAAATGTTTTTTTTTTTGTACCCGAATCGAATTTAGCGCACGGAAAAAAAGATGTGTTACATAACCAGGTTTTTTGTCCGTTGAGTAGTGCAATTTATGTATAATCAAATAATGGTAAAAAAAGATACTTCAAAAGAAAAAGGTTTATAATATACAATGAAAATATTAGAATTTATTTTGCTTTCTATTTGTTAGCCATAAGATAATTGTTTGAGTTGTAGACACAAAGAGAAATCATGAAAATTTTATATATTTTATCATTTGCTTTAATGAAAATGTGTAAAAATACTAAAATAGTTTAAGTAATGTCCATTTTCATTAGTGACTATCAAATGTAATTATTTTAATTTAAACTTGTTACATTGAGAAACAATATTCTATGAATTTTAAATTCCTTTGATAAACTGATTCGGCTTACAAACTGGATTTGTTTTTATTTTTATGCGTATGAGTAATCTTAAATTATGATCAAATAGTAATCATACGTTCTAACATATGAAGATTTTTGTGCAACTAATGTGTTTTTTAAATGTTTGTGTGATGGACGACAAACTCGAAAAAGTATTGCCTATGTGACATTAACCCTAGATAGATAACGTTATTTTTTTGTACTGAAGAGATAACGATACGTCTGAGCGACGTATGGTAGTTTATATCCTTTAAAGGACATCAACGGAAAGAATATTTATAATTTTTTTTTATTAAATTCGTTTATTTATTCAATTTCTTTTAAAATAAAAGAATCTTTAAACAAAAAATAGAATTAAAAAAAATTAAGAATAAAATAAAAATGTGGGCGTTGTGGTGTAATGGTTAGCGCGTTGGACTTTTACACAGAAGGTCCCGGGTTCGATCCCCGGTGCCGGCAACATCAAAATAATATGTATGAGTTTTTTCTATCCCTCATACGTATCGCAATGTCCACCTTCGGTGTTCCCATAGCAATTAACCCCACCGAAGTAAAATAATGAATCAGGGCTATGAACCAAAAAGCTTCAATAAGTTCGCCAACTCTCTATCAGGTGGCGAGCAACAACTGTTCTAAGACTTATCATCTCGCGCAATTACAGTGTTGCCATGCCTGAAGCCCTTCATCTTTCCCCACCTTTCATCTCTATACTATCCCTTTCCAAAGAAAGCAACACACTAAATATATAGGAAGTATTTCCTGAGTGTTACCTCTCTTTAAAAAAAAAAAAAAAAAAAAAAACATAAACATTAAAAAAAATATATCACAACTTCAAGAGTTTTTTCTAAAGGACATCAGTTCGGTTCTAAAAACTAAAATAAATATTTTCTTTGTACTTTTTTTTAGATAATAATATCTGCATTAACTTATACAAACCAAAAAAAAAAAAAAAAAATCGTATATCATTATATGCAAGTTCTACAAACTAAATTTTTGTGGTCGCCACATACAGGATTACCACATTTAACACATAACATTTTTGACATACGTCTAATTTTTGATCTACAAAAACCACAGTATTTTCTCTTTTTTAATTCTGTCTGATCTCAACTGCTTCCACAATCATTGTTGACTTCGTCTGGTAAAACTTTTTGAATATTACTGCGCAAAGTTCATAAGTCATATCATTTGTACGATTGATGGAAATCTCAGCATTGGTCCATTGCACAATTTCCGAAATTATTTCAGCGGTAAAACAAATATCGAAGCAAGCAATTGGAACGTACAGTGATTTGCATTCCCGAGTTGGTCCTCTTGCCGTTCGGACTATATTTATTGAAGACACTCGGAAAGCGCTCTGACCCTTTGATGTAGTCCACCTGTGCTTACTTTTACTTCTTATAGTGGGTCGAGATACCGTAATAACCCGGCTATCGGAAGGAGTAGTAAAATTATTCGATTCTTGAAGATGTTCCTGAATTGGTGGTATATTCTCGTCAACAACCTCTTCTTCTATGTCACTCTGAACATCATCCTTCAGCAATTCATCTACCGATTCGCTCACATTTTCCAATGAATCTGTGTCGTCCAAAACGCTTCCCAATAGAGTAGCAATTTCTTTATTAATTATTTATTTCCAATATTTTGTCTCCACATTGGGTGATTTCTTCAGGGAACAATTATTACAGTTTGAAAAACTTGTTTTTATAATTAAAAAACTTATATACATATAAATTTTTTTTTAAAAAAAGGTGGGAAATCAGAAATATTTTCTGTCAATAAGAAAAAATAAAAATATCCCAGAAATAAAAATTAAATAAAAATAAAAATATCAGAGAAAAAAAAATTTGTTATATGTATGTATATAAAATAAAAAACTTGTTATATGTATATAAGCTTTTAATTATTAAAAGAAGTTTTTCAAATTGTAATAATTGTTCCCTGAAGAAGTCTTCCAATGTGGAGACGAAATATTGGAAATAAATAATTAATAAAGAAATTATCTTAAGCTCGTTTAAACTAAGAAGAGTTTCAAATGTATTTTGTTTTGGAAAAGAAGTTAATCTGTTAAGAAAAATTTAACAAAATATAAAAGAGTTGGTGTTTACATATTTAGGCAGCGATGCTAACGAAATATTGGAAATAAGTAATTAATAAATAAATGATCTTCTAAACTAAGAAGAATTAAATAAAGGAAGATCAAAGAAAACTTTTTATACTTTTGAAACTTAAAGGCGAAACAACGCACTGTGGGATATATGACAAAATTGTTGGAAATAATTCGGCCATATTCGGATTGCAATGAAATTTGGAACAGGCACAAGTGACGTAATATCGATCTTAAGGTTAGATCATGAACCTTTCAGGCTCATGACCACCAAAAAAAAATGAAACCTTTTGCATATAAAATTTCGAGAACTCGCCAGTTTTTTGTTCTTCAACTTATAGCGCTACAGCCATAAATTTAGTATTAAAACTTGCGGCGATTATTTATACCAAGTTTTCGCCTGCAGCACTTAAATAACTTACACAGAAATGAACTATTGTATATAAAATTTTATTTAAACTTCTGTTTGTGATGTCAGGGTTGAATTACTATTTAAAAATCAGCCCCTATTTTTAAGATAAAATATCAGATTATTTTATTTTTACTAGAGATGTCACAAATATTCGGTTACTATTCGGCATGTTTTTTTGCTATCAAGCGAATACCGAATAGTAGCACTTAAAAGAAAATCGCCAAAAATCAGTATTTTTTATCTAAAAAATAGAGAAAATAATTTTTTTTTTATTACAAAATATTATTCTTAAAAATGTCTGCTGTTTGAATTGGTTCAAGATGATTTTTCAACCTAAAAAAGTTTTAGGTTCTATTTAATTTTTTTTTGTTATTAATACAAATTATATACTATTACCCTAACCGAGCACTAGCTACTATGGCCTTCGGCGCGTTGTAGCGAAAACAGATCAGTGCACTGATAATCCAGCACGCTACCAACTAGCCTACCGGGTCGCACCTATTTAATTTTGTCTATACTCGTATCTAAAATGGAGTTTAATTTTATTTAAAATTAATATGAACATGAATCAAAGAACTATTCGGCAAACCGTTTATCCGCTTAGAACCAAATAGGAAATATTCGGTAGCCGGTAAAGTGTCGAATACACCTAGTAAAACTATAAAATTTTTTTGGGGAAATTTTACTAGTTTTTAATTGAACAATTTCTTCCAGCAAAAACTAGTAAAATGATTTTAAAGTTGATTCAATGATAAAATTGAAAACATTTTTAATGCGAATCGTGATGAGCTTTCAAGTTTGAACTCCGCGAATGCTTTTTACCGTTTTTTGTAAATTTTGTTTGTTTATTTACTATTTTTAACATTTTTTCGTTTGAATATTTTGTCAATTTTTTAATTTTTTTTTTTTTACTAGTATTCATACAAACCTAATATTTCGATAATTTTTAAAAACATTGCCAATAAAGAATTTGAAATAAATCTAATCAGCTCTTTAAAAAGCAATACTCCACATTGAATAAGTCATTTTGAATTTCAAAATCTTTTTTTTCAGATTTCAATTTATCTTCAGAAAAAGTCATTCCCCTTCCTTTATGCAAAGCACCAGAATTCATATAATATTAATCGCTTCTAATTGCTGCACCTTTTAGCACAAATTAACTTATTATGGGTTTTTACGATTCTTAAGATTACTAAAGTAGAACGAATTTGTTGTAAGAAGCATCTGCAATTAACATAATCGGATTTATTAAAGAAAAGAAAATCAATTTCTTTTAAACATACTTATTAGGTTGTCCCAAAAAAAATAAAAATTTGGATTTTCTCGGAAGATCTTTCCTAATTTGGATACTCATAAGGTAAAGTATTTTTGAGAATTTTATCAGATTTTTCGGAAGTGGTTTAGAGGTCGCGCAAACCGATTTTGTACCAAAAATCATGCTTTTTGGGCTTTTATTGAATTATTCTTGAAAATTGCTAAAAAATCGGTAATTTTTTCGGCTTCTGAGTAAATATTCTTAAAGAAAATTTTCCGATCTTTAATTTTATGTGCATAAGTAATAAGTTTCGTCAGGGATTTTGCACACTTTGATACATTATATAACAGTTTTTGTAAATTTTCAACAAATATGAAAAAGAATGCTTTATAACTTTTAAAATTTCTATGAAGATTAAAAAAACTAATGATGCAGTTTAAAAGATTATGAAGTTTTAAATAAATTAGGAGAAAAAATAATATAACTTTCTCTTACCGTTCTCGAGTTATACCCTTTTAAAGCTTTGCACCCATTGTATGAAATTTTTAGTACTATAAGATTTGGGTATCCGATTTGTTGTAAACTTAGTTTTAAGTGTTGTCAAGTTGTGGACAGCAAAAAAAGTAGCCAAAAAGCCGTTATCACTAGGTGGCACTGATATGGCTCGAACTAAAATTTTTGATTTATTGGATTTGGGGGAACAACAACCCTATTTTTGGCAGATAGTCTATAGGTTTAGAGATAACAAGTCACAATACAATTAAAATTTTTGTAAACTGATAAGTGGAAGATACCAAAACTTTGCGTTTAATGCTTAGAAACCTACATTTTTTTTTTTTCTTCTTTATTTAAACAAATTTAGATAAGTTTTGCTTAACATTAACCTACAACTAGTCTCATTTAGTGACTAACTAGTAGTTCATTTATAGATATTTATAAACCTACATGAACCAAGTAATAACAACGAATTAGTGAAAGAAAATTTAACAGAAGACATGATTGCAAATAAACAAATTCTGTGTTTTATTACAAAAGCCAGCCTAACTTTTTTTGAAGCCTGCAACATTTCTACTGATTTTTTACAAACGGATCCAGAAAAATGGGAAAACAACAAATCATTTCAGGAAGCAAAACACAAAGTTCAACAATTGCAAGTTGTAAATGATTTCGCAGAACGTGGTGTGGCCTTGGCTAATAGTTATATCAATATCACAACTTCTGAAACAGACTATCACAGTTTACTGCAGGGGGTAGAGCAGCATCGCAAGAACTCTAATAAATGATTTATAACAAATCTATTTTTCTTTGTTTTTAATATAATTGTTATGTATGAGTGGTAAGTAACTATTATTTTATTTGTAAAAACATTTTCTAAATCCAATTATTTAAAGTTTAAACCAATGCAAATCTAGTTCACACCTTATAGTATTATACATTTCATACAATGTGTACAGAGCTTTAAAACGGTATAACTCGAGAACGGTGAGAGAAAATTCATTTTTTTTTTCTGCTAATTAATTTAAAACTTAATAATCTATTAAACTGCATCATTAGTTTTTTTAGTCTTTATACAAATTTTAAAAGCTATAAAGCATTCTTTTCCATATTTGTTGAAAATTTACGAAAAACCGTTATTAAATTGTCAAAATGTGCAAAATCATTGCCGAAACTTATTATTTATGCACATAAAATTTAAGATCGGAAAATTTTCTTTAAGAATATTGACTCAGAAGCTGAAGAAATATCGATTTTTTACCAATTTCAAGCAAAATTCAAAAAAAGCCCAAAAAACTCGATTTTTGGTAAAAAATCGATTTGCGCGACCTCTAAACCACCTCCGAAAAATCTGAAAAAATTCTCAAAAATTCTTAGCCTTATGAGTATTCAAATTAAGAATGATCCCCCAAAATTTTTTTTTGAATGGGACACCCTAATACTTATGCGATACTTACATTTATAGCGATTTCGATCACTATACTCAAAAAAAAAAGTTAATAAGGACTGAGTCAGCAAAATTTTAGTCAGGAGGGTGCTTGCAAAAAAATTGCTAATGTTAGCAGACTGAAAAAAAAAAAATCAAAAATTTTTTGAAAAAATTATACTTTAGTTAATTTATTTTTAAATCTTAAATTTTTTTTTGTGATTTACAATACGTTACAAAATGTAAACATTTTATGGCATGAATTAATTTAATATCTGCAAATATATAGAAATAATTATATATAACACAAACAAAATTATCTTTTAACTACTTACATAAATGGGTGGCTAAATGATGGTATCTTTTGAAGGAAAACAATTGAAGTAATTCTAGAAACGAAACAAAAAAATAACAAAATATGATACATACATCCCTTTTTTTTTGCAATAAGCAAAAGGAAATCTAACAAATTAACAAATATTTATGTTGTATTTCGCTTTAGTCCGTCTACGTGAAGGTATATTTGTGTACAATTTGACCACACTACATTAATAATCCTCTGGGACCGGAAGTTCGTTCAAATGCATATTTTTTTCCTTAAGTCTCAGAACTGGATAAATAAAATACGGTTGCGAATCAAAGAATTTGCATTAAAATGGCATTGCATCGATTTGTTTGTGCATACTTTTGCATATTTTGCTATA
This sequence comes from Delia radicum, assembly GCA_021234595.1. NCBI lineage: Eukaryota > Metazoa > Arthropoda > Insecta > Diptera > Anthomyiidae > Delia > Delia radicum. Next base: position 253,222,467 of record CM037851.1, read on the forward strand.
AATACATAATTTGCTTTAAATTTGTATTTTTATTGAATTTTTTGCTTATTTCACATTAAATGCATATTTTTACTGCATTTTTCTTAGTTTTTCATAAAAAAATCAGTTTAATTTTTTTATTTTTTATATCAATTTATATAATTAAATTGTTGTGCTGACAACACGTATGCAAAGAATATATTAACTAATACTTTCAAATTAATTTTCTTCGAAACTATCTAAATTCCTGTTTAGTTTTTTCAGGAGCATCGTTTATGAATCTTGGAAAAAGCCGCATTTAAAAAACCAATAAGAGCTGTTTCTCTTAATTCCAGTTTGCATATAAAATTTAAAAGAACATTTAACAGGGATTGCACAGCTTGAATCGACTTTAGTCTATATGCTCGTTGTTTTTAGTTATTTTTTTGTTTTTAATAAAATTTAAAAATAAATTGAAGTTCATATTTTAAGATTTTTAATATGCATTACAAATCTTAAAATATGCACTAAAAGAAAAATCACTTAATTTTTTTTCAATTTTAGTTAAAAAAAATAACCAAAACCAACGCCCAAAAACACTTTTTATGTGCAGGAAGTTCCTGTTGATAACACCATAAACATTTTAGAAATACACTTTTAATCTTTATTAAATTTAAGTATTTTATTATGTTTTTAATTTATATACACTAAGGCAGACAAAAAGATTCTCATAGAGTTTATATTTTCTGTTGTATGTAATGTCTCGGTTTGAGTTAAGCCAATTTTCCGCTTCTGTTGCAGACAACTGAAGATTTGGGTGATGCCAATGAAACAATTGTATTGTCTATCATGAAAATTATCAAACTTTTTGAAAAGTAACAAATAAAATCGAATATGACAATATCATATTAGATTTTTGGATTTGATTTAGAACAATATTCTAACTAAATATATGAAAATATAGAAATTCCGAAAAATCAATTTTTGCATTATTAATACATAAATTAAAACATTCTTTAATTTAATTAATAGAACACACAAAATTTAAGTATTTTTCATTTAAAATTTATGTGTATACACATTGTTTTATATATGAAAAATACAAAAATCTTCCATGGCTGATTTTGTTATATGTCTGACGAGAGTTGTACTTTTTATTGTCTTTTTCCTCGTCTTTACTTCATCTTGACATGCCACGAAATATACTTCATTCTGCGTATATCTTTCAATCTGGTTGTCGTCCACACTATTAATGTGATTCCGTGTTAAAAATCGACATATATGGATCCATACATGGACACACATGCTTCATACATGTCCATATGCATCCATACATGATTCATATGTGTTCATAAACCACTCTTATATGTTCATATGAGGAATCATATATGTTCATCTGTGTGCATTAACAAAAATTTAGGTAATATTATAATCACACATAATCATGCATTTCCATACATGGTCATATGTGTACATTAACGAATATTGAGGTAATATTTATATATATGATCGCATATGAACTCTTATGCACATATATGACCTCGAATCACTTCATATATGAGCATGAATGAGTTCATAAGGGTTCATAAATGGATGCATATGTGTTGATTTTTAACGGGGTTATCAGTAATTTTTTTTTAGCAAAATAAATTAGTAAAACATTAGTGCAATATTAGTAAAACATTAGTTCAAAACAGTTAAGTGCTGAATAAGTATAGCTATAATTTTTGTCTGAAAACACAATTTCAGCAAAAAATTTACTGAAAAATAGTACACTTGATTTACAAGACGTTTTGCTAACTTTTCTACTAACTTATTTTTTTTTTTTTTTTTGAGTGTATCATTATATTGTCCGTGGTTGTTTTTTTAATTTTCACAGATATTTGCACTTCTCTACCTTAATTTTGTTGCATTTCAGTTAAGTTTTTTTCCTTTTCAACAATTAAATTTAATAAAATGCCCTTTTTATTTTCTTTACAGCATCCGAATGAAAAGATAACCAATTTTAAATTCTTAAGAAAAGAAATTACGAGTAGAAAAAAAAAAATAAAATATTGTTAAACTTGTTGTAAAAACTCTATGGATGGCAAAAAAAAGGACGAAGAAATAAATAAAAATAAATTTTACTCAATGCATTAACAGAGGAAAAAAAGTTTTTTTTTATACTCTCTAATACTTTTTTTGTTAAAAAAAAGAAAAAAAGATGTAATATATAAAACATGGCTAATGTGCAACAAGGGCAACTACAACAGCAGCAACAACAACACCAGCACTATCAACAACTACAACACAAGCAACAGCAACTACAGCAACCACATTTACAAAGTAAGTACAAGTTACTAACAACTAGGGCAAGGAATTTCATGCAACTAAATAAGGAAAATAGGCGCTTATAAAATGAGGCTAAAAATTATGAAAATACACTAAACTGAATTTTTATCGTTGATCTATAAATTTATGTGTGAGATTTTATTTGTTCGGTTTTAGATCATGACAAATTTTTCTCTAAATTAACAGAAAAATTATAATTTTTATATGATAATTTACTTTGACTATTAGAAAAAAACACAGAAAAAGTTATTAGACACTAGCATGAATGGAATGCATTTTTTGACCCACTACGGTCTTCATCAACATTCTTCGTGCCATTTAGTGTTAATCGTAATCTTTGTTAAAAATCATATTGCTTGCAAATTTTGCTCCAAGTCAAGTGTTGAAGATTTACTTTCTACTAATAATTCGGTAAACCTAGTGGAATATATATTTATTGAGGTCCTCGCGTATGAGAGGAAAATGTTAGTTGGCTGCGTTTACAGACCGCATCGAAGAATGGATATGTCAAATTTTTTTCAAAAGTTGGAAACATTAACAGTTACCTATAATGACGTTGTGATAGGTGGAGATTTCAACTCCAACATTTTATTGGAACCTATCTTAACCGATAACATGTCAACATTAGGGCTCGAACCAACAAATCGAACCCATCCAACACACTACACTTCTACTTCAAATACTCTGCTCGACTTGTTTTTCGTCAGTGATAACTCAAGGGTGCTCCTTTATGACCAGCTTTCTGCTTCATGTTTTTCTCATCATGACTTAATTTTTATATCATATGATTTCAGGACTAAACCCGAACAAAAATCCTTCACTTTTCGTGACTTCAACAATATTGACTACAATTTACTATACAATAATTTCTTTCAAATTAACTGGAATAATATATACTATTTACTTTCTGTTGATGATAAATTAGCTTTCCTTGAAAGTAATATACTTCAACTCTACGATGAAACTGTTCCATTAAAAACCAAAATACCATCAGTGAAAAGTAAACCTTGGTTTACAACGGACATCAAACAATTAATTCATCTAAGGGATATTGCCTACGCTAGGTGGAAGCGATTTAAAACACTCGAGCTTAAGAATGAGTACAGTACTGCCAGAAAATGTGTTAACCAGAAGATCAAATTAGCAAAGTCAGAATATTATTCCAATCAATTTGGTACTGCTTTGGAGTCAAAAAAAACCTGGAAAACTATTCGGGACATTGGCATTGGGAAAAAAGTTATTAACGAAAACTACTCGACTGATGTCAACGAATTAAATTCTGCCTTTACAAATCTACCATTTGTCCAAGCCGACAGTGATCTTTATAACTTTAATAACAATATGGACAATTTTTCTGAAGATGAACGTTTTTTTGAATTCTCTTGTGTTAACCAATTAGAAGTTTTGTCATGCTTCTCTTCAGTAAAGTCGAATGCAATTGGATGCGATAATATTCACCCTAAGTTCTTTAGGATCCTCCTACCTCTTCTTATTCCATATGTGACTCATATCTTTAACACAATTTTAATGTCTAGCACGTTCCCTTCTAAATGGAAACATGCAAAAGTTATACCAATACCGAAATCAAATAATGAATATCGACCTATTGCGATTTTATGCTACCTTTCAAAAGTCTTTGAAAAGCTATTGTATTCTCAGATATGTGAGTACATACATGGACATGGCTTAATGTGTGATAAACAGTCAGGATTCCGTTCAGATCACAGCTGTATAACTGCTCTTGTCGAAGTAAGCGAGAATATTAGACGTGAACTAGATAATAACAAACTAAACTTCCTAGTACTCCTTGACCACTCTAAGGCTTTCGACACAGTCAACCATGAAACTCTTTGTATGAAACTCAGACGGCACTTTAAATTCGCATCAAGCTCAACTGAACTCATGTTAACTTACCTTGTAAACCGTACACAATCCGTATGTGTGAACAATTTATCATCTGAACCATTGGCTCTTACTCGAGGCGTACCTCAGGGTTCTATCTTGGGACCGCTACTTTTCTCATTATATGCAAACGATCTCCCTCAACAACTATCGTACAGCAAAGTACATATGTATGCAGACGACGTACAGCTATACCTAAGTAGCCCCGAAGAATCAATTAAGGAGAACATCGATAAACTGAATTATGATCTGGATAAAATTCATCATTGGGCCATCGCAAATGGTCTTTGTTTAAACCCTAATAAGTCCAAATGTCTCGTTATACATAAGAGGTCCATGCAACCAGAAATTGATGAAGAAATCCATATTAACAACCAGAAAATTTCAATTGTCCCATCGGCTAAAAACTTAGGCATCGTATTCAATAGCACATTATCATGGACTAACCATATTAACTCGTTAGTTGGTCAAACATATGCCAAGCTTAGAACACTATGGTCAACACAATCATTCACTCCATTAAATGTAAGATTGCTTCTTGCTAAGACCTACGTTATTCCTGGTCTTTTATACGGCTGCGAACTCTTCGCAAATTGTGACGCCACAAGCAAACGTCGACTTAATGTTGTATTTAATAATATTGTACGATATGTCTACAATCTAAGGAGATTTAGTAGTGTATCATTAATTTCCAGGAACATATACGGTGTTTCTTTGGATAATTTTCTAAAAATAAGAGTTCTATTGTTTCTTCATAAAATTATATACACACAAAAGCCAAAATATATCTTTGATCAAATTCGATTTGCAAGATCCAATAGGGGAAAAAAGTTAATACTTCCTAGACATCACTCTCTTGTTTCTGAATATCAATTTCATGTACATTCTGCTCGTCTTTGGAATTTATTACCACAAAACATACAACAAGCCAGCAACGCAACGCACTTCAAAAATTTACTTTTTAATTTTTTTGAATAACTTTAATTTTTCAATGTTTTTCTTTCTTTAATAATTTTTACTAATTTTGTTTTCAATACTTTTATCTTTTTCTCTATTTTTAGTTTTATTATATTATATTTTTTTTTTATATTTTATATTCATTTTTTAATTTTTTTTAAATTTTTTAAATTTTCTATATCTTGTTTTTATTTTTTATATTATATTAATCATTGTGAATCAATTGGGATATTTTATTCATGTACTATAATTATAAGATTCAATCTTGTTGTACTGAAAAAAACAAATAAATAAATAAATAATAATAATAATAAACCACTCACCAGGTACAGTGTAAAAATCGTTTAATTAAAAAATCTTTAATGTTTGTTGATATGCTTTGCTAATGTAGAAGGATAGTATATGATGACATTATATAAAAGAACTGCCATTTAAAGTTTTAACTGGAAGTTAAACTGGTAACTATGATAATGACTAGAGAAAAAAACAAACACACTATAAATAGAAATCGTTCGTGGTAAATTTCATTCTAACTCAACACACAGAGTAATGTGGGATTTGAAGTCACCCAATTCCTTTAACGTGTGAGTTAAATAGAAGGTATTTACGATTAACACTAAATGGCACGAAGAATGTTGATGAAGACCGCAGTGGGTCAGAAAATGCATTCCATTCATGCTAGTGTCTAATAACTTTTTCTGTGTTTTTTCTAATAGTCAAAGTAAATTATCATATAAAAATTATAATTTTTCTGTTAATTTAGAGAAAAATTTGTCATGATCTAAAACCGAACAAATAAAATCTCACACAATACACTAAACTAATAAAAAAAAAATATGCACTTAAAAGAACACTTTTTCCAAAAATCAAAGCTAAAAACAAAAAACTATAGCAAAAAACTGTATTAGACATCTATCTTTTCAAACTGGAACAGAATTTTACGATTTTCTTCGGTTCAGCAAAGATTTTAAAATGTAAATATTTTTCTAAAACAAATTAAAAAAAAATGCTTAAAACAAATGAAAAATATGCAGAAATATGCACTAAAAACCAAAAAATATGCACTTTTGCCAAAATATGGAACTACAAATCGATGCCAGTTTGTTCTATATTTAATAATTCGTATAAAAATTGAATCTATATCGATGACATTTTTTTTTTTTATTTTGATAATTCGTTTAGTTTTACCAGATAATTGAGAAAAAAAAAGAATTTTCATGAATTTCCTTGCCCTACTAACAACTAACACAACAGCTACAACAATCTAATCATGCTTGACTAAGAATTTCCTTTGAATCTCCTCCACTTATTGCAGCTAATATGTTGCTATATCTACCGATGCTACAAACACACATACATGCAGCATCAGCAGCAACCATGGCAACATGTTTTATAGAAAATTGAAAATTAAAAACTTTTTGATAAAGGAATAGAGAAAAATTAACAATAATGAAATTAAAGTTTTTTTTTTTTTATCAACTAGAATGAAACGAATTTCATTGTATTTATGTTTTAAAACCCAACCCGCATTGTGTTAAACTAACTTTCTATGCACTAATGGAACAAATTTCCAAAAAAAGCAAAAAAAAAAAAAAAAGTTCAAAACCCTGTATAAAGTAATTGAATATTTTGAGTTAAGTTACTTTGTTATACAGATGCGAGCAAATAAATAACATTCAGAACAAAAAAATTGGTTATTAAAGGGTGTTTATTAACAAAATTGTGACACACCCGCCCGCTTAAAAAAGATTATATCTGGTTAGATCTAACTGGATATGATAAAATCTGATTAGATATGTTTGAATATAATTAGATCTGGTGTAAGATCTTTACACCCATATCTGTTCAGAGCTAGTACCAGATCGGTTCACATTAGAAATCATATAGGATATTGGATAATTTTCGGTCCCAGATATGGGCAAATTTGATCATATTGGATCATATCTGGTGCCTGATCTGTTCACATATAAAAATATTTAATAAGCTCTTTGTCCAGATCTAGTACCAGATCAAGGTCCTTTCAGGCACCAAAGTAAATAAGTACTACATACATTTTTGTTTTTTGACATATAAACTTGGATTTTTTTTTTAATTTTTATTGTGTTTCTTATTTTGTTTATTTTCAAAATTTGTAAAACTTTAAAAACACATCAACAATTATTAATAATTGTTTGTATGTACTGCACTCAAAAAAAAGTCCGTAAAGTTAGTAAAAAAAATCAATTGAGTCAGCAAAATTGTTGCTGGAAGGATTCTTGCAGAAAAATTGCTAATATCTGCAAAAATGTTTTGATGAATATCAGTGATATCAGATGTCAGATGATTTTTAGCAAAAAATTAGTAAATTAAGCAATTTTTTTTGCTGACACTTAGTTCAATGCCAATTAAAACCGACTTGTTGAAATCAACAAAATTTTTTGCTGATGTTTAATAGATTGAAAAAAAAAACTGAAAAGCTTAGTACAAAATTTGTACTTTAGTTAATTTATTTTGTTGAAATTTAATTTTATTTTTTTGTGATTGTTTTAAATACACTTAAAAAAAAAAAGTTAGTAAATTCAGCAAAAGATGTTGCTGAGTCAGCAAAATTTTAGTCCGGAGAATATTTGCAAAAAAATTGCTTATGTCAGCAAATTTTTTTGGCCTATCCATAGTCATATATTGTTCTATACCAGCAAAATGTGATAAAATTATAGATTGCAGCATTTAAGGTCTGATAGACTGTCCATAATTAAAAAAAATGCGAATTTCGAATTTCGCATTAGATCTAGGAAATGTCACTGGAACTCGTCCATTGAAACTTTTCATTAAATTAATGCAGTTTTCCATAAAATTTAATGTAAATTTTCATTTTATTTATTAAAAATTTTACACTACTAACGAAAAAGTTTCATTAAAACTATTAACCTTTTTAATTAAGTTAAAGAAATTTTTTTATTTACATTGTGAAGAAAATTTCATCAGTTTCATAAAGAAAATTTCGTTAAAACTCGTCGAAGAAATTCTCTCTGTGTAGTTGCTACCCGCGGCCTTCGTAGTGTATCCTCCTCGTTTAATGCACTTTGGGCCAAAAATTACTCAATATTTTGTAACATTAAAAACGCAGCTTCATTAAAATATCTGTATAATAAAATTAAACATTTCTATTTATAAATAGAAAAATATAGATTTATATTTTTGTAGTTGGAGAGAAAGTGGATTAAACGATTTTTAGGTAATTAAATTAAATAAAGTAAATCTAACTATTTGAAAGAAACTGAGTTTTTTAATGTTAAAAAATTTTGGGACATTTTTGGCCCCAAGTGCACAAAAGGGTTAACTAAGTTTTTTTTCTTTTTAAATTAAAAATACCAACTACGAAAAATAAATTAGTTAACTTTCATTCAAATACGAAGATACCACATGATTTTTCGTTATCAATTTCATAAAATCTTCAAAATTTCGAAAAAAATTTACATCTGACCTTGAAATTTGACCTTTGCCGTAGTTCGATTTTGACCAAATTTTCAGAATATAGTGCTTGTAGTTTGTTTCATAAAACTCTGAATAGCATTAATTGTTACTTGTTAAAAGTAGATAAATTTTACCCTATGATCGAATTTTGTGCAAAAAAAAAAGCGTTTTCCTCGAAATCCGCCGAATTTAAATAGCTGCCCTTACTAAATTAAACGGGGGATATGTGTAATTTTTGGTATTTTTATTTTAAATTTTATACCTAATGAGACCTTAGTGTGCGAAAGTATTTTTTTTTAATTTTGTTGAACAAAATTTTTTAAAATTTTAAATTGGAGATTGAAAAATACCACAAAAATATTGTTGGTTTTCGTAGTCACCTTAGGACCGGATACCGACATCCTAAAAATTCAATATTTCATTTCTAACAGTTAATGGGTCCAGTAAGTAAAAAAAATATTTTGGTATTTAATTTCGAAAACGTTTAGGATGTGGGCTCGAAATGTTTGATCAAGTGGTATTTGGCACATTAGTGGTCTGGAGTATTTTTTTTTTACTCGGGTAATTCTCAACCGATTTTGGATTTTTATATCTTTTTGAAAACACTTTTTTGTCTTCATCTCGATTAATTTATAATATGGAATAAAAACTGCTTCTACATTAACAATTTTTTGAAAAAACGCAACTTGATGGACAGCCGTCTCAGTGGATTTTCCCTGCTGATACGCAAATTGGTACCCATGAATGGGTTTGCGCAGCAGGTACACAGCCATGATATAGTGGTCCAAGACTTTCTCCATGGTCTTAAGGAGAAAAGAACTAAGACTTATTGGTCTATAAGATTTGGGCAAATGTTCCGCTTTGCGCCCAGCCTTCGGTATGAATACTACCTAAACTCCGTTCCAAGCCAATGGAACGTGACCAAATAACAAACTCGACTTAAAAATCCTGGTCAGTTGCGGGAGTATAAGATCCATGCTCCTCTGCAGCAGACACGGATACACCCCATCTGGTCCAGGAGATTTAAACGACGAAAATTTTCTCACCGCCCATGAGATCCTTCCCTCCTGAAACACCCTGTTCGCAAGTCGTATGTCCCTCCCAGATATGCTAGGAGTCCTAGGAATCCTAGGTAGCCTCTCAGGTGACACACAATCCGGAAAGTGTGTATTCAGTAAGAGTTCACAGGTCTCCTCGGGCGATGCAGTATAGGGCCCGTCCGGTCTCTTCAGGGTACTAAGTCCGTTCGTATGATCTTATGAAAGAGCCTTCTGAAGCCTAACCGCTTCGGGGAGATCTGAGATCTTCTCGCAGTAGCTACGCCACGTTGCCCTCTTAGATCTACGGAGTTCCTTATTGTACCCAGTTAGAGCCGCCTTGTAGGCCACCCAGTTGCCGGTCTCCTTGGCCCTATTGAATAGTCTTCTCGCCTCGGTTCTGAGTTTCCCAAGTTTGTCGTTCCACCATGGAACATCACGCTTGGTTTTCCTTGCCCCCATTGGGCAGCTCAACTCATAGGCGGAAATTAGATTACACTGAATATCAGCCGCCTCCTGATCGATTTGTGTCGTGCTCAAAATAAGCCCCCTCGAGCAGTTAGCGGAGTCTTCAACATAATACCGAAAGAGATCCCAATCTGTCCTCCTGGGATTACGAAAGGACTGGATAGTACCCAAAGAACCCGCAATGTTGAAGACCAGGTGTTGGTGGTCCGACATTGAAAGTTCCGAAGATACGTGCCAGTCAGAGATGGCGAATTAAAGATTAGAGCTAGTAAGTGCGAGGTCTAAAACCTCCGATCTAACTACGTTCCTAAAAGTGGGTTCGTCACCCCTATTCGCTATATTTATGTTATTATTAATAATAAACTCTAGCAGGTACTCACCTCGCTTGTTGTTACCTGTTCTTCCCCAAGTAATGTGATGAGCATTGGCATCACAGCAGATGATCCATCCAAGATTTCTGGAGTTGCAGAATTCTACAAGAGCTCTCACTTCAGATGTTGGCGCCTCATCTACATCTCCCGGCAGGTACGCGGATGCAAGTACTACCTCGTGCTCACCAGATAGGGAACATGAGTAGAACATTTATATAATTTCTATAGATTAATTTTGGACCACCACAACATCATTTACTTTGAAACAAGTAATTTTATTTATTACTTGTTTTGAACTGAAAATTGTAGTGGACCAAAATTACTTTAGAAATTTTATAAATGTATTTCCAAAAACATGCTCAGCATTACCAAGCTTGAGTCTAATTTTGTACAAAAATCAAAAAATACGAGTATCGATCTATAAGATCTATTGTCAACATACCTACGTAACAGATATCAGTATGTTGAAACTGCAATCCAAAAATCCAAGGCACTGCCTGTAACCAGAGGGGTACCTCAGGGGTCCATTGTTGGGCCACTATTATTCTCACTGTACTCTAATGACCTTCCAGGCATTTTAACAAATTGTAATGTAAGAATGTACGCGGATGACGTTCAACTTTATACCAGTTGTACTAATGCCTTAATCGACCAGTGTATTACCTCTATTAATCAGCAACTACATCGTATTTATACGTGGGCAACCGCAAATGGTCAAGGAATAAATCCAAAAAAATCTAAATGCATAGTAATACAAAAGCGACTTGCCAAACTAAGTATTATACCTAATATATTTATAAATAATCAAAAAATTGAAATAGTAAAATCTGCTAAGAATCTCGGAATATTTTTTAATGACACTCTTACGTGGTCGAACCACATTAACTATGCTTGTGGTCGCACTTTCTCTATGACTAGAACTCTTTGGCGAACCCAGCATTGTACACCTATTAGAATAAGAATGCTACTTGCCAAAACTTATCTGATGCCTGTTTTACTATATGGCTGTGAGCTATTTGCTAAATGTGATGCAACTAGTAAAGGGAAATTGAACGTTGCATTTAACAACATAATCCGATACGTGTATGGACTTAATAGGCGTTCTAGTGTATCTTTCTTTTCATCTCAGCTATATGGCCTTTCTTTAAATAATCTACTAAACATTAGAGTTTTAGTGTTTTTACATAAAATAATATATACCCACATACCTGATCATCTGTACAGCAAACTTGTTATTTCAGATATAAGCAGGGGAAAAAGACTTAGATCATTTAGATACAAAAGTTTAATTTCGGAGTGGCATTTCTACATATTCGCAGTATCTCTCTGGAATTCTATACCCCACAGCTCTCAACTTTTAAGTAACGCACGAAAATTTAAAGAAAATATTTTTAAACTGTTTTCGGCATAAGAAAATCAAACATAATTATTTGATAAATTAAATTATTGAAATTTATTTAAATTTTTTATTTACTTTTTTTTTGTTTTGTTCATCTTGTTTAATTTAAATTGTTTTTTGTTTTCCATATACAAATTGTAATTAGTTATTAAGTTATTAATTAATGATCTTATAATTTTTCAAATCATCAGTTCCATACTGCAAAATAAGACTTTTAGTCTTGTGTATGGAGCAATTCAAATAAATAAATAAAATAAATAAATAAATAAGAAATTCTCGATTTATATTTGCTTTTTTCCATAATCCACTAGATAATACTGTGTATATTTTCATACAATCATATACAAAAATGCAATTTCAGTAGACTAAAACTCTGATCTAATTATATTTAGATGTATCAGTTTACATAAAATCATGTACAATTATATCAGGTCAAAATCCGGATATAATAATATCTAGTTTTTAAATAATTATATCTATTTGCATCATTAGGTATAAACTGATAAATACAACTAGATACAAAACTGATACAAACTAATACAATTCTATCGGACAATACATAGACTTGTACTGGACATAAACTTGTACTGGACATAAACTTGTACTGGACATTTAACATTTAATTGCATCAGATTAGATCTAAAGCCATACAAACATATATAATTATGTGGGCACAAATTTCGGATGAAATTTAATACACTACGTAAAGATCCATATACATTTTTTTTAATCGGCTATGTAATTGTTCGTAGCATTGCAAGAATAACATTAAGTTTTATATGAACATTTACTTAAAAAGTTTCAGTATAAGCGAAGTTTTCTTAAAATTATGACGCCATTCATTAATGCTAAGAATTTTGTTTTCAAATATTCATACATTGATTGTGTAATATCCCCGTTGGCAGTGTCTTGAAGACATAATTGACGACCGGTGCACAAACCATAGTAACTCGTTGAAGACACATTGGCGACAGTCCAAATAAATTGTTGACAACTTTTTCAAACAAATGTCCGGAGAATCGTACACGACAAACTGAGCAATATTATCTCTCAAATTGTCGTTCACGATCACATGGGCGACAATTTACTTCGCTTTGTCGACGATGAATATATAATCGACTTTTTTGCTATATTATCTTTCACAGTGTGAGCGAAAATGTTCTGAATTATATCGTCGACGATAATATCGATGACATACGCTCCCAAATAAAAAAAAATATAATTTTTTGGTATTTTTACAATAAATCTTGTTTAAGACGAAATCGGATAGGACGAATAAACGGTTAATACGAATTTATTTGCAAGTACCGACGTTTTCGCTTCAGTTGAACCATAACTTAAGACCAACTATTCTGACAGTCCCACATACAAAACTTTATATAATTTTTAATACAAACTTTCGGATTGTTTGCAAATTTTGAACAGTCTGAAACCAGCCTAAGAAATTTAATAAAAGGATTGCACGATTTTTTAAAAATGTTTTTAATTTTTTTTTAATATTTTTGTAATAATTAAAAAATGTTGAATAAATTTTACACGTCTAGTTCTACTGGTTTTTACTATTTTTGACACTTTATTTTTTCTTAAATTCATTGAAGATGTTTTTAGTTATAAATTAATAATTTAAAGTTAAAAATCAAAATATAAAATTAATAAATAATTATTAATAATTCAAGCAATTAATTATAAAATTGGCAAATTCGCACAAAAAACACTACCTTCTACTCGCACTATAAAAATTCAATATTACATATTACATTTTGGATACTTTTTTTGTCTTTTTTCTTGTACACTCAAAAAAATAAGTTAGTACGAAAGTTAGTAAAACGTCTTGTAAATCAGGTATACTATTTTTTAGCAAATTTTTTTGCTAAAATCGTGTTTTTATAATTGCAAACAAACATATGTATACAGACATGTAGACAGAGTAAAGCGAAAGACAAAGACACACATCTTAGGTAGATTTGTATGGTTCCTTTTTCTTATTGCAAAAAAGGGTTGTTTTTGTTTATTTTTTCGTTTCGTTTCTATAATTATCTTCGGCAGTTGCGTTCTTTAAAAGTAAGCATCATTTAGACTACCATTGATGTAAGTAGTTGAAAGAAAATTTTTGTTATGTTATATATATGTATTTTTATACATTTTCAGATATTAAATTAATTCATGTCGCCAATGTGGGCGACACCAAAAAATAAAAAGTTTTTCATATAGAGCAAAATTAACAATATAAAATACTTTGTTCAATTGACACATAAATTAACCACTGACGAGTCCCAGGAGGGGGACGAAACTGCGGCAGTCTGGTGTATCCCTTGTGTCCGTAAAATTTTTCAATAAAAATGTTTTCTTCTTCTTCTTCCTGTAAAGAGACTAACTAAAGAAAATTTTTATATTTCGTAGTTATTGTAAATTATTTTTAAAAGAATCACAAAAATATGTTTTATGATTTTCAGCAAATAAATTAACTAAATTACAATTTTTCTACAAATTTTTTGCGTTTTTTTCAGTCTACTAAAATTCAGCAAAAATTTGTTAATTTTTACCAAGGCTTTTTTATGAATCTACTAGTTTTGTTGCTAAAAATCATCTCGCTGATTTTCAGCAAAAGATTTTGCTGACATTAGCAATTTTTTTGCTAGCACCCTCCTGACTAAAATTTTGCTGACTCAGGATGGGGTCATTTGTCCTGCTTTAATATGTGGTTTAAAGCACAATATGTGGCATACCACAGGACTAACCAAAGATGGGCATACCACAAGACTGTCGCGAAAGGGCTATGTCGTTTAAAATAAACGAAAATGGGTAAAATTCAAGCCAACTGGCTTTTTCTTGTTAATAAGCATTCTGGTTAAGTGGTATGTCCTCCCTTTACCATTCGCCGGATTGGTAATTTTAGGACAATTGACACTTCAGTATTAAATTATACCAGTCCTGTGATAAGTCCTTCTTTAACCAGTCACTTTTAGGTCAATTGACTCCTCATTCCCCATAGGGTGTGGTATGAAACATGTACTGTGAAAATTATGCGCATGATATCAATGCATTTTTGCATTATGTCTATGAACTGTCACGGGAACTCGTTCATTGAGACTTTTCATTAAACTAATGCAGTTTTTAATAAAATTTAATGACTTTAATGACTTTCAAACACGACAAACTACATGTTTTGTAGCTAAAGTTGTCCTCGATAATAATAATGTAGGCAACAAATTTTAAAATTTCATCAAAAGATTATTCATGAAAATGTCAACTAAGACTGTGCCAACTGGGATAATATGAATGCATTAGTGCATGTGTGCCATGTACCTACTTCTTTTATTCTTTGTATGCATATGTATTCAAAGATTCATTCATATTTTATAATAAGGGTCTCACACATACTTCTTCTACTTTGCCTCTTTTAGAATTTTCGTTTGTCATTATCCTTGAAAGAAAACTAATCAAGTTTTATTTTTCTTTCAAAAAATAATGGTAAAAACATCTTTATAAAAAAATCTTATGTTAGTTGCTCAAAGTCTTTATACCCAGATTTTATTTGTGCTGCCTCTTATTCATTCCCTACTTTTAGTTTTACCGATATTATTGCCATTGTTTGACAAGATGCATGAGTGTGTGTGTGCGGATATATATTTATTTCATATCTTAAATGCCCTGCAGTTGTTTACATGACAGTTGCTGCGACAGCATACTAATATTGTACTGGGAATTTCGACTTGATATGTTTAAACACATGTACTAAAGGGCGTTTTTTATAGAGGTATATAACTTTGAAATGGAATAAAACAAATATGAATTGTTTAAATTGTCATTAAATTTACTTTATTCGAAAAATAATCCTCTGGCATTATAATTTAAATATAACTTCTGGCATATGACCGCCAAGGCTGGCTCGGACGTAGTATAATCTGGATATGCAATTTTCGATGACTTTTCCAACATTTGTGGCCGTATATTGGCAATAACGTGGCGAATGTTGTCCTCCAAGTGGTCAATCGTTTCGGGCTTATCGGCGTAGACTAGCGACTTCACATATTCCCACAGAAAATAGTCCAGCGACGTTAAATCGCACGATATTGGAGGCCAATTCACGGGTCCAAAACGTGAAACTATGCTGTTACCAAACGGTTCCTGCAATAAATCAATTGTGGCACGATCTGTGTGACATGTTGCGCCGTCTTGTGGAAACCACATCTCCTGCACATCATGGTTGTTCAGTTGATGAACGAAAAAGTCAGTAATCATGGCTCTATAGCGGTCACCATTGACACTAACGTTCTGACCAGCATCGTTTTTAAAGAAGTACGGGCCAGTGATTCCACCAGCCCATAAAGCACACCAGTCAGTTTTTCTGGATGTATCATCACTCCAAATACGGCAGTTTTGTTGAATTAATTGATCTGATGGACGATTATGTTGACCGTAAAAAGGACGTAGTACGCGATACGTACAATTATACGCACAATTTGGAAGCATTGTTTAGGCGTCAGTCTATTCATGTTTAAATGCCAAAACAAACTAAACATAAATCACCTGACAGCTGACAAAATGGCAGCCAGTTAAAAAAGTGTTGCCAACTTAAAGTTCTATACCTGTATAAAAAACACCCTTTATATATGTTCGGTCGATGGTTCGTTTATTAGCTCATGCATTTGTTCTATCATAGTGTAGCAGGAGAAAAGCTACTACTGACTGATACTCAAACATATGCCTAAATAGTTACGCGAAGGGCAACCAAAAAACAGCTCTAAAAACAATGTTTTAAGCGCTTAAAAAAAGCTTGAAAAATAGTAAAATAAGCCGTTTAAATATAAAAATAAGCCGTTAAATTAAAAAAAAAAAAATAAACCGTTACATTTCATAATTTTTTATTAAAATGTTTACTACAAATAACACTTCTGTACAATTTGTGCATTGGAACTTGGTCAGTCAAACAAAGATGCAGCAGAGGAATTGTTTTTTACTTTAAAGCTTAAATTGGTCTATCAAAATATTTTTGATAAACCAACAATATGTGACACTAAATTTCAACTTTCTATTGAAAAAAATACTACAAAATACCGATTGCTAAAAAAATAGCAATAAAATCTCTATTTTAGAATAAAAAAGCTGAAATATGCCTTATTTTGAAACAAAAAAGTCAAAAAGTAACTAACATTTACAAAATAAGCCAAAATAAGCAAATACGCTAAAAAAAAGCTCTAACAAATATAGCTTAAAATTTTTATAATTTCATAATTTCAGAACTTGTTTTTAGTCTACATGATTCTATCATTTCTAATAGAAAACAAGAACTAGCTTATTTGTGGTTGCCCTAGTTATAAGTTAGCCAAGCTAAGGGAATACTTCCATTCATTCATTCAGTCATACATTCATTGTCATTCATTATTGATTGCATTTTTAGGCAATATTTGTACCTACATACGTTCATACTTACATAACATGTGTCTTAAGGGACACTTGACTTTGTTCTATACATAGTTTATTCAAAAAGTTGATAGAATGTAAATATTGCTTTTCATTTTTATAACTCTAGCAGGTTAAAAGCCCGTTACTTCATTACTGATAGTTTTATATACTGGAATAAAATAAAAAAAAATATTTTTTTTAAGGAGCTATTTCACAGAGAGAATTTCTTGGACGAGTGTTAATGAAATTTTGTCACTAAACTAATGATGTTTTCTACACAATATAAATGAAAAATTTTTTAAACTTTATGAATGAAACTATTTTTAATGAAACTTCTTCATTAGTCGTTTGAAATTTTTAATAACTAAAATGAAATTTAATGAAGATTTTTAATGGACGAGTTCCAGTAACATTACATAGATCTAATTCAAAAATTCATTGATATCATTCACACAATTCTCTCAGTGTTGCTGTTTTTAATTCATTTCCTGTAGTGGATGTTGTTTTAAGTTCAAGATTCAGATTTTTACCTTAACCCTTTACTGCATGGCCTAACATATATATAACGAATAATTTGACTGAATGCAGCGCATGATATAAGTTACAACTATTTTATAAAATACATTAAAGCCACATCTGTATTTTAAAATCACACAGTCTATATATCTAAAATAACTCTAACTTTGACGATAAAGTGTTTCTTTTTTTTTTTTTTTGCAAAAATAAAAAAAAAACGGTAATTCCAAAAAAAGCTACTTTTATAATTTTAAGGCCTGTTAACTTATCTCAAAGTAAGCAAAAGGTTAACCATAGCTATGAATGTCAAATTTAGATAAAAATATCTATGGTTCAACTTTTTATAAAAGTTACTCGCCATAAAGAACTACAATTTATAGGCAGTAATAAGTAATCTAAAAGTTATTAAACAAACTACTTAGGTATAAAAAAAAATTATAAGCAAATAATTAGGTTTTTCTATATTCGTTTAATTTTTGGTTATTAGATGATCCGAAATAAGTCCGTGACTTTTCGAACTTCCCTCGTAGTTACATGAAATGCAGCACTGCTCCAATCAAGTACCACTTGTTAATTGACTACTGTCAAATTTTGAGCAAGTTCCGTCATTTACTTTGCGTTTAACAGCTGTTCAAAACATACAACCTCTTGGATTTGTTAAAAATTGGAAAAAAGTGAATTTCGAGTGCTCATTAAACATTATTTTTTGCGAAAAAAAAAACTGTCAATCAAACCGTCAATTTCAATGGTAAAAAAAGTGGTTTACTGACGTTCGTTGTGGTCGCACAAGTAGAAATGACGCTGAACGTTCTGGACGGCCAATTGACATGCGCAAATGTCGAAAAAAAACAGGATTTGGTGTTGGCAGATCGAAGAGTAAAAATGCGTGAGATTGTTGATGCCATAGGCATTTCATATGACAGTGTGGTTTCGATTTTAAATGATCAGTTGGGTTTAAGAAAGCTGTCTGCAAGATGGGTGCCGCGTTTGCTCTCAATTGACCATAAACGTAATCTTGTGACAACTTCAAAGGATTGTTTGGAGTTGTTTATCCGCAATTCGAATGAGTTTTTGCGGCGTTTTGTAACTATGGATGAAATATGGATCTATTACAACAATCCGGAGACCAAGCAGCAGTCTAAACAAATGGTTTCTCCGGCTGAACCGGCTCCGAAGTAGGCCAAGGTAAGTTTTTCGGCCAATAAGGTGATGGCAACAGTTTTTTTTGAGGCACGCTGGATAATCCACATCGATTACCTTCAAAAGGGAAAAACAATAAACGGCGAATGTTATGCCATCTTATTGAACCGATTTAACGATGATTTAAAAAAAAAACAACCCCATATGGCCAAGAAAAAGTTCTTTTTCATCAAGATAATGCAAAAAATCTGTGTTTCATTAAAAAAGTCACGGACTTATTGATCCGCCCTCGTATCTTAAAATAACTATGAAAATATGTTTACAACTTTCGTTGAGATCTGAAGGGTGCATAATTCATTAAAGAGAGAACTTTATTTATTTTAAGCTTCGTTTATAGCAAGATTTTATAAAACTCCATTTAGTGAACTAGCCAATACCTTAAAAAATCCTTACTTTTAATTTTAGACTTTGAGCCAAAGTGGTTTGTGCAAGACTTTAACAGGGAGACTCACCCTATTCGTCGCTCTCGTAGAGTTTTATATACCTTGCTTTACGAAAAGAACAGAAAAATTAACTTTCTGATTTTTAGGGCAAAGCCATCAAGGGGAGCATTTCTTCTCACAAAAAACATTTCCAGTTCCACTCTTAAGCGGATAAGACTTTTTCCACTTTAGAAATTTATTTTATTCGATATAAAAATTGTTTGTTAAATTGACCTTAAAATGAAAAATTCCAAATTTCACAACCATACACACAGAGAAATAAAGTTCCAACCGAATTGAAAAGTGTATTTTAATAGTAACAACTTATAAATTCAGTTAGAACGAATATATTTACATAAGATCACTAAATATTTTGGGTGCTGCAACTAAAATTCAGTTAAATTAACAGAATTTTGTTGTGAAAACTAGTGATCAGTTGTACCAACCGACTGAAATTCGTAATAACAGAATTAGAGTCGTAGTAACCAAATTTCAGTTGGCAAATTGCTAAATTTTTCTCTGTGTGTACTTTTACTGAAGTTAAAGAAGTTTTAATTTGGAAAATTCTGAATTTTTACATTTAAGGCCATCAAGAGAAAATAGTTTGTAATAAAAATCCACGAATACTTTTTTAGTAGAACTTTTGAGGAACTCTTGAGTAGTAGTGGAACTCTTGAGTAGTAGTGGTACTCTTTGGTAGTAGTGGAACTCTTGAGTAGTGAATTATACGGTTTTGCAAAAATATGAGACAAGAAAAAATTGAAATTTTAATGTTTCATATAATAATTTTTCGAATTAAAATCCATCTCAGATTTTCCGTACCCTTTCAAAAAATCAGAAAAATTTCTTTAAAATTTACAAAAATGTTCAAAAATTATCAACCCCCTAAAATCGTGGGCTGGATCCGACACGGATCTAAATACACAAACCCGACTTTTGTGTACACAATTTATTGAATAAAACTAGTTTTAATCACAACAAAGCTTGACCTGTCGATAGCTCAGAGGGCTAAAGCGCTCTGTCTAACGTGTAGTGTATTTAATATGACAGAGAGTATGTTCTTAGGCTGTGAAAATAAAAAAAAATTGAATATACTAATTACACCTTTTTAGAGTTAACAAATTAGCTGATTGGCCTCAAAATACATATTCCGACAGGTCGTCCGAGTGTTAGTGCCGGTGTTTTTTTCTTTTTATTTTATTTCCTCGTGAAAGCTATATTGTTTTATTTTTTTCATTTTTATTTAAACTCACACTTACAAAACATAACTTTTCTGCTAGCCAGCCAATATGCATAGTAAAAAATAGCTCAGACTGTAAAGCTTTTGCTTTGTAAGCAAAACGTTCTGCAATTAAACCCCACTGAAGCCTAGTAGATTTTTTAAAATTTTGTCTGAAAATCGATTTTTGGATCTAGGTGTCTAAAATGTGTAAGTTCATGAACACAAATGACCACAACATATTAAAGTTGCCGGTCCCTTTTATGCATGTTAGCAAAATTAACAAAATCGGTTCACGCTTAAAAATTTATAAGTGAAAATCTAAAGTCTCTTCGAAATCTCTCACACGAATTCATTCATATTTTCTTTTATCCACAGTAATTAAAGTTATAACGCCATTGACTAAGTAATGACAATTAACCATTAAAAATCGCCAAAAAAAAAAAGAATTGGTTTAATAAACTTTATTCATACACCCAAAAAAATTAGTTGGAATTCAGTCAAACCCTTTAAAATTTACTTGATAAGACGTTATTTAATTAGGAATTACCTTTAATCGATTATTAAAGCAAAAAAGTAGAACAGTGGACTATAAATCTGAAGGCCGCGGATCAATACTTGAAAAAGCAAAAAAGTTTTTTAATTTCAATAATATTTTGTGGAACGTAATAATATTTAAGTGCAGTATAATATTGAATGAGACAACTGAATATTAGTTTTCACTACTAAAAATATAAGTTTATACGAAGATAGTTGTCATAACAGCCAGAGTTCGATTGGCAACAGATTTGGTGGCCACAACTGATACTGTTTTCTGGGTGTATTTTCTTTAATCCGCAGTAATTAAAATTTCTTTAGTCCACAGTAATTGCTATTGTATAAGCAATGATAATTAAGCATTTCAAAATGGCTAAACTTATTGAAAATATTTTTTCCTCAAACTTTTTTCTGCGTTTTTTCAATATTTCTTTAATTTTTGTTTTAATTTGTTAAAAAAAAATTATTCTTCATCTCAATGGATGAATTATATAAAATATTCGCCAAGGCCGACTTAAATGCTTCCACTTGTTAAAAAAAAAGAATTATTTTATTTCATAATGAAGCAAATATTCAATATTATTTTTCTTAATATTCGAGAGCGTACTTAACACCAATTTAAAGCTTCAAAATAAATACCATATCTAATTGATGATGTTGATGATGCGAAATTTGATATATTTATCCTTATAATATCGTCAACTAAAATGCAAGAGGGCATACTTAAACTAAAATGCAAGAGGGCATAGCATTATATTAATATTTATTTAATATTTTTTACACAAGCAACAAGACGTTGGCAATGTGATAGTTTTTATTATAGATTGCTTAAATTATGTTCGGAAATCTAAAAAAAAATTCATATTCGATTTTTTTAATTTATCTACTATGTATCTATGTAGCATGCTACATGTAGTTGTGGCAAATGAATCATAATCATCTATAACTGATAACAAGATGTACCCAATGCGCACAAAAACGGATGCGGATCCGTTACGGACCCGTTCCGGATCCGTAATAGAGTTAAAAAACGGAATCAGTGTAATCGCGATTTGACAGTGTAATCGCTAATTGAGTTTTTTTTAAGAAAAGGTCATTGTGTGGACCCAGCAAAATCAGTTTTTAATAATTGAGTTTTTTTTATGAAAATGTCCTTGTGTGGACCCAGCAAAATTAATTTGTAATAACTTTTTTTTTCTAAGTTATCTAACACAACTCCATTGAAATGATTTTTTTTTTTTTAATAGGAGAAAAGCATTAAAAGCCAAATGTTTTTTATGTTTTTAATGTATTTTACTTTTATATGTTAATTTTAAATGAACTGACTGAATTGTTTTTACTTTACTATCAAATGACTGTGAATTTAATAATAATAATAATAAAAAAAAATTAAAACAAAAAATTCATCACAATATTAAATTTTTTTTATTAAAACCACGCAGTGGATTCCGTTTTATTAAAATACACGGGTCCGCAACGGATCCTAATATGATGTCCGTAACGAGTCCGTAACGGATCCAAAAAACGGACATAAAATCCGTTTTTGGATCCGTTTTTTTGAAGAATTTCTCCCGCTTGCGGATCCAAAACTGATCCGTAACGGATTCCGCTACGGATCCGTTTTATGAAAACAAACGGATCCGTAACGGATCCTAATATGATATCCGTAACGAGTCCGTAACGGATCCAAAAAACGGACATATAATCCGTTTTTGAATCCGTTTTTTCGAGAGGAATTTCTCCCGCTTGCGGATCCAAAACTGATCCGTAACGGATTCCGCTACGGATCCGTTTTATGAAAACAAACGGGTCCGTAACGGATCCTAATATGATGTCCGTAACGAGTCCGTAAACGGACATAAAATCCGTTTTTGAATCCGTTTTTTCGAGAGGAATTTCTCCCGCTTACGGATCCGTAACGGATCAGTAACGGATTCCGTTACGGATAGAAAATACGAAGATGCGGATCCGTTACGGATCCGAAACGGATCCGTTTGGCACACTGGGTAGTTATAATTACACAGTGCAACAGTGAAAAAAATGCACGGACTCGACAGTATAGGTTCGATTGTACTACCAAAGGTTAGTAAAACCCTGTACTCGGTTTGGCCGGTTTGACTACCATTTTTTTTTATGGACCTCAAAAGATTTTGAAAATCAGTGCACCACTCAAAAAAAGGTGTCCTCAGTTTTTGGCCTACAGCTAATTCAGACTTGATGATATTGCTTAACTATATTTGGCAATAATGTAGGGAAGAGTCTACTGAACAAATTTTATACACAGTTTATGTGCAAAACATAATTTTTTCCTGCACTTTTTTGAAAAAATATGGGAGAAAATTAATTCTTTTTTTGCTTTTTTCATTATAACTTACAGGGACTCATAATTTTTCACTAACAATATATGACAAAATTGTAGCCATTGTAAATCTGAACAAATTTTGTGAACATATCAATACAATCTGACTGTGTAGGCATCCGAAATATCTTACAAAGACCACTTTGTACCTTATAAATAGTCGTTTTTGACTAGACTACACTGATAGAATTTTCCTTCATAGTATTAATGAAACGATTTCATTAAAATCGATTCATTGGCTTAATGAAAAATTTCATTAACTGAATGAAAATTCATTAATGTTGGTATTTTATTCATTGACATTTTTTAGGATTTTTTCATAATTTCATAAAAAAAATTCATTAAATCAATGAAAAATTTTGCAAATTTATTTCAATATAAATTTTGACTTGTAATAAGAAAAAAAAAAATTTTTTTTGTACTATTATTTTGAAACAAAAAAAATAAAAGTTTTTTTAAACAGAATTAACCAAAATTTTGATATAAATAAATTTCTTTTATTAAATTTACCTAGAGCTAACAATTTTTGACGAATTTGAATAGTTGGTTAATAAATTCCAGGGAACAGATTCTCTAAGAAAAGCGATATAGTTTTTTTCAAAACGAGACCGAAATTGTTATCGTTTTGACGATGTTACACAAAAACGTTATGCTAAACGATAATAAATTTTTGTTTTTGAACAACATTTTTAACAATATTTAACGTTTCTATCTAATCGTCGATCGTTCTACAGAATTCCAAGCCAGATCGATAAAAAATTACATATTTTGTACCGGCTTATAAGAAAATATGTCATCTTTTAACGCAAATTATAAAAAGTGTAAAGAAAGATTGAACAATTTTGTAATAATAAAACAATAATTAGACAAGACCTTATAAATAATATCAACGAATGATAATTTCTCAATTACCACCAAATTAATGCTATGCTAAAATAATCATAAAAAGTGCAAATTATTAAATATCAAGGAAAATATAAATATTTCATGCCAACTATGAATTTTATTCATTAAACACATGAAACTTTCATAACGATTAGGCTAGGATTAATGAAAAAAATTTCATATACTTTATGAAATTTTCATTAGGTCAATGAAACCATTCATTAAAATTGATTTAATGAAACACCTTTCATTGACTGAATGAAACGTTTCTTTGGGGACTTTTTTATGAAAAAATTCATTGGATTAATGAAGAAATTCATTAATGCTACGCACAAATTTCTATCAGTGTACACTTTTATTGCATTTTTGTTTACTTTTTTTGTTATTGAAGAAAGTAAACAAAAATGCAATACAAGTGTAGTCTAGTCAAAAACGACTATTTATAAGGTACAAAGTGGTCTTTGTAAGCTATTTCGGATGCCTAGAATCATTCAGATTGTATTGATATGTTCACAAAAGTTGTTCAGATTTACAATGGCTACAATTTTGTCATATATTGATAGTGAAAAATTATGAGTCCCTGTAAGTTATGATGAAAAAAGCAAAAAAAAAAAAAAATAATTTTCAGGAAAAAATGATTTTTTGCACATAAAATGTTTATAAAATTTATTAAGTAGACTCTTCAATACATTATTGCCAAATATAGTTAAGCAATATCATCAAGTCTGAATTAGCTGTAGGCCAAAAAATGAGGACACCTTTTTTTGAGTGGTGCACTGATTTTCAAAATCTTTTGAGGTCCATAAAAAAAAAAATGGTAGTCAAACTGGCCAAACTGGCCAAACCGAGTACAGGGTTTTACTAACCTTTGATAGTACAATCGAACCTATACTGTCGAGTCAGTGCATTTTTCCAAAAGTCTTCATTTGTTGCACTGTGTTATGAATTATGGAAATCAAGGCATTTAACAACAATTATCCTACTTTTAAATAAATATGTTGGGTCAGTGAACAAATTTATTATAATAAAAATAATTGTCTAAGTATGTAAAATAATCAGGGTTGGCAACCGTTTCATTCGGTTATCCGCATTGGGTAATGTTATTTTGTGAATATTTCGTTATGACATTTTAAGGTTAACGTTATTTTAAGTTATATCGTTGTGATATTTTACGGTTAACGGTATTTTGAGTTATTTCATTAGGTTATTTTAGGGTTAATGTTATTTAATGTTATTTCGTTAGGTCATTTTAAGGTTAACGTTATTTTACGTAATGTTTTAGTGTATTTTACAGTTAACAGCAATATCTTGCACACCTAAACTAAAAAGTGCAAAACGCATTCCAAAATTGCAACAAAAGTAAAAATGTATTTTTTGAAAGTATATATTATTTTGGGATTTCAGATCATAAAATTCAATCGCAGCCTTTAGAATTTTTTTTTTAGTTTTTGAAATAGCCCGTTTAGAAATTGTACACTCAAAAAAAAGTTAGTAAGGTTGGCAAAAATTTTGCTGAGTGAGCAAAATTTTAGTCAGGAGGGTGCTTGCAAAAAAAATTGCTAATGTCAGCTCGCTAATTTTCGGCAACAAAATTAGTTGATTCCGCAAAAGTTTTTCTAACAATTAGTTAATTCAAAATTAAAAAATCCTTGGTAAAAGTTAATGAAATTATTGCTGATTATTAGTAACTGAAAAAACTCAAAAAATGTGTATAAAAATTATACTTTAGTTAATTTATTTGATGAAAATCTTAGATTTTTTTGTTATTCTTTTAAAAATAATGTATAAAATATAAAAGTGTTCATAATCCAACATTGAGGACACGAATTTATTTAATATCTGAAAATATATAGGAATAACTATTAAAGTGTAATTATTACTAATACTTAGACATTTATAAAAGCAACTACATACATAAATATTACAAAAAACAACAACAATATGTTGGTGTTTTCTTGTTTTTTTTTATCAAATGCTTTTAAGCGATAAGATAAAAATGTCAAGCAAGTTGCGAATTTGAGCAATTATTTAATTGATTCAATTAATTCAATTTAATTAAAAAAAAAAAAATTAAGAATATCTTGAAAAAAATTGGGAAATTTCTTATTCTGTGCAGCAATCTGAATGTTTTTTGAATCTGAGAAATCCTAGAACAACTTCCGAAAGTTTTTTTTTTGTTAATTTAAAGTTTGAAAAAATCGTAATTTTTTGGAAATTAAAAAAACTGAATATCGAAATGTGTTAATATCGTCCAAAGAGTATGTGAGTACAAAAAATAAATTAAATTTGATCAATTCCTATTCGATGTCTCATGGGTCGCATAATATATTTTGTTGATGGTTATATTGCTATTATTCAAACATAACTACACTCAAAATAGAAAGCCAGTAAAGTCAGCAAAAAATGATGCTGGTCAGGAATTTTGTTTTGCTGACTAAAATTAGTAATTTCAGCACAAGTTTTGCTAAAATTTAGTTCGTTATAAATTTAAAAAATTCTTTGCTAAAAAGTAATAAAACTTGTGCTGAATATTAGTAAGCTCAAAAAAAACTCAAAAAATTTGTAGAAAAATTATATATTTTAGTTAATTTATTTGCTGACAATCCTTAAAAATGTTGTATTTCTTTAAAAAAAATTGCGAATACATACATTCTAAAAAATTTAAAAATGTCCATACATTAACGACATGAATTAATGTAACATCTGAAATATATTTCAACTACTTAAATCCCAGGTTTTCTAAATGATGTCAATTTGGACTGAAGCTAAATGCCGTACATAATTGAAAAAAAAAAAACGATAAAACAACACCATAATATGACATACACATAAACAACCCTTGTTTTGCAAATAGAGAAAGAAAATATAAAAAATTACCTAACACATCGTCCTTCTCTTTCGCTTCAGTCTGTCTATCTAAAACTATATTTGTATGCATTTTTTTTGCCTTAATTACCGCTATCAAAATTTAGTTTACAAATACACATTTTATTTTTATTTTTATTAAATTTAAATATTTTATCAAAAAATCATCCACTGTTGATTTTTTTATGAATCTTACAAGAGTTGTACTTTTTAGTATAATTTTACTCGTCTTGACGTGTAGCGACTTCTACTTTATTCGACGTATATCTTTCAATTTAGTGTGCTTATTAGCACAATTTTTTTAGCAAAATAAATTAGTAGAACATTGGTGAAATATTAGTAAAACATTAGCTCAAAACTTAAGTTAAGTTTATGTGCTGAATAAGTATAACTAAAATTTTAGCTCAAAACACAATTTGAGCAAAAAATTTGCTTAGAAATAGTATACTTGTTCTACAAGACGTTTTACTAATTTTTCTACTGACTTATTTATTTATAATATTGGTAAATTCAATATTGGCAAAACCATTTTGCGGGTGGTACTTGCGAAACACATGCTTTGCAAACAAACGTTTTTCTAGTATAATATTAGTTGTACCTCTGATCATTTTTAGAACGGTGAGATTTACAAAAAATAGCAGTGGTTTGCCAGTACTATTTATTTTTTGGTACGGTTGTCAATTTCTACCTGGGTAGTCATTTGTTATAAAATTTCTCATATTAAAATATTTGTTATGAAAAGTAAATAAAATCAAATATATTTAGTTAAATCTATTTGTCTAAATGAAGTCAAGTTTTTTTTTATACAATGTTCAATACAAATAATGTGTCCCAATGCATTTTTTCCCTCTGTAGGATTTCAACAAATATCTATTTAAGCTGAATATTAAATAAAGTTTTGTTTTTTATTTGCAATATCGATAAATTTATTTTTAAATTTATAATAATCCCCAAAAGTATTTGCAATGAAACTGAGCTACGTGTATGTTAACAAGTGCTATTATAAATCAAATAAAACTGTTAAACACTAACACCCGTATTCATAAAAAATTGTAATTCTGATTTCAAATGCATTTTAGTTGAAACACATTTAAAGCCTTAAAACTGTATTCATAAACGAATATTAGCTTAAAATACTCGTACCAATTATAAACCTTGTGTAAAAGTCAATGAATACAGTTTTAAGGCTAAAATTTGTGTTTTAACTAAAATGTATTTAACATGCTGTTTAATATTTTTATGCAAAATAAAGTTTAAAAAGAAAAAAAACAGCATATTTATGGATTCGTAATCGAGTTATTGAGCAAAACAGGTAAAAAATGGGGAAAAATTGTCATTTTTGCGATTTTTAAGGCACCGGATGAACTTTTTTCGGTAGGATTGTTCCGCATTTTTTCTTCTATTCAATATCTACAACTTTGCTTCAGACACAAAAGAGATATTCCGTACGGTATACCGATATATAACCGTGTTAAAATATAAAAAAGTGCTAAAAATCCGCCTTGAGCCAAAAAGTTTGTATGGCCATTACATTATTAGTGTAGCCAACGAATGATGCAGGAGTTCTTATTTTCGTGGCAATTCCCAGAATTGAGTCCAAAAATCATGTGTTGAAAAATGTTGTACTGTGTAAGGTACTCGATCTATAATTTTTTTGTCGTGTTTTATAAAAATTTTGTTTTTTATAAAATAAACTAGCGAACCACCTGCACACTTCGTAGTGCAAAATAGTTTTTAAAAAATTACTCACATTAAAGACATATGAATTCACATAAATCAACACTGGCTTTCATAGTACACCATATTTTCTTCTTTGTACGATACCCATTGGAACGATCCAGCCCATTTTTAGCACGGATACTTTGCATATGAGGTGTCACGCCCACCATCCAATCCCGGCCCTTTTTGGTAACAACCCCTCACATTAGTAACATATGTACTGGTAGAATATTATGAGGGTCTGACTTTCACAGTACCCTTGATATGGTAAAAATTCACTTTGTATAGGAGGTGTCATGACCACCGGTCCAAACCCGTCTAATTTTGTCAAGGCTATTCATAATAGTAAATTATGTGCTCCTGCCAAGTTTCAGGATTCTTGCTATCATAGTAATCCAGATATTAAGGTTTACAAGTTTATGTTATATGGGAGATGCCCCGCCCATTTAAAATGTTCGATTTTTCTTTTTTCATAAACCTTTACGTTGTATTGGAGGTGCCACGCCCACTTCAAATATCCAAAAAAAATATTACCTATTATGCCTTCCGGATAGGTAATTAACTACTGTGAAAATTTCAAGCATATTGGTCCCGAGGTGTAATCTCCTATAAACCATAAAATATTTCACCATATACAACATATGCACACAAATAGAGGTACGTTCACTTACCTATAACTCATGAACCAATACACATACAAAAAACCGTATATTTTACTGGAAATTTTCAGAAACAAAATCGGTTCACGCATTACAGAGAACATCAGTCTCGCAACACAATGCAAATTATTTTTATATATATACACTCAAAAAAATAAGTTAGTATAGTATATAAAAGTCTTGTAAATCAGGTATACTATTTTTCAGCAAATTTTTTGCTAAAATTATGTTTTAAACTAAAATTTTAGTTATACTTAGTCATCACTTAACTGTTTTGAACTAATGTTTTACTAATATTTTACTAATGTTTTACTAATTTATTTTGCTAAAAAAAAATGTGCTGATTAGCACATCAATAGTGTGAACTACAACCAGATTAAAAGTTATACGCAGAATGAATTAGATGTCAAGATGTAGTAGTGACGAGGAAAATTATACTAAAAAGTACAACTCTAGTAAGACATTTACAAAAAATCAGCCATGGAAGATTTTGTATCGATTTTTCATACATAAAACAAAATTGGGGATTGAAACAACTTAAATTTTCAATTTTCACCGGCTTGTGAAAGTAATTGTCTATTAATTTAATGAAAGTTAAAATAAAATATATAAATTTAAAAAACTTTAAACGTGTATTTGTAGTCAAATTGAGTGGTCAAATTGATAACAACTATACAGCAGGTAGACTGACTAAAGCGAAAGACATACATCTTAGTTAAATTTTTATGTTTCCTTTTTCTTATTGCAACAAAAGGGTTGTATATGTTACATTTTGTTATTTTTTTCGTTTCGTTTGTATAATTCTCTGCTGCATTAGCGTTCCTTTAAAAGATAGCATCATTTAGACAACCAATGATGTAAGTAGTTGAAAGATAAATTATTTTAAAAAGAATCACAAATATATGTTTTATGATTTTCAGCAAAATAAATTAACTAAAGTAAAAGTTTTCTACAAATTTTTTGAGTTCAGTCTACTAATATTCAGCAAAAATTTTATTAATGTTTAGCAAGGGGTTTTTAAATTCTAATCCATTATGTTTCAGCAAAACTTTTGTTGAAGCTACTAATATTGTTGCTAAAAATCAGCTCGCTGATTTTCAGCAAAATATTTTGCTGACATTAGCAATTTTTTTTGACTAAAATTTTGCTGACTCAGCAAAATTTTTTGCTGACTTTACTAACTGTTTTATTTGAGTGTAGACGATATTGTATGATAACTTGTCAATTAATTAAACGATGAGAAAGAGTCAAATCCCAATGTTGGATAAAAATGTAATTTATGTATATGATGATTTTACTGCAGATAAAAAAAAATATTCAATTGACCTGTTTTATTTTATTTGTTCTGAGTGTTCACACACTTCCAGTGCATTTTATATTTTTACATTACTTCGCAATAAATTTTACGCAATAATGTTCAAAATGATGATAACCAGGTAGAAATTGTCAGCCGTACAAAAAAAAAAAAAAATAGTACGGGCAAACCACTGCTATTTTTGTAAAACCCGTTGTGCTAAAAATTACCAATGGTACAACTAAAATAGTACTAGAAAATCACTATTTTATTTGCAAAGCATGTGTTTTGCCAGTGCCACCCTCGAAATTCTTTGCCAATGTTTTTACCAATATGAGAACCAATTAGAAATATTTTTTTTTGTATTTTATTATACTTCACACATTTCAATATGATGTAAATGACTAACATAATACGGAACTGTATTGCTGCTTTTTAAATGTGTTTTATTATATTATATTATTTCTTAAAACTAAATTGATTTAAGGCATTTTAAAAGCACCAAATTGTTTACACTCCCAACATTATGCCAATGGTGGCAAGGTCGCTGGAACCAACAGTAGTTGGCCACTTTTATCAATCGGATATCAAGACAATACTGTTTGTTTTTCTGTTGTATTAGTGATTGTTAATCCTACGTTCTGCCAACGCATAACCGACCGTAGCCAACGCTTTGCCAATACTGAGCCGATTTTATATATCTGCTTGGGTAGACACAAAGCAAAAGGCAAAACTTTCATCTTAAATAATGAAAATGAAAATTATTGGTTATCCCCTTGTTTAAACAAGGGGATAACCAATTTTAAACAAATATTTGTTTATTAATACAATTTCATCGAATTTTGCTCAACAATGACTGCGCCGATTGTATTTTTCTGCTGGGATATTTTGATGTCACAGAGTCCATATTTTTAAGACATAAATACAATTTTTGTAGTTCAAACCATTTTTTTTTTTTAAGTAAAAGAGAAAGTACTCGAGGTTTTTCATAAATTAAATAATCTGTGATGTTCACTAAGGGTACGTATAAAAAGTCTTGGATTTTCTTTTCGTTTTAGATATTTGACTAACGAAATCGTGAAAAAAGAGAATTTGAACTTTAAATAGATGCATATAGATTATTATCGCACCTTTCAAAACGTGTAATATATTAAATAAAAGAGCATATTTGATACTATTTGAATGTTCGAATGAAAAAAGTTGAGGCAATATTTAAAAATTTATATTATTTTAAAAAAATGTTATTAAAAAATTTAAATTTCCTCAAAACAGTGTTTTGCAAATGTTTGTTTAACTATAGCTAATTTTAAAAATCTAAGGCCCCATTCGTTATCTGCATCCAAAAGTCTTTTAGAAATGATAGGTTGTCGAACTGTGTAATTGTTTAATTATACAAATATCAACTAATGGTTTTTAAAAATATAATTAGTGCAATTTAACACTTTTTTTTTTTTTTTTAGTTTTCCATATGTTGGGTAAAAAGATGTTAGATATGGAAATTTTAAAATCTCGCATAGAACTGATTTCTTTGCATGATAACAAAAACTTTTCTCCGACATATCCTAGGATATATCACTTAACTTAATCATGCACTCAGGGAGCTTCATCTTAAAAATATGTAGTTGTTTGGATTTTAATACAGTTTCTTTATTTTTTAATGTAAATGTTAGTCATTTGTAGAACAAATTTAGTTTTTTACTAACCTTGTAGTTCATTTAAAAAAACCAACCACTTTAAACGGCTGTTTTATGAATTTACATTAATTTTTTACAGTTGTTTTTTGTTATTTAAAAAAATAAAAAAATAAATGTTTGTTTATTTTTTACCAACATATCTGGTTCATTTTTACTACAATTGTGATTCATTTTCTGAACATTAAAAAACAAATGACAAATGTTAGTTGAATTTAATGAAATGTTAGACGTAATTTCATTTGTTTTTGGCTGCAATTGCTGTTGTCTTAATAACATCTTAAGTGTATTAGAACAGCAGAGGGAGGGCTGAAGATCATATCCTTACACCTTAATTATCTCTTTTGCACAAAAGAAATCATTTAGTACATCCGGATCCAAATTACAATCAGATATTCTACTAGAATGGACACATAATTTCTTCACATTGTTCTAAAGCTGACCTGATGTTAAGGAGACATTTAGCTTACGAGCAAAGTACGATTTCTTGGCCTGACTAACCGCTAGATTTGCCCGATTTCTGGCCATATTATATCAAATTCTGTTTAGCGAAGTGGGCTTACGTTTCAAACATTATACGACCAATTGCGGTCACACATAGACTGTTTTACAACTGCATTGTACTAGGCGCAAGAGTTGTTTTTTAATATAAAAACTTTTTATAGGAACATGTCTAGTATAAAAATCGTGTAAAGAAGACAATAGTACATTCAATTTTGCATCAACTGTAGACTGATACCAACGATCAGTCATATTTACTACAGCCAATTCAGATATTAACGACGGAAAATCGAGAGACCTGTAATCTCGATATGTTATGAGTCGACAACTCTCTTATTTATATTATTTTTCAATTACTTGTCGTGTAACGATATAAAACTCTTACGCCCATTAAGTTAACAAATAAAGGCATTGCATTTTAAGGGTAAGGCTATTGAATTTATTTCAGTAACGTTATATTTTGGAGATAACGGTATTTAAGTTATTTTGCTATTGGTATTTGAAGAATATCATTATTTCAGTTATATCGTTTACGGTCATTACATAAAATGATAACGGGTTCTGAATTATTTCGGTAACGGTTTTTTAGGGATAACGATAGTCAGTTAAAGGGTTTTCTATCGATAACGGTATTTTAGAGGTATTGCCTGACAACTTCGTTTTTTTTAAATTTTGCGATATTTTCATATAAAGGGTGATTGTTTTAGCTACTTTCTCTTTGGCAACACTGGTTTTGGCAGCTCAGCTGTTTTCGTTTAACATGTTACTGTTAAACATGTTCAGTTTGGTCTATAATTTAACCATGAATCGACATACAAACGAACTTCGCTTGCAGATTATTGAATTTTATTATCAATATTCATGCTCGGTTAAGAAAGTGCCTCGTGCACTTCTTCCAATTTATGGTCAGTTTGGGCGACCTTCTGAGGCGGCTGTTCGGAATCTTGTGACTAAATTTCGCACCAAATTTATATTATTGGATATTAAACCACCAACACGCATACGTAGACTGTGGACAGAGGAAAATATTGCAGCTGTGACAGTAATTTATCGATTCGGCGCCGTTCGCAGCAATTGGGCCTCTTTTACTCCACTACGTTGAAAATTTTATGGAAGGATTCGGGTGTAAAACTTTTTAAAATACAGCAAAAATTGAAGTCAGACGACCAACCAAAACGGCTAACTTTTGGTGAATGGGCAGCTGACAAAGTTGGATCAAGATCCACTTTTTTTATCGGAAAATTGTGTTCAGCGACGAAGCTTATTTCTGGTTGAATGGATACGTGAACAAGCAAAATTGCCGTATTTGGTGTGAAGAGCAGCCAAAAGCATTGCAAGAACTGCCAATGCATCCCGAAAACTGTACTGTTTGGTGTGGATTATGGGCCGGTGGCATCATTGGACCGTACTTTTTGAAAGATGACGAAGGCGGGAACGTTACTGTGAATGCCGACCGCTACCGTGTAATGATTACAATTTTTTTTTTTCCAAAATCGAAGAGCTGGACTTGGGTGACATGTGGTTTCAACAAGATGGTGCCACATGCCACACATCAAGCGAAACAACGGCCTAATTGAGAGGCGAGTTCGGTAAACAGTTTATTTCACGTTTAGGGCCGGTCAATTTGCCGCCTAGATCGTACGATTTAACGCCTTTAGACTATTTTTTGTTTGGCTATGTTAAGGCTCATGTCTATACGGACAAGCCCGCAACGGTTGACGCACAGGATCCCAATATTGAAGAATTTATTTGTGTGATACCTTCCGATATGTTGGGAAGAGAATGGCAAAATTGGACCCAGCGTATGAACCATTTGAGGCGTAGCCGCCATCAGCATTTACATGAAATCATCTTTAAACATTAAATTATATTGGTCGTTCTATCGACTCAAATAAAGATTTCATACATTTCTATAAATATTATTTGTTTTTTTTAAATCAAATCCGAAAGCTCTTAAAAAACAACCTTTATTAACGATTTTTAAATTTTAGCATTTTTGTTTTAAATGTTGAAATGTTTTCCAATTTTGGCGGTTTTTTAAATTTTGCCGTTTTTTTCCATTTTGGAGGTATTGACGAATTTTATTAAATTTTGTTATTTTTTTTAATTTTGGAGTTTTTTTCCAATTATATCGATTGTTTTCCAATTTTTGGAATATTTTTTTTTAATTTTTGCAATTTTAACAATTATTTAAAATTTTGCAATATTTTTTAAATTTGATGATATTTTAAATTTAAAATTTTTTTTTAAATTTTGGGGACTTCTCAAAAATTTTAATTTTTGCGTTTATTTTCATTTCGACAATTTTTTGGTTCCAATATTTTTTTTTGCGATTTTGTGTAAATTTGATTTTTTTAAAATAAAAAACAATAATTAATTAAATTTTTAATAGCTATGATTATAATCTTACTTGAAAATAAAATCAATTAAATAGTTACACATTATTTTAATTGATATTGCAATATCCTTATTAGCACAAATTCTATTAAACTTTTAATTGAATTAACGAATATTTTAATTGAAACTTTGTTTTAGTTTTTTCTCAGCAGTTCGTACACATTTCTAGTGCTGTCCGATTCCTCGATAATCACAATTTGACTCAATGGCCTCAAACAATTTATTGTAAATTAATTAATTTAATATATTTTAATTTTATCGTTCTCAATCCATTTAGAATCTCTTTTATATAATACGCCACAGATTAAGTTATCAAAAAAAATTTACCTAAAACACTTTATGCATATAATCTATGCATATTAAGTGCTTTTAACTAAAGATTTTATGTAACTCAATTACAATATAGTGTAAACAAAAGAGATTTTCTATGCAAAGATACATTTATGCATATATAATCTAAATATTTCGTAGACATTTATATTAAGGTAACATTTATTTTTATTAATTTCTGATTAAACAAAAAAAAAATTATATGGATCTCTATGTAGTCATATAAATTTCTATGTGACGCTATATGTAATCTTATTAAATTTCATCCGAAAATTTGGCCCATATAACTATGGTAATTTATTATTAAAAAGTTGATAAATTTATTTATTTAATAAAGTAAATTAATAGTAAGTATTTAAAATAGAAGTTTAATTAAAAATAGAATTTTAAAAAGGGATTTAAAGTAAATTTCTTCCGCGATCGTCGTTTCTTCTTCACGTCGTTAAATGAACTGATTCTCTTTTCGTCAACTACGCATTTGCAGCGTCCTTTTAAGCTCCGCCCACAACTCGGCCATCCTGCGGGGTAGCTTCACTAAGATCATCGCTTAAATCATCTGAAACGTCATCGGGCCAAGGCTTCATATATTCGGCACAAGTGGTGGTTCGTCTAGGACCTTCGCAATCGCCAAATTTAACAACATCGTATGTATCCTTGGGTTTAACTTTGATTATTTGATAAGGGCCTAAATACTTCGGCTTAAGTTTAAGACCTCCTCCAAGTTGAGTCCTTTTTATGGCAACAAGATCATGAATTTTGTATTGTCTTGCGGCTTTACGTTTATGGTCGTAGTTCTTCTTGTTTTCGGCTTGAACTTCAAGTATTTGTTGTTTAGCGGCTTGTCTGAGTTCACATCTTTTTTCGTCATAGGTCGCAATAAGCTCTTGTTCAATAAGTTCTTTCAGTTGAATATCCTCTTTAGTTTTCATCTTTGTTCCAATAAGCATTTGGAATGGTGTGGAGTTTATACTTCTATGGTATGTTGAGTTGATGACTTGTTGTACGTTTCCCACAAATTTATACCATTTGCTAGGATCTTCAATACTTAACTTCGACAATACGGAGATGATAACACTGTTAAGTCTTTCGACTTGTCCGTTTGCTCGTGGTAGACCAGTTGTGATCAATATGTGATTTATTTTTTCGGTTTCGCAATAAGCCTTAAAATCTTCACTCGTAAATGCTGAACCTCGATCTGATATAATTTGAGTAGGATTTCCAAAAATAATATTTTGTGATTGTAGTCTTGATATAGCATCTTTAGCTGACGTTGTTTTTGTTGGATACAACCAGCAAAATTTCGTAAATGAGTCGATAACAGCGAAAATATGATTATACATTTTATTAGTAGATTCCAGTGGACCAAGATAATCAATATGGTAGGTATGAAGTGGTGTTTCTTCTTTCGGCAGTGGATGTAATTCGCCTTCTTGTTTACCGCGTTTCCTATTCGTTATGATGCATGGAATACAATTTGAGATGTGCTTCTGAATTTTATCTTCTAGTTTTGGAATAAAGTATTCGTTGCATATTAATTCTTTTGTTTTCTTAATTGAAAAGTGACCTCTTTCATGGGCTCTTTTTATAATTTCGCCTTGCATACCTTTAGGTATAACCAAAAGCTCATAATCGTTAGCAATTTTGTATAAAATATCACCTTTCAGAAAATAATCGTTATATGATGTTTTATCTTTTAAAATATCCTTGATTGTTTTTAGATCGTCGTCTTGTGATTGCAGTCGTTTAATTTTTGAAATTAAATTATCTTCTGAGATCGTCATTACCGGATAGCGACTTAACGCATCGACATGTCGCATCTGCGTTCCAGGTCTATGTTCCACTACATAATCGTATTCTTGTAAAAAGAGTATCCATCGTGCAACTCTCGTACTTAAATCTTTTTTATCTAACGTTTTTGTAAATGCGTTACAGTCAGTTACTAATTTAAATTTTAAACCGATGAGATATACTCGGAACTTTTTTAAGGCCTCGATAACTGCTAATACTTCTAGCTCGTAACTCGTATATTTTCGTTCTGGCCCTGTAGTTTTCCTGCTCATATAGTAGACCGGATGTAAAAGATTATCGTGTGGAGATTTTTGTAACAATACTGCGCCATATCCATCTATGGATGCGTCTGTGTGTACTTCCGTTTCATAGTTTTGATGAAATATATTTAAGACTGGACCGTTACTTAAAATATTTTTAAGTGTATTAAATGAATTTATTTGTTCGTCGCCAAATTCAAATTTAGCATTTTGTTTTTTCAAATCCGTTAGCGGTTTAGCAATTAACGAAAAATTCGGAATGAACTTTCTAAAATATCCTGCTAGGCCTAGGAAACTTTCTAATTGTTTAATATTCTGCGGTCTTGGATAATTGACCATTGCATTAGTCTTTTCGGTTGACGGCGATATTTGTTGGTTCTCAATTACATGACCAAGAAATTGTATTTTCTTTTTTAAGAAATGACATTTTTTAATATTTATGTCTAAACCGTAATCTTTGCTGATTTCTAAAACACGTTCTAAATTTTCTAATGCTTCTTTTTCATTTTCCGCCGGTATAATTATATCGTCAACATATGGTAGTGCAATACCTTCACGGGTTAAGTCACGAAATATGGCATTCACATGCCGTTGAAAAATTCCTGGAGAGTTTGACAAACCAAAGGGAACTTTCAAAAATTGGTATTGTCCGTTGTGAGTGACAAAAGATGTATATTTTCGGCTTTCTACATTTACAGGTACATGGAAAAATCCGTTTCGCAAGTCGATTGTACTAAAAATTAGCGCGTTCTGTAAACGATCAAGTTGGTCTTCGATAAGTGGTAAAGGATACCGATCTTTAACAATTGCTTTGTTAATTCTTCTATAATCAATACACAGTCTTGATGTTGAATCTTTCTTTTTTGCTAAAACTATCGGGCTACAAAACTCTGATTCAGAATGTTCAATTATACCCTCATCTAACCACTGTTCTATCTGGTTATCAACAATACATCTTTCTTTTATCGGAAGTCGTCGTGGATTGCAAAAAATTGGTTTATCGTCTTTTAAAATAATACGCATCTCTACGTTTGTGGTCTTAGTTTTATCAGGCTTATAATTTTCTATCATATTCAAAACTTTTTCCTTTGCCTCAAAACTAGCTGTTTCTTCAATATCAATATTACTTACATCGTTTTCAGAGCATACACCAATAGTCATAATGCTGCGAACTTCATCAGCAATTTCGTCGTTGATCTTTTTAATTTCTATGCCATCTGGAGCGATTTTTATTACAGCAAATGAGCAAAAAGCTTTTCCTAGTATTACTTCATAATCGGTACAGTCGGATGGAACAACATGGAAAACCAAATCGTATTTTTCACCAGCAACTTCGACGTTATAATTAAAATTACCCAGGGGTTTTATTTTATTTCCGATTACCGCCTTACCAAATCCGATTAGATAAAAATTTGATTTTAAAAGTTTAGGTTTATTTAAAGCGTTATAAATATTTTCCGTAATAACATTATATTTACTACCGGTATCGAATAAAGCAGAATAAATTTGCTTGTTAGAAAACTTTACATCAAGCATAATGTCATCATCATTTACTAAAAGTCGAACATTTGATTTTTCCTGTTTTAATGGACACTGTTTCGAAATGTGTCCGAATTTATTACAATTAAAACACTTGACACCTTTTTCTTTATCTTGACAATTTTTAGACGTATGTCCTTTCAAACCACAATTAAAGCAAGAGATACCCGATTTTTTATCGTCTTTATCATGATTATTCACTACGCGAGTTGTTAATTGTTTATTATCAAATTTTTGTTTAGACCGTTGTTGCATCGTTTCATAACATTTAAGTTTTTCCTTAAAATCTTTTAAATTTGTCGCACCGTACAGAATCGTTTTATTTATAGTTAAATCTTTTATACCGTCGATTACGTATTGTATTAAAGCTTGGTCTTCAATTTCGCCGCGTGAAGCCAATTCTTTCATATTAAAAAAATATTCGTGTACACTTTCATCCTTTAAAATTTTTCTTTCAACTAACATTTTATGTAGTTGTGCGCTATTGGTCGTCGTTTTAAATTCATCAATTAAAGCACTTTTTAATTTAACCCACGATGTTATACCTCTTTCACTTGAAATAAACATTTTAGCAATTCCTTTTAACGATTTTTTAGCAAATATAAATTTTTGAAACTCATCCCAATACATTATTGCAGCTGTTTCTTCAAAATCGTTAATCCATACATTTACAGGCATGTTACCGCTGCCATCAAATGTTTTTATAGAGTCTTCAATATCACGAAAATTTAGTGCAAATTTTGGCATATTAAAATTTGATACGTTACACTGCTGCAAAGAATTATTTATGTTTTGTTTTTTGTTGTCGTCGTTATTCTTATTAGGTTTTTTATTGTTTGTAATTGTTGTAGGCAATTTTGGTACATTTGTTTGTCTGCTGCTACCGTCGTTACTCCTTATTGTTTTTTGGTATGCTGTACGTCGTTCACTTGTTACACTTTTATTATCAAAAGCAGCATTCTGTTTTTTATATAAGCTGCTGCGCATGTCTACTACAGTACGCTCAGCGTCGGCGTCGTCGTCATCGTTTACAAGTGTGTGTTCATTTTTTCCAGCATTACCGTCGTCATCTAGATCAGAATGTTCATCGCCTTCGTCGTCATCTGCAACAGAACTCTCATCGTCGTCGTAATCATTTTCTTCGTTTGCTTCTGTTGAACTAAACAATTTGCCTTTGCGCAAATTCAAAAATATGTGCGTAAACAAGTCGTCACTATCGTAATTCAAACCCAACACGTTGCAAATTGACACCAAATCTGCTGTACTCAAATTCTCCTTCACATATTTTTGTTTTTGCTCAAAGTCGTCGTCGTCTTCGTTGAATTCAAAACCATCAAATTCTCTTAAACGTTGTCTGTTTTGTCTATCACCATCCTGCTCAAAAACAAGTTTGTGAAAAGCAACAACAACAGCACGTTTGGCCGTTGACAAATTATTTCGTATAGAAACGTAATCACCCAATGCACTCATTTTTTATGTTCTATAGTTTTTTTGATTGTTTGCAAATAGAATATTCCCGTCGCGGTATGTTTTTTGTTCTCGTTAATTTTTCAAAACACTTGTGTACGTCGTATGGCAGAGAACTTCGTCGTTTTCTTCTCACCAACTTCACTTGTTCGTATGGCTCAAACTTAACAAAGAACTTCGTGTTTTTTTTTTTTCACTAATTTCACTTGCTCTTTTTCTTTAAGGGTTTTTTTTTTTCTTTTAAACAACCGAACTTTTTTCTATTTCGTAGAAATAACGCGTAATTTTTTTTTTCACATAGATTTTTTTTTCTTAAACGTTTGCAATTTTGGTTGAGCACCCAAATTTATGGTAATTTATTATTAAAAAGTTGATAAATTTATTTATTTAATAAAGTAAATTAATAGTAAGTATTTAAAATAGAAGTTTAATTAAAAATAGAATTTTAAAAAGGGATTTAAAGTAAATTTCTTCCGCGATCGTCGTTTCTTCTTCACGTCGTTAAATGAACTGATTCTCTTTTCGTCAACTACGCATTTGCAGCGTCCTTTTAAGCTCCGCCCACATAACGTATGTCAATTTAGTAGTATCATTTTTTTTTTCAAGAAATATTTTTATGTATAAAACAGTATAGACTATAATTTATTAATTCACTTTTTGTAGATAGCCAACGAACCGCGATCTTCTATTTGGCATATTTTATGCTTGGTACCTCCAATCATGATTTAAACATGAATGTAATTTTTTTTACACTGATTTTAATTGGTTTCTGCAGTTCTTCAGTGCATTTGGCTTCGCAACCATTTTAATACACTTTTTGGCATAAAAAGACCCCAAAAGTCTTCAATTGGACATGTCTTCAATTGGACATGCTTTTGGGATATGTTTTTCGCATTAAGCCATTATAACGTCTTTTTGGCATAATGGCAGCTTGCTAAATCTGACGAAATTTATGTGGGTATCTCTGATATATTTTTTCAGTTTTATTAAATATTTATTAATATAAACAAACATCGGCGTTTAAAGACATTGCTTTTAAATACTGGATGTAAAGTTGTGATGTACCTTTTGCCGAAATGGTTGCTCACACTAGTACTTTTGGTTCAAACTTCGCTTTAGCCGAATACCGTACCTTGTCGTGAGTTTTTTCAAGTCATCAGAATAAAATCTAGAATTAATACTTCAGCATTTTGAAAAAAAAAATGCCTACTTAGCAGTAATTTATATTTGAATTTTAACCATTTACTTCGTTGGCATAGATTAATTGTATATGTTTGTATGGGTTTAGATATAATCTGATGCAATTAGATAAATGCCCAGTACAATTTTATACGAATTATGGCCCGATAAAATTTTATAAGATTGTATCAGTTTTGCATATAGTTGCATCAATTTAAATCTGATATAATTGTATAAGATTTGATATAAACTGATACATCTAAATATAATTAGATCCGAGTTTTAATCTAGTAAAATTGCACTAAATGTTACATTTTTGTATATGATTGTATGCAAATATACAAAGTTTCATCAAATATATAAGTTCATAAAATAATAATGAGAAACATATTACCTTTTTGCGGTTTTCAAAAAAATTACGATATAAATCTTTTTAAGGTTTAATAAACATTAGGGTGTCGCGAAAGTGTAAACTTTTACGTAATAGTGCTCAAACGACGAGTATTATCCAGTTGATTATGGGAAAAATAAAAATAAATCGGGAAAAACAAAACAGAGGTCAGGTTTTGTAGTGCAAAACTCTTCTCGGCGAAACATTTTCAAAATAAAATACAAATTCCTCTGGTAGCAACTATTTATATGTATGTACCGTAAAAAAAATGTTTGGGTACGTGACGATATTAGAAATTTTTAAAATTCGGGACAGGCTTATATACATCCATCCGACAGTAAATGCGGCAATATATAGTTTTAT
This sequence comes from Delia radicum, assembly GCA_021234595.1. Taxonomy (NCBI): domain Eukaryota; kingdom Metazoa; phylum Arthropoda; class Insecta; order Diptera; family Anthomyiidae; genus Delia; species Delia radicum. Next base: position 253,265,330 of record CM037851.1, read on the forward strand.
CCAAAAGAATATTTACATTTTTCTCATATGGAACGATGTATAACTATGAATAGGTCAAGCTATCGTTTTATGCAAAATGAAATAATTTTTTTCAATATTACACAATATGTTCACTCAGGGACCTTCTGCTTTAAAAATATGTACATAGTTTTTTGGGTTGTAATACAGTTTCTTTATTTTTAGTGGAAATATCAGACATTTGTAGAACAAATTAATTTTTTTACTAACTTTATAGTTATTTAAAAAAAAACAAACCACATCAAATGACTGTTTTATGAACTTACATTCATTTTTCATTTTTCCTACAATTGTTAGTCATTTTTAGAACATTAAAAAACAAATGACAATGTTAGTTGAATTTACTGAAATGTAAGTCGCTCTTTCTTTACGTGAAATTTCATTTGGGTTTAACTACATTTGCAGTGGGGTTTACTTACATAGTATTCTAAGTGTTATTATAATACTATTGACTTGTGTTGTATCTAATTAAACATGTATATATAATTGTATATGTCATTGTTGCTAAAAAACAGTTATATATGTCTTTATGTTTCAATTGGCATAAAGTTGCAAATATTTGATTTCGATTTCTGAAAAATTAAAAATTTTAAGTTGAGTCACTTTTAAACTAGGTGTGCGATATGTGACATCGTAATAAAAAATTTAGGGGAAACGCTTTTTATATATAAACATACTCGTACATAAACATAAGTATTTGCATATAATAGCATGAAATGACATATATACTTTTCTATTTTGGATGGTCATATTGCCACTCCCGGGGGATTTGGAAGGTTAAAAATTAAAACTTAAGCTCGATATTACGGCTCTTTTTCCTGTTCCAAATTTCATTGCAATCTGACCACTAAGTAAGAAATGGACGAATTATTTCCAAATATTTTGTGATATATCTCACTTTGTATGCATTTAGAGTGTTTTCTTAAGATATGTCCACTTTAGGGAGCTATCACATGTTCCATAGTGTGGATCTCTTGACTTGTTTGGAAAATTGTTTTATAACTTTTTTAAATTAATTCCCACTAGAAAATTACCTAGATCCGAAAAATGCTCAAGGAGTTAACCTACAAGCTAATGTATTGGTATTTGGAATATTTACATGAGTTTTTTTTTATATAGTCCAAATACGAGGCGTAAGACCACATTAGAAGAAGTTACAATAAAAAAACTAATTAAAAATTCCTCAAAAATAGCATACATCTACTTTGTGTTCCCACTATTGCTTAAATAACACATAGCTGCTGAAACCGTAATGATCGGATGAAAAAATGTATTTTTAACGAATTTTTAAAAATATCAGCCCTTTTGACTGGTTAAAATAACTACACTTAGAATACTATGTAGGTAAAGACCACTGCAAATGTAGTTGAAAACAAATAAAATTTAATTTAAAGAAAGGACGACTTACATTACAGTAAATTCTACTAGCATTGTCATTTGTTTTTTAATGTTCAAAAAATGACTAACAATTGTAGTAAAAATTAACCACATGATAGTAAAAAATAAACAAACAATTATTTGTTTTATTTTTTTTTTAATAACAAAAAAATACTGTTAAAAATGAATGTAAAATCATAAAACAGTAATTTGATCTTGTTTGTTTTTTTAAATGAACTACAAGGTTAGTAAAAAATTTAATTTGTTTTACTAATGACTGACATTTACATTAAAAATAAAGAAACTGTATTACAACCCAAACAACTACATATTTTTAAAGCAGAAGTTCCCTGAGTGTACATTTGATTTAATACATTTTATTCTATTAGCTACAAAACTATTGCACTTTACATTAAAAATCTCAGTTTGATTTCTAGAAAAGTTCCAAGAACTAAGTGTCGCCTTTATTATATTGCAAAAAAAAACCAACTCAGTTACTGTTGTTGGGGTTTGTGGCTTATGCATAAATGCAGTCTGACATAATGCATAAGAAGAAGATAAGAAGTATGATTGACAACTGGAAAATGGCATAAAAAATATTTTAAGAGCCAGAAAAAAGGCATTTTAATCAGTTACAAATATCATTGATAACTAAAAATTACCATAAATAACTACCACAACATTTGTGGTGTATCCTCTATCTGCATAATGTCTCTTGTATGTGTAATAATGATATGCTGGTTGTTAGTACAGCAGTCAGTTCTAGTACTTTGTTTAAAATTCAAAACTGAATTCATCATGACATGTGTTGTAGATGCATGTTTGACTAGTGTCTATGAAGGTTGACAAGCAATGTTTAACATAAATGTAGAAATAAAAAAGAATTGAACAAGTATTAAAAACAACAATCGCCCAGAAGTTATCACTGGATACCCAAATATGGTAGAAATATTGTAGTGTATAAACCTACATGTCGTATACGTGTTATGTATTTATTATATTACGTATACGACATGTTGTATTGGTTATATCGAAGTCCCATTGTAGAAACCATAATGATATCGCTCATTTACTTCAATAAGGTCATGACTCAAAAATTTTGATTTTGTAGAAAACGAGTTTAAAGTTTTCAATTTACTCCCACCTTGAAGAAAAAAATAAAGACATAATTTCTCTCAAGAGGTGAGTATACAAGATATCAATACGAACTTTTTACACAATATGAAACGTGATATAACGAATAATTCTGCGTCGTTAACTCAAAAATCATGTTTTTTGAGTTGTGACGTTCTTGACATAACTTTTCTCACTACCAGCAATTATACCAAAAAAATAAAAAATTACTAATAACTAGTTCATTTTCCCACTATTTTAATACAAATTATAATACGTTAGCCATAAGTGCATATTTTTATCATTATTTTAAATATAAATTAATAATATACACATTTTTCAAAAATCTATTTTTTAACTCATTAGTTTTTTATTTCTAGTAAATGCACACTACTTATTTTTGATTTTTTGTAAGCGGAAAAGTAACAACATTTTGTGCAAGCAAGTCATTTATACTTTTATATATCAAGTAAATATATATCATAAATATAGCAAATTTCAAACAAAAAATATGCAAACGAATTTCAAAATTTCATAATGATAAGTTCTTTTATTGAGATTTTTAAAAAGACCATTCCTAGAACAACACAAAAATTTCGTGGTTTATAAAACCGCGTTAAGGTTGAAATAACCAAAATCGAACCATTTTTAAGCGGTGTTTTCTACAAAACTACTTGACGAATAAAAATAAAATTTGTGATTTAAGTAGGCTATTATCTTCTCATTTGATTTTATAAGAAAAAATTTTTGAAATTTAAGATACACTCAAAAAAAAAAGTTTGTAAAGTCAGCAAAATTTTAGTCAGGAGGGTGCTTGCAAAAAAATTGCTAATGTCAGCAAAATATTTTACTGAAAATCAGCGAGCTGATTTTTAGTAACAAAATTAGTAGATTCAGCAAGAGTTTTGCTAACACTTAGTTGATTAGAAATAAAAAAAACAGATACAAAAGTCTTCCATTGTTGATTTTTTTATATGTCTTATTAGAGTTGTACTTTTTAGTATCATTTTCCTCTTCTCTACTACATCTTGACATGCCGCGACATCTGCTTCATTCTGCGTATATCTTTCAATCTGGTTGTCGTCCACACTATTAATGTGCTTATCAGCATAATTTTTTTTAGCAAAATTAATTAGTAAAACATTAGTATATTAGTAAAGCATTAGTATAAAACAGTTAAGTGCTGAATAAGTATAACAAATATTTTAGCTGAAAACACGATTTTAGTAAAAAATTTGCTAAAAAATAGTATACCTGATTTACAAGACGTTTTACTAACTTTTGTACTAACTTATTTTTTTGAGTGTAGTTTTGTCAAAAATGGCTTCAGAGCTTAATAGAAGAAAACTTATTCTGCACGAATATAATAAAAATAAAAGTGTTTCCATACGTTTGATAACAAAAAATGTTAAATAAATATACTCCACGGTAAGAAAAGTTATTAAAAACTTTAATGAACGGTTGTCGATTGAAAGAAAGCGTGGAAGTGGTGGCCAACGAGATCTTAAAGCAGCGGAAAAGGTAAAGAAGTTTTTAAAAAGGATCCTTCCATTTCAACTCGAGCAGTCACTTGTTCAGAATGTCGAAAAGCGTAATGGACTCAAGTGCTATAAAGCTCAGGTATGTCCGGACAGGAATACAAAACAAAATATATCAGCTAAAACACGCAGTCGACGCCTTTACGAAAAACAATTAACAAAATAAAGTTTCGTGATAATGGGTGATGAAACATATTGCTTTGCAAACTTCGGTACATTGCAGTACAAGACATGGTGATGCTTCAGATCAATGTAAACAGAATATTAAGTAAAAATTTCTAAAAAAGTACCTGGTTTGGAATGCAAATTGGTTCTTGTGTGAGAAAATCAAGTCCTTTCTTTACAACTGGTACTATAAATGGTGAAATTTATAGAGAAGAATGCTTAAAAAAGCTGCTGTTATTATTTGTAGCATCTCACACTACAAAACCGTTAATTTGTCCTGATCTAACCAGTTGTCATTATGCAAGAGTCACAATTGAATGGTATAACAACAACAAAGTCGACTTTGTACAAAAAGAAAACAATCTACCAAATTGTCCAGAACTACGTCTAATAGAAAAATAATGGTCAATTATAAAAGGAACTTTAAAGAAGACAGGAATGACGGTGTCAACTGTAGAAGAGTTCAATTCTAAATGGAATTTGGCAGCCAGAAAAGTGCATGCAAGTCTCGTGCAATAAGTGATGGAACGAATTCGAAAAAAAGTGCGATGTTTTGCTTACCAATCGACTTCTTAATAATTTTTTTACATTTTGGTAGTAGATTATATAATAAAATAAATAAAAATCTTCAAAAGCTATATTGGATAATTTTTTTATTTAGAAAACAACGTGGTTCGATTTTGGTTATTCAACCTTTATTATTGTTTTATACTTAAAATAATGATAAAAATAAGCACTTATGGGTAACGTAATATTTGTTGTATTGAAATAGTGGGAAAATGAACTAGTTTTTAGTAAGTCCTTATTTTTTGTGCTAAAGTAATACAGAGAGTAAGCTGGTATCATTGCTGGTAGTGAGAAAAGTAATGACATATCATTACCGTTTCTAAAGGGTGTTTTTTATACAAGTATAGAACTTCCTAGAACTTCCTAGAGATGATTCTTAACACTGTTTAGGTAGCGCGCAAAAGTGAAAAATTTTTTAAATTCATTTTTTTCCCCTTTTTCTCCTATTCAGGTGCATAGGTAGCAAACCCAATTCCCAGGAAGTTTATATGTTCTAGAAATTTGTTTATTGAGACCTTAGGTAAATTTTTGTAGTTGATTGTTTCCTTGAATTTTGAACGGTTTGCTACCTATGGACCTGAACACGGGAATAAAGGTAAACAAAATTTTTTGCGATTTTGATCTGGAAGGTGAAGTTTTTTTGATTTTATATGTTCGCAATTTTTGTTCTTTATAACAAGAACTACAACTTTGCCATAGAGAGTAAATCGAAATTCTAAACGGTTAGCAAGATATGAGCCTGAGAAAATGATCACTTTTTTGCGAAAATGATACCGAGGCCCCAAATCTTTGGCGGCCCATAAACAAAAGAGGATATGACTTTGGGAAAAATTGGGAGACACGGGTCTTTTTTTTTAGTCTTTTATCACGTAGTGGTGTCCGTATATGGTTATTTTTTTTCGTGTTGCACTGTGTAAGAAAAGAAATTTTAGTAATTAAATTTTCATAACTTTCGCTTCTGTGATACTTTGGTTTTTCGCTATAGAGGGCCTTTGATATATTTTCTTATTTTTTAATTTGTTTGATGAGTTTTAAGTTTTCAGTCTTTTGTTTGTTATGCGCATTACTTTAACTTTTCTTGACTATTTTGAAAAAATGTTCAGAAGGTTCAGCAACAAAAAAAAAAAAAAAAATTATTTACCGCAATTAAAAAAGTTAGCACTATAAAATAAAATCAGTAGCATTTTGTTGACACTATAGCAGCTTTAAACGTTTTGATAAACAAATTTTGAATAAACTTTACTTTAAATACACATTTTTGTCGTTTTCACATCATCTTCAAACAATTTGATAACCTTTAAAAAAATTTTTTTTAATGGCTCTCTTGAGCCTTTTCAGTTTGAAAATTCTTAGCCTATAAGCTGCTATTCTAGGATTTGGTATATTCCAATTTGTTATTTTTATATAGCCCTAACATTATGTAGTGGCTCACATTAGCCAACATTCCCCTCAAAAAGGTTTCATAAAAATTTCCATATATTAATTGATTTTTTTTGTGATTCGTTGATCTTCTCAAAAGGACAATGTTTTTTAATTCCTTGACAGAGACAAAAATAATCTACCTTGATATTAATTGATATGAAATATGACCCTTTAAAAATACATTTATACTCACACACATACATATGTAGCTTTCCAAGCAAACTGCTTCGCTACAGGATTAAAAATAGCAATGCCAAACTACACTATCAGTGTATGATAGAATTTTCCCTCATAGTATTAATGAAACGATTTCATTAAAATCGATTCATTGGTTTAATGAAAAATTTCATTAACTGAATGAAAATTCATTAATATTGGTATTTTTTCATTAACATTTTTTATGATTTTTTCATAATTTCATAAAAAAATTCATTAAATCAATGAAAAATTTTAAAATTTTTTTCAATAACAATTTTGACTTGTAATAAGAACAAAAAAAAAAATTTTTTTCATTTTGAAATAAAAAAAACTGAAAAATTTCTTTTAAACAGAATTAACCAAAACTTTGATATAAATAAATTTTTTTTTATTAAATTTTCCTAGAGCTTACAGTTTTTGACGAATTTGAATAGTTGGTCACTAAATTCCAGGGAACAGATTCTCTAAGAAAAACGATATAGTTTTGTTCAAAACGAGACCTAAATTGTTATCGTTTTGACGATTTTAAACAAAAACGTTATGCTAAACGATAATAAATTTTTGTTTTTAACAACATTGATAACAATACTTAACATTTTTATCTAATATGGTCGTAATTTAACTACAAAACAGTGGACTATAATCGTCGATCGTTCTACAGAATTCCAAGCCAGATCGATACAAAATTACATGTTTTTTACCGACATGTAAGAAAGTATGGCTTCTTTTAACAAAAATTATAAAAAATGTAAAGAAAGATTGAACAATTTTGTAAAAATAAAACAATAAAAACAGAAATAAATTAAAATTGGTTTTTTTAGTTCAGCTTTTAATATGTTAATGCCTGTTAATTATATTTAAACAATTTTTTCAATCATTAAAGTTCTTAATATAATTTAATTTAAAAAAAGTACAATAATTAAAATATTTCTTTTTTTTATGGATAAAATAATTTTATTTTCAAAACTTGTAAATTTTGCTAAAATTATTGTAAAAAGTGCAAATTATTAAATATCGGCGAAAATATTTCATATAAACTATGAATTTTATTCATTAAACACATGAAACTTTCATAACGATTAGGCTAGGATTAATGAAAAAATTTCATATACTTTATGAAATTTTCATTGGCTCAATGAAACCATCCATTAAAATTGATTTAATGAAACACCTTTTTTATGAAAAAATTCATTGGATGAATGAAGGAATTCATTAATACTACGCACAAATTTTTATCAGTGTAATAATCCATGCTTACAAATATGTAATTGATGTTATATTTACAATCACTTTCGTGAAATAAACGAACATTTTTCGTATTTTTTTGCACGGATTATTATTACTATTTCAATATTTATTCTCCTGCATGAGACTATAAAAATGGAACAACTTTTTCATTTTCTAAAAAGTGGGCGAAGAAGGCGAGGCAAAATATTGAAACTTTTTTTGATAACTTTTTAGATAACTTTTTAGTAGATTATTTATAATTATTTAACTGAATTTGGAAAATTCTTGAAATTTGACTATATCAATATGGATAATTAAATTTTTTTTTTTGTTTTTAATTCAGAACTAGTTCTGAATTTTTAGTGATATAGAAAAATCAATTTATCTAAAAATGTTTCAAAATTATTTTTATTTATTAAAAGAGTATAGGGATTCATCTATTGATCCAGAAAATGTAACCGTTTAACGATTTACTTTTTCCTGTTGCGGGGCTGTTGGCTGGGAGAGCCTCATATCTATGGCTGCAGCACGTTTTTCACTCAAAGAGGTAACAAAGTGTGCATGTTCTCGTACAGCAATAATATTTCTGTTCTTTTTTTTTGTGCTTTTTTGTTTCTTTTTGGCTTGAAACATGCCAGAATAAATGATGCCTTGTTGTTTAAGTTAAATCAATTGACATAAGTCACTTGTGCATACAAAAAGCATAAACGATGGCAAAAAAAAAAATAAAAACTATACGTACATACCACAATATTCATACGTATTACATTCACATCAGAGAAGTAAGAACAAAAAATAAAAAAGACAATAAAACAAAAACGAAAAAGTGTTGAAATAAGTGGGGGGGGGGGTGGGGGGGGGGGGGGGGGAATGGAATCATAGAAGTCTCATGTCTCAAGAGATGAAATTATTTGACCTTATTTAACATTCATATGCACGTCTTCAAAAAAAACACACACACCCATATACAGTGAAACGTGCCAATAACAGTTAACGACGATAAAAAACTAATACAACTTATCGACACTGAGCGAATTATCTGCATGATATTAATAAATTCTTGCATAAAAGCAATATAATTGTTCTGAAGCTCGTCCAATTAAATGAACATTTTATTATAATCGCAATGAAACTTTTGTTTGTTTGCAAACTTACTTTCAAAAGTTCAATAATATCTATTAAATGTTTAGTTGAAAATGAATTTGCAGATTTTATAACCTATAATTACAAAAAAATCAAAAAATGCCAAAATTTTTAATAATTTGAAATTGTTTGCTAAAATTTTAAATAAAGATCACCAGAAATTAAAAAAATCGACTAAATTTGAAAATATTACAAAAATGAAAAATATAAATCGCAAAAATAAAACAAAGTTTTCGAGATATGGACGTTTAATGTGATGTGATTTTGGTTATTTTTTCAATTTTTTCAATTTTGGCGATTTTTTAATTTATATATTTTTTTAAATTTTGGCGATTTTTTTAAATTAAACGATTTTTCTCAATATGGTTGTTTTATTTTAATTTTGTAAATTTTTCAAATTTTGTCGATTAATCTTATAGTTGTGAATTTTTTCAATTTAGGTCAGTTTTTTTTTAAACTTTAGCGATTATTTAAAATTTTGAGATATTTTATTTTTATTTCTTTCAATTTTGTCTTTTTTTTTTTTGCTTGTTTTGTCATATAAGAGGTTATATAAGTACATATTTGGTAATGGCAAGTACTTTCAAATGTCTTTACAGATCTTATTACTTTTATATGGGGATGTCACGCAAAATAATGATATATCAATACTACACACCTTACCAAAAATCAAAAAATATGTGTTTTGATTGGGCCTGGGGATGCCAATCGGGAGTGATATTTAAAAATGCCCATTTTTCGTGATTTTTTATAATCCCGTGTTTTTTTTCGCGATTCCAATATTTGTTTATATTATCAAAAACAAATCATTTACCACAACTACACTGTTCGATTGGCAACAAATTCGATTGTAAGGACGAATCTGTTTTCTCTTTGCACCTTTTGCCACAAAAAAGGATTCGTTTTCATATAAAACAATGTGTTGTTGTTGTACAAAAACGAATAATTTTTTGTGGTTTCGTTTTTCAGAACACCAGCGAATATGTGTTTTTTTATATATAAAAAACGAATACACACAAATTATTCGTTTTTGTACAACAACATATCATTTTATGTGAAAACGAGTATTTAGTTCTTCAGAATTGGCATTAAAGTTGCCGAGAATTTTTAAATAATTATGTAATGCTAATGTCATTACGCATTTGGTTAACTTTTTCTTTCAAAAAGTATATTTATAATAGCATCAGCTACTAAAATATTAGAATCTCGTCGACATAGTGCATGTCTTGTGGGACTAAAAACTTCCACTAGCTTCTCCAGGACTCCGTCATGTTGACCATTCCACAAATTTCCTAAGTAAATGTCAATTAATATTTTTATATTTTTTTTTTAATTTAAAATTGAATAAATTTTAATATGAAAATGTTAAGAACTAAAATATACTGCATACATTAATTAATTAAATTTTTCCCGTTTTCCCGGGAAATTTTAAACTTTTTCCAAGGAATTACCTCGGGAATTCTCTCCCATGAATTCCCGTACCCCCAACCCTACTCGGGGTTTATTAAAACATAATTTTGTTTTAATCGGAGTCCGAGTCAGGCCAAGTTAGAGTCCTCTTTCTTTTGGTTGTTTTTTTTTTCTGATTTCGTTAATATTTTGCTATTGGTTACCACCCCTTATTGGAAGGTTTCACTGCATATCCTCCATACATGAGTTTTTACTAGATGAAACAATCTTGGCAACTAATCAAATAACCTTAGACTTGAAGCTTATGAACATAAGATTGTTAACGAAATTGTTTGATTTTATCATATTTTTTATTAGATGTTAATTTTCGAATTACATTTTTGAATGACCATCTATGGTCTTAGATGGCCATAAACTGATAATTGTATATTTTTGAAACTTCAGAAAAATATGCTTAAAGGAATAAGATGCTAATGATTGCTAAAAGGCATCAATTTATGACCTTTGCTATGTACCTTTAAAACAAAAAAAAAGTTTTTAATATTTCATGAATCCTCTTTATAAACATACTTTCTGCTACATACATATGTATAACAAATGGTTACACATTGAACGATCCAATAAATATTCTGCAATACTTCCTATTGCACAAAACATGACAAAAAAAAAAAAAAAAAAAACACAACAGAAAGAATATAAAGAATTTGAAATTGCAATTGCATGCATTACTTAAGTAGTACATATTACGACGATACTAATATACACGTTCAAACTGACACCATTCCAAAGTATAAGAGTAAATTTTTCATATTATATTGTTTGGCAGCTTGGTTTATACACTCATAATAATTAATGCATAAAAACGCAAAATTAATGCACAAATAACGAAAATTTTTGTTAAATAAACTAATTGTACGTTAATTTGCAAAAGTTTTCGAGATTTTGAAATTGTTTTCGTATTTTCCTAGCCTCAGTGTAGAAACGGTATTGAGATATCGCTATTTTTTGGACTAACAATAATGACACCAACTTACTCTCTGCATTACGTTAATGCAAATATTACTCACTTACTAATAACTAGTTCATGTTCCCATTATTTCAATACAAAAGATAAAGCGTTACCCATAAGTACTTATTTTTATAATTATTTAAAATATAAAGTAATGCTCTAAAATTTTTTTCATTTTTTGTAAGCTGCAAAGTAATGACATTTTGTGCAAGCATGTCATTTATATTGTTATCTATCAGTTATAACATGTTGCGGTTGACTGATAACCCGGAGGTCCAGGTTCGAAACCTTTGTGGGCACATTTTATTAAAAATATTTTTTTCAATAAAATACATGTCTTGTAATGAAAAAATATAAAATATTTTTTTTCTTAAACTTAACGCAGAAAAAAGAGCACCATATTATGATAGTTTAAGAGCATAATGTTATTATTGTAACGCGTTCATAATATGAACGTAGCAAATATATTATGATTCTAAAATCATAATCATATATATAATAACTTTATGTTCACAATCATGTTCAACTATATTTTTTCTCTGCGTGTAAATACCGAAGTTACGACCATTTATATAAAAGTATCAAAATTTAGGATTTTCTGTATTTTTATACCATGTATTTGTTGTTCGCACGCTAAACTTAACACTAACTTAAAATGGTCAAAGGACAAAACCTACCCATTTTAGTTAAAATATGTACATGGTTAGACATAGTGCCCATATAATGGTCCTCCCATAAAAATAGCGTTTTTGCTTTTTCGCAAGCTGCAGACCACATATATTAATATATTTCTGTGAAATTTGGCACGCTAACCTATATTGGCCCGAGGACAACGCCTTTCCATTTTGCTTATAATCGGTTGTTGTAAAGACCTAGTGCACGTATAACGGTCCTCCCAAAAAATGACTATTTTGTTTGTCCGCATGCTATGGGTCACAAATATCATGATATTTGATTAAATTTGGCACACTGACCAATATTTGTTAAATTTGGGTAAGCCGATAGTAGGATATCTTACACCACTCTGGTTAGAGAGTAAGTGGTTTCGAAAAAAGTCAATAAAAAAGGATTCGCTCTTGGGTCTATATGAGCCAATGTATTAATTTTCATAAACAACATCTTTAGATTTGCCAACTGCAGCATACGAGCTAACAAATCCATTTTATGGACGCAATTAAGGAGAAAATTTAGTAAAGCTGTTACTAATTCAACTTTGCAAGTTTTAAAAAAATTTTTAATTCGAATTGAGATTTTAGTTAAAAATTTCGATATTTCGACTTGATGAAATACTAAATTTTTATTAAAGTTTCTTTTGCTCGATTTATTAAAGTATAAAAATATTATTTGGATAATCAATACCAGCAGAGGTCGTTGTAATCCGATGTTTTCGTTTCAGTATTTGTGTATTATTTTATATTGTGTCAGTATAAAACAGACGAATGAAGTGAGTGCGTCGTACTAGAAAAATATTTAAAAGCATTTATGCAAATGGTTTTATTATAAACTAATAACAAATAAAACTTAAAAAAAGGGAAAATCTTTTTCTGAATTGAATGACTATAATATAAGTGGTTTTTGTGTTTATAAAATAATTTATAACGTTTAAAAAGATTAATAACGTAATTTGAAAAATATTTTTCTTTTAACAATGAATAGATATTGAAAGTTTTGAAAAACTCAGTGCTTATTTAATCCAGTACCGCCCAAATAAAATCCGCAGAAGAGAATTCAGTGAAAATATATTTATATGATAAGCAAATGAGTCAAAATTGCGTCAAAATTGAGAAAAGCTAAAAGATATTCTTTCAATTTGACAAGGAGCAAAAAGTTAAAAACTTTATAAAACTTGATTTAAGAGGTTTAGTTGGTGAATGAACAAATAATAAATATTATTAATGCATGTTATTGTTATTGTTTGTTACTTTACTTCCCAGCAAAATAAGAGCTGAGGAAGAAGTAGTAAAAACACTACATCTACAGATCCGGATGTGGTGCAAACTTAGGGGAATCATTGTTGATTTTAACATTGTCGTGTCATTGGGCGGATGGTCACTCCATAACTTCTTTAATAGCATTTTCAACAGGTCATGGATGGTCTTTTTCAAATACATATTAACAGTTATATTTAATAAAAAAAAGTGCTGCATACCTTAGGGGATGGTTTTTTCAAATATTAAAAAAAAAAAATCTTTTGGTGCCAGCGAGTATTGAACACACGAATCTGAGTCACAATCTGCTTTATTGCAGTTGACCGCTCTACCATTTACACTACAACCAACTTAAAACGAAGTTAAGTTGAAAATATTGAAATATTTTTATGAAAACAAGAATAACATGCTACACAAATATATAATAAAAAAGATAAAATAATGATTTTTAAAACATTTTCATTATGTGATTTGGTATCAATGAGATATTATAAATCATTTCTTATATATTTTTAAGTTGCAATTAGGTTATAAGAAATATTAAGAAATAATAAAAAACAATTTTGAATTCGTTGCATATTTTAAAATATATTTTTAATAATTAATTTGACGAGAAAGTTTCTTTAATAAGATAAAATATACAAGACAATGTGAAAAAAAAATATTGGACAAGTAGTTTAACTGCAATGAAATGAGTGTGCCTTGCAACTGAAGATCTTTTACAGATTCCGGTATTTTTTGCTTCTATGAAGGGTTTATTTTTCCACTGCGCTGATGTGTACTAAAGATCTGGGACTATTCAACACAATACATATGTAGTATGTATCAAAGGAGAAAGAGTTTGGTAAAAACACTATAGGCAAATTAAAGTGATATAGGTAAATTAAGTAAAAGTTAATTAATTAATTTACTATTTAATTATTATTTTTTTTTTATTATTATTACTAAACTAGCTTTCTTCAAGTTTTGACTTTAATCAATTTTTTTAACCGAAATTGTATGAAAGGTACTCTTAAAAATTATATCTTGAAACAAATAGAAAAAATTCATGAAAATGAAAATTATTCAAGTTCGAGTCCATATTCTATATTTCTTTATTAGGATATTGTCCTAACAAATCATCTATAGAGTTTTTGTTTTCAAAATTAATATTAATTGACCCTTTCAGGAATGTGTTGATAGATCTATTTCGGGAATTTTCTAGGTTCCCATCCTCAGAACACGTTTTGAAAGAGGCCAAACATCAAACATTCATATAAACTAGTTTTCTCACTACATGAGAACTAATATATATATATATGAGCTCGAAGTTAAAGATTATCACCATTGATCAAAAAATAAATTGAAAACTTTTTTTTTTTTTGTTTTTTCATGTTCCGATCGGTCATTCATTTCGGGTATTACATACAATCGATAAACTAATTTTTAGCAGTGAAATACATGTTTACATTTTCTTATCAACATAACAAAAACTAATATAAATCTTTATATTTGTTATATTTTTAAATCATTTTTACAAAAATCCCATGGAAAAAGGCCAAAAATAGATTTTTTCAAATAATTATTTGTCAATTCTGGATAACAATTTTCTACAATTTTTTTCTTTACGATTAAAGACAAGATGTTAATTATTTGGTCGTTTTTAAATTACTTAATTATCTTTAAATACACAAAAGAAACAGAATTAAAAAAAAAAAAAAAATATTAAAAAATTAATAAGAAATTAAAAAAAAATATTTCTCCCCAGCCCGGAATCGAACTTGCAACCTTCTGATTGCAAAGGAACCACTAATCACCTCAACCGCAATACAAAACAACGAATATGTGAACTTATGAAAAAGCACTTCTTAGGATATTATTAATTTAGATACCAATTAATTTATATGGTAATGCAAATGCTGTTTGAAATAACTTTTATTTAACATTTTTGGCAGTTGTTAACAATAACTTCTTTGAAGTGGAAAAATATGCGCATGCTAATGCTTTGGAAGGCAAGTTAAACAGGTTCTTAAACCACTAATATTAATTTTTAATGAAATGTATACCATAATATGGAACAAAAAAAAAAAAACACCCAATGTACTAGAAGACAGTATATTTTTTCGAAATTTTTAACTTTTGTCGAAAAAGGTGATTTTCCGGGAAATTTTGAGCCGAGGAAAAATTTTACTTTTTTTGAGTAAATTTTCCTACGGCCCACGGTATAGTGGGATATAACACAAATTTTTCGGAAATAATTCGGCTATTTCATACTTAGTGGTCCGATTGCAATGAAATGAAATGGAACAGGCATAAGTGGAGTAATTCGAGCTTAAGTTTTGATTTTGAAACTTCCAAACCGGGATTATTAACATGCCATATATGTGTTTGGTTGGTATCGTTGGAAAGGAAATTAAATGTAGATTACTACATTTTTAAAAAGAATGCCAATTAGCACTATTGGTAGAACAAAAATTTGGGTGATCCTAATAGGAAGGTAAAAATTTTAGTTTTTGTTAAAATGTAAATTTTCACTATTCAATAAAATATTTATTAATGGACATAATCCAATGATTTTTTGGACTTAAATAGAGTTTTAAGCCAACAATGTGAAATTTTAAATGTGAAAAATCACATTCCAAAAATGGGATTTTTTAAATTTTTTGCTGCCTCGTCTACATAAAATCGGGGATTAGAAGATACTTAACGTATACACATGTTACAGTATCTACAACCGCTTCCGCTACCTAATTGGAGGCGTTCACAATTTTTAAAAATGAAATTCGCCTTTAAAATGTGGCAACTTTACAACATTTTTGCCCGGAGTATTCTTGCAGAAAAATGGCTAATATCAGCAAAAGGATAAGTATATTCAACAAAATTTTTTATAAATTTTAGCAACGTTTTTGCAAATATTAACATTTTTTTGGAAGGATACTCTCAGCAAAACTGTTGCTGACTTCACAGACTTTTTTAAGTGTACATAATTAAATGTCTCTTTATTTTCATAGAAGTTTTGTGTAATGGATTCTGCTTTACTCATTATAACTAGGGCAAGAAATTTCATGCAAATAAATAAGCAAAATAGGCACTTAAAATATGCAGTATAGAATCCAAAATATGCATTTAAATCGAAATATGCACAAAAAACTAATTAATATGCACTAAAAATCTAGTAATATGAACCGAAAATCAAAAAAATATGCACGGACAAATGTTGGACTCTTAAAAATCAATTTATTGCTCGAGCTTGTTGGTTTAAAAATGAAATCCAATATAAATGTCGAACAAATGGCAACTAGATGCTATTTCACGGTTACAAATGCTTTCTTTTGTTTGTTTTTAATTAAAACTTATTTTCAATTTTTACGAAATATGCAAGAAATGTGCAATTAAACGGAAAATATTCAAAATATGCTACAAAATATGCAAAAATATGCCATAAAATATGCATTGGTAGCAAAATATGCAAAAATATGCATTTGTGACAAAATATGCAAAGATATGCAATAACAAATCGGAAAGTATTTCGTCAAAATCGATTTTGGGCTTCTGACTACAAACATGGATTTGCATGAAATTCCTTGCACTAATTATAGCCTATTCACTTTCAGCAATTATTGTATTATTAATCATTTCTTGGCCCAAATGTTGGTCCCATGAAATGATTTTGCCAAAATGCCATTCTGCCACTGAAAAGAAAAGTCTGATGTTGCCCGCAATGATCACCAGCGCTCAACGCATAAACTGACCTGCATTAACTGATGAAATTTCACGATCTCTATACAATCTTCTTAATTGTTTTACAAATTTATATAGCAAGTGGACCAATTGGTTTAAATCATCACGTGTAATTTGTTGCTAGAACAACTTATACATTGATATTACCGAAAGTGTCCAGTGCTGAAAATAGATTTTAGGGCAAATACTTGAAGTGTAGGTAAGAAATAAAATATGAGCACTGTAAAGCTCTGAGGCCTTGTATTATTGAAATTCTGAAACTGTTCTAGGTAATGACTGAATTGGTTTAATTTTCAAAAAAACAATTTCTTTTATATGAATACGTTTTTTTCTCAAAGCCCTCTTTTACTAATCCATATTAGACGCGTATTAACATATAGACACTTTATTTTTAGTTTTAAACATTTTTGTTTTATCGTTTTGTAATTTAAATAAATTTTTATTGTGTAAAGCAATAGACCTCGAGCTTAACAATTATTTTTTAATTGATACACAGAAAAAAATATCAACCTAAAATATCTAATTAAAGATTTGGTTTGAATTTAATTTGTTTCTAAACAAATATTTAATTGAATCAATTAATATTTTAATTGACTTTTAAATATAGAAATATATATTTTATTTTAGACGCAATTATCATATTATTTTTTCATACACTGTATGCATAAATAGAAAATTTCCAGTATAAAATACCAAATACATTTGAAGTTAACAAACAAAATAAGCACACACACAAACAGACTCAGTATTGCAAAAAACACACATACCAACGTATAGATCACACACTTTTTTTGTGAGTATCATATTTTTTTTTTAGAGGTTATTTATAACTTTTTTTTTCCTTCTTAATTTTAATAAAAGGTTTAATTGATAGTATCATTGCCGTGATAGGTGCAAATTCAATTAAAATATTAATTGATTCAATAAATTTTTTAATTGAAACCCGTTTTTAGTTTTTTCTGTGTATAAAGAAAAAGCTCAAAAAAACATTTGCATATTTTGATATTTAAAACAATATTTTTATATTATTAATATAATTTTTATTGACATATACAATTTTGTATAAAAACAAAGAAATTGAATTGAAGGGCTTATTGTAAAAACTTGATAAGCCACACACTAATTTTTACTGGTTTTAGCCTTCAAAGTGTTGATTTAATGCATGAAGTGTAATTCTTGCAGGAGTTTTATTCCCTAGATACTTGTATTAAGTGTACAAGGAAGGCTTTTTATCAAATACTTATCAATAGGTGACTGGAAAACAGATAAAACCAGCAATAATCAAAATGTGGCTTATCAAGGTTTGACATTAAGCTCTTGAATACCTAATTTTAAAAATAATTTTGATAAAAATCAAAATAATTTTTTAATTTTACTCAAAATTATGTGCTATATATTTTGATATAATTAAATATTCTATTTTATAAAAATTAATAAAATCATATTAAACTTAATGCAATTATATAAGACCAAAACTTCGATAAAGATTTATCAAATTTTATATAATTAAATTCGATCAGATACAATTTGATTAAAATATTTTTCAGATTAAATTTTATACAATTTTGTATGGCACCAAACTAAAAATAATATGCTACCGAATAATTTTTTTTCGCGGGTTTTTAAAAATTGCTTTAACCGTACGATGCATACCCAACTTTTTCTACGAGAACACACACCCGGGATACGTTTGTACCAACTAACTTATTTTGGCTTTTTCTAATGTTTAAATGGTCCACTTTCATTATTTTTTATTTATTTTTTAAATGCGTATATTAATATTTTACAAATGTTTTAGTTTTTGTTTCATGCAAATATTCCACCTGGTTCAAGAGATATAGGCAAAAAAGGTCACGGGCATGTGATAGACAAATGTTGTGTTTGTTTACGTAGGTGTCGATTTTGGAAGCTCTTAGCTCCTGAACCACTGATCCGAATTGGATCAAATAACCTTTAAAATATTACAAATTACTTCTATTTCCTAGATCCGTAATCTCTAAGTTAAGCCGTTCCTGAGTTACAGCACTGCAAAGTTGCAAGTGGATACATTTGTACCCGGGTGTGTGTTGTAGGGTTAAACTCTGTTTTTACTTTGATTTTAACTTAAGTTGGTGGTTTTTGGCGTCACCAAGAAAAACGTGTACATTCAGGTCGAAGCTTTTTTAAAATACAGTTAGCGGAAGTTTACCTTGACGACAATTGGCTGTTTTAAAAATTAAAATTTTTAAATGGCCTACTTTACCTAACACTCCCTTATTTAATTTTAACACCGATTTCTTTAAATTCAAAAATGTCGAAACCATGTTCTAAATCCAGAAAATAATCAAGGGAAATCTACCCTCATATGATGTTGCAATATATGTAGTTTCTAAATTCCAGTATATCTTTTTTGTTACTTTTTAAAACAAAGCACAGAAATGAAAACGAATGAAAAAAAAATAATACATTAAAATCATATAAAATCAACTTTTTACATACAGTTTTGTTTTATATTAAATCCCTTAACAATTTATAACATTTCAAAACAGTTTAAATATTGTTTCTATATACGAGTATTTACAACATCCCCATGATATATAAAGTACATGATGTGCGAGTACATATATTTTTAATTTTTTTTTTTTATAGAACAATTGAAAAAGGAATCTACAAGAAATTATACTTTAGTTTTATTCGCATAGAAAAATAACCCAGCAACTATATGGATATAACTTTTCATTCATTTATAGGCATTACTCCGATATGAGAACTTTCTGCAGTGGAACACACAGAAAACAGTTTTGTAGTTCCAACCAAATTTTTTGCCAACCGAATTTTTGTGGTTCCACGTACACTCAAAAATTTTAGCCTGGAGGGTGCTTGCAAAAAAAATTGCTAATGTCAGCAAAATCTTTTCGCTGATTTTCAGCAACAAAATTAGTAGAATCAGCAAAAAAAAGGAGAGAAACACAAAAAACGTGTATTGAATATCCACCAGAGGTGGACCTTGCACATAGAACAAGTTTTCAATTTATTTTTTGATCAATGGTTATAATCTTTAACTTCAAACTCATATGTATATTAGTTCTCATGTAGTGAGTATACTAGTTCATATGAATGTTTGATGTTTGGCATGGGATTGCTACCGCTTTCAAAACGTGTTCTGATGATGGGAACCTAGAAAATTCCCGAAATAGATCTATCAACACATTCCTGAAAGGGTCAAATAATAAATTTGAAAACAAAAATTTATTTGTTAGGACAATATCCTAATGAAGAAATATAGAGTATGGCCTCGAACTTGAATAATTTTAATTTTCAGTGCACAATTAAAGGTCGAAAAAAACATAATTTTTATTTTTAATAAAAATTATAACAAACTTTAATCAGCAAAAGTTTTGCTAAAATTTAGTGGATTAGAAATTAAAAAACCCTTGCTAAAAATTAATAAAATTTTTGCTGAATATTAGTAGACTGAAAGAAACATTAAAAAAAATTGTAGAAAGTTTTTACTTTAGTTAATTTATTTTGCTGAAAATCATAAAACATTTTTTTGTGATTCTTTTTCAAATAAATATTTCCAAAATTGAATTAAAAACAATAGAAATAATTATATAATTACATATTGCAATAAAAAAAAGAAACATAAAAATCTACCTATTAGATTTTTCGCAAAATTAAAGCTGTTTTAATCCACAATTTTGTTTTATTTATGAAAAACAGATACAAAAATCTTCCATGGTTGATTTTTTTATATGTCTTACTAGAGTTGTACTTTTTAGTATAATTTTCCTCGTCACTACTACATCTTGACATGCCGCGACATCTTACTCATTCTGCGTATAACTTTCAACCTGGTTGTCGTTCACACTGTTTTTTTTTAGCAAAATAGATTAGTAAAACATTAGTAAAATATTAGTAAAACTTTAGTTCAAAACAGTTAAGTGTTGAATAAGTATAACTAAAATTTTAGTTTAAAACATAATTTTAGCAAACAATTTGCTGAAAATAGTATACCTTATTCACAAGATGTTTTACGAACTTTTCTACTAACTTATTTTTTGAGTGTACTATTACTAGTATTAAATTTTAATATTATTGTAACAACCGACATTTATTTAAAAATTTCGAATTTTTATTGTAACAATTGAATATTTTATGATTATGGAGAATAATATTCTTTAAATAGATTCACAGTTATTCAACAAAATTTATTTTATTAATAAAAAAAATGTATGCCTCGAACTGGTCTCGAACAGGCTATCTTCCGTTTGTCAGGCAAGTACTTAATCTCTAGCCTATACCCAATTTAAATATGTTGTTTTAAATTTCAACCTTAAATATTTTTTAGTTTAAAATTTAACTATTTGTCTAAAAATAGATTTGTATGTACAACAGAAATTCGGTTGCTAATCTCAATATTTTATTTTTTACGAAAACTATAAAAAAATTTATATTATTTTAAAATTATTTTATTAATAAAAAATTCGTCGACGCGAACTGGGTTCGAACCGGTGACCTCATGCTTGTCAGGCAATTACTTTGCCTCTAGTCTAAACCCAATTGGAATCTGTATTTTCCAATTTCATCCTTGAATATTTTTTTTGTTTCAAATTTAAATATGTATGTCTAAAAATAGATTTGTATGTACAACAAAAATTCGGTTGTTGATCTCAATATTTTATTAGAGTTACCAAAACTATAAAAAAATTAATAAAGGGTCCGCCATCTAACGTTCTTTTTTTCAACTAGTGCTTATTTCGTGAATGGTAACACTTAGCTCATATCTGATTTGACAGATAATTAGTTTTATCCTTCCGCTGAACGAATATGGTTGTGTATACGCTTGAACAACGCTGGAAATATTGCGACATTACTTTGAAAATCATGGTAATGTTGCAGAATGTGTGCCGATACACCCAAAACGAGTCACTGTTTGGTGCGGATTTTGGTCCAGATGCATAATTGGGCCATTTTTCTTCGAAAATGAGCAAGGAGTGGCCGTTACAGTCAATGGCGATCGTTATCGGGCCATGTTGAACGAATTTTTGTTCACAAAAATTGAAGAGGAGGAAATACAGCTGCACACAATCGATAATGTGCTTAAAAATTGGACCGATCGTGTAGGCTACTGCATGGCCAGCCGAGGCAGCCATTTGAATGAAATTATTTTCCATTATTAACCGGAAGGATTGTACTTTCAAATAAAAAAAGAAATTTGAGAAAATATTCAGTAGTTTTTTTTTTATAGCATTTTCAAAAAAAAAAAAAAAGTTATTTGGCGGACCCTTTATATTATTTTAAGCTTATTTTGTTAAAACAAACTTTATGCCGCAAACTGGAGTCGAACCGGTGACCTTCTGCTTGTCAAGCAATTACTTTACCTCTAGCCCACAACCAAATTGAATTTGTTTTTCATTGAATATTTTACATTGAATATTTTTTTTTCTTCCAAGCTTAAATATGAATGTCTAAAAATAGATTTGTAAGTACAACAGAAATTTGGTTGCTAATCTTAATATTTTATTAGAGTTACCAAAACTTTATATTATTTTAAAATTGGTAACGAAAACGAATATTTTAGATTGAGTGATTGTTTTTTTTTTTTTTTTGCAGGCGAAGCTAATATTCGATTTGAGCTGCAAATATTTTATTCAAGGGATAAAATTTCCGAAAAGTGGTTGATTGTTGGTATTAAAGTTAATGTAGAAGATAATATTTCTTCAATGTTGATTATTAAAACAAATATTTTGAATGATGTGACTGTGTTTTGGTTAATTTTATATATTTTCTGTTTACAATATAGTTTAATTATTCTAATAATGAATTTTAAGTACTTACAACTAAAATTATTGAATAATGATTAAATATTGTTGGTTACAATGGAATTCTAACCAATTTATGCTCTGTGTGCATGAACGTAATCAATGCTGAAAAATCGCAAACAAAATTATTAAAATAGAAAAAGGCGTATCTCGAATTTTTTTCTACTTTACGGGAGACGAAAAAAGACCAATAAAAGCTAACAAATTTCAAATGCAAACAATTTTTTAGTACAAATCTTAATCAAAACAAGTAATAAATTCAATATTGATTTTTTTTTATTTTTTCTACTTGGGAAGTAATTTTAGATAGGGCTTTTTGTTATATATTTTTTTGAAAATATTTGCTAAGATAGGTCTTTTTGCAGTAAGTCAAATATAGGATAAAATAATGTAGTAATTCATGTTTTTAGTAAAAAAAAAATAATTTAAACTAAAATACAGACTTTAGACAAAAGTCTTAATCTTAAGCACAAGTTATAAAAAAATTGATTTTATCAAAGAGTATATACAAATATGGATACTACATTTCCCACGTCATTCAGCAACAAAATAACGAACTGGGGCAAGCAAATGAAAACATTTTCTATTAAAATTTAATACATTTCAATTTTATTTAGCTTATTTTATCGTTGATATTTGAAAAAAGGTTATTAAATTATTACTCCAGAACATGATACAAATTAGCTGAGACTTTTTAATTTCTGCAACATGTTTTCATTTGCTCGACGCGAGCTTACGAACAAGTAAAAAGAGGGCAGATTGAAAGAGACTGAGTTGGTTGGTTGGAAACCCACTGGTTCTTGGTCGACTGTGGGTGTGGTCGGCATTTTAAAATGAATGGCTGTGTGTACAGATTAATCATCTGTATTCACTTCAATTTCCCTTGTCCACCCATGCTTAACAAAAAAATACTTTTTTAAAGATAGTTTTTTTTTTTCTTTTTTCAAAAAACTCATATTCTCAGAAACGCATATCGAGCTCTATCCGCCAAAAAGACGTAAAAGACACTTATTTTTTTAGGTGCGCAATCGCAATTTTTTGGGTCATAGAGTGGCTCAAAAGTGACCTAATTTTACGTTTTTTTAAATTTATTTTTCATAAAAATCAATAATCTATCGGCAAATTTGGTATCAAGGAATTTTGAATGGATCCACCGGTATATACAATATGTCCTAATACCACATTTATATAGAAAATTGTTGTTAGGTTGAGATAAAATTAACATAAATTATAATGCAGGTGGTTTTCAATTGCAGCTTTTTAAAGTTTGTAGTTTTTACAAAAAAAAAACCCTTAATAAGATAATCTGCCATAATTCAAAGATAAATGAGAATTGATAAAAAAATAAAATGTTAACAAATCGTGTTTTCAAATAGAAAACTAAAGTTTAAAATCAAAACTAATAATTTATCAATAATTTAATTATTAAAGTTGTTTTTTGTACCTATTTATTTAAGAATAATAAGAAAAACACTGTTTTTATATTTATTAATTTTCCTTCACTTTCCATGAGCATGAATTTGCATAAATTATCATATCAAATTCTCTTTAGCGTATATGCTCGTTGATTAAAGCTTATTTAATTTAATCGGGGTTTGTGTTGGCCTTGTATCGACTCTTGTAATCGGTCGGCTATAAGACGATTTTCTCCAAAGATACGAAACTACGGGTCCAATAATTGTTTGTTCCATTTTGATTATAAATAAACATGTTAAACTAAAAGCATTCTACACAAAAACTAAAAACGCACTAATTTCTAGTCAATTCTTAAACAAAACCGAAACAACAAATTCAACTTTAAATGAGATAGGTCTTTTTCTTTCAAAATAATGCTTCAATTAGTTAGGGCTTTTTGTTAAATTACTATAAGTTTGTTGTTTGCAATCAAAACTGGCAAATTCTTTTTAAATAGGTATATTTGAGAATGGTCTACGAGAATACGTTTAAAACACGATTTCGAAATAAAAATCAAGATACGCCTTTTCTATATGAAGATAAGAATTTTTGCTGGGATACTTACACAAATATAGGTATAAGGCATACGCAATAATAAAATAGTTATAGTATATAAAATAACAACAATGAATAACAAAAATATCACAGCAAAAACAACAACAAATAACTGACAGTTCATAAACAACAAACCCCATACGTTGAAATTTTAATACAGAAAAATTGTACATTTTAAATTTGTACAAACTTCGCAGAGAATGAAGATTTATTATGACAACATTAACCCTTTGACCATTTTTAATTTTCGCCATTTTTGTAAAACCTGCAAGACGATTTTAAGAAAACCTGTTGTGATCGACAATATACAGATGTGACTTTTTAGCGATACCTATATATATTTTAGCTACTCAAAGTCAAAAAAATAGTTTTTAGTTTTTCTAACATTAAAAAATCAGTTTTAAGTTTGGTTATTATTTTTGCATTGGTCATAATGTAACGCAAAATCTTACCACATTAAGAAGCGACAGTCCATTAATGATTTACCATTAGTACTATATATCTCCGATAGGGGAGCAATAAACCGCCAAAAGAAGTACAAAATTTATTTTTAGTCATAGACCTAAGTCTCCAAGAAGTTTCGTCAAAAAATTTTCAGCGGTTTAAGTTCAGTCGTCAAAAGGTTAACTAAATTGTTCGGTTGAAGTCACCGGAAATTGTTTATGGCCTCAAAAATTCGGTTAATATTTCAGAAGAAATTAACAGATTTTATTATAATTCATATCATCCTCAAATTAATTAAAGGTGAAATGGGTAACTAGCAAAAGATATTTTGCGAGACCAAAACTGGGTCATTAAAAAATGAAAACATGAAAATGTTTTGAATATTTTTTAGTTCCATTTGTGAATCCTATTTTTCATACCTAAAATGTAGTTTAGTTTTGTCCCTCTATCTCCTATCCAAATATCAGTGAAATCGATGCGTGCTCCGGTTGGATACTTTTCTTGTTAGTGTCCAAAAATCATTGACGATCAGGACAAAGTATAAAAAAAGATACATAAAATGTTCACTAACATATACAAAATATCATGGATGATAACCGATTCAAATGCGGTTATCGCTAAAGGTGGTAATGTTAATTTCTTTTATTTCGGTAACGGTATTTTAGGAGTAACGATATTTCAGTAACGGTTTTTTTTTTTAGCCATACGGCTATTTTACTTATTTCGGATAACAGTATTTAAGTTATTTTGGTAACGGTATTTTAGGTTTACGGGTTTTCAGTTATTTCGGTATCGGTATTTTAGTTGTAACGTTGTTTTAGTTATTTCGGTATATATCAAGGATATTGGTAATATAAATGCACACCGATATTTTTAACCCCATCCAGCCGCAATTCCAATGACTGGCTAGTTTATGATCAAACTTTGTAAAATATATCTATTTACAGTGATTATTCTTTCTGATCCTGTCCGAATATTTTGGTAACGGTATTTAATTAATACCGCTGTTTCAATTATTTCGGCAACACTATTTCAGTTATTTTCGTGGTGGTATTTAAGCATATTGGCATTTCAGTTATATCGGTAATGGTATTTTACGGATAGCGGTATCTTAATTATTTCTTTAACGGTATTTTAGGGATAACGATATTCAGTTGAAAGGATTTTGAGTCGATAACGTTATATTAACGGTATTACCAGCCATACCTTCAAATTAATGATAAATAAAGGTTATTTTAAAATAACAAAAAAAAATAAAAAATTAATTAATTTTTTTAAAAGATTTCATGCATTTTAAAATTAAGAACTTTAAGCAAATTTTAACTGCTAAACAACTTTAATTTTGCGTTTGTTTCCTCATGTCTTCTCTAATGCTCTATAAGGATATAATTCAATTTATATTTTAAGCGAGCGCTTAACAACAATTTGAATATTTATCAATGTCATATTGTAATAATGAACAACAACAAAATTATCTTCTACGCTTTGCTTCCTTCACCGACTTCATCATATTTAACCCATTAATGCACAAATCAAAACCATCTCATTGTACAAATTTTGCTGTGTTAATACCCAGCAAAAGCTCAGTAATAGGCTCTCATTACCAATACCTAAATAATAAGCAGCAGCAATAGGGTCTACTCCAAAAAATTCGGAGTCAAAATTATTTTTGTTCGACAAGGTCGTTTCTTACTTAGTCCGATTGCGATGACATTTGGAACAGGCATAATTGACATAATATCGAGTTTTAGGTTAGATTGTTGTTGATAACCAATATTTTAAAAAAGAATTTGATCCCAATACTATTCTTACTATTCGCAAAACACTGGACCTGAGTCGGGTTAAATTTTAAATTTCATATTTTCAAATGGGAATATCTAGGGAGCTATTAGTGATAACCCACACATCCATGTTTTTTGTTAGTCTCTACTAGCAGATTACAAATATGTCAATTTTTTGAAAATCGGATGAGAAACCAAAAAATGGCGAACACTCAAAATTTGTAATACAAAAAAATTTCCCATTTCCCATTCCCTAACGATTATTATAGCTAAGTTTAAAAATGTTAACCACTTTTTAAGACAAAAATTACTTAAATTCTTTTAATAATGATGAAAACGTTGAAAAAAAAAAATCAATAATAAATGCATAATTTAAAACTTTTAATGTATATTGTATGATTTTTAATGCATATTTTATGTACAGAAAACACGATATTTTAAACACAGAAAAAACTATCAACCTAAAATATCTAATTAAAGATTTGATTTGAATTTAATTTAATTTGTTTCTAAACAAATATTTAATTGAATCAATAAATATTTTTATTGACTTTTAAATATATAATCTAAAGCAATTATCATATTATTTTTTCATACACTGTATGCATAAATAGAAAATTTTCAGTATAAAATACCAAATACATTTGAAGTAAACAAACAAAACAAGCACACACACAAACAGACTCAGCATTGCAAAAAACATACATACCAACATATAGATCACACACTTTTTTTGTGAGTATCATATTTTTTTTTTGTAGAAGTTATATATAACTTTTTTCCTTCTAAATTTTAATAAAAGGTTTAATTGCCGTGATAGGTGCAAAATCAATTAAAATGTTAATTGATTCAATAAATTTTTTAATTGAAACTCGTTTTTAGTTTTTTCTGTGTAATAACTAATTTTTATAATTATAAATATTTATAATTATCGCGCTAAAAAAAAATGTGTGCTGGTGCAAAATTTGTACCCCTGGTTGATATATGTCCCATTTTTAGTTTTTTGTTTCATTATCTACACTCTTCAAAAGGTTTTTTCGAGTGTGATCTGCGTTGAGGGTGATATATCGCCTTCGCCCAAACGATTTAAAAAATATAACAGGACACAAAATAACATTAAAATAACTTACATCTTGGTTTTTTAAAAGGTTTGCGCATTCAAAGTTTATTTTTTTCAAAAGTTAATAAGAAAATTCAATTGAGCAAAAATGCCTCATGTTCGCACGAAAATAGTCTTGAATCAAAAATGTATACAATTTTTTAAAACTTTGTATTGTTATTGCCAGAACTAAGTCAAATAGAAAAGTTCTAAAAATCTTGAACACTATTTTTAATCAAAATAAAATGCCGTGGGTATATCCAACCGCCATCCACATCAGCGATTACCCGTTTTGGAATATTTATTTGAATGTCTCAAAATAAACCGGTCCTTCTTTCAACACTTGATGTCAATTTGAGTTTTATTAGTTTTTTTTTATCCTTTTAAACAAAAGTCATACACACTCATGTCGTCAACATGCAAAATACAATACTTATCCAGCAAAAACTTTTAATAACAAATAACGTTGAGTGAAATAAAATGCGAAAATCTTATAGTACATACTAGTTTACAGTAAAGTACCACATGATTTTACAAAATTTTTACATATTTCTAGATTATTTTTGATAACCACATTTCAGTTAAATAGCGAAGTATTGGTTGTACTATACAAAAAT
This sequence comes from Delia radicum, assembly GCA_021234595.1. Taxonomy (NCBI): domain Eukaryota; kingdom Metazoa; phylum Arthropoda; class Insecta; order Diptera; family Anthomyiidae; genus Delia; species Delia radicum. The sequence goes on from CM037851.1 coordinate 253,293,920, forward strand.
CTTTCATATCTTACTTTCTAATTTCTTCAGAACATGTTTATCTCTAAAAATGAAGTAAGAGTCAATTGTAGTAAAAACAAACTAAATTTCAATTGAACAAAGGACGACTAACATTTCATTAAACTCAACTAACATTCGTCATTTGTTTTTACTGTTAAAAAATTTACTAACAATTGTAATAAAAATTAACCAAATATGTTAGTAAAAAATAAACTAACTTTTATTTTTTTAAATAACAAAAAACAATTGTAAAAAAATGAATGTAAAATCAAAAAACAGTCATTTGATGTGGTTTGTTTTTTTAAGTAAACTACAAGGATAGTAAAAAAATTTAATTTGTTCTACAAATGACTGACATTTACATTAAAAATAAAGAAACTGTATTACAATACAAACAACTACATACTTTTAAAGCAGATGTTCCTTGAGTGTAAAGATCATTGATCTTAGACAATTCAGACACGCTGATTTTTTACTTATGGGCCAGATTTTTCGCAAATTTCGATTAAAGTTTGCATGTTTTAACGAAGTTTTTTATACATAAAATTTGAAAAATCAAAAATTTTATCATATTTTGTTTATTTATGGTAAATAAATAAAAGACCTTCATTTACATTCGGGTATCAAATTTGGCTAATAAATGTGTAGCATTAACAAGTCAAACCTGAAAAAAGTTATTTTAAGAAACACCTTAATTGCAGTAAATATCAACAAAATATTTTAAAATTTTATTTTAGAATTCATACAAATAAGTATGTGAACATTTTCGAAAAAAAATATGCAAATATTTGTTGTAGACAATCACTGTAATGAAAGTATTTGTTAAAATAACTTTCTCAAACATTACCTTTTTTATCTGAATTTTGGTACACAACATTTCTTAAGCTATTTATATATTATACTAAAAAATCAAGACATAGGTCGTCCTTTTTCGGTTTGCTGTCATATAAATTTTAGGCATATTTCGCGTTTTTCCCATGAACCGCACTTTCTCTTTTTTTCTTTTAGATTTGTCTATTTGCTTATGTACAAAAATGCCAAATGGGATGATAAATTGTGAAAAAATAGTAAAATATAGTAAAAACTAGGAAAAAACATTTCAGATTTCCTTGTTAATGCTACACACTTATTAATCAAATTTGATAAACGAATGTTCATGAAGGTCTTCTATGTATTTACCATAAAAAGCTAACAAGGGAAGTCTCCCGAAGGGTTCTTTCCAATCTTAATGAAATTTAGATATGTGATAAAGAAGAAAATAATAAAGGACACATATTTTCATGCTAAGGGGTTAAATATTGGTGTCAAAGCAGCGCGCCCCGGTAGGCTAGTTGGTAGCGTGCTGGCTTATCAGTGCGGGGGTCGTGGGTTCGATTCCCATCACTGGTCTATTTTCGCTACAACGCGCCGAAGGCCATAGTAGCTCGTGCTCGGTTAGGGTAATAGTATATAATTTGTTTATTAATTGATAAAAAAAAAAAAAAAATTGTGTCAAAAATTACCCAATTTTTTGTTTTTTTCGCCTTATGTCGAATTGTTTTAGAGAAATTGTAGACAAATAGCGTACCCAATAAAAGAGCTTTTGGAGACGCATTAACTGGTATACGAAACATGTCCGGTAACTTTCAAGTATTTTTGTTAATAAAAAAGTGTTTTAAGTAATATTAAAACCTGCGTTTAAAAAATATGTATATTAATCCCTACTAAATTTAATCGAGGGGGGTGTCTGAGCTTTTTCCGACATTCGTAATTGTTCGGCTTTTATGCAACTTTTTTCGAAGAGCTTTTTAACATATATTTTCAATATTTTAAATAAACGGCAACCCTAACACACTACATAGGCAATATTGGTATCAAAATTTTTGTTTTCTCGAGTACATCAAAACTGCGTTAAAAAAAAACTGAATTTCATTAGTTTCAGACATGTTTCCGCACAAAAAAATATTAACTTTGGTCCACCTTTTAACGCTTAAACGTGTGATTGGGCCACTAAAAAAAATACGTGTCCCCTATTTTTTCCCCTTAGGAGAGAACCTATCGGGAGACTCCCCTTGTAAGAAAAAATATTTAATTTTTTAAATTTTATGTATTAAAAACTGCGCTAAGACATGCAAAACTTCAATGGAAATTTGCGAAAAAAAAACTGACTCGTTAGTGAAAAAACTGGGTACGCCATTAAACTCAGCGTGACTAAAATATTTAGGATCGATGGTCGGTGCTGTTGTTTTTGATGGAAGAAGTAAATTTTGTAGAGCAGTGTTATTAATGTTTTTAGTTTGAAACTTTTATAAAAGCAATTTTATCGTTTACTTAAAACTAAAATTAAATCTCTTATAAATTACAACTATTGTTTGCTGTCTGTTTAAAAAAAAAAAAATCCTTAAGTTTTGTCTGTGCATTTTGTAGAACTGAAATAGTTTTAAAATGTAAATGAATAAATTTTTTTTTACACATTCTGTAGAAAAATTCTTACACTTATTTTTAACTTACAATTAATTTGTTTTTACTTATTTCTGACCGATGTCAGTTGTTTAAACTATATGCAAAAATAACAAGAACCATCCGATTTAAATTAAATAATTCTTAATATCTCTCAAAGTGTTTTTTTTTTTTGTAATTTTAATTTACAAAAAAGCTTTAAGTGTGTTAAAAGTAGAATTCAAAACTGTTAAAAGTAGGATTTAGTCCACAAAAGTAAAAATTTAGTTGATAATGATCAGCTGAGGTATTTCGAGGTAATGCAAACGTGATTGTAATGTCACTTTCAATATATTCTCGGGCAATAACGAAAATTCTATGAAAATAATAATGTTACCGACGGCAATTGTATTATTATATTTTTAAATATTATTGGCGCCTTAAAAACAACAACAACAACAACTACAATAAACAATAGCAATAACAACCAAAGGATGTTATTTCAATATCAACAAAAAAACAAAACAATTTTGTAGTGTCGGATTGTAAAAACGTATGTGAACAAATTTATAAATATGTATGCGTATAATATACAAACACATGCATTATAGAAGAGAGCGAAAGCTTTACAAATTTGATTTATTCTATACCGGAACAAAAAAGTGCATTGATGTCAAAAACATACCAAAAGCTACAATAGTTTTTACATTCAATATGCACTACCATCGTTTATAGAAGAGGATGTTACGATACACTTAAAAAAATCTACACTTAGAGAATTATCTGCACTTCAGTAATGAATTTTTTCATAGCTTAAATAAAAATTGTCACTGAAAATTGTCCATTAAAACTTTTCATAGAATTTATGAAACAGGTTTCATTTAAAGCAATGTTTATGAAATGTTTGTAGAATTAATGAAAATCTTCATAAAACTAATGAATGAATTCCTACAATGAAGCGTTTATAGAATTTATGAAACAGTTTCAAAAAAATTTTAATATATAAGAAGTTCTTTGAATTAATAAAACTCTTCATGAATGTCTGGAAAACTGCATTCGAACTAATGACTTTTTAAACAATTTCATTGAAGTCCAAACTTAATAAAAGGCTACATATATATAACAAAGCACTTTATAAAATATGTCGAAGATTTGAGAAATAAATCTTAAAAATAAAATTTGCAATGTATGAACATTAAGGGGGGACATTACATTCGTGGCAGAGAAAACAGACCTTTTTTTAAAAATTCATAACTCAGTCAAAAACAAACATTTTTCCAAATTTTTTTATTATTGTAGAGAATTGAACAAATTACAAGAAAAAAAATTCAAAAAAAATATATTTTTCACTCCAACATGGTTTTATAGAGCTCCAAACTGGCGGCAGAGAAAAAAACAGGGCCTCGTGGTTGCAGCGCTGGGAGTCGCAAAAATTGTCCGATCTGGAAAAAAATTACATTTTTTAAATCTTAATAAAATTGGTTATCGTACGACATGAGCTTTTTCTTTAAATTTTTGGTGATGTTCCAAATTTAAAAGTGTTTTTTTTTTCGAAAAAAATATTGACTTTAAAAATTCATAAAAATATAAAAAAAATTAAAAAAAGCTCGTGTCATACGATAGCGAATCAAGTTTAAAAAAAATGCAAAAAAAAAAAAATTTCGTCAAAAAATGAACCCGCTAGTGCCGCAACCAGTACGAAAAACATGGTTTCGAGATAAACGCGTTCAATGTTTGTGAACAAAGAAAAAAAAAAGGTTACCTTCAATCTGCCATGCCTGCTTCGTACTGTATGCCTTCGTTATCTTGTGTTGTGCACTTTCTTACAGTTTTTTGCAATCGTTCAACAATTCGGGCTTCTTTTGAAGCTTCATATGCCTTCACTCTGGCGCATTCCAAACGATTTGCATCATTTCCACCAAAACTCAGGTAGCAAGTATAACAAGTATATACCAGCTGCAGTACGTAGGTAGCGCGAAAATTAAAAATGCGCTCTCACTAATCAGGCAGTAACTTTTGAACCCGTAGGAATTTTTCCATGAATTTTTTTTTTGTTAGAATCTTAAGAATATTTACTAAAATACAAAATTATAAAAAAAGTCGATTTCATAAAACGGCCAATGATATGATAAAATAAAAAAATTAAGTCTTTGAAATAATTTCATAGATCTAAAGCACATTTTTGTTAAATTTATGAAGTGATATTTTATAAAATCAAATGAATTTTTTTCTTAGATTTTATAAAAAAAAAAATTTATAAAAAATTTCTTAATACAAGAACTTTTCCATAAAAAATCAACCGTTAGTTAAAAGTTTGAACGGTAAAGTTCTTTAAATGGAATACACAGTTAAATTACCAAAGAAATATATTTTTTAACTTTCTGTCTGTTATTCAATAAACAAAATAAGCAAAAAAAAAAACGGACTTTCGGTAAAAGTTAAAATATTCAGTTAAAATTTTCTATTTAAAACAAATAGTTGTTATATTCCCAGTAAAATAGTAAAATCCAAATAACTGGTTGCAGAACAACTTATAGTGTATTATAATAGGTTCTAATTTCTGTTCTACAACCGAGTCTTTTTATATGGAGTTTGTCCTCATTCCTATTGCCAAGAGGATACCTCCAAACTAAAACAGGTTGCTTTAGAACCGGTTTTAGAACCAGTCATAGAACTGGTTCTGAGACAGTGAAACATTACACTTAGACTTCCAGTAACCTATTCAAGAACAAGTTCCATGTGACCGGTGATAAAAGTAGCTGTTCTAGAACAGGTTGAAAGTTAATCTGTTCTGTTTTGCTGGGTTATATTGAAATAAACGAAAACAATCTATTGTTTTTATCGATTTTGTCAATAGATAAAATTAATTGACAAAATCGATAAAAACAATAGATTGTTTTCGTTTATTTCAATACTCAATATAACCCATCAAAACAGAACAGATTAACTTTCAACCTGTTCTAAACAGCTACAGTTGAAAATAACCTAAAAAAAAAACAATTGTTTTAAACGAAAAGTAGGACTACTTACTTTTTAACTGAATTTCAATTAATTTAATGTGTATATTCAGTAGTCTTTATGGAAAAAATATTGTATGTGTGTATTAATAAAATTTCTTGGATATAATGAAATTTTTCATTGAATCTATAAAAAAAAAAAAAAATTCTATGAAATTGTTTCATTAATATCATAAAGGATATTTCTATCAATGTAGAGTGGATATTTAAAAAATTAGAGAGGATATTTAAAAATATAAAAATTAACCAAGTGCAGTCACTGCAGTTTTACTTAAGAAATTAAATCTAAAATTTAAAGTCAAGCAATACACAGTGAGATATATCACAAAATTTTTGAATATAATTTTTGTTTGCCTAGATTATTCAGCATCCTCCCTAGCAGTTTGGTAATGAAAATGAGCATCGGTCCAGCGGTTCAAAAGTTGTGAATGAAAATGTGAATGTACCTCTAAACTTCCATACAATTTGCACAATTTCTTAAATCATATCTATGTTTTTTTGTCATGTGTATTGATGGGAATATTGTGAATTGTTTGCTGTAGAATAAAAAAATTTTGATAGTAGTATTTTATTATCAAAAAAAAAGAAAAATATTATCATATGCAAAAATAACATTAAAATTGCAAAAAATAATCATACACGTGTGTCAGCATTTATTTAAAAATAATTACAATAAATAAAAATGTATGTAAATACAACACAATGTATATAAAATTCATGTATGGATTTAAATTAATTATTTATAGTACAAATTCAATTGTTTAAAAAAGTTTTAAAACTGATGGCAAATTTAATTTGACATTTTTAAAAACACAAATTTGACAAAATTAGTAAAAGAACTGAGCAATTTTTGTTATTATTAGTAAAATAAAATCTTTCCTTTGTGTGAATATATGATTAACCCTTCTGTAGTCTTTTTGGGTTAAAATAACCCAATTGTAAAATCTACTAGATACATTTATCTACTTTTACATTTACTTGTAAGGATACACTTAGTAAATGTTTTTGTAGTCCGATTTGTATTTTATATGGTTTTTAGGAATCTTCTAGTATGGAAGCTGTTTACTTTTCATCAGATGACCAGTTTTAATGAAAAACTTTTATAATTATAGTGAAATTAAATACAATTTTTACATATTTAAACAAAACTTTTCATAAAATTTAATAAAAAACAAAACTAAACGTAATTTTAGTACTGATGCAAATGTATTAGCCATATTAACCATTGGTTAAGCGATGGATCCCAAGGCAGTGATGCAAGGTACCGGTTGTCAGCCGATTAACCGCTGCAGTTGACACTATCGGCCTGATTCGACCATAATTACATTTTTTTCAATTTTTTAATCAAAAATTCTTAAAAAAGAAAATCATTAATACTTTCATTAGACTTTCGACTTTCAAATTCCATATAAAAACTCATATTTTGTGGTTCAGAAAATCTGGTTTAACTTGTATTAAAAGAATGATAGTAAATATCATTACACACAGAGAAAAATTTTGCTATTTGCCAACTGAAATTTGGTTACTACGACTCAAATTCTGTTATTAAGAATTTCAGTCTGTTGGTGCCACTGAACATTCCCAGCCAGAAATTAACAAACATAGAAGTATTCTGAAAGCACTACGTATGGTAGTTGAAACGTTACCAAAGCAACATGTTTTTAATGATTATAGTGTTCTCAGGGCACTCAAATGATAACCCAGATTTACGGTCTCATGTTGGTATTTTAGAGTATTCTTAAAACGTTACAAAAACCAAACATAAAGTAGTTGTAAAGCGCTACATCTTTTGTTTTTAAAACGCTTCCAAAAATTTGAAAACCCAAAAGTATAATAATTTTAAAGTGCATTTAATGCTAAAATTGACTGCTTTCATAGAATTTTAAATACAAAATGTGGAATAATTTTCCAGTACTCCAAATACCGAAAAGAAAGTAATTTCCCAGTGCTAAAAACACATTAATTATTTTTTTATATTTTATTAGTAATTCAATTTTTTTTTAAATAATAAAGTAAAAAAGTTATTACATTAAAACGTAATTGACAAATACGTTGAATTTTCATGGTGTAGGGTTCTGCGGACTAGACTAAAATACACTCACAAAAGTTTTACAGTAGAATCTACTGAAAAAGACTGTAATTTCAGTTTAAAAGGCGACAAAGGTAATTACTGTTAAAACAACTAAAAATGTAGTTGTTTTTAACTGTTAAAAACATCTAACAAATGTGGTAAAAACAACTACCAATGTCGTAAAAACAACTGACAATTTTTTAATACAAACATTTTGAAACAACTGTAAAAATTAGTAAAAACTACTGTTTTTAAAGGTTATTTTTTTGGTATTTTAAAAAAAATTGAAATTTTTTTTTCTTCATTCAATTACAACAAAATTTAGTATTTCCAGCATCTTACTTAAAGTCTCAAGTCAACATTCCAAAACAACTGTTAAAAAATTTAGTAGTTTTCGTTAGTTGTAGAAAACAACTGTCAAAATATTTGTTTTGCATTATTTCATACAAAAACAACTGCAATTACAGTTAAAAACAACTACTACTGATTACTACACAAACAACTGTCATGTAGTAACTGTAAAACTTTTTTGAGTGTATCCACATTTAAAAGTTTTATTGACTACACATTTTATCAAAACTCCACAGATATCATTTGTATTTCAATAAACATCAGTAAAGTTTGTTTAAAAAGTGCTATTAAAGTGATTTAAATATGTTTTTTTTTTCAAACGTTCTCAGAAAGTTTTCGATTTGGTATATTGTATGCTTTGATAGTACTTAGTTTTTTGAACCATCATGAATTTCTGGCTGGGTTGGTTTTTATAACTAAGTTCGGTTAATTCCACTGAATTTTAGTCACAACACCCAAAATATTCAGAACTTTAAAGTAAATATCATTGTAATAACTGAATTTATAAGTTGTTACCACAAAAATACACTTTTCAATTCGGTTGGCACTTTATTTCTCTGTGTGTAGTAACTATTCGGATTCTCAATTTCACCATTCACCTCATTTTTCAAATCTGATTATATCCCAACTGTTTGTAATTTGCCCCATTTTGAATGCGGATTTTTGAATATTTGTTGATTGTAAAGATGCTTGCACAATACAAAAAATACAAATAAAAATATTCGGGATTAACATTTAAATTAAGTGTCTGCACATGAAATTTATTGAGCTGAAGCAATTTTGATAATGGCTTGATATAATTTTATTGCATGTGATCAAGGACAAAAATGTCAATTCTGAAAAACTGCGCAAAAGCGCTTATAAATCTCCACTTTTTAGTCACAGTTTCGAGTCCAGCGACAAAATGTATGAAATATGATTTAAAAAAAAAAATCAAATTTTATCAATATACAATATAAAACGCCAGCATTTTTGTATTCCATTATCCCATTTCGAAATATATTAAATTTTTCCTTAAAATTCATCTTACTACAAGTTAACTAAACATTTATTTTAATTTGGTCTTTTTGCATTTTGTGACAAAATATCGGTAATATTTTGTATTTAGATTTATTTAGTAATTCTAATTAATTTTAACCCAAAAACATTTCAAAGAGCCCAATAATTCGTATATTTTTCAAGTTTTAGCGGGTTTTTATAAAATTTAGGTAGTAAGAAAAATCTAGCTAAAAACAATATATATTTCTAACGCTCTGTTCCGAAATGTGGGACACTAATCCAATTAACCCAGCAAGAACAGTCATATGACCGGTCAAATGACCGAAACTGCTGATGGAAATATCCATCAATGCGTAGAACAAAGTTTCTATCATTGATCTAATTTATAAATTCATAAGTTAGAGGAAGATGCAAGATTTGCATGTGTTAGTTTCGGTCATCCATTTCTTGTAGGGAAGCAATTTAAAAACCCGGTCATACGATAGCTACAACATGAGAAAAGAAGAATACTCTCTCTTATAAAGAAATACAATAGATTACAAATAGCGTTTACTTCATCGGATTTTGTTAATAAGGAAACTCATTAATGATAAACAAATATTATGAAGGGAAACTGTCAAAATTTAGTAATCGAAACTCGGAGAATATGTTTAGGGATATAAGAAAACAATTTCGAATATCCCCACTGAACATTACAACCATAAAAAAAACCCTCGAAATGAGGGTTAATGTGAACGACCAAGAGCTAGCAGGAGAAGAATAAAAAGTGGATGATCAAGACCAAATACTAAACGGATTTTATCCGAATAATAGTTCATAAATGAGAGTAAATGACTGCTTCTCAGATTTTATGCACACAAAATCTGAGTATGAATCAAGCCAGCGGACAATTACAATATTTAGTGACAACAGGAAGGCTAATGAGGTAGCTTATATAGAAGCCGGCGAATACTTTGTCACATTGGACCAAAGAGTATATACATATATAGAGACTACACTTTCCGCGCCTCTCAGTAACAAAATACCGAACTCGGGCCAGCAAATGAAAACATTTTTTAAATTTATTTTCATCGGGATAAACATTAATTTCATTTATAGTAATTAAATGTGCTAAAGTCCCAAAACTTATTTAACAAATTGTGAAAAGCAATCTGATGTAGGCGTGTCCCTATCCGGATTTCATTCCTGCCTAAGGAAATCTTCAGGGGACTTTGTTATTAGACTTTCTAGAGATATTTGTTATGTTAAATCACAAACTCAATGAGAATTTCTTGTCTAAATAATTGCAACATGTTGATACACTCACTTTGAGTGTGTGTTTATACTTTGTTATTTTCTACTAAAAATTAACATCTAAAAATTAAAATATTTTAATTTTATCTTGCTGATTTTATCATTAATATTTCAAATAATTAAAAATTGTATTAATTAAATTTAATAAAAATTAAAATTAAAAAAAAATTAAATTTATTTTATAACATGATAAAAATTAATTTAAACTTTTAAATTTCTGCAACATGTTTTCATTTGCTCGGTGCGAGTTTACGAACAAATAAAAAGAGAGCTGATTGAGCGGCACAGACTAGTTTGGAAACCCACTGATTGGTCTCACTTATATACATTTTTTTGTGATTTAAATAGAAAAGTGTTGTTTGGTATTGACAAAATATCTAATATTATTCTTAATGTCCAATAATGTAAATTTGGTGCGAAATTTAGTCAAAAGATTCCGAATAGCGATGCACTTTATTAATCCAGCATGAATTTTGATAATAAAATTCAATAATCTGCAAGCGTTGTTCGTTTGTAAGTCGATTCATGGTTAAATTATAGACCAAACTGAACATGTTTAACAGTAACATGTTACATGAAAACAGCTGAGCTGCCAAAAACAGTGTTGCCAAAAAGAAAGTGGCTAAAAAATCACCCTTTATGTCCAAGACGGATTTTGTTGAAAATATTTAATTATTTTCATCACTCATTTTGTGAAAAATTAAAAGAACACTTCTAGATTGTCACAATGATCAAAAACATTTTTTAAGAAAGCTTATGATGAACGAACAGCTTAACAAACCATTGTTAACTGACTTATTGTGTTGAGTGTATGCTTTGCTTAATAAAACTTATAGAGTTTTTTATTAAATTAATTGAAAGTACCAAACAACCGTGATTCAATAACTTTTTAAATGTAAACTAATTAAAACTTTACCTTTTCTCATATCATTCAACTATTGATTGTCGTCTTTTATATAGAACAACTAAATAAAAAATATTTTACTACTACTACTAATTTAAATCAAATTAAATTTATTGTGTAGTTAATTACTCAATAAATACTAACTAATTATGCAATCAAATAGTTTGTTATAATATTTCATTTATTCAATCTCTTCTAACTTTAGCAGTTGATATTATCATTTCACTTTTATTAGTTCTATATGGAGTGATAAGTATTTCTTTATATGTATAAGTTGAAACTAATTAACATTTCAAAAATATAATAAATACATGCATAGATTTATTTACAATTCATTCGAACACATTTCACACTTTGACACATTTGCTATAAATCATTTGCACAAAATTGTAATTTATGTTTCTTGCAATTTTCTTCAAACACAAGATAGACAAAAAAAAACTATGGAAGATAAAGTTTGCAAGAAATGAAAATATGAAATACATAGTAAACGAAATAGAGTTGTTAGGTTTGACTTTGTATGTGTATTAGGGTATTCAATCGGTTAACCGTTACTCGTTTAATCGATAAATTTTGATCAAGTAATTGTTTGAATAATTTAAAAAGTCCAATTTCAATAAAGGACTAACTCGAACAATTTTTGTCGATTAATCGAGTAATTCTAATTGTTTTTGTAAATTATAAATTTTTTTTTTAAATTTTTACTCGATTAATTGAGTAAGTGCAAAACCACAAAATCGAGTTACTCGTTTACTCGAACAAAACCAAATAAATTTGTATACCCTAGTAATACATTACTAGGGCTCGGAAGTTAATACATTTATATTTGTGTTTTATGTATCTAAAATATGTATTTAAAATCGTCAAATATGAAAAATATGCATTTATAGCAAAATATGCAAAAATATGCATTACTAAATCGATGTAATTTTTTTGCAAACTTGTTGATTCGCAAAGATATTTGGTTAAAATTGTTCTCCAACTAACGACAACAAACATGTATTATTTACATAAAGTTCCGTACCCTATACATTACCATTATGTTGCCGTTTTCATAAACATGTCATGGTGTGGATGGTAATAATGTTGGTGTTAGTGTGTAAATGTAATATGAATATAGTTGAGGTAGTGATAGTTATTTCTAGGGCAACCAAAAAAAAAAAAGAAAACAGCTCCTAAAACAATTTTTTAAAAAAAAGCTCTAAAAACAGTAAAATAAGCCGTCAAAATAAAAAATAACAATACAAATAAAATTTGTATAAAATATGTTAATTGGAACTTTGTCAGTCAATCAAAGTGGTAATAGAAAAACAGTTTTTCTTAAGCTTTAAAATTCAAATTGGTTTAACAAAATCTTTTGATTAACCCATTTGCGGTCGCTCTATTATTTTTAACATAAAATTTTCAGCTTTCAATTAAAAAACTTTAAATACTGACTGATAAAAAATGCCTATTTTAAGATCTAAATAGCTAAAATAAGCATAATTTTTAAAGAAATAACCCAGGTGAAAAAGTTCATATATGATCATACATTGTCATGTATGGCTTCATGTATGAACATATATGGTTCCATTTATGGGCATATATGTACATATATGTAATGTATGGGATCATATATGGGTAAATACATGCAAAGGAAAAGTTCATATATGGATATGTATGACACCATATATGATAATATATTGCATATATTGGTTCATATATTGCTTCATATATACCAGATATATCCATATATGAATTCATATATTATTTCATATATGGGCAATATATTTTAATGTTTTAGCAGATATGACTACTACTAAGGACGATTTTTTTTTTATTTTTAACCAATTCTCGCCGCTGTACTAATTCATGACAAAAATATTTAAAAAAAATAAAATTTATAAAGACGATAGTACAAAATGAGTTAATAAGATAAACGTTTTTTATGATTTTTGTTTTTAATTATAACATTGAATCTAATTGAGCTGTTTACGCATTTTTTTTGTAATTTATGTTTCACTTGAATCTAAAGAAATATCAATAGCATTTGATGTGCTTAATTCTGAATCGGTAGTACCTAACATAACTAACCATCCCGCTTTTGGCGGGAATTTTTACAAAAAATAAAATGATTTAAAAACGTTCAACATATTATAAATTTTCGAGCTTATATGAATACATATTTATTTATCAGTAACATGTTCTTAGAAGTATAATAGAAACATTTTCTTTTAATAAAAAGACAATATTTTTGATAAAAACTTAAAAAATGGCCTTTTTATACGAGCATGTAGGAAAAGTAATAACACAGCCCGACAAAATTAAAAAAGATTTTTGCTTCTTTGAATTTATCAACTGATTCTAGTTAATTTGGGTGCGCTGAATTCAAATCTGTAATCAGTTTGTCTCTATCAGCTCTATTTTGTAAAAGTAACAATGTGTGGGATGGACATATCTCAGGAAGTAGGAGGAGCTTATCCAAGATTATGGTATTAATCTCTTCTTTGGAAGATTCCATAGCAGATTAATGCATCAATCATATTTGTGGGTGGGGTTTAAGGGGTTAATTTTTATAAAAAAAATAGCAAAATAGCACTATTTTGAAAATTCCTATGGAAAAGTTTTACTTTTTAAATACTTAAAAAAAAGCTATATCATGAAAACTAGAGCTGATAGAGACAAACTGATTACAGATTTGAATTCAGCGCACCCAAATTAACTAGAATCAGTTGATAAATTCAAAGAAGCAAATTGAGTGTTGGCCTGTGTAATATATGACCACATATGAACATTCATATATGACCATATATGTCCATATACCCTCAAATTTCGGATCCGAGCATATGTGAATTCATATATGAACTCATATATGTGGCCATATATGACAATATATGAACATTTTTACCTGGGAAGTCAAAAATAACATTATATTTACTAACTAAGCTAAAATAGGCAAATATCAAAAAATAAGCTAAAACACTATCTAACAAATATAGCTCAAAATTTTCATAATTTCAAGATCAGCACTTGTGTCCAAGCTAAATTGTTCTATACTTTCAAATAAAAAAACAAGATCTAGCTTATTTTGGTTGCCCTAGTTATAACTATGTAGTGGTGATTGTGGTGGTGCTGTGGTGGCAGTGATACGAATTGCGGGCGTAACCAACAACTATATTTTAACTAAACGACAACGTGCTGAGTTTGCTATTTTTTATTTTTTCATTTTGCTTTCCTTAACTTGGGATCCCAAATGCATGTTTTAAAATGTTAATGTCAAAAGTGAATTTTTATATAAATATTTTTTTTTTATAATTTTTATCTTATATATAATGTAGAAAACCCTACTTTTATTGCTATGCATTAAGTTCAGTATTCTGTAACAAATGAAGTTAATTTTTTTTTTTTTGCCCGTCGGCAAAGATGTACATCAAATTTCCTCTTTAAAAAAGTCACGATAACACACTGTCACACAAAATGCAGTGATTTGGTTCGAACCGCGAAACATATTTTTATTAGATTTTGTATCGCTGATTCCAGATCTGTTTCCCTTAACGTCACAGTTTTGAGAAAACCGCTATTAAAAACTCGAAAAATATCGTTTTTAACCATTTCTGAAGTTGAGTACACAAAATATTTGAACAGCTTAAGCATTTCTATTACGATTGTAGATAAATTTAACATTTTTTCTCTATAAAGAGTTAACAAACTTTTGAAATTTGTGTATTATTATAGGAAAAAATTGTATTTGAAAAATATTCTATTAAAAAAATTACTAAATATTGTATTTTTAATAGTACGTTTATAGAAATTAGTCTGTAAAAATACCAGAAAATTTTACTAAAAAATAGTTAAAAATTACGTTGCAGAAAAAAGCAAAATCGATTTCCTAAATATTCCTATTCCTCGTTATTATTTCCTTTATTTTGTGTGTAGTTCTGAATGCTACACTCAACAAAAAAAAAAAATTAGTAAAGTCAGAAAAATATGTTGCTGAGTCAGCAACATTTTAGTCAGGAGGGTGCTTGCAAAAAAGTTGCTAATGTCAGCGAGCTGATTTTTAGCAACAAAATTAGTAGATTTATCAAACTTTTTGCAAACACGTAGTTGATTAAAAATTAAAAAATGTAAAATATTTGCTTAATATTAGAGGTCTGAAAAAAATCCAAAAAATTTGTAAAAAAAATTTTACATTAGTTAATTTATTTGCTAAAAATCTTTATAATTTTTTGGCGATTTTCTTAGCCTCCCTGTTGCGTAAGACGTATACGTTTTATCAAAACTCTATTCAGTTGAGTGCCGAGTGGACGCATATATACGTCTGTATATGCGTCCACTCTGCATGTGTTTTTTAATTTCGGCGCAACAGCTGTTTTTATTTTGACTACACAGTTAAGTACAAAATATAAAAATGTTCATACTTCCACATTGACGACATGAATTTATTTAATATCTGAATATATACATATATAATGAAATAATTACATATAACATGAACAAAATTTTCCTTCAACTACTAACGTCAATGTTTGTCTAAATCATGGCATCTTAAAATGGAAGATAAATGCAATAATTCTAGAAACGAACAAATAACAAAATACCCTTTTTTTTGCAATAATCAAAATAAAACATGAAAAATTACCAAAGATGTGTGTCCATGTCTTTCGCTTTAGTCTGTCTACCTAAAGGTATATTTGTTTGCAAATTGACCACACCATGTTAATAATCACTATACACCACATTTAGTTAATTTAATTAATAGACAATTATTTTGACAAGCCGGTGACAACACAAAACTTAAGTTTTTTAATTCACAATTTATGTGTATACACAATAATATTTAGCAAAAATTTTATTAACTTTTAGACAGGTTTTTTTTTTATATTTAATCAACGTGATAGCGAAACTTTTGCTGAATCTACTAAAAAACAGCTCTTTTTGCAAATCCCTCCTGACTAAAATTTTGCAGACTCAGCAACATTTTTTGCTGACTTTTTTTGAGTGTACATTTGTGGTTATTTTTTACTACATATGTGTTAAAAAACAAAGGACAATGTTAGTTGAATTTAATGAAATGTAAGTCGTCCTTTTTTTCAAATGAAATTCCATTTGTTTTCACTACATTTGCAGTTTTTTTCTACCTACATTATATTCTAAGTGTTTGTAAAATCTATGGCTTATAACATATTATCGGATGGTTAAAATTACCATTACAATTAAAACTTCAGCCTAGCCGCTTCTTAAGTGGAGGGTGGGTCGCCATATTCGATTCTCCATTTTGGATTTTTCTATTTTTTCTATTTGAGGAACACGACTTCCAAAACCCATTTAAGATCTATTTGTATAATTATATTTTAGTTTTAAAAATAAAACATACACACTTTACTTAGTGTAGAAGTGTGATCTAGACTTCATTTTTCAGTTATAGGACAATATCTCAAAAGGAAATGAATGGTAGCAGACGGTCGCTAAAAATCGAATTAAAGTACATCTTAGGGAACACATTAGCTTTAAAGTTGTTTTTAAATATCTATTAGAGCTTTTTCGAGATCGATTTAAAAATTTGGGATATTAAAACGAAATCGATATTTCTTTGGGGAAAATTGCAATTTCGTACCTTATTTTGATTATAATGTAAAAATTTTATATATTGAACTTAGTACCTCTTTTATGATTTGGTTCAAAAGTTCTTTAATTTACAAAGTTTTTATTATATATTTAAAAAAAAAAAGAATATGTCACAAAAATATTAAATTTTGATTTTTGACTTCTCGCCAAAGAACAGCAATAGCAGCAATGTTACAATATTTAACTCACAAAATATTTAACATTCCAAGGTTTTGAATACATAAACACAATTTGCATGCAACTAAAATCTACTTTTGGCCAAAAAATGGAGATAGTGGCCCTCTGTGCACGGTTATCAATCGAGTAATAATACAATACTGTCAAAACACTTTGCCAACACTGTGCCGATTGTATATTTCTGCCTGGGTAGCAACATATTTTTGTATATTTAATATGGTGTTGTTAGTAAAGTTGTTCATAAAAGTGTGGTTGGTGTACACAAAACGCCTTCTTACCGATTCAGTTTCTTTTATAGTATTTTTAATCATGTTGTGTAGTTGTGTAAGTTTACTTTTAATGTTTTGCATCTTTCGAAAAAAAGAAACGTAAAACTCTAAACAAGTATATGCAAATATTGCATTTATTTACATTAACACGTCATCGTACATAAAAACAGCATGTTCTTCTTGATCTTTGTATTCCTTAATGTTTCTAAAAAAAAAGTTTCCTTTCATCTACACCTGAGACTTTTAACCCATTTTTTACCAAGCATACATGCAGTGCGAATATTTTTACAAGACTTGGTAGGAAGTAAGCTTTCTTTCATTTTTTAGCAAATTTGAGTAATTCTTTTTTAAGATTTTTTTAAACATTTTGGTAATTTTAGAAATTGTTTCAAATTGTAATTTGGCAACACTAATTGCTTTAATATATATTCTCCTGGTTGAGAGAAAATAACAAATTTTTGATATTAAAATTAAAAATTAAATAATTTTATGCATGCTTTAGTTTTTACAATAACTGAAAAATCTTGATCAGTATTTTTTTTTTCATAAAAAGTAATACTTACACTACGTGCAATAATTATAAAGCCACATATAGTTTCAAGGATATCTCCTGAATGCGAATAGAAAATGCTGTTTATAGGTAAGTTATATAAATGTAATAGGCATTACATTCAAGGCCCTATCATTTTGCATTGCTGGGGCTTTTTACCTTATATTTATTGTTCATGCGAAATAAATATAAAGCCACTTGAAAAAATCCCTCAAAAATTAAGTTAATTCATATTAAATCTAACCAAGTCGCTAAAAATAATGCGGACATACAAGGGAAACATAAGAGGTCACTAAGCAAAATTTTACCAAGTTTTTTACAAGCTATGACGATATTTTTATCGAATTCCGTTAAAAGAAGTTATTTTGACCATCTCGTGTGAAGTGTGTTTCAAATCTACGGAAAGCTTAGTTGGTAGGCAATAAGAGATTCCTATTTGTAAATTTTTCATTTTAAATTCATTCAAGATTCAAATGAGAACAAAATTTAGGTTAGGAGAAGTAATCCGAAATTTGGACCAAATCAAAAGCAAATTTATGATTACATTAAATTGTAAAAATATGCAATACAATAAAGCAATAGAACAACTTTTTTCCTTTTTATTAAATAAAAGACTATAATTGTATGTGTTCTTTTGGGACTGGACAGGGAAGGTCTCAGGACCCTTACGGGGTTCCTGACCGGACATTGTTCTGTCAGGGCTTTCACAAGCAGATGGGACAGGGACATACCGGATTTTTGCAGGTTGTTCGAGGACGTTGAGGAACTGGAGACAGTTGAGCATATAATGTGCCACTGTCCTAGGTTGCAGGGTCTCAGACAGAAATGGCTAGGAGATAGATTTCACGACGAACTCGGGTGTGTCGCTGGATACAATCCAGTAGATTTGCTGAGATTTGTCAGGGAGATAGGACGGCTGTTTCTAGTAAGGGGACGATAGGAGCTGGTTTCTGGGGAGTATATATTCTTTCTATCTTTCTTTATATCTATCTTTCAATCTATGTTTCTGTCTATTTCTATTCTTTCTCACCGTTTTTTTCTCTGAAGGGATTCACAATGGACCGTATTGGTCTCCGAGTGGAGTTGTGCCCCTGCGCACATAACCCTTCCTAACCTAACCTAACCTAACCCATGTGTTCCAAAAACCAATATTTACATGTAAAATATTGGTGTTTAGAACAGATTAAAATTAACTCTATCTCTTCTGATTAAAACACTACATTGTAAATTCTGTGATTGTCAAAACTCCACTTAGCCACAGTCATCGCTGTGTCGACTGTAGCTCAACTCGTAATGCTACGAGTCATAGCCTGATGTATGGCTGTGGGTTTGAAACTCACTAAAGGGTAGCATGAATGTTTTGAAGATTTGTATAATTCAAATAGCAAAAAACAGACTGATTAGCTTAAAAAAGTTTTTATTTTTTTTTCATGGGATACCTGAATTTTGTTAATATTTTTATAGTTTTCAAGATTTAATATTATTAGAGCACAAAAAAAAAAATGTTTGTTGTATACAAATATGTCTTGCAAGACATTAATGCTACGCTTTGTACGAGCAACTGTTCTCCTTATATAGATCAATTTAACAATTTAAAATACTTTGTTCAATTGCCACAGAAGTTAACCACTGACGAGTTCTTGGAGGGAACGAAACTGCGCCAGTCTGTCATATACATGGTGTCCGTTAAACTTTTCAATAAAAAATGAGTCAGAACTTAGAAGAAACCTTTTGAAAATATCTTCATTGAACTTTTCCCTGCTGCATTTACGAGCAAAGTGATCTCTGTCATTTTTAAAATCTTTGTTACTTGCGGCGTTGTGGTGTAATGGTTAGCGCGTTGGACTGTTACACAGATGGTCCCGGGTTCGATTCCCGGTGACGACAACATCACCCACCTTCGGTGTTCCCATAGCACTTAACCCCACCGAAGTAAAATAATGAATCAGGGCTATGAAACAAAAAGCTTCAATAAATTCGCCAACTCTACGTCATGTGGCCACCAAAAACTTATCATCTCGCGCAATTACAGTGTTGCCATGTTTGAAGCCCTTCATCTTTCACCACCTTTCATCTCTCCACTATACCCTTTCCAAAGAAAGCAACACACTAATTAATAGGAAGAATTTCCTGAGTGTTGGTTCTCCTTAAAAAAAAAAAAATCTTTGTTTCTTGCTTCTTGAGCTTCTTCAGATAATTCTCCAATTGGTGAAATTGTGTTCTGTATAATTTCCGGCCCGTGAATACAAAATTTGTGCAAAGTCGGGGACGCATGCAAAACTACATAAAATACATGGATCATGGATACATGGTTTCCATAGCTTTTGATTACGAAAATTAAGTGCTTGAGTAAATCATTTGTGGTCGTGATTGAAATGCAATTTAATCACTTGAATTTTGCTAAATGCATTAAAACCATTTTTAACCTACTATAAATTGTGCGTGACAAAAAATTTGTGTTCGTGAGCTTAAGTGATCAAAATCACTCACTCACCAATCTCTAAAAAAACCCATAATGTATCAACAAAAACAATAACAAAAATATAGAAAAAGACAATATTTGAACAGAACAAATGCAAATATTACCGTTTTTGATCAATAAATGACGACCAGACTTTTTACCCAAAAACGAAAATAACAAAAAATTGCTACGCATTGTCTCGGCTTTTTTTTTTTTGAATTCAAACTGCACTGATAATAATACATGCGTAAAAATACAAATAAATGTCAAAATAACCAAACATTTTGTAAAATAAACGAAAATTTGTTCATTTTACAAAAGATTTTGTTGTTTTGACATTTTTTTCGTATTTTTAGCATGAGTGCGACTTCATATACTTTTTTTAAATCTGCAACAATAAACCGAGCTATAACTAACTGAATGAGTGCAGCCCATTAAATGTGAAAAATGCCCAATTTTGGACCTTCTTTAAAAAATTATTAAAAATATTTACATATATTTAAAAAAAAAAAAAGTATTAAGTATATACTAAAATACCTGAAGTTGAAGGTTCAATCGCAAAAGTTTTACTTTTGAAAGCCTAAGCACTTGAATCGCAACGAATTCCAAAAATACCAACAATTTTCTAACTTTGACAGCTCCCTGCAAAAAAGTAAACAACTTAATTGATTGATTTTGACAACTAGTGACGCCTGAATTTTATCATTTTTTATGCGATAACAAATTTAATTATAAAAACTTGATTTTTAAATTTGAATTAGTCGCCACTTTGACATCATCTGAACCCACAGTGCGCCTGTCTTCGTTATATTTTAAAATATTTTTTGAAAAACTGCTTTAAGAAAAAGCAAAAAAAAATATATTTTTTAATTATTATATCGTTATCCTTAGATTGAATTTTTTTTTATTTTTTTTGAAGAACCATGAGAGAATTATTTGCATGTCATTAATGAATTTTTGCATTAAATCAATGAAATTGCGCTGGTATTCGTCCATGAAAACTTTTCCTTAAAATAATGAATGCTTACATAAAATTGTACAAAAAATATAATTTAAGTAATTATAAGTTTTATGCACTCAATGAAGAAGTTTCATAAAATGGATGATGCATTTCATTATTTTCATAAAAATTTCATTTTTTTTTGTTAAAATAAATCTTTTTGTGTAGCAAAGACTTAAAAATTTTACATGGGTTTTATTTTGTTGCTATATAGAATCCCGCTCAGAAGTTTAAGACTTTATAAAAAAAAAAATGTCCTGACACGTTGGCATGAAATGCGTTAAACATACACTTTTCTTTCCATCAAAACTTATGTTTATATTCATTCGTTTAACATTAACAAGTGATGAAAATGTTAAACACTTATTTTGAGTTGTTGAAGTTTATTTAAATAAGAAATTTATCTGTCTTCAAAACTTAATTATTAACTAAATTAAATTTTATATTTAACTTGTTTTTCTTTTCTATTGCAGAAACTGAATAATCTTTGTGATTAGGACGTGTTGTACCCAAAACGCTCTAATGCAGACGATATGGTATGTTTTATGTATAACTTTTAATAAACTTTTCTTTTTCGTTTAACCGAGTGAACAACGGCATTGAAAATTTTGCATTTAGTTGCCCCAAAACGAAAACTTTGTTGTATATGAAATTAGTGTTTTAGTTAGTTAACATTTATTTTTTTTCTGGTTTTAGCCAAAAAAAGGGGTTATTGTGTTAAGTGTTATTCATTGAAGTTTAATATGTTAGACAGTGTTGGTGTCAAAATGGGGGCAATAAATTTGATCTAGGCGCTCAGAAATTTTAACTCTTAAATATGATCATAAAGCGCTCAAATTTCCGAGTTATAAATGAAACATAATTGTCTCTTAATTATGAGCCTGGCTAAAATTTTTTTCAGCATAGTTGGCTTTTTGCCAACTAAAATCCGGTTACTACGACTCAAATTCGGTTATTACGAATTTCAGTCGGTTAGTAAGATTAAACATAAGTGTTCACAACAAAGTTCGGTTAGTGGGTGTTCTGGTGTAACGATTAGCGCGTTGGACTGTTACACAGACGGACCCGAGTTCGATTCCCGGTGACTACAACATAAATTTAGAAATATAATATGTATGAGTTTTGTATCCCTCATATGTATCGCAGCGCCCACCCTCGCTGTTCCCATAGCACTTAACCCCACCGAAGTAAAATAATGAATCAGGGATATGAACCTAAAAACTTCAATAAGTTCGCCAACTCTCCATCATATGGCGAGCAACAACTGTTCTAAGACTTATCATCTAGCGCAATTACAGTGTTGCCATGTTTGAAGTTTTTCATCTTTCTCCACCTTTCATCTCTCCACTATCCAATTTCCAAAGAAAGCAACACATTACTAAATAGGAAGAATTTCTTGAGTGTTGCCTCTTTTTAATAAAAAAAAATAAATATCGTTGTAATAACTGAATTTATACGTTGTTACCATTAAAATACACTTTTCAATTCGGTTGGCACTTTATTTCTCTGTGTGCATATATGTCAGAAAAATGAACCATAAAAGTTTCTTAAATTACTCAGAAAGTTGTGAAATTTTCAATAATGCTCATATTTAGGAGTCATTCAAGAATGTTCAGTAAAAGGCTTCATTTGAAAAGAAAGGTGAAAAGGCTTCCTTGAAGTTTTAGATGATATTTAGGGAGAAGGGAAAATAGTGGACTGTATATGGTGTGTAGATTGCCAACTGAGAATTGCGCAATATAAGCCACCTAAATATTGAGTAATTGTGTTAAAGCCTTTGCCGCAATATTTTATAATTTCTCCGTGCGTGGAGTAATTATAAAGAATGCGTATGTAATGAGAAGTTAGAAATAAAAGGGTAGAATTGTTGTTAGAGTTCAATGTATAAAATAGAGTTCTTTATTTGTGCTCACCGTTTGCCAGTTACAGGAAAAGTGATTTATTTTTGTTCGGCTTAGGCATAAAGAAAACTATATTCTAACTATTTTTACAGAATAGATAAAACGTAAGGAAAACATAATAATTCACAATAAGATATGTTATCCGTTACGTTATTTAATTACGTTAATTTACACAAAATTGTGTAAATAATTCATTATTTACAAATACGTTTTTAAATTTAAAATTCAAATTAAAGTTCTACAAATATATAAATTTGTTGTGTTAAAATTCATATGACTTATTTTTTTTGTCTAAAATAAATCAATTTTAGACATGCCGCCCCCCTTGCACTTGTGCAACTTTTGAGCACGATTGGACGCAGAGCACTTGAGCAAGGGAGCGAATAGCTTCCGATATTATTTGCTGATCTGGAACATTTTGATCGTTGGCAGGATTACGGTGGCTATTTTGTTGGCTATCAATTTGCCTGTTGTTGTTACGTTGATGGTTGTTGTTGCGTTGGTTGTTGTTGTTACGTTGACGGCTGTTGTTACGTTGACGGCTGTTGTTACGTTGACGGCTGTTGTTACGTTGACGGCTGTTGTTACGTTGCCTGTTGATTCGAATTCGTAAGTCATCATTTCTGGCTCGACTTGGATGAAGAAGTGTATGGTGGTAACTGTTACATTTTTTGCACGTGTCCATTGACTGACACGCTCTCAGGTCATGGCTCCTGGCTAAACAGTTATCACAATATCGGTAGCGTCGGACCACTCGATTTCGTTCCTTTATGCTCATTCTCAAAAACCGCTGACAAAACCTTAAGGCATGGAAATTTTTGCACACCATGCATTGGTGGATTTCAGGATCCCGATTACGACGATTGTAACTTCTACAGTGTGAAAGAAATAAATAAAAACAAAAAAAGAGAAAAAAGTCGAGAAATTGAGTTAGTGATATGTATACGAATAAATGAGGTGATGATTTTAAATGCTGATGGTTTGGGATTGGAAATAGATAAATTTTAATTCAGATTTGAGTCATTTTCGTTACAAAATGGGAGGTAACAGAGCTTTACTATTGGGCGTTTAACGATGCCAGTAGCAATTCGTACGTCTGCTACTCTTACATTATTATCTGAACCTGTATGTGGATCTTCTATCCGACCTAGACACCATTCGGAAGGGGTAAATCGTCGTCCATTACGACAACAAGATCACCAGATCGCAAATTAGGGGTGGAACTTTTCCACTTATATCTTTTGTGTAAAGATTTGAGATAGTCTTCCTTCCATCTTATGGAGAATTGATGGTGAAGCACTTTGAGTTTCTCCCATTTTTGGACGAGAGATAAATTATCGGGCCTTGGCTCAGGAAAGGCCATAAGAGGTGCTCCAGTTAGAAAGTGGCCAGGGGTTAACGCAGTTAAGTCGGAAGGGTCTTCCGACATTGCTGAGATGGGTCGAGAGTTTTAAAACTCCCTCGATTCGAGCAAGAACAGTCGAGAACTCCTCAAAATTAAACCTATGTGCACCGGCTATACGTTTTAGGTGAAATTTTAAACTTTTTACGGCAGCTTCCCATAGACCACCCATGTGAGGTGCGTATGGTGGTATGAAGCTCCATTCAAATCCGTGGGTAACATATTTTTGTGAAACGTCAGCCGAAGCTGATTTTATGAAAGACGAAAATTCTCTGCTCAATTCTCTGCTGGCGCCAAGGAAGTTGCGTCCATTGTCTGATACTATCCTGTGAGGGAGCCCCCGCCTCCCAACGAATCGAGAAAATGCAGCACGGAAGGCTACAGTGGATAAGTCAGAACAAGCTTCAAGATGGATGGCTTTGGTACTGAAGCAGACGAAGACGCTAACATAACCTTTTGTGTAAGGAGCATTCCGTAATGAGGAGGTTTTGAGTTCGAACGGGCCGGCAAAATCTATGCCGGTGGTTTGAAATGGCGCAGAAAGAGTACATCTATCTGGAGGTAATGGAGCCATTATTTGGGAACACGGTTTCTGTTTGAATATTATACAGTTCTTACAGTGACGAATAATTTTCTTAACTCGGGGCTTTAAACGAGAGATGTAGAACTCAGTTTGCACCATTCTACACATCTGATTGCATTCTGCGTGTGCTAAAAGCGTGTGCAAATTGGTTAAGTAAAGTTGGCAGAGTCGGGAGTTGCCAGGTAGGATTACAGGGTAGCGTTCGTTATAAGGAAGAGACGATTCTGACAAACGACCATTTACACGCAAGATTTGATTAGAATCTACAAATGGATTTAATGTTTTCAAAGGGCTTTTATCAGAAATCGGTTGAGAATTTGAAAGCGCAGCGTATTCAACACCGTAATGTGCTTTCTGAGCCAGTGTAATGAGACGATTTTTCACAAACTTAACTTCCTCTTGAGAAAGATCTAGCGTAGTGCAGCCAGTGTGTGGTCTGATTTTTGAGAGACTTCTATTAAAGAATCGGAACACGAAACTTAACACTCTTAAAACCTTGTGATATGAAGAAAATTTATTTAAAATGTCATTTTCTTGAGTAGTTACGTGAAATGCTTGTACAGTTTCCGCTGATTCTGGGGTTGTTGGTGGCTTTAATGGATTTCTTTTCGGCCATTCCGTTGAAGGATTAGTAAGCCATGACGGGCCATGCCACCATAGCGGATTGATCGTAAGATCTGTTGGTCTACAACCACGAGTACCTAGATCGGCTGGATTATCGTGAGTTGGGACATGTCGCCATGTTGCATTGGGTAGCAATTGGTGAATTTGAGCTATGCGATTAGCAACATAGGTTTCCCAAGTCCATGGGGGTTTAGACAACCACCCTAATACAATGGAAGAGTCGGTCCATAATATGACCTCAGATTCATTCAAGTTAAGAGAAGAAATTACGTGATTCACCAGTTTGGCCAGTAATACGGCCCCATTGAGTTCGAGTCTGGGCAAACAAACTGTTTTCAATGGGGCTACTTTGCTTTTGGCTACGAGTAAGTTAGAAAATGCAACATGTGCAGAAGTTTGGCATCTTATATAGACTGCCGCGCAATATGCCCCCTTTGAGGTATCTGAAAAGCCATGAATTTGAATTGAATCTGATGGATTATACTGAATCCACCTTGGAATAACGATTTTCTCCACTTGAGAAAGATCGCTGAGTAAATTGTTCCATTTGAGAAGAGTTTCAGTACTAACATTTTGATCCCAATCGATCCGTTCCAACCAGAGTTGCTGCATAAGCATTTTAGCTCGGATAACGACTGGTGTTATCCAACCTGCGGGGTCAAAAAGTCTTGCTACTGCTGATAGAATTATTCGTTTAGTGACGTTTGAGTTCTGAGTAGTTGGGGAAAAGGAGTAGCTAAACGAATCAGTGAGTGCATTCCACTTTATCCCTAGAGTTTTTGCAGCGCTAGACTCATGAAAGCGTAGAAAATTAGAGTCATAAAGATCATCTGCATGTAGATGAGAAAGTAACTGCGTGTCGTTAGCTGTCATCTTTTTTAGGGGAAAACCAGCTGAATTTAGTGCTGAAATGAGCTCTGATTGAGATGATAGCGCATCTTCCACAGTATGACCTCCGGACAGTATATCGTCCACGTAGGTTTCTTTGCGCAAAATTGAGCTTGCTCTGGGAAATTGCATTTCAGCATCTTTAGCAAGTTGAAGTAGCGTTCGAATTGCTAGAAATGGAGCACAATTGACTCCAAAAGTCACTGTTTTTAATTGAAAATCTTTGAAATGTTCATTGGGTTCATCTTGAAAAAGAATCCTTTGAAAAGGTCTATCCTGGGGATGCACAAGGATCTGGCGATACATTTTTTGAATGTCGCCACTGAAAACAAAGCGGTATTTCCTCCAATTGAGAATTACGGTCATAAGATCTTGCTGAAGAGTGGGACCTGTGTAAAGTGCATCATTTAAAGAAAACCTAACTTTTGATGTCTTATGTTCGGGGCGGACTACGGCGTGATGTGGCAAGTAAAATGAAAAATACTTGTCATCATTGCTAATTTCACGAAACGATGTTTCTTCCATATGACCAAGTGACAAATATTCTCTTAAAACTGCATTGTACTGCGTTTGGAGTTCTGGATCTTTAGAGAGAGATTGTTTCATTCGAGAATATTGACCCAGTGCTAAGATTCGAGATGAGCTAAGGAATACAGAATTGGGAAATTCCTTTTTAAACGGAAGTCTTACAATATATCTGCCATCTATATTTCGAGTAGTAGTCTGGTTGTAGAAATCTTCGCAATATTGGTCATCGCTTGAAATTGGGATAGTTAAGGGCAATTCTTCCTGCTCCCAAAATTTTCTTAGAATATCGTTAAGATCTGATGTGTTTGAAGGTACTACTGTTGTGGTAAAAGAGTGAACTGGTTGGGTATCTATGGGACCACTAAGAACCCAACCAAATATCGTGTTGTATGCAGATGCCAGACCACAAATATTTTTCTTTGAACCTTTAATATATATATGTCGCTCACAGTCATTTCCGAGTATGAGGTCAACTTGAGCACGTTGATTAAATTTCGGATCTGATAAATCCAGACTTTCCAATTCAGCAGAATGTTGAACTTCAAATGAACTAAAGGGGATATATTTATTGACATTTGATAGCACGATAGCACTAACGGAGAATTTCAAATTGGACCTTTCGGAAAATATGGTTAAGTCGCATTCTTTGGTAGCAGATCCCGGTTGTTCCCAAATGCCAACAATCTCATAATTGGATCTGCGGGTGGGAATTCGAAGTCTATTTGCCAATTTATCGGTCACAAAAGTCCTTTGCGAACCTGGGTCTATAAGAGCTCGAGCTGTATATAGCTCACCCATGTGCTCAATTTGAACAATGGCTGTGCGAAGTAATATATAATTGTTATTACTGACGGAAATGTTTGCTTGGACATGGGAATTAAGCGCTTGCTTTGAAGTAGATGGAAGAACTGAGATATTTTTCCTATCTTCTAGTGGAGCGGTTTTTGGATTATTCGAATTAAATTTTTGGTTGTGAGAAAATTTTAAAAAATTTTGTGAGTTATTGGGTTTTACTGAGTGCAGCAACGTGTGATGATCCATTTTGCAAATAAAGCAGCTGTGTTTGCTAGGACATTTTGCTTTAAAATGATTTGGCGAAAGGCAGTTGTTGCAAATTTTGTTGGCATGAGCAAAATCGATTCGTTGTTGAACGGTAAATTTCTTGAAATTGGGACATTTTCCTAAATTGTGATCACCATTACACAATTTACAAATAATACTGGGTTCACTCTGAGAAGTATGTGACTCAAATCTACGATAAGATGTTCTTGGAAGACTCATTCGTTGCTTTATGACTTTCATATTTGAGATTCTGTCGACAGCTTCGTACCTGTCTACTAGAAATTCTTCCAGTTGGGACCATTTAATTAAATCGCGATGATTATTGAGAGATTGTTCCCAAAGAGATAGTGTTTCGTTTGGAAGTTTGGAGCGAACTAGAAAGACAATTATAAATCGCAGTGCTCAGTATTTACTTTTAATGTTTTGAGTGTTTGTAGCACGTCACTGACTGTCGAGTGAATTCTCTGAAGGGACTGACTGTCTTCTGATGTAGCAACAGGAATGTTAAAAAGAGTTTCGAGAAGATGGTCAACTAAATGCCTTTTATTCTCATAACGATTTTTGAGTGCGTCCCATGCTAGATGAAAACTATCATCACATAGTGGAAAACGCTTAACAATTGCCCCAGCATCTTTGGTGGTTTTTCTCCGTAAATGGTACAATTTCACTACAGGGGGACAATTCGTTCCGTTAATATACACGGCCGTGAACATGTCACGAAATGATGGCCATTTTTCATAACTGCCCTCGAATACTTCTGTGTCGCATGGAGGAAGTTGGATGTTGTTGCTACAATTTTTAACCGAAACGCTTTGATTAGGTAGGCTCATTCGATTATTAATACTTTGAGAAGAAGTATTGACTCCAGAAATTTTGAGCAGGTCAATAAGGTGAGATCTACATTCACAGAAAGATTCATAGCACGCATTATAATTCGCTTTAGCGCTTTCTTTGAACTCCTTTGTATTCTCGGGTAACTGCGAGAGCATAAGGCCTTCATATGAACCTTCCAATTTTTCCCATCTCTTTTCGAGGTCTTTTAATTTGGTTTCGAACAGTGAATCTGTCTGGTTGCTAATTTCCATATTGCTAAAGTTTGCACAAAATGTTAGTAAGAGGTCGCAATCGAAAACAAATTTTTCGCGTAGTAAGGATTGGGTATTATTACCCGATTTATTACCGGTTTTCTCCTCGGCATTGGGCATGATTGAAAATTTGAGAAAATATGTTCAATTAAGTTGAAATGCGAGTAAAATTTGAGTTTTATTTGAAAAGATTATTCAAATATAGGAATGAAACTATTTTTATGTTTCTAATTGTTTGTTTATTAGGGACACTACTACACTTGAGACAGTATAATAATAGATTGTTATTCTGTTAAAAATGAGACAATGAGTTCATTTGCAAAAATGTGAGTATGAATTTAAATATTGTTTTGAAATTATTGTTCAAATGAGACAAATGTTCATTTAAGACAATATGGAAATGAAATTGTAGTTTTCTTTCAAATGATCGTTTAATTGAGACTGTTTGTTCAATTAAGACGATGGGTGTAAACTTATTTTTCGTTCAATTAAGACTTTAGTTCAATTGAGACGATATAAGAATGAAATCCTGATCGAAATCTTACTGATTGTTCAAATGAGACATTACGTTCAGTTGAGACAATATGAGAATGAAATTGTCATTCTATTTTCAAACTCTCGTTTAATTGAGACCCAATGTTCAATTAAGACGATGATAGTTAAAATATCCCCTGTTCAATTGAGACTATATGTTCAATTGAGACCATTGAGGCAGTTAACTTTCAATCCGGCTTTAATTTTTTGTTTAAATGGGCCAATAAGTCCAGTTTAAACAAATCGAGAACCCTAATTCCATTTAAGAAAATTTAATTTATAAACAAAATTAAACTAAGACAAATCTTTTCATTGGAAGTTAGTACCAAAGCTGCTTTCGCAATGGGTTAAAAAATGGTTTATAAAATTTTCACACAAATATTAATATAATACTATCACCATTATCGCCAAAATAGCACAAAATTGACGAAAAAAAAAATCCGTTTACCTTAATAATTTTAAGTAATTATTTTGTACCAATGTTGTGTGCAGTTTTGCATTAATTAGAAAAACTATTGAAACTATTCTTTTTGATAGAAAAACAGTTTTTAGAAAAAAATTAAAAATATTAACAAATTTTAGGTAAGTATGCACGTACACTAAATTCTTTCCGCCAGAAATATGGATATTGGAATAAATGTCCTTTTCATTCAAATTAGTTTATTTTATCTTCCCTTCTTGCAATAGGAATATTTTGCAGAAAGTTTTATATGACCTTTAATTTTCCAAAATAAATAAAAATTAATCATATATGTTTTTTTTTTAAAAACTGCATAAATTTATAAGAAAAACTGTTTATTTAATGTGAACACTGCAAACCTGTTGAGCATTCTAAAAAAATGGGGAAAACAGTTAAAAACTGGTTATATGGCAACACTAGTAGTGTGTGAACACAAATATAAATGTTTTTTTTTTTTTTTTTCAATTAATTAATTAATTTTTCATATAAATTTGAAATTGTTCGACGAATTTTAAAAATAATTTCTCTTTCTCACAGGAATCTATGTGGCAATAAATTGTGTCCACTTATTTGTGGATCACACTGTATGATACAAATCACAGCGTTTAGACTAACCAAACAAATATTTCGAACAAATTATTATTAAGATGATGATTCTTTTGCATTTTTTTTTTTTTTTTCTTTGAAAATTTATTTTGGAGAAAAAAAAAATAAATAATACTTTTGAACTTTAACAAAAAAAACTATATATTTCGTTACTATTGAGATTTTTTTTTTTTTTAATTAAATCGGTGTGATAGCTGTATAGACAAACAAAACTTTTCCAAATTTTAATCAATTAATAAAATGTGTAATTTTGGCACTATAAAAATAAAATTTTTTTGAAGAGTTTTTGTGTAAATTTCACAGTGAAAAAATTATTAATTAAGTATGGGCAAACAAATTTTTCAACTGTATGAAAAATAAAAATTTTCAATTATATTCCACAGCATAAAAATATCAATTATTGTGAAAATTTTTCTTGTTCTCAAAATTAATGAAATGTTGATTTTTTTTTTTTTTTTTTTTAAATGGGTTAAGTAATATTGTAAATTACCTTGTAAATTGTATGAACAATTGTTAAAAAATAATCCTTTTGGTTAATATTTAATTTTATTTTAAACGGGGTATCGAACGCGAGGTTTGATCGAACTTTTTAATATATATTTTTTTTTAATGCGTTTTCTGTTTGTAGGTTTTTTTTTTTTTTTTGCGAAAAAATTTACCGACTGTTGTAACACTAAACGTTTGACACTTTAAGATGATTGTGTTTTTACTAAAGTTGAAAGGTATATTTGTTGAATCAAACTCTAAGTATGAACAAACATTTTTTAATTTTAATTGTTTTAAACGTTTGAGCGGCTTACGTTTGACCGTTTGATGTTAAAAGCTTTTGCAATGTTTGAACAAACACGTTAGCACGAATATGTTGCTTATGAAAGCTATTTTTTTTTTTTTGTTTTGTTTGTTGGTTTACCGGCATAGAATTTTTATAGTGTTTGATCTAACATTTTATTAAATAGCATGTTTGAAGACGTAATATTTGTAACTTGCTTGTTAAACATTTATGTTTGAAGTGATGCTGGTTTGATCAAATAATGTTGGTTTAAAGTTGAAAAGGTTGATACAATGCGAGGTTTGAAATGAATATTAGTGAAAGTGCAAATTTCACTTGACACGAGAACAATTATAAATTTAATTTCACTATACACATGTTTGAAGGTTTTTATTTTTTCTTAATAACGATCTTGTTTTGCAACCAACAAACTTTTTGTTTTAAGCAAAAAATCAAACTTTGTGGAAAATTAAACTGCAATTTGTTGTAAATGATTTTTGCTGGAAAAAATTCTTTTTCTTTTGTAATATTAATAAAAAATAGTTTGTGAACACTTTACCAGCATTAATTATCTTAACGTTTCTTTTCATATATTTTCCCGTGTTAAAATTTTATTCTCTTTTGTTTTGAAATTCTTGATGTTTGATCAAACTAAATTTTTTTTTTTTTTTTTTTGTAAAGTTGAAAACGTCACTAAATGAGAGTTTATTGAATTTCACCACTTTTTTTACTCGTATGTGTGTGTAATTTTATTCTCTTTTTTTTACGTTGTTTTTGCGAATATCGAAATTTGACCAAAGCAAAATAATAGATTTTGTAGAAAAAAAATATAACGGCAATTATTTTTTTCATAAAATGGAATTACCAAAAAAAAAAAATTTCTAATTTGTAATAATTGTAGTTTTAAAGAAAAAAAACTAACGGGAAATAATTTTTGGCATATAATTTTCTATAACTTTTTCACGAATTTCACGTTATGTACGTTTTTCGTATTTTTTATGTACAATTATGGTTTTTTTGTTTTTTTTTTGTAATTTTATTTCTTTGATTTACATATTTTTTCCAATTTTTTCCAGTTTTTTCCAATTTTTTTAATATTTTTCTCGTTTTTTTTAAATTTTTTTAATTTTTCTACGATTTTGCTTGAAATTTTATGATTTTTTGTGCAATTTTTTAGTGTATTTTGCTTTTTTTTTTTTACGCACTTTTCTTTTCAATGCAATTTTTTTTTTTTGTTTTACCACGTCAGTTTTCACGTTTAGATTTTTGTTTTTTATTATTAATTTGTCTTGATTAACGCGCTTTTATGATTTTGACATATTCATACGCTCGCCCGGTATAAACTAAATACATATAATTATGATAATTGACTTTACCTCATAATGGTATGGTGAGACTGCAACTTCCAGTGATGTCAATTCTTGGGTTCTTCTTAAAGGTTCGAAGTGACCATGAAAAGGCTTCCTTGAAGTTTTAGATGATATTTAGGGAGAAGGGAAAATAGTGGACTGTATATGGTGTGTAGATTGCCAACTGAGAATTGCGCAATATAAGCCACCTAAATATTGAGTAATTGTGTTAAAGCCTTTGCCGCAATATTTTATAATTTCTCCGTGCGTGGAGTAATTATAAAGAATGTGTATGTAATGAGAAGTTAGAAATAAAAGGGTTAGAATTGTTGTTAGAGTTCAATGTATAAAATAGAGTTCTTTATTTGTGCTCACCGTTTGCCAGTTACAGGAAAAGTGATTTATTTTTGTTCGGCTTAGGCATAAAGAAAACTATATTCTAACTATTTTTACAGAATAGATAAAACGTAAGGAAAACATAATAATTCACAATAAGATATGTTATCCGTTACGTTATTTAATTACGTTAATTTACACAAAATTGTGTAAATAATTCATTATTTACAAATACGTTTTTAAATTTAAAATTCAAATTAAAGTTCTACAAATATATAAATTTGTTGTGTTAAAATTCATATGACTTATTTTTTTTGTCTAAAATAAATCAATTTTAGACAAAAGGCTTAAACGTTCTCCAATTGTTCTTTCTCTATTTGAATTTTAGTTTTGTTTGTTTGGCTTTGTTACCAAAATTAAAACCCTTTTTGTACTAAATTTTAGCTACAAAGTTAAAAAGCAATAAAATTTATATAAAATGCATTTAGTATACAGTCCATTTTCAATTTCATTAAGCTTTAAAGGCTAAAACTTTGTTTTAATTTGATGTCGTATTTTTCAACACCATTAAGTTTGTGCTAATTTTTTTTTTTTAAGACTTAAAAGAAAACGAAATACGTTCTCATTAAAAATATTTATAGCAGAGTTCGTCAGAAAAGTATAAAGTTTCTTTGTTTTTGAGGTATCATCACTTTTCAAAATAATTTGGCAACAATAAAAAAATTGCGTTGTTATTTTTTTAAAATTCCAACTCCTCATTTCCTGCAGATCAAAAGAGATGTATTTATATGAAATTTGAATTCACCTTTTTTCAATTTTTCCAATTTTTTCAAAAAACTTATAAAGTAAACATCACTGGTGGGAAGTGTGTCTCCTGTGTAACTAATAGTCTAACTTTGAACCTAGAACTCCTGTCCAGATTTCCATAGTGACCAATAGCTTCCAACCAATTTTTTGATATAAAATCTAAATTTATTTAAATTAAATAGGACTGGTTTCTAACTTGACCAGGATTATGTCGATGATATCGCTCCATAGCGTAACCCTTGTTAAAAACGCCATATGATATTCGTCCCGGAACCATTGTCCACTTTTCCAGAGTGACCATAACATTTTTTAGAAAAATCAGATACACACAGAGAAATAATGTACTAACCGAATTGGAAAATGTATTTTAATGGTAACAACTTATAAATTCAGTTAGTACAACGATATTTAACTTAGATTTCTAAATATTGTGGCTGTTTTTACTAAAATTCATTTGAATTAAACGAACTTTGTTGTGAAAACTAATCTTCAGTTGTGCCAACCGACTAAAATAACCGAATTTGAGTCGAAGTAACCGAATTTCAGTTGGCAAACAGTAATATTTTTCTCTGTGTGTTACGGCAATTTTGGTCATATTTTTAAATTGGCCAGGAACATTTAAACTCCACTGGTGGTAAGTGTAGGGTATGGTGTAACTTTGAGTCCAGTACTCCTGTCCAGATTTCCATAGAGCCCAATAGTAGCCACCACTTTTCCCCGAAAATAACTAAACAATTGACATTTATTTGGCCATTTTGCTCATAGTTCTAAAATTACAAATCACTTTTTGTCATCACTTTTGCTTGCGTGTCTCCAGTTTAATGGAGGAACTCCTATCCAGATAAGTGACCAATAGGTTCAAAGAAAACTTTTACATAAAATTAAGTTTTTATTTTTTTTAATTTATGTAGTTTTCAAATTGAGCAGATAAAAGATGATTATTTGGAAGGTAAGTGCCTCCTTCTTGTAAGCTATTACTTGACTTTTATCCTGGAACTCCTGTCCGTTTTACCACAGTGACCTCCAATTTTTCCTGGAATCTTGACAGAGAAATGAGTTGTTTTAAAGGCATTTTTTTCATGTTTCTAAATTGACTAGGAGCATTTTAGTAGCATATCTAGATATAATGGGTCTCGTATTAACTTCAGTATTAATTTCATTAACGAACCTTCTTTCATTGTCCCGTAGTGGCCTCCACAATTTTACCTTTTTTCACTCAAAATTACGTTAATTTGAAATAAATTTTTTTTACACAATTAAATTTAATTTCAAAATTATATTGTTATTTAACTAAAGTATAAAGCTTTATCATCTTCTTGTGTGTCCTATTTTTAAGCCCGCCTCCCCTTAAACCTATAGAACGATGAAAATGTTAAATACCCTTTTTGTTTAAAAAATGTGTGAACCATCTGACAGAACTCTGTTAAAAAAATGGTTTGTGTCTTTGCTATTTAAATTCATATTTATCTTCACACACATTGAAAATGTCTGGATCATATTTTGCAGATCAAAATACTTTTTCATTGTGAGTGCTAAAAATATTTTTTTCACTATGTCACACAAAATTGATACCCTAATAACTTTTGAACGGTATCGAAAAGTGTTGTACCATTAGTCTCAGTGGGTAATACATTTTTATTGTGTATGATTAAAAAGTTTACTTTTAAACCTTTTTGAAAAGACAGAGTTTTCCGTCCACCCTACTGACTAAAAAGTGCTCTTAAAAACTGGGAAAAATGTTATTTTTTTTAATTATTTTTGGCGTAGAATCGATGTCAGATTAAAATTTCATATAAATTTTCCCCCATTTTTTTTTTTGCTCTGTAGTAAAAGGGACACTAAATTAGCGTTTTTGGCCAAATCACACATGTGGAAGGAGTTGAAATTTTAAAAAAATTATAACGTAAGATTTTTTTATTGATGCAAAAACCGGAAAAAAAAGTGATGATATCCCAAAGTCAAATTTTTGTGACGCACTCTAATATATACACACAGAGAAATAAATAGCCAACCGAATTGAAAAGTGTATTTTAATAGTAACAACTAAAAAATTCAGTTAGTCAAACGATATCTACATTAGATTTCTCAATATTTTGGGTGTTGCAGTTGAATTAACCGAATTTTGTTGTGAACACTAATGTTAAGTTGCACCTACCGACTGAAATTCATAATACCAGAATTAAAGTCGAAGTAACCGAATTTCTGTTGGCAAATAGCTAAATTTTTCCCTGTGTGTAGTGCCATTATGCTTTTGTTTGTATGACGTTCTTTGTCGGTCAAAATGGTTTTCTTTGACATCAGAAAAAGTAGAAAGACAAATAATGTAGTTTTGATTAATATAACTAAAGCATTTTTTTTAATTAACTTACAACCAACAGTTTTTTTTCGTATTTGTTCGCGGTAAAAATGATATGCAACACACAAACGAATGTAAAGCAATTTTAAAATAACATGAGGTAAAAAATAAAAAAAATTGGATAGAAAATCTAAATAAAATTTAGTATAAACGCAAAAACCAACTCAAAGCTCCACACTATACTACATGTAATTTGTTTGGCAAAAGTTTTTGCCAAAAAAAAATTACACACATTTTCAATGGAAAAATTTGAAATAGTGCAGCTACACGAAAAAAATTTTATTGGATGCAATAGAAAGAAAGTTTTTAGTAAACCAATGATACTTTTGTTAACAAATTTAACGAACATTTTTTTTTAAATGAATGTAAAGCTTTAATAGTTTTTATGAAACTGGTTTTTTAATGAATTTTTCAAACAAATAATGAAACTACAAAAAATAACGAAGAAATTCTTAGAATTAATGAAAAAACTCCGTGTTTATAAAACTTCATTATTGAGTGTATGAAAACTTTAAATAATGAAATTATATTTTAAATGAACGGTTTCAAGTGCAGTTTTATTGCTTTTATGAAAAAATTCTTGCATAAAATGTAGATAATTCTCTCAGTGTTCAGTATGTTTAATAAAAATGCTGGAAATTTAAAATTTGTTGTTGTTCTCAATTTTGGATCATCTTGAATATACTATACTGCCAAAGGCACCGGCTCAGGCGACATGCATAACTGCCCAGTCAGAAACTGCTAGTTTAACAAAACATCAAGCACTGGCATACCACTGGGTAATCCATGAATTGCAAATAAATTATCCTACAGAACACTTGTTGAAGACGCTTTTATAGAGTTTTCAAAACAGCGATTTCCGAGCATTTATTTTAAAATAAATTCGGTGATCTATTAAAAAAGAAATCTTTGGCAAATAAATGGCTTAAAGTGTCATGCCAATACCTAGCAACAGTGATTTCCTGTGCTTTCCAGTCAGACATTGCCAACTCACTGTGGCTTCAAATGATGTCAAAGTGGCGATTAATTGAAATTTAGAAATCAAATTTTTATAATTAAATTTGGTATCGGGTAAAAATAGATAAAGTTCTGAATCACTAGTTGTCAAAATCAATCAACTACGTTGTTTACTTTTTTTTCCATGGAGCTGTCAAATTTTTGCTATTTTTGCAATTCTTTGCGATTCAAGTGCTTAGTTTTTCTTTTAAGGCTTTCAAAAGTAAAACTTTTATGATGGAACCTTTAACTTCAGATATTTTAGTATGTAGTAACATTTTTCATATTTAATGGGTTGCACTTATTAAGTTACGAGGGCGGATCAATAAATCCGTGTTTTTTTGAATGAAACACAGCTTTGTTTTGCAAAAAAAAAAAATATTTTTCAACATAATCTCCTTTTACTCAATACACTTAGTCCAACGTTTCTCCAATTTTTGTATCCCTTCCAAAAAATAGGTTTTTCGAGGTTTATAAAATAGGCATTTCTTGGCCATATGGGGTCGTTTTTTCTTAAATCCTCGTTAAATCGGTTCAATAAGTTGGCATTGTATTCGGCGTTTATTGTTTTTCCCTTTCGAAGGTAATCGATGTGGATTATCCCGCGTGCATATCAAAAAACTGTTGCCAGTTTGGCCACGATTACGTTTATGGTCAATTGAGAGCAAATGCGGCACCCATCTTGCAGACAGCTTTCTTAAACCCAACTGATCATTTAAAATCGAAACCACACTGCCATATGAAATGCCTATTGTATCAACAATCTCACGTACTTTTACTCTTTGATCGGCCAACACCATATAGTGGATTTTTTCGATATTTTCGGGTGTATTGACCTCACACACGAAAGTCAGTAAACCAATTTTTTAACATTGAAATCGATAGTGCAGAGTCCCCATAATAAGCTTTTCCTTGGTTTGATTGACGGTATTTTTTCGCAAAAAATAATGTTTAATGAGCACTCGAAATTTACTTTTTTCCATTAAAAAAAAAAAATCCACGAGGTTGTATGTTTTAAACAGCTCTTAAGCGCAAAGTAATTGACTGAACTTGCTCAAAATTTAACAGTAGTCTACTAACAGGTGGTACTTGATGAGAGCAGTGTTGCATTTCATATAACTCACAATTTATAGTAGGTTAATACATTTAGCAAAATTCAAGTGATTAAATTGCATTTCAATCAGGACCGCAAATGATTTACTCACGCTCACGAATTTATGCTCACGCACTAAATTTTGGCAATTTAAAGCTATGGCAACCATATAATTGATCCACGTATTTTAATTAATTTATTTTATTTTATATTAATTTTACCAAATGAAAATTTTTAATATTAAACTCAATATTAAACTTAAAGAACTTAATACTTAATATTAAACTTCCTGATTAAAATTATGATGAAGATTATGATAATGATAGAGAAGATGCTGATAAAGAAGATGATGGTATTAGCAATGAAGACAGTGATGATTATAATGATGTTGAAGATTATGATAATGAAGGTGAAGATTATGATTGGGAATTTGATAATGCAGAATAACGCAATTATTTTAATATTTTTTATTAGTTTTTTTTCCAATTTTTTTTTTTATAAAATGCTGTGTTTTTATGTATTATTGATTATTCATCAATAAAAAATTATAATATTCTCTTACGTGACTTCTTTCAGATAAAGTTGTACACTTATGGGATTTAGTGAAAAACAAAAAATGGATTTTAAGTTCAATTTATATTAATATAAATAAATACAAAATAATAATTCTTTGATTTTTTTTAAATAACATATTAAGTACGGTCTAATTTCCAATTTCACTTATTAATCTACGGCTTTTCGTTCTAAAGTTACAGCCAAAATTGTGAACTTAGATCTTTTTTTCAGAAAAACAATAAAAACACGCCAGGTTAATAAAATGTTTTCTTAAATTTTTTTTCTAAAATGTTGCGTTTTTTTGTTTTAATGATTTTAATCATTACACAGGTCAACAGCAAAAAAAGGCTTGACTAACCACTATATAGATTTGATGCATCATGGCTGCCTAAGTACAAAAATGGTAAAATTTTTCAATTCTATGGATAATTTTTTTTTAAAAAAATTTTTTTTTAAAATTGACAATATTTTGAGCCATTTCTCCACTTATGTTGTCATAACTCAAAAACAACTAGTCCGATTTTGTCAAATTAAATTTACAAAAATTAAGGTTTACAATATCTTTAAAGAACGTGTACAAATTTTTTTAATGCGATCAATAGTTTCAAAGTTATGAAACAAATTGTTAGCAAAAAAAAAAAAAATGCTAAAAAAAAAAAAAATTTGAAAAACAAAAATCTGGAAAAAATCGATAACTGCAAAAAATATTACTTTTTATTTTTTTGTAGTAAAGCTACATATCATGCGAATTAAACTAGATATGGATCATAAAAATCGATGCATGCTTTACATTTTTATTTACAATTAATTGAAGGTATCGCATATTTACAAGCACTGTAGAAAATTGTACCTACTATATAATGAAAATGCAGAACATAAAAACTCAGGTGCATTTTACGACACGCATTTTGGCAAAACCCCTTTGGGAAAAACCTCTATGACATTTTTATGATTCTAATAATTAAAAAAAAATAAGTAATAAACAAAAGATTGTTTAATTTTTACGATTGCGGTAGGATAGTAATAAAACGCTCATAAATGTGCGTGTACGCTGAAGTGCTCTTATTTTCCGTTAGCTACCTGTAACGGATAATTTTTTTTTTTTTCATAAAAGTCCTTAATGTTTTTTAGGATTCTTGGGAATAATAAAAAATTTGCAGCACACACAAACTGTATCCACACAAAGGGTTATCCCAAATTATAGTATCAGTATTTATAAGATCTCCTTGACCCTTTTTATTTCATTCAAGAAGTGTTTGCGATAACGCAAACATCATTTAATACCTACACAAAAATTAGAGTCATACAGCTTAGAAGTTAAAAACAATTTTCAAATATTAATAAAAATGAGCCAGAAAGCCAGAACATTTTCATGTAAAAACGATCCAGATTTATTTTGTTATGTGTGCGGCCAATATATCACCGGGAAAAAACGGAAGTGGTTCTTAACTTCATTGCAAAAGTCATATCAAGATTGCTATAATATCTATCCGCACAATTTGAACCAGCATTGGACACCGAGTACTATATGCATTCCATGTCGATTGAATTTATCTATGAAGTCTTCTAACGTAAAGTAAGTATAAATTAATAGATTTGGAATATTTTATAATTACAATATTTCTTAATTAAAATTTGAATTCTTCATATTCCTGATTTCAATTTTTTTTTTTCATTTTACAGACGACACTTGGAAATTTTGAAGCCTATGCTATGGAGAGAAACAGCGAACCACGCATCCGAGTGTTATTTTTGTTTAATTACAAAAAGCATATTTGATGGCCCACAAATTCGCAAATTGGTGAACGATACTGAATTTGGCAGTTCAATGTCAGAAATTGAGAAGAATGCATGGGATTCGTTTGTATGGGTTATTCAAAATTTCTTAGGAAATAACAAGGGTGATGATTACGTTGCGCAGAATCTTGGATGCAACATGAGCATCAAATTACACTACCTGCACAGTCACTTAGATCGTTTTCCTGAAAATCTAGGAGACTTGAGTGAAGAACAGGGCGAACGATTCCACCAAGATATCCGGACAATGGAGGAACGATACCAGGGTCGCTGGGATGCACACATGATGGCTGATTTTTGCTGGAGTATTCAGAGTAACACTTCGTTATTCAACAATAGTAGAAAATCGACTAAAAGAAAATTTCAGAGTTTGTAGCTTATAATACATATTTATTTATTTATTTTCTTGTTTTATTTATTATAATAAATGTGAATAATAAAATATAAATTTTCTACTATTTAATTTATTTATTTATTTACATTTAAGCTCATCCAACACAAATGTCTTTCCGAAGAATAGAATCAGTATATTCTAGGTAGGGTTTTGCCAAAAAATACACGAATGTTACTATGTAATGCATTTTTGATGTGAAAATTTGTACATAGCATGGGGAAAATGTTTTCAAAATTCAATCAATCGAAAGAAGAACATTAACTATTCAATTTTATGTATATCAGACAAAAAACTAAAATTTGGTGAAAATGAGCGAATTCACTTAATTGTGAATAAATTCGAAAAAAATCAATCGATTTTTATGATCGATATCTCATTTTGTTCCTATTACATGTGGCTTTGCGATAAAGCAATAAATCTGAACGATTTTTGCCGTTTTCGATTTTTTATGATTTTTTTTAACCAAAAAAATTTGCTATTTTCACGTAAAAAAAATATTTTTTCCCTCAATTTTTTATTATAACTCCAAAACTACTGAGCCGATTGAAACGCAATATATTAACGGATTAAAGGCTATGTAAATTTCAGTTTTTCTAAATTTATTTGAATAATATCGGACTAATTTTTTTTTAGTTATCATTAATTATGTGGAGACACGTCTAAAAAAATTTATAATTTTAATTAAAAATTTTTTAAAAAAAAACCTCTCCATAGAATTTCAAAATTGAACCATATTTGTACTACTGGGACCACAATACATCAAAATTGTATAGTGGTTTTCAAAGCCCCTAAAATTTTTTCAAAATTGTTGCCTTGTGTTATCATTAATCATAGTCATTATTTATCAATAAACGAATTACAATATTTTCTTTTGTGACTTTTTTGAGATAAATTTGTACATTTATGAAATTTAGTGAGAAAACAAAATTGGATTTTATGTTAAATTTATAATAATATAAATACATATTATATATTTATTCTTTAAATTTTTTAATAACACATTAAGTGCGCTCTAATTTCCAATTTAATTTATTAACTTACGCTTTTCATTCCAAAGTTACAGCCAAAATTGTCAAGCAAGATCTTTTTTTCCGAAAAACAAAATGTATTTTTTAAAAAAATGTTGAGTTTAAAACTACGCCTTCCCTGAATTAATCGCCATTCTGGGTATAATCGAACCCAAAGTGCAACTGTTCAAAAGCCAGCTCACTGGTAGAAAACAAATCTTATAAAAATTATGACACTTTGTTTAATAATATTTGTAGCCAAAGGGTTCGCGTTCGATCCCGGTTTTAGGCATACTTTTTTTTGTTATTTTGTTATTTTTTTACTTAAAATTTATTTTTTATACTGTTTTGGCTTTTGTAATACCATCTTAAAAACTTAAAGAATATGCACTAA
This sequence comes from Delia radicum, assembly GCA_021234595.1. Lineage (NCBI taxonomy): Eukaryota > Metazoa > Arthropoda > Insecta > Diptera > Anthomyiidae > Delia > Delia radicum. The sequence continues at coordinate 253,336,563 of CM037851.1, forward strand.
AGTATTTAATAGTCAATTAAAATATTAATTGATTCAATTAAAAATTTGTTAAGAAGCAATTTTTTTTAATCAAATCATTTGTTAGCTATTTTAGGCAAATAACTTTTTCAAGGTATCTATGAAAATACAATATTTTTTATTTGATATTTATTGTTTTAATTTATAACATATAGTAAGGTGATCGGGTTTTCGGAGAAAAAAAAAGTTTTCAGAATAAAGAATTTCACGATATTTTTTTAAAGAAATTTCGAATTTTATGTAGTTAAATTGACTTTTTAAAGAGTTTTGATGAGATTCGTCATTCCCCTGCCAACAATACTTTTTTACGTTAGCCCAACACTCAGGCACTTAAAATAAAGCAAACACAAGGGAACAGGTATTGGTAGAAGAAAAGCGAGAGACAGAAAAAAACTATATAGAGCAATTCTATATGAAAACGATCAAAATTGGCAAATTTTTGGACGACCCCTCTCCGATTTTAAAATAAATAGTCTCAATCGATTGCCCAGCAAAAAATAATGTACCTACATATATTTTTTTTTTTTTTTATTGTGACTGGTTTAGTGGTGGTGTGCACCACTGTCATGTGACAAAATTGAAGAATTCTTCATAAGGGACCTCATTGAAAGTTGTTTTAAAAAAAAACTACTAAAGCGATCGCAACGAGTGATAGCTCGTTGGAAAGGTATTGAATCAGGCTAAATAAAATTTTCCTAATTTTTCTTGTTAAATAATTAAAAATAATTCAATTATAAAAAATATAAAATCAATGAGAACAAGGTGGTCTCTTAAATGCTCTTCTCCTGTCCAAACAAGGAGTCAGGGCCCATTTTTTTATTGCTGATTCTTAAAGCAAAAATTATGAGGAATCTAAAAAAAAATAAAATTAGCCGGAAAATTTAGGAGCTTCTGTGGAAAATCGGAAAATTTAATTTTCATGGGAAAATTTAATTTTCATGGGAAAAAAGGTAAATTTCTGAGAAAAATTAGGAAAATTTTATTTTTCAATTAAAGCCTGATTCAATACCTTTCCAACAAGCTATCACTCGTTGCGATCGCTTTAGTAGTTTTTTTAAAACAACTTTCAATGAGGTCCCTTATGAAGAATTCTTCAATTTTGTCACATGACAGTGGTGCACACCACCACTAAACCAGTCACTATAAAAAAAAAATATGTAGGTACATTATTTTTTGCTGGGCAATCGATTGAGACTATTTATTTTAAAATCGGGGAGGGGTCGTCCAAAAGGTGATCGCTTTCATATGGAATTGCTCTATAGTAAAATTAAAGACGGTCCAGTTAAGTATAAAGAGCAAAAATATAAAAAAATTATGAAATGGATGTGCACTAGAGTGGTTTTATAAAATTGATCTTCGACTTTTATAGGTGCTCAGGTCTAGGATTGTGTCATTTAGTGTAAAAATGCTATTGTAAAAGTTTTAGCTCAATCGGACTATGCCTTCCCGACCCGAAACAGCCCTAAAGTTTAGAAACCGGAATACAAGGCAAAAAAGTCACTTTTTTTTAGTTTTTGTAAAATTTTTTAAATGTCGTAAAAGTTTTTACTCAAGCAGGTAAATTGATCGAAATGAAGATACAATTATGTTTTAAAAAAGGCATAAAAACACAAAATTACTGGGCTATTTGCGATAATTGAGTAGAAAGAAAGCTACCTATCTGATATACTAAATTCTGCAAAAAAACTTCAATGTAATAAATTATTTCGAAATTGACCCGAAATATCAGAATCAATCATAATCCAATTTACAAACTTTACGGAAGGGGAGAAAACGTGGGAAACTCTACAATAATAATAAATATTTAATAAAACATTTTTTTAAATACTTGTGATCACAATTCGAGTGAAGCCTTTAATTTATAGTATAAACTTTTCACACCAAAAACATTTTTCTATTAGTGCTGGTAACAAAAGGAGTAGTGGGTATCGAGTATTTGTCTTGTTTTGGGTACTCGGTACTTAGAAGTAACTACTCAATATTTTCAGAGTTGTATTTTGGACAGAAAAGCAATATAAAAATGCAATTCCGCTAAAAAAATTAGCATTAAATTACAACTCTGCTAGAAGAAAAAATCAAAGGTAAAATTTTTAAAGCACTAGATTGAAAAACTATAGAAAACATGTAACAAATTGTAAAAAAATTTACAAATATATTTTTAAAATTTAACTTTTGAATAAAAGTTTAAATTTTCATAAAATATTTGTAAAACATTAAAGTAAATTTTGAATTTGGAAACCGTTAATAGTATCGAGCAGTATCAAGTATTCAAATAAAAAATATCGAGTAGTATCGAGTATTGAAAAGTAACCGAAGTTACCACCACTTTTTACTATGCTTTACCAGCAGTGTTGCCCGGTTTGTTGATCATAAAATCGTCAAATTTTCCAGAAAAAATCGTCGAAATTGTCATCATATTTTGAAAAATCGTCAAAAAATTTTAAAAAATTGTCAAAACAAAAAATATTTTTTTTATAAGCTGGGCACAAAAAATGTTTAAAATGGCAGGTAAAATATCACGAACATCCATTAAAAATTACACAAGAAATGGCAAAAATAGCACAATAGCTAAACAAAATGTGTAACAAATAAAAGATAAGTATTAAATTTTTATTAAATTTTGATTGCATAGTACAATCATGTGCTTTTTCAAGTTATCAAAAACAGAACGATCTTCTATTTTCACATAAAACAGTTGAGTTTATTGAAAATCCGAGTTCCACATCTGTAGATGTACGTAACTGTAGCATATTTGAAAGCATGTAATTCCGAAGGGGATAATTTTTCAATTTATGAATCCTCTTCATTCTTATTAAAAACTATATTTTTTTTTATTTTAGTCAAAGTTTGTAGGCCACTACATGGCATGTAGGCCACTTTATGGCATAACGGTCGACTTATGAGGGAGAGTTGAAATACTTTTAATTTTTTTACACGCCCCTGAATTTTAAAGACAAAAACACATCAAAGTATTTAAAAAAAAAAAAAACAATATTACATTTAAAATAAACAAAAAACTATATTCAAACAGAAATTCAAACTATAATAATTAAAACAAAACCAAAAACTTATTATTTTTGCAATAAACAATGATTCCACGCATTCACGGATTAATTGATTTTGAACAACATCGGAATTTAATGAACTTAAATTACAAAAATATCGCAAATATAAAACAAATTGATTAGATCTCAAAATAAATATAATTTTGTTTTGGGGTACATTTATGTTTAACTTTTTATCAATTAATTAAAAGTGTTTTCTTATAAGTCGACCTGTAAATGATTTTGCCATGGGCCACTATTTCTATTGAAACCTTTGTTAAATGTTTCAATAATTTCTTCGTTGTTGTTCCCTTTAATCTTTACAATCTTATACATGCAACATCTAAACTTTTCTTTATAGAGAGTCCTTTTGTTTCCAATTTGACGATGCTTAAACAAAGACATTCGAAATAACTTTCTAAATCTAAATAAGAAAGCTAACTCAGATTTTTTTCCATGTTTTTGAGATTACATTTTTGCATAGTTTTGAATAATTGTTGACAAAACGATTTATAAAACATTTTCATCGATACGTGATGAAACTTTTTCCCTCAGTGTAGTTAATATTAAAGTGCATTAATAAAGTTCAAGTTTTTTCCCTATCAAATAATTTGTTAGAAATGTTGAGGTTAAGAAGAAGAATATACGGTTTTCTCTAAAAATTAGAAACAGTTTTAATTTTTAAATCAGACTAGACCAGTTTCTGCCTTTTTATGGACAGTGATTGTCCATTTAAATTGTATTATTATTTGTGTCTTATAATTGTCAGATTGCCTCTATATGATAAATTTTTCAACAACCGTCGGCTGTAAGAATCAAACCTGCGCTAATCTTACATTACAAACGTAACAATACCAAGTCCTGACCGTTTAGCGATCACACCCAAGTATGGACTCGAATCTAATGCAGCCAAATTGGAGTTTTTTTTTTGTATTAGCTTTTTCTGTTATTGTATATTATACTCAGAAGTGACAACACTAACAACACAAATATTCTATTTTTAGATTTTTTTGTTTAATTTTCTAATCTCCTCCGTCTCTATTTCACAATGTTACCAGATTGACGTATGGTTTTCACGTTCAGGGTTGACAACTTTTGCGTTTTAAGTTGAGACAGGGCAAATTTTATATGTATTTTAGTACAGTGTTATATTAACGTCATATAGACAGTCGCAATTAATTAATTAATTTTTAGCTTAAAAAAAAAAAATCATATTATTAGTAATTTCCTTTTGCTAATTTTAGCAAATCGGGTTTAAAAAGTAAGTAAAAATAAATTTGTTAAATTAGCAACCAAAATTAATAAAAACTTTAGTGATTTGTAAAATAAGAATAGCAAAAAATGTTACTAAAAGATAACAGTTTAATAAAAATTAATATAATATTAGTAAAGTGAGATTGAAAACTGATTTACTAATATTTTTGCTAACTATTTTTTTTTGTGAGTGTAGGAAGAGAGGATTTGTTTCGAGGATTTGATGAGTTTTTTGTTGAAATTTTTTTATTTTTTTTCTGAAAAGATGTTAAAGTACAACTTAAGTTAAAAAAATAACTTTAAAATAACTAAATAAATAAATAATCACTTTTTGGCAATACACTATGACGGCAATTTCCAACACTTCTAAAAATCCTTTTTTTAAAAACGAGGGTCGCGAAACAAATCTGTTTTCACTTTATTGAAAAAAATGCGTACAGTTTGTAAAGAATTATTTTTTTTTTATTTCACGTGCGATCGCTCGCATACAACTTCCAAGATTGGTAACACAAATAAAACTAAAATGTGTTTCCTATGCTTCTAAGCGGGCTTACATTTTGTGTTAGAGTGAGACAAATATATGGAATAACAAGAATACAAACACTATAAACTTTATAGTATAAAGGCTACAACCAATGACGAAAATTGCCGGGCTTATAAAACTTATTATTTTTTTTTGCTTTAAATGTGATTGTGTTTTAGTGTTCCATTGACAGTATGGCCGTTTCAAAAATCAATTCTAAATTTTGCTCAAGCAAGAATAGAACAAATAATGTAATGTTGTTATAGATTCTTTTTCAATGAAATTAAAAAAATATATATATATTTATATATACATGTGCGGCCCGGTAGGCTAGTTGGTAGCGTGCTGGCTTATCAGTGCGGGGGTCGTGGGTTCGATTCCCACCAGAAGCACTGGTCTGTTTTCGCTACAATGCGCCGAAGGCCATAGTAGCTAGTGCTCGGTTAGGGTATTAGTATATAATTTGTAATTACAAGGTGGCGCAATCCGATGTTTTTTGGCTGTAATTAAAAAAAAAAAAAATAAAAAACTTTGATTCTTCTTGTGGATTATTTTTATTTGGTATTTTAATTTTTTTTACATCAAGTCGAGAATATGATGTCATGTAAATGGCCGCCGCCACAGTTGACTGTCATTTGAGCCCTTTTTATGGCATTTTCCATCACTTTGGCCAAAACTTCCGGCGATAGGTCCTCACATTCTTGACGGATATTGTCTTTAAGAGCTGCAAGAGTCTGAGGCTTGTTGACATAAGAACTCGTTGATCATTGCTCTGTAGCGCTCACCATTCACAGTAACCGTTTGGCCCGCGACGTCTTCGAAGAAAAAAGGTCCGATGACTCCTCCAGCGAAAACAGCACACCATACAGTGACTTTGAGCGGGTGTAATGGCTCTTCGTAGGTTACACGCGGATTTTCAGTGCCCCAGAAGCGTAAATTTTGCTTATTTACGTACCCGCTAAGATGGAAATGGGCCTCATCACTCATGATTATTTTTGATGAAAAATCATCTTCCTCTTGGTGGTGATTAAGGATGGCTTGAGCGTATGTTACACAGAACGATTAAAAAAAAAAAAAAAAAAAGAACGGCTACTCCGGGGTCTGCCACGCCTGGCAGCATCTCGTGTTGTGCCAGTCTCTTCGAGGCGAGCGGCTAAACGTCGCAGTGTTTCACCAGTAGGCGTTGGACGGCCAGGAAATGTGCGACGAAATTCACGTTGTGCCAAAATCACCGACCGATTATTGGTCAAATAAATAGTCACCAATATTCCGAGTTCTGGAGCAGTGTAGCGTAACATTGTTTATTAACGTGTATTTCGCATGTGTTTACTACACAAATGTCAAAACAGAACTGACATTAGGGACCAATCGAAAAATTTATAGCATTTTCTGATAGGAGGATTACTTTTGCGCCACCTTGTATATGATTATTAATTAATAATAAAAAAAAAAAAAATATTTATATATATATATATATATATATTTTTTAAAGAGAAGCTGCAATCACGAAATTCTTCCTATTTAGTAATGTGTTGCTTTCTTTGGAAATTGGATAGTGGAGAGATGAAAGGTAGGGAAAAATGAAGGGCTTCAAACATGGCAGCACTATAATTACGCGAGATCATAAGTCTTAGAACAGTTGTTGCTCGCAACCTGATGGAGAGTTGGCGAACTTATTGAAGCTTTTTGGTTCATATCCCTGATTCATTGTTTTACTTCGGTGGGGTTAAGTGCTATGGGAACACCAAAGGTGGGCGCTGCAATACATAGGAGGGATAGAAAACTCATACATATAATTTTTTCTAAATTGATGATGCCGTCACCGGGAATCGAACCCGGGACCATCTGTGTAAAAGTCCAACGCGCTAACCATTACACCACAGCGCCCACAATTCCGAAACTTTAAATTATATTCAAAAAATTTAATTTAAAATTAAGAACAACTCAAATAATATTCAATTAATGTTTCAGAATTTTAAATAATTTCTCGTAAATTTTGAGTTTTTAAAAAATTTATATAAATTTATTTATTTAGTAAATAATATTTTCTATATTTCAAATTAAAAATTAAAATTCGTTTTTTTCTAAATTTCACTACTTTTTCCTAAAAAGAAAAAAAATATTTTCACAAAATTTATGAAACTTTGCTATGAAATGATTAATGTTTATGAAGTATTTGTCATAAATGCTTATGAACCTCTGCATTATATTTATGAAAACTTTAGAAATATGATGAATAATTGATGACAAATGATTTATGAAGCAATTTCATCAATATGAAGAAACTTTTTCCCCTGAGTGTCGTTGCATTTCGAAAAAAATATTTTTTTCTTATTCCCCAAAATTTACTGTACTTAAAAAATGCCAAACACTTTAAACAACTCCTTAAACAACATATTTTTTTTTTTCAATTCAGTTTATTTTCAAAAAAAAAAGGAAATATTTTACAAAATATAGAAAGTGCCTCAGCTTAACTTGGTCATTATTGAGGCGAGTTGGCAAAAAATATTACATAAGTTTTTATATAGAACAAGATTTATAATAAAAAAAGAAAAAAAAATAAATAAAAAAAATGTGTTTTTATATTATAGTACATATCAAAATAAATTTTTCCAGTTGAAGCATTTCTAAATTTGGGAGGAGAAACTCTTTTAAACTATTTTTAAAAATTGAAATCCGTTCATGTTTTTCAAATTCTGAGGAAGATTATTGAACTCAAAACTACACATATGTTCAATTATTTGTTTCGTTGTTTCATAACGACATCTTGCAATTCGCAGATTCATGTTATTTCGTGTGTCAAATACGGTTTGATTCCTACCAAACGAAATTATATGATGGCCTATGTTATGTATCGATTTAAAAACATACAAAAGCAACTGCATTTTATACAATCCGTAAATAGGTAGAATTGTTTTCGATATATCCGTGTACAATGTTATTGTGGAATATATTAAAGGCTTATTAAAAACGACTTTCAAAGATTTATTCTGAACTCTTTGTAACGATTTTAATTCATTGCTTTTTTATAAGCATATATAATGGGCAAATAATTTAACTTACTATGAATTAATGACTGGTATATAATTAGCTTAAAAGTTAAAAGCTGTATCTGTTTAAATTTCGCATTAAATTTGATATTTTACTAGAGAAAGTATCATTAAATGTGGTTTATAAAATCATATATTGTGTAAACTGACTCTTCAATGATTAATTGTATATAAAAAGATCAAAAATTCACTACCATATTAATCAAATAATCCATAAAGTAAATATGCAACTATTTAAATTTCACTGACTGTATTGAAAAAAAAAAACCGGTGTGTGAACAGCAATTGCATGCGAGGTACGCGTGCCTTAAATGTCGTGTCTAATCTTTATTTTCTTACCTATGATAAATAAAATAGGGTACATTGTTACCTAAAATTTGTAAAAATATGTTTTTATTGTTCATCTTGTCATTTGCACACACTTTTAGGACACCTGTCTACACCCAGAACCTCGTAGGGTTAACGTTAGCCAAAACTAAAAAAGATTGTATGCAAAATATACAACGTGGCAAATAGAATAAATAATAAGAAATAAAAAGAACAAGAACGTGCATGCCAAAAAATAATGCACAGTCAGTAGGTAGTGGGCGCGAGTTAAAGTTCTTTATATTTTCATAGTCTGGGTTACAATGTTGAATGGTGAAATAACTTTTGTGGCAGTTTTTGTAAGAGTAACTTTTGGGTGGGTTATTTTTTCCTCGTCTTTATTTTTTTAGTACTTCCCTTTCAAGGGGTGTTGGTTTTGCCACTTTAACATGCTTTTGTTCATGGTAAACAAAAATATAAAATACCGAAAACGAGAAGCACATAAATTGCCAGCATTTTCAAAATTTGTTTATGTTTTTATAAAATTTGGCTGCAAAAAATATGTAAAACCCGCAAACGAAATTTTTTTTTTACTATAATGCATCCTTTTTTTCTCATACTCTTAATACATTTTTTTTTTTTTTTGTAATCTTTACAAAGAACTTTTATATATGTTAACGCATTTTCACATACTACTCCTATTGTGTATAAACTTGGCTAGCAACTTGCATAACCTTATCATTAGCAAAAACTTAATGTGCTCGTATTTTACATCACATGACTACTATACGGTTTAAGTTATATACTTATGTACGATGTACTTTCATAATAAGGTTACATTGAATACTTGTCGTACGGCCACTTGATCAATGTTAATAATTGTTTAATATATGATAGTTTGAAATTATTTTTTAAATAAATTTTTTTAAAAATGATCCCTAATAGATACATTTAAACCGATTTAAACTTCATAATCTCCAAAGCAGCGAATTTCATGCGCAAAAAAAAAAAATCGAAAATAAGTGCTTAAAATATGTAAACTATTTTAAATATGCTCTTCAAATATGTACTTAAATAGAAATGCGCAATAAAAACCAACAAAGATGCACCAACAAAAATGCACCAAAATGCAAAAAAATAAATAAACACTTTAAATTTGTCGAAATTCGCTTTAAGGACATTTATCTTCGTATCCTATTCCTTCTTATAGATCGAAATGCCTATTATTAGGTTAGCAGACTTTAGAATATCGTAGATTATATCACTCGGCGTTACTTTTCTTTGATATAGTAAATGGTGTAATTGACTGTCCTGATTTTCTGTTTCTTATTCCATTTTATGTCCCACCAAGAAATTGTATTGATATTTTTAAAGTGACTGTATCGCACTGAATATGATCAAATGAGCGTTTTATACAAAAAATATAAATTAATATATTCCGATAGAAAACTAAATTTGCTAAATATTTTGCGAAGATATTTTTCGTCTGCCGTCCACGGTTTGGAAGCGAGAGAGCTTTAAAATCAGAATTTCGTAAAATTTCAAAAAACTAAAACACAAGTAAGATTGAAAACACAAGTAAGATTGAAGCTATATCTTAAATAATAAGTCCTTACTTTGGTCCAAGGACTCACAGGATTTTATCAGGATTCCTCTAAAGGACATCATCTTAAGTTATTGACTAATAGACGGATTTTTATGAAATTTGGCAGAAGGACGACATTAAGTATTAATATCAAAGCGTTGAATTTGAAATATATAAATTGAAGTTTCAATGCTTTTTCGCCTAATTTCGCTTTTTCCAAAAAGTGAAAATCGTGATGTCTTCTTAAATAGGAGCAGAAAAAAAAATAGTTTTTGGAGTGTGGTTATATCTTGTTAAGAGAAATAATTTTTGTTCAAAACTTTTATATGCTTTAGTTTTCAAATTGCACCCTAAAATATTTTGGATCATATCGCCTAAATTAGGCGATATGATGGTCCTTATTTTAATTTCTTATTTTAATGATGAGGTTTTTAAATTCTTCCTTTTATTAACACAAAATCAAATCATAATTTAAATTCTAAAAACTATGCAGTTAAACACAAAATATGTAAAAATAATCAAAAAATGTGCACTTAATGGCAAAATATGCAAACTAATGCATTTATAACAAAATATGCAAAAATGCGATGTTTTTGCCAATTCTTTGATTCGAAAAAGTATTTGGACATAATGGACTTTGGGCTACTGACTACAAAAATGCATTATCATTAAAGTCGTTGTCCTGGTAATAATTATTTAATTATATTTAACACTGCCGGAACCTTTACAGTTCTGTGGATAAAGTGTAGCTAAAGTTATCAGTGTCTACTATGATATTACACCATACTAATGTAAAATCACGTATCAAGTTGTGTTCTGTTGCCATTTATCTATAAATTCACATTTTTTTTTATAAAAACCCGATGAAAAAGTTCCGATATGGGTATATATAAACATATATAGTTATATATATAATTTCAAATCACATGCCAACTTAGTTGATCCGAATAATGGCATACATAACCTTATATCATGTGATCCCATGGGATCTTATCTGATATAATTTGATCCGAAAAATGGGTCTATCTAATTTGATAAAGTTATATATAATTTTATACAATTTGATATATCTTCATAAACTCATTTAAAATTGTTTGGAATTCCGCATTAATATTTTGTTTCACATTTCAAATAATAATGAAAATTTAAATATAAATTAAGGAATTTTAAAATTAGATATAATTTTAATTTGACTAATATGTGATGCCATATGCAATTATATGTAAAAGTAATCGATTTTTTTTCTTGTTTATAGCATATATGTTAATATTTAATTATCAGAGAAGGCAAACTAACTGTTTTTTTTTTAGTATGTTTTTTCACTTTTTTTATAATTGCTTTTTTACGATTTTCTGACTTAAAATGATAATGATTATTTAATCTCTAAACTTTCAACTTTGTTTTAAGCGCAGATTTTCTAAGTTTTTACTTTTACTTTTCTTTACAATATTTTTTTTTTTTGCTTTAAATACATTGAATTTTTTTTATATGATCTCTTATTAAGCTATATCAAGTATATATGAAGAGATACAAAATATCAACTTCTTTGTAACATAAGATATAATGGTATATGATGATATATAGCGATATATAAGAAATTTTCGTATAAATAAGTATGAGATATAAATATATATCGTAACATATCACCACATATAAAATTATGTATAATCATATCAATCTATATATGACTATATATAAACTCTTTTCGTCGGTGAATTACAATTTTTAGAAACATAATGTTGTCTGCTCTTTTAATTCAGTTTCCTAGTTTTCGTTTTAATTCATTATTTTAAAATTTTTTTGTAACCACAACTACACATTATTAAAATGCGTATGTTTTGTGTTCATATTGTCCTTTAGTTTATGGTTTGTTAAGTACATATCTATACAGTATCTATTATGATGGTCGAGTATGTGTAATGTATGCACTCAGAAAATTATGTAGGTAAAATTAACTGAAAATTAATAGTTACAGTAACTGCATTTGCAACTACAATTACATTCAAATCAGCTGCAATATGTGGTAACTTTAAACTGTTAAAACAAGGTCACAACTATTATATGTTTTATGAGAAAACATTTAATTTGTAACCATTACGAGCAATTTTTATCCAATAATTTAAGTGAAATTATTTTCTGAAAGCCAACTAAATTTAGAAATCAAGAACCAAAAGTTTTTTCTAATCACATAATTTCTTTAGTTTTTTCTAATCACATAATTTGACAGCAAATGAGAAAGCTTTTCGCGGGTCGCCTGTTTTAGTTTTAGCGTAAACATTCGGATTATTTGCAAAATTTGTGACAACCACATATCCCTCATATTATGATAGGTTAAGATTATCATGTTATGATTGCAATGCCTGACCATCATAATAGGATAGTACCAATCATATTATGATTTTAAATGTCGATAAAATCGTCATCGGTAATCATAATACGATCAGCCAGAATTATATATATGACTAGCTGACCCGGCAAACGTTGTTTTGCCTTCAAATTTTAATTATAATTAATTCTTGAAATCAAGAAATTTTTTTTACGCAAATAAATAATTAAAAAAATAAATTCACATTAGTAAATCATTTTAAAATTTGTAATTTCATGGGAAGCCCAATGCCTCTTTGTCCTTCTATCGCCTTTATTTGCTGAAGTATATAAAATGAATAGCTGAAAACAACTGCCATAACAACTGCGACCGGTGCATTGAAGTGCAGCTCATGCTCACCAGCCGGTGTCTTGTCAGCTCTTATCACAACCGTAAATTCATCTGTCGGCATCTGGTCTAGGGGTGTTTTGAATAGACGGATGAGGCTGTTGTGTTCGTGTAACATAGCTTGAAGATTAACATAGGTTTTTTGTAAATATTAACATAGGTTTTTTGTAAATATCTTCGGAACTACATAACCGATTTAAGAGTTTGATATCTCGTTTTGAAAAACATGACAACGGCTTTCAAAAAAAAAAAAAGAAATTATTAAATAACATTGCAAAAAGTCTTGAATGTTATGATTTATTTCAATGCTTATTTGTTTTTTGCTTTTGTTACCACGCCCATTTATCCCATTCCGCCCATTTTCAGTTCGACTACTAATATTTGTAATTGATGGACTCGTACAAAATTTGAAGGCTATATAGCTAATATAGAACCCTATATATTTAATATTAATATTAATTTTGTATATGAGCTAAATAATCACTTTGTATGGGAGCTGCCACACCCACTGGTATGATCCTGCCCAATTTTCCCATGACTATTCATAATATAATCAATGTGCACAAATTTCTAAGACTCTGGCTATTATAGTACTGTAGATATATGATATTAAATATTTACTTTGTATGGAAGCTGACACGCCCACTGGTCCGATCACGCCCATTTTTCCCATGACTATTCACATTAACAAATAATCAACGTGCACAAATTTCTAAGACTATGGTTATTATAGTACTGTATATATATGATATTAAATATTTACTTTGTATGGGAGCTGACACGCCCACTGGTCCGATCACGCCCATCTTTAGATGTTGGCCGATTCTCAGACCTACTCAATATGCCCACAAAATTTGATGAGAATCGGTCAAGCCGTTTCGGAGGAGTACGGGAACGAACATTGTGACACGAGAATTTTATATATAAGATAATTAGGACCATAATATGATAATTTCGTGTCCTCAATCATGTTCAATCATATGCGTGTACATACAATTTGTAATAATAAAACTAAAGTTTTGAAGTTCCTTGCGATATCCTGATACGAAAAAAGTTGTGTAAATAATGTAAATATAAAAACCGCGGATATTTAAAAAACTGCAAATGAGAAATTTAAATTGAGATAGATTTGGCTTCAGCGTACATATGTCTATTAATAAATATGTATTTTTTTTTTTGTAAATTTATTGCTAATTTTATGCACAAGACTTAATTAAAGCCTTTTATTGCAGCATAAAAATTAAAATTGAATAAAAGTTTTAATACAAAGATTATTTTAATCCTAGACAACTTGTAGTAAAATTATTATCATAAAAATTTTAAATTAAAATTAAAAGGCGACAAATATAATAAAAAAATAAAAAAGTTTGAAAAATTTTAAATTCAGTTTAAAAATGCGTGTTCTTTTTTTTTTAATAAACATAAATAATAAAATTAAACATAAATTTCACAAAAAAGAACACACATTTTCTGGTGTACATACTTCTAATTTTTTCTGATATCTCACTAAGTAAGGAGCTTTTCACTTCTGAAATTTTCAGGATGTTTAGAACACATGTGTAGCTATTTGTATAAAAATTTAAAAAAAAAATGGATTTTTTTCAAAAATTGATTTTAAATTTTTTTTGTTGTTTTAAATTTTTATTTTTAAAAAATGTGTAAAATTTTTTTTTATACCCCAAAATCTAGCCGTTTTTATGCAACAATAAATTTGTCGATATTTTTTACACATCAAAAGTTATGACCTTTTAAGTGAAGTCCCCACATTTTGAAGCTATAGGGTTGCCAGAGTTTTGCAAAAAAAAAATTATTTAATACTTGTCACGGGTGCTCTAGAATTGGGTTTTGACAAAAAAAAATTCCCACAAAAGGTGAGTATGATCATAAATATAGGTTTGAAAACACTATATTTATGATTAAAAAAAAAAAAACGCATTTTTAAAAAAATCCTAGGACGAATTTAAAAGTTATGACCATTTAAAATTTTTGGTTTTAAAATTTGGCGCCTTTGGCAAACTCTTAGAAAAACAACTGCTCAAAATAAATATTTTTTAAAAGAACATAGTAGGTTTTATAGTACGTTAAATTTTCTTCAAAAAATGTTTCCTTAAAAAAAATCGCAAAACGAAATCAAAAGTTATGGTGTTTTAAAGTTTGATGATCACACATGACTATTTAAGTACACAAAAAATTAGCAAATACGAAAAAAGAATTTTTGAGTTTAATTAAGTTTAGTTTAAAGCAGTTACGCCTTCTTTAAAGCAGTTTTCGCGTACTGCTAATTTTTTTTATTTTGGATCCAAAGATTCAAATCCATAATTTGTTTACTACAATATAATCTTGAATTCAACTTGATCTGGTAATTTACTGTTTCAATTAAAAGTTCCGATAAAATTAAGTTTATTTAAGCATATGTATTTTTATGTCTATGCTTGAGTATATAAAAAAATGAATTCTCGCGAAAATACAGAAAAATGTTATGCGCTATTTGTATGGGCAAAACAAAAGAACTCCGTAAGATATCTCTTCAAATGTCACAAGATATAGAAGAAATCTTTATTCCTAACTTTAACTTATCAAATTCAATGTTTCCTACACCTATATGTGATTCTTGTCGCAAACAAATACTTAAAAGAAAGAAATCTTCTTCTGCAATGTCATATAAAATTTTACAATACAATAATGTTGAACACCCAAAGCTATCTATTAGAGGTAAAGATTGTATGTGTTACATTTGCTCAAATGCACAGTGTACAGATTTTAAGTTAAATAAAATTAAATCGTCGTCCGTCAAACAGAAAGTAGGAAGACCTTCGAAAAAACTTACACCAACTCCAAAAAAGGCACTAGATGCTTAAGCCCATTGTGTAGAAGAAAATCCCACAAATACAATAAACAAACTAAATTTAGAAACGTTCTAGGTATGACTTTAGCAAAAATGCTGGAACAAATATCCTCTAAAACGGTAACACAAAAATCATTAGCTAGCAATAGCTAATTAAAAGTATTTTTAGAGAACAATCGTGGAAGACGTCCTCTAAAAGTCTCTCTTGATAGCACTTCTGAAAATTCTGAAGTTGATAAACAATTAACTGCACACGATATTTCAGTTTTAAAATCTGCACATAAATTTAGTAATAAAAAAACCTTAAAAATTACATCACTTTTAAGAAAAACTGTAGGAAATAAATCTATTGAAACAAATATTAATAATAAGCTACAAAAAAAGTCATATATTTGAAGAATATTTTAAATCCGAAGCTTTTGATTCTGTAAAAAAAAGACATGGGGCGTTTAGTAGTTGGTTTAATTTGAGATTTGCAGATTTCATCTCCGAAGAATATTTTCTACCTAACAAACATTTTTTTAATTGTTGATTTTAAAAGAGATTTCAAATGGCGCCCAATTTTTATAAACCATAAACTTTAAATGGTCATAACTTTTAAATTCGTCCTAGGATTTTTTTTAAAATGATTTTTTTAAATAGTGTTTTCAAACCCCATTCTCACTTTTTGTGGGAATTTTTTTTTGTCAAAACCCAATTCTAGAGCACCCGTGTTGCGTTTACTACTTCACACACTCACAAAATTTTATCAAAATCGGAAAACATCGATTAATTTCACGGTGATATGAAATGGAATTGCTCTATACATTAAAGTAAAAAAAAGTTGTTGTATGTTGTTAGAAACGCAAAAGCGAGGTTCTGGAAAAAAGTGAAATTTGTCGAGTAGTGTTATTAATTAAATGACAGTAAACACCCTTAACTTGATTTTATTTTCTTTTATGGACAAAAATATCAAATTTTTAATGTATTTTTCCAGATCGATCTACTTGCGAAGGATACTATATATTGTTTGTTTGGTTACTTTTCGTTTGCATGAAATATTTGTATGAAATATTCAATATTATAATAAAATAAATTTTCTATTATAATATTAACTAAAGGGCCCGCCATCTAACGTTTTTTTTTTTGCAACTAGTGCTTATTTCGTGAATGGTAACACTTAGCTCATGTCTGATTTGACAGATAATTAGTTTTATCCTTCCGCTGAACGAATATGGTTGTGTATACGCTTGAACAACGCTGGGAAATATTGAGAAAATATATGAGAAAAATATTCAGTAGTTTTTTTTATAGCATTTTCAAAAAAAAAAAAAGTTATTTGGCGGACCCTTTATATTATTTGACTTTTATGAGTCTGCTTTACTTTTTTTTTACTAAAGTCGCAAGAGAAATAGTTTTTTTCTCATAAGCCTTATAGCGCCATATTTTGCTCTATGCGAAATATTTGATCAAAAAGCCACACGCACTTTAAATTTATTGTGTTTGTTGTTTTTCTTAAAAACAAACTCGAAACAGCTTAATAAAGAAATGTTACTAAAATGCAGTAGCTTTTGTTAATTTAATTGTTTAAAAAAACAACTGTCCGAAATATTTAATTTTTTTTCCTAAGTAAAAGAACTGAATTACCAGTTGTAGAAACTACAAACGCATTTCTACACAAATAACTATGATGTTATAACCGTAAAACTTTTCTGAGTGTACCTTCATATATAAACATACATTCACAAACAGTTCGAAATACCAGCATAATTGGACAAATATTGACTCTTTCTTCATACTTTTTACGTTATTTGTATTCTTTTGTATTGTATAATAAATGCATAAAGAAATAAAATACAATTATGCAATTTTGAAATAAGTATGCATTTTATTTTATGATAATATTTTAGTTATTTCTTTTTTTTTGTCAAAATGGGGGTAGATGAAAAGCTTTTTAATAGTACGTAACATTATCATTAATCGTTTATATTATCAACTTTGTGCGAAAACTGTTGTTGTTTTGGGTAAATTTTGTGAACTAAAAATCGCAGAGACCTATTATCTTCTAGATTAAAACCGAAACTTCGCTACCGGTATATTTAAATATTAGAATATTCAGCACACAAAAAGCTAACATCGAGTTTAAGTTAGAACTTTTAAATTAATTAAAATTAAAATTTGACCAATTAAAGTTTTAATGATACCAATTAATTTATTATGGGTCAACTGTGTTACATCATTTCCTTAAGGCGTACCACGTAAGACAATATATTCCTTATTCAAATGGTTTGAAAATGGAGTAGCATCAACCCTGATAAAAAAAGAAGGTACGTCCAAAATAATTGACCGCAGCTGAGCTTGTTAAATTGAAAAAATAGGCGGTTAATCAAATTGGGGCATCAAATCGTAAGATGGCCAGAAAATTTCTCGTTTCCAAGGAAACAATTCGCAAAAACTTACTCCAAATGAACGTGAAACACTAACAGAGGAAGACAGTAGCCACACTAAGGATATTATGTAGGTAAAGACGACAGCAAATGTAGTTAAAAACAAATGTAATTTTACTTGAAGAAATGACGACTATAATTTCATTAAATTCAACTAACATTTGTCATTTATTTTTACTGTTCAAAAAATTACTAACAATTGTAGTAAAGATGAACCCCATATGTTAGTAAAACATAAAGAAAAACTATTTTTTTTTTAATTTTTTTAAATAACAAAAAACGACTGTAAAAAATGAATGTAAAATCATAAAACAGTCATTTGATGTGGTTTGTTTTTTTAAATGAACTACAAGGTTAATAAAAAATTTAATTTGTTCTATAAATGACTGACATTTACATTAAAAATAAAAAAACTGTATTACAACCCAAATAACTACATATTTTTAAAGCAGAAGTTCCCTGAGTGCAAATATAGTAAAAAATAATTGGCAGAAATACCAAAAAAATGCAAACAACTGAGAATTGTTCATATGATTTTGAATGATGAAAATTACTTCTGTTTTGCTTGGGACAATGGACGTATTAATTATGGATTTTATTCTGACGACTTGAAAAAAGAAACTCCCGACAAGGTACATTATTCGGCCAAAACGAAGTTTGAACCAAAAGTACTAGGGTGGGCAGCCATTTCGGCAAAAGGTATATCACAACTTTACATCCAAGGACTCGAAAGCTATATTCAAAAAAAGCACGTCCAATTGAGGACATTTGGGGTCTTTTATGCCAAAGAGTGTATGAAAATGGTTGGGTAGCCAAATGCTTTGAAGCATTTAAGAAAAAAAATTTACATGATTGTCGTCCAAATCATGATAACACGGTCCGTTGGCTCTTTAAAAAAAGTGAATTAATTATTATTAGTCTATGTTATAAACAAAAATACTTTTTCGAAAAAAATAATTAATCATTTTAAAATTGTCCATTTACTAAATTGGCATAGCTTAAACACAGTTTGAATTTTCAATCGATTTTTGGCATGACTTTTATTTATCCAATTGGCAACAAATTTCATATATATCATATCATATATATATATTCATATATATCATATCATATATATATATTCATATATATCATATCATATATATATATTCATATATATCATATCATATATATATTCATATATATCATATCATATATATTCATATAATCATATCATATAATGAAACAAACCCGACTATCCTTGACCAGAAATCTCCATACAATCAAGAACACCTCTAGCATCCTCAGTCCCAAGGAAAAATCTAGAGTCAGAAGTCTTCAAAAATATTTTTTTATGCTTCTGAAAAAAATAGAAAAAAATTTTGTTCAAGGACATAAAGGACGAAAAGATTCTGAGATATTGCAGGTGTAACCGACTGGATATTTTTAACTAAGTGAAATAAAAAACTTTCTTATTTTTTATACAAAAATTTGTTGTTCTGAAAATTTACGTGCCATTCTTTTAATAATAGGTTACAAATGTGCAGCAGGCTGGACATGTAAAAAAATGCTAAAATAAGGGCGTAGCAATGAAGTTAATGAAAATGTTTATTGAATTGTTTACAATAAAATTATATATTTCTTTCAGTTTTTATATTTCACAACTGTAAAAAATTTAATTAACATGGTTAAATGCTCAAGAAAACGTGTTATACAATCAACTGATCACAAATGTAAACCAACAATTTTTAGAGTGGCCAGCTTTCAAAAAAACCCTACTTTTTAGTACAGAAAACATGTCCAGTTAGCTGTAGTACAGGGTGATTTGTTAGAAACTTTCTTTTTGGCAACACTGTTTTTGGCAGCTCAGCTGTTTTCGTGCAACATGGGACTGTTAAACATGTTCAGTTTGGCTAATAATTTAACCATAAAGCGACTTATAAACGAAAACGCTTGCAGATTATTGAATTTTTTTTTATCAAAATGCTCGGTTAAGAACGTGCATCGTGCACTTCTTCCAATTTATGTTCAGTTTGGGCGACCTTATGAGGCGACTATTCGGAATCTTGTGACTAAATTTCGCACCAAATTTACATTATTGGACATTAAACCACCAACACGCATACGTAGAGTGCTGACTGAGATAAATATCGCAGCTATATCCGCCAGTGTTGTTGATGACCATGAAATATCGATTCGGAGCCGTTCGCAGCAATTGGGGCTCTAGTACTTTGGGTGTATCACCTTGTAAAATACAGCTGGTGCAAGAATTAAAGACATGAATATGAAGCCATGAAAATGAACAATTTTTTTAAACACGTCTGCAGACGTTTGAAAAATGTTCAGTAGGCTGCACATGGGGAACGAAAAGGCTAGTGTCCAGTTTATGTATAATTAAAAAACAATGTTATCCACGCAGCACAGAGGTACATTTTTAGAGAAGGCGACCAAAAATCCTTTGAAAAATCTTTTAAAGGAGTCGACGTATTTCAATACGTTTTTTTTGGAAAGCCTAAACCGTTAGCTCTAATTTTAGTGCAATACACAAAGTCTTTAACAACTATGGGCTGCTAACTTAAATTAAAACTTTTTCTATGTTTTTCCATGCATACACTCAAAAAATTAGTAAAATAATTTTTTTTTGTTAAATTACGTTTTTTTTCAAAAAAATATACGTATAGTTTTTTAGATTTTTTTATTATTTTTTAGATTTTTTTTATATTACTAAGATGCAGCGAAAGGTTAATTTGATTTCAGTTAGTTAAATATTAATATCTAATCAACTAAGAGTTAGTAAAATATTTGATTAATTTACCAATTTCTTTCTAACAATCAGCTTACTGATTTTGCGTAAATCAGTTTTCCTGATATTCTAACTAAAAATTTTCTGAAACTGTAAGTATTTTTACTGGTTTTACTAATTTTTTTAGTGTACACAAGCAAACAAACAAATTCATTATTTTTTTTTATTTTTCCAACCAAAATATTGTCTCTGATTTTTTTTCAATATTTTCTCAGATTTCAACATTTTCGCAAATGATTTTTCATGGTTGAATCTTTGAAGGTACAGTGAGTATTTAGGGGTCAATCTAAATGTAAACCCGCATCGAAAATGTATAAGCTTGTAAATCATTAACTATGGCATTATATATCGTCACCTAAAATGCAAAAGAGCGCAACAAC
This sequence comes from Delia radicum, assembly GCA_021234595.1. Classification (NCBI taxonomy): domain Eukaryota; kingdom Metazoa; phylum Arthropoda; class Insecta; order Diptera; family Anthomyiidae; genus Delia; species Delia radicum. Next base: position 253,357,489 of record CM037851.1, read on the forward strand.
AACAGAATTCAAAATCGAGTTTTTAATTGATTATGATGCACTATATTAAATTACATGTCCGTACAAAATTTTGAAATTATACGTTAATAAATAACGATTTTATGAACGATATTTAAAATGCCGTAACAACAAGTTCATAAATTTCAAAAACAAAAAGACGTAACAACACACTTGCATGAAAAAAATATATTTTGTTTTAAATAACCAAGTTTGCTTTGATTTTTTTTTGTCCACTTTTGTTTGGAAAAATACTAATATCCGAAAAAAAGTCACAATTTTGGGCTACATCCCATTTCTCATGTTCAATGTTGTTACGTCTCTTTGTGCCAGAAAAAACCACGACAAAAAGGCGTTACAATTATAACAAAAAATCCCTCAGAAATAAGCCAGAAAATTTTTGTTTGGAAAAATACTAATATCCACAAAAAATTACATTTTAAGCTACGCAGGTAGAAGTTATGGTTGATAAGAAAAAACAAGCACTGGCAAAGCACAAGTAGGTCATTCAAAAAGAAGTACTGATTAAGCACTAACTGCAAATGCTTTGCCAACGTTTGGAAAAGGTGCTTATCAAGTACTTGTTTAACAAAATTTTCTGCGGGTATTGATAAAGTACCACTGGTAAAGCACCAAAGTCTAACGTTTTGCCAACGTTTGAAATAGGTTCTACACCAGAACTTGGTTTACAAAATTTTACGCAGTTTAAAAAAAACACTTTTAAGGTAACAAAATCGGACCCTTTTCCAAAGTTAGAAATATACTTGGCTTAAAAAATGATCTACGGTAAAAAAAACACTGGAGTACTTTGGGATCCGTTGTACTGTAATTTTGAAAAGTCAATAAAATTTAAATATGTACACTCAAAAAAAAAAGTCTGTAAAGTCATTTCTGCTTGGAGGATCCTTGCAGAAAATATCAGCGCAAAAATTTGTAAATTTAGCAAAATTTTTGTAAAATTTAACAAGTTTTTTGCTGATATTTAAGTACCAGTCTGCTCCGTGGCTTAGATCAAAAACTTCCAAAAAGAAGATCATTTGAAATGTAAATTTAAAAATCTCCAAGACTAAATTTTAAAATGTTCAACTGGCCAAAACTATGGTAAAAGATGTATTTGTAGTATAATTAATATAGTAGTATAATTGTTTATTAAGTTTTACGAAATTAAGACCTTGTTGTTTTACCGCTTTAAAACCAAATCGTTCACACAATGAATCTGTTGAGGTAAAAATAGAAGATTTTGTATTCTATCGAAATAAATTAATTCTTCAACTAAAAATGGCAAATTTTAAAAATATATCCTTAAAGATAAATAGTTTCTAAAGGCAAATTTGTTCATTAGAGGGTTAAGTACTTAAAAATATTATGGCAGGATACGTTCTGAGAACGAAGTTTCGTTTGAATTCTACCAATAAAACTTTTCATTTTTAATATTTCTTCAATTAAAAAACAAATATTCCTTTAAAAAAAATCTTTTTTAAATTCCACTAAGACATTGTATAACTTTTAACACAAATTATATAGATTTGCTTCTTATTAATAAATGCATATGTGCGCCCCGGTAGGCTAGTTGGTAGCGTGCTGGCTTATCAGTGCGAGGGTCGTGGGTTCGATTCCCACCAGAGGCACTGGTGTGTTTTCGCTACAACGCGCCGAAAGCCATAGTAGATTGTGCTCGGTTAGGGTAATAGTATATAATTTGTAATTATATGATTATTAATTAATAAAAAAAAATAAAAAAAAAAATTAAAAAAAAAAAATAATAAATAAAAATAAAATAAAATTAAATAAATGAAAAATATAAACAACTTCGTTCAAAAGTGTCCTCGTTATACATGCATCTCCAAATATCATAAATTAGTTTATTGTTGTAAATTTTAATTAAAACTTCGTAAAATTGCTGCAATATAAATAAAAATTGCTTAATACAAAAGATAGACAATGACACACACATGCATAAAAATAAACATGCAAACATACATTTAACTCATTCGTATATAAGTGAGTTCAGCATTAGGGAGTTTCAAAATACCAAAATAATGAAATTTACGAGCTTAACAATTATGTTCACCGATTTTTATCAGAAAGTCGTCTTTAGACATAGACGACTTTCTGATAAAATTTTTTTTGTAAGCATGAATTGATCATTTGCTAAAAAATCCAGACGATTTACGTCTTGACAAACATGGAGACACCAGTCAATTCATTTCTAGGCCCGAGCTGGTTTATTATTTTTTTTTTTTAGCGGGTTTAGAATTGATAAAAAATGTTGAACTCCCAAATTTGTTTCCCTTATTATTCATATTAAGGCAGTGGTAGTTGAATATATGGTAGTTGCATGATAATTAAACATTTTGTATTATTGTCAACATACATACTATGAATGTGTGAGTAACCGAGTATATATGTGAGTGTGTGCTAATAAGCGAATAAGAGTTATTATGTGTACCCTGTATGTATGCGTGTACGTGAAAATGGCGGAATTGTACATCCCCAGTTAAAATGTATGTATGTACAATACATACAAACATGCCAAGGCTTGAAAGTTTACATAGAAAAAATGGAAGTTTCTAAAAGAAATAAAACATGATTAAAAACGAATGTGGAAACACAGGACATGTGGAGGTTGTACAATTGGAGTTTAAAGTGATAAATGTAGAGGTTTAAATCAAAAAATATTTATAATCGCTGTTTAAAGCTACAATGGTAATTAAAAAGTAATTAAAGCAAAATGAGAAAGGTTTTATAAATTAACAGAAATAGATTAACAACATATTATCGGTCCCAGTTGACACGCCCAAGTCCGCAGGGACCAATCGTTATTCAGACATTTTATATGCAAGGAACCGTTAACTTTAAAATGGCGCTTAAATAGTAGGGGGTCAATTGACACATTTCAGACACCTTGTGACGTGTTAATAGAAGCATCAAAAAATAACAAAAAATCAGTAGCGCGTTCTGCTTACAAAACAAACGCTCTGCCATCTAAGTTAATATTACTTGTGCATTAGGTTGTCTATAAAAAAATCAAATAATACACAGAGAGAATTTCTTTTACGAGTTTTAATATAATTTGTTCACTAAACTGAAGAAGTCTTCTTCAACAATGTGAATGAAAAATTTCTTAAACTTTTTTAAAAATTTTCATAGTTTAAATGAAACAGTTTTTAATAAAACGTTTTCATTATTCGCATGAGACTTTTAATAAATAAAATGAAATTTTTCATCTAATTTTATGGAAAACTTCATTAACTTGTAAGAAAAGACGAAAATAACTCATATTGTTCGGATAATCAATTAACATCACCGATTTTCTGTGGTTGGTTGATATATATACCTGATCAAACCTGGAGTTTCTTGTGGGTGGTGCATTAGAATGAATCTGAATATGACCCAGTCGCTTAGGTCGAAAGTGCGGCACTAACTCTAGCGTTAATCCCCACAAATTTTTTTCATTGTATCTTACATTTATTAAAACTTGATGTTTTCTATTTGTAATTGTAACATTTAATTATGATCTCAAACCTGAGATTTCAAAATGTTTGGAAACTTCATTAATTTAATGAAAAGTTTCAAGGGGCGAGTTCCTGTGACATATCTAATGCAAAAATTCATTGATATAAAAAAAATAAATAAATGAAACATTTTCGTTGGAGATCTTTAGTTCCCTACAAGCATTTAAAATTGGCAATGTTGAGGTATATGAGTCATTCCATGGTAAAACAAACACTTGTTTACATCACGATTTTTGTTTGCTTTTAAATTTGGCAGATGTGTTGTTGTTTCCGAAAGATTTGATACGTATTTAAAACTTTTTTTTATTTTATGTGTTTAAAAATTTGTAGAGTACAATATCATTAAAATAAGCCATTAACACTTAAAATCGGCCTGGCAGTTTTTTAAATACATCAATTTCAATATCGACATGTCGTAACAAATTCATGTTTTTTTAATTTTTAAACACAAACAACTTCTTTAACCTCTTAGCTAGTTTAATAGTTTAAAAAATGCAAAATGAATTTCACACAATTTTCCCTACCTTGTGAACAAAAAACTCCAAAATTTAAATGCAATATCACAAATGAAAGATAATATCAACTTTCTCAAACTTTCTTACACAGAAAAAACTAAAAACTGGTTTCAATTAAAAATTTATAGAATCAATTAATATTTTAATTAATTTTGCACTTATCACGGCAATGCTAATATTATTTAAAACTTTTATTGAAAATTAAAAAGAAAAGAAGCTATAAATAAATATCTATAAAAAATTATGAAACTCAAAAAAAAAAAAAAATAAGTGTGTGAACGACACGTTTGTATTTGCTGTAAAGTAATTTTGGTCTCCCAAAGGATTTTTTACAATTTCTACACCTTATATTTTTTTAAAAACAATTGTACTAGCTCAAAACTAAAAGGCTGCTGGTGGAACAAAATTACTCTACAGAAAATTTCAAAATATTTTTTCAGTAATAAGCCAAAAATTACGAAAAAATATTTTACTTATTTTTCCCAAATTCAGCTCTTTAATATGCATCATCCTAGCGTATAGTCCATAAAGCAATAAAGGCAAAGCATATTTAATTGTTCGCGGTTTTCAAAAAAAGTTTCTGTATAAACGTTTTTGAAGTTCGACACAATTGTTTTGTTTAAATAAACTAAAAATTAATATAAACTAAAAATTAATTTGTTAGTTCTCTCACAGTAAAAATTTAATGGACACAATTTATATGCCAGACTGCCGCAGTTTCGTCCCATCCAAGGACTGGGCAGTGGTTAATTAAAGTGTCAATTTAACAAAATATTTAATATTGTTAAATTGGGCTATAAGAAAAACTTTTTACTTTGCGTCGTAATGAGTTTCATTCAAACTCACCAAAAATTGTCAAAAATTGGACCAACAAGAAAAATCGAAAGAATTGTTTTTATACGTTGTGTAAATATTTTTGCGAATTGTAATATTGCAAAATGGACATGCCAACTAAAGCTGCCCAGGAAAAAATTACACATTCCAAAAAGAAGGTGATGCCACACTTGCTTACATATCTCATTGCCAAATTTAGTAACTGCAATACCAAACACATTCCAACGATAGAGTCAAAAAGCAAGTAGTATTGTAATCAATTCTTTAAATTTAATCCAGAAAGCATGAACTTAATATCAAAATAATTATTTACTTAAAAGAAAATAACAATGTTATTAACTTATATGTATTACTTTTTGTACTCAAGAATCAATCATATACTTTTTCTTAATAAAAGGGCGTTATTGGAAGTAGTTCCTAATTTTGAAAAAAGAAGTTATACAGTTTTAAAGAATTTATCTCATATATTTTTTCAAACAAATTTTTATTTGCAGGAAAATAAAACTAAAAACAGAAATTGCATGTTGCCTAAATTTTGCTAAACTGTGGTTAGGTATAAATTAGGGAAGCGCACGTGAGCAGAAAATTGTGAGTGGAAGTTGAAATTACTGACGTTATCGTGAGTAAGTGTAAAAAAATTTTTCGATGGTGATTGTGCGTGATTCATATTTTTGTTTTTCAATTTGAATTGTTCTTTTTTTTGAAAAATTTATATTTTCGTGGTTTATAGCTCCAAAATTATGGCAAACCCATGTCATCATAACAATTCGATGTTTCACTTTTTAGGATTTTATTTCCGTATGAGTTTTGATCGTTATATTTGAGTGACCTAGGAGAATCACGTGTGAGTAAAAGTTGAATTTACTTATGGAACTACTTCATTTTTTTAAATGTAAGTACTTCTTATTTTTTCAAGGGAACTATTTATTTATATTTTTTTGTGTAAGTACTTCGTAGTTTTTCATGCCGTGTAATTTTTTTTTTTTTTTAACGATCAGCGTATTCCAAATACACAAAGTCTATAACAGCACTTATCAAAATGATAATGTCAGAGTTTCGACATTTTAGAAATTTTTCAAAAACCACGATACTTTCCAAAAATATTTTAAAAATCGGTTAGGAAAAAAAATTAATTTTGAAATTTTGTAAATCAAGATATTGCCGCAAAATCTTATAAAATTAAACGTTTTGGATTTATATTCTGTCAAAGTTCTGACAGACAAAATTATTGCCCAAAATTTAAGATTTTTTTTTGGAATAAAATTCGATTTTAATTAAAATAAAAGTTTAATTGGTATAATTAATTTTGAATTTGATATTTTTTTAAAAACTTTAAAAATAGGAACAGTAGCAACAACTATAAATTTTAAATTTGATAAATAGCATGAACTAATTTTAAAATGATTGAATAAATTTTTTTTATAGGTTATAATTCCCATAACCTTTTTACCTTTACCTTACCTTTACCTTTACCATAGTATAGTATACAGGTAAATAGACAAAAATAAGTATACAAGTTATATGAATAAAAATTTAAAAAAGTTAAACTCAATAAGATATCTTGTGAGAATTTGAAGAACTGATCCCTAAAATGTTTGCCCATTTTTTTATATAATTTTTTAAATTTGCAATAACATTTTTTATATGATATAACAAAATTTGACTTGAAATTTAAAAAAAAAATTAATTACAATTTTAATTATGATGTGAGCAAGATTATAAAATTTCAAGATCTTTTTTTTTTTTAAACAAAAAACCGTGCAATGTTTATTTATTAATTAAAAAACATTTTTTTTTTAATTGATATGATTAACAGTTTAATTGGTATTAGTTCAATTAAATTTTTAATTGTATTTAAAAATATTCAATTTGAGATTACAATTAGTTTTTTTCTGTTTAATATTTTACACCACAAAAATTTCTTAATAAAGCAATGTTACATAAATCTACAAAATGTTGGTTTAATATGACTAATTGGAAATTTACCGAGATTTCAAGAAAATAAAGGCAGGGAATTTCTTAAAACACTTCAACACTTTCTAGTCTAATATACACAGAAAAAACTAAAAACGGGTTTCAATTAAAAATTTTATTGAATCAGTTAATATTTTAATTGATTTTGCATCTTCCACTGAAATGATAGTATTAACTAAAAAAATTTGCAGACAGTTTATTAAAACTCTTTCAATTAAAATAATAATAATATCAATTAAAAGAGTTATTGTTTTTCTTTACAACCTCAATTAAAAAGTTTAGTTAAATTGATTAAAACTTTAATTGAAACTTGAGAAGAAAACAATGTTAGTTTTAATTGAAAACTCGTAATTTTTTATTTTTGTTATATGCCCCCCATTAAATAAAAAAAGAAATGTAGGTTTGTAAATGAAATTGACATTTTATTTTTAATAAAATTAAAGCTTTTTAATATAAAAATGTATTATAAGAAAACAAATAAAAGTAAAGACAAAATTTTTGTTTTGCTTGTCTTGTCTTGAACTTTTTCTTGTAATTGAATTGCTTTCTCAAAAAAAATCACACACAACTTTAAAATAATAGTTTAATGACACTTATACTTATTGAAAATTTAATTATTTACAAAAATAATAGTTTAATTGTCGTTTTTCGATAAGGTTTATTTAAATCCACATGTGCACTTTTATTACCACAGATAAAACACGAAACTAAATTAAGTTTTCGTGCGTACACGAATATCTCAACAAAAAAGAGTGTTGCAAACTCTAGTGAAATAACTACGATTTTGCGTTTATTTGAAATCGGTAAACTATTCAACTTATTAAAAGTTAATCATTTGCGATTTTTTTTTCTTTTTATTTACAAATTAAATAATATATTGATATAATTAAACCTTTGTTTGATTATTTAATCTAAATAAAATAAAAAAAAATAGTTTGCCAAATGTTTACATGTTGTCAACACTGTATGGATATAAAGGGTGTCCCAAGAAGAACGCAATTTTTAAATTTGGCAACATTCGAAGTGTCATTGTTTGACATTTGAACAATTGTTATTGTTTGCTAGTAGAAGGTACGAGGTTAGTAACAATGGAGCCAGCTGACCATGGACAGCGAAGGGAGTTCGTTAATTGGGTATTGGAGAGACAACATGAAAATGCTGATTTTGCCGATAAAATCATCTTCAGTGACGAGGCCCATTTTCATCTTGATGGCTTCGTCAATAGGCAGAATTGTCGCATTTGGGGTGAGGAAAATCCTCGAGTGATTCACGAGAAGCAAATGCATCCTCAACGTGTCACTGTGTGGTGTGGTTTTTGGGCTGGAGGAATCATTGGACCTTTTTTTATGAAAATGAGGCAGGTCAAGCGCAAACAGTCAATGGTGTTCGGTATCGTGAAATGATAACCAGTTTTTTTCTTGCCTAGAATTGAAGAAATGAATGTGGAGGGCATGTGGTTCCAACAAGACGGCGCCACATGTCATACAGCCAGAGAAACAATTCAATTGCTGCATCAGTCATTTCCCGGTCATGTTATTTCGCGTTTTGGAGATCAGAATTGGCCGCCTAGATTGTGCGATTTAACACCACTAGATTTTTTTCTTTGGGGTTTTTTGAAGTCGATGGTTTACGCGAATAAGCCGACGACGACTCAAGCCTTAAAAGAGAAAATTGGACGCTGCATTAATGAAATACCGCAGCATTCATGCAAAACGGTCATTGAAAATTTCATTAAAAGATCGCGTGCATGCCAGCAAAGCCGCGGCGGCTATCTGCACGATATATTGTTCCATACATAACCTCATTCTGTCTACTTTACGATATAATAAAGATTCACGATTTTTTTTTAAATATCTGTGTTTTATTTAAAATTTAAAAATTGCGCTCTTCTTGGGACACCCTTTATTAGAAAATTCAATAAATTTTTTAATTGATTCAATTAAAAAATTGCCATTGATATTCAAACAATCGATTAATTAGATATTTTTGGCCCATAATTTTTTCTGTGTACATTAATTCAATGTTAAAGTTTATTTTTTTTTTCAAAAGGCGAACATATGAATTAATTATATTTATTTTTTTATTTAATAAAACTTTATCCGGCATAAAAACAAATTGAATCAATTTTTAAAACTTCCAATATTTCAACAAATATTATTTAATTGGATGTATTTATTTTATTTATTTTATTTATATTTTTTATTTTTTTTTTGTTTTAAAAATTGACAAAAGTTATGATTTTATGCAAAAATATTTTTTTTTAATTTTGTTGCTAAAATTCATCGAGTTAAGGCTACTGCTGCTAGTAGAATATTTACTTTTTTTCTGCAAATTTATTACAAATATATTTTTTTTAATGCATAAAAAACTAAACCAAACTAATTGCATTTTGCGGCAACTCCAAAACATTTCATATAAATGCATGCCAACTACTTCTATACACTGACAAATCCTAACTATTCACTCAGAACTACTACACTCAAAAAAAAAAAATCACTGTACTGACTTTTGCTGAGTCAGCAAAATATTAGTAAGGTTGGTAAAACCAACAAATACTGAATTAAAAAAGTAAGTGTGGTAATGATTGGTAGATCCAACAGTATCAAAATATAAAAATTAGTAATAGAAACTAACAATATGTAGCACACTTAGAATACCATTGCAATTGTAGTTGAAAACAAATGAAATTTCACTTAAAAAAAAGGACGACTTACATTACAGTAAATGCAACTAATATTGTCATTTGTTTTTTAATGTTCTAAAAATGACTAACACTTATAGTAAAAATGAACCACATGGTAGTAAAAAATAAACAAACATTTATTTTTTTTTTTATTTTTTTAAATAACAAAAAACAACTGTAAAAAATTAATGTAAAATCATAAAACAGTCATTTGATGTGGTTTGTTTTTTTAAATGAACTACAAGGTTAGTAAATATTTTAATTTGCTCTACAAATGACTGACATTTACATTAAAAATAAAGAAACTGTATTACAACCCAAACAACTACATATTTTTAAAGCAGAAGTTCACTAAGTTTTGATAGAAAAGAAACCGAAAATATATCAATTTAAATCAACCAGAAATAAAGACCTTAAAAAACATGAGCTTGGAAGAAAGGTATTGTTGAGGTTAATACAATTATTGAAATAAATATGATTTCAATTTTATATCAAAAATATTTGTCTTCTTTACTGGAATCTAAATTCAGAGCTAGAAAATATTTGAAGGATTTCAGGAATATACTCATGCAATTTCAGAAAGAAGGAAAGTATAAGAAAAATTGTAGTTTTAAGACATTTTGACATTTAAAAATAAAACGCGGAATCTATCACGGTAATTAATTTTTTTTTTGGAATTTTTGGTTTTTTTTAGACTTATTCACTATGTACTAATTATTTATTTTTATATACAAAAATTTAATAAACCAGAATAATATTGGAAACAGTGTTTAATTTAACTCGAAAGTAATAATTTAAAAAATTCGGTCGAGTGTACAGAATATGTTTGTATAGTATGGTAGACATAACTGTGAATGTCGAAAGCTGTAACCGAATAATGTGACAGTGTAAAGTGTAACTACCTAAATTTGGTTGACGATAAATTCGGTTCTCACAACGAATCTGTTTTCTGTGTGAAGGCTGAAAGAAACTCAAAAAAATTGTGCAACAATTATACTTTAGCTAATTTATTTGCTGAAAGTCCAAACAAAATTTTGTTTTTCCTTAAAAAAAAAATTGACAATACATTAAAATATATAAAAATGTACATGCATTGACGACATGAATTAATTTAATATATGAAAATATCTAAAACTAATTATATATAACATAAACTTAAACATGTTTCCACTACTTACATCCATTGTTGTCTAAATTATGACAATTTTGAATGTATCCAAATGCCGTAGATAAGTCTAGAAGCAAACCAAAAAAAAAAAAACAAATATGACATACACATAAAAACCTCTTTTTCTGCAAATAAAGAAAGGAAACATAAAAATATAACCTAAAATTTTAGCTGAAAACCCAATTTCTGCAAAAAATTTACTTAAAAATAGTATCCTTGATTAACAAGAAGTTTAACTAATTTTTTTACCAACTTATTTTTTTAAGTGTACTAGTGCTACCAGAAAAAACCCATGAATCGTATATAATAACAAACAACTCATATGCATTGGAGCGAGAGTGGTGTGTAATTTTAAAATTTATGACTTTTTAGGTTGGCCAAGAGAAGAAATAATTTATGAAAATATAATTTTTCACAATGTTCTTCATTTTTTTTACTTTGTATACCAATTTTAATATAGTTTTTTTTTTTGTTTAAAAAACATGCTGACTTTTTCCAAAAAAATATTTGTTAATAAATTATGAAATACTTTTCTACCTTTGACATTAATGATTTTAAGCAATGATCGAGCTGTGGTCACTTTCGTTTTCATTTATAAAATATCTTTATTATTCGATATTTCTCCGATATTTGGTCTTTCCTTGAATGACATATTCAGGCAGTATAAACTACAGCAAACATATATTCATTTTATTGTTCAAACTCCCTGAAGATGTCATTCAAGAAATGACGAAATGTCGTACAAATATATAGAATAATAAACATCATTGTTTACAACAATTTTTTTTTATTTTTCGGCTTACTCTATTGTATACATATGGTAAAATTACAGACATGTGCATATAAAACTGTTGTTTGACTTTTATGGGTTATTCTATTTGTTTTGTTTTTTGCATATTTGTATCTGGATTTATGTGTATGACTTTTTTTTTTTTTGTAGATTTCTGTTGGGTATTACAATTTTTGGGTCAGGGAATTGTTTTTTGTTTTTTAATGTGGGGGCTAAGATTTTCTAGTTAATTGTTGAGCAAAAAACTACTGAAAAATTAAAAAAAATATGAATGAATAAAAAACACAATACAAACCCGATTAAAAAAATTAATATGATGCAACACTTAAATAGTTTTATACATTTCTTGGTTGCATCGTATAAATTTTTATATAGCCTTATATCCAGCACGTGATCATGGGATTAGGACATGATATGCCAGACTGGTGCAGTTTCTTCCCCTTCAAGGACTCATCAGTATTTTATATTGTTAAATGGCTCTATAGGGAAAACTTTTTAATTTGTGTCGTAGTGAGTTTCAAACCTACAGCCATACATCAGGCTATGTATGACTCGTAGTATCACCTCTTAGCGAGTTAAGCCACGGTCGACACAGCGATGGGTGTGGCGCAGTAGAGTTTTGTCAATCACAGCATTCACAATGTATTGTTTTAAGCAGAAGAGACAGAATTAATTTTAATTTGTTCTAAAAACCAATATTTTACATGTAAATATTGGTTTTTAGAACACATCTAATTAAAATCTTTTATTTAACAAAAAGGGTCACTTCCCAGCAAAAAATTTCCAAAAAGGTAAGCGGGTTTGTAATCAAGCATTTTGGGCAGAACGCATTCCTTACTAGATTACCTACTCGATTCTTTTAACAGGGCGTGAGACTAAAATAATTGATTCTTTAGAATTGATTATTTTTTTTACCGAAGAACCATTTACTTTAAATTTTTAAAAACTACATACATTTTTTAATAAAGAAATAGTTCCATTGTAAAACTACAAAGTACTTACACAAAAAAAAAAATATGTAAATAGTTCCCTAGAAAAAATAAGAAGTACTTACATTAAAAAAAAGAAGTAGTTCCATAAGTAAATTCAACTTTTACTCACACGTGATTCTCCTAGGTCACTCAAATATAACGATCAAAACTCATACGGAAATAAAATCCTAAAAAGTGAAACATCGAATTGTTATGATGACATGGGTTTGCCATAATTTTGGAGCTATAAACCACGAAAATATAAATTTTTCAAAAAAAAGAACAATTGAAAATTGAAAAACAAAAATATGACTCACGCACAATCACCCTCGAAATTTTTTTTTACGCTCACTCACGATAACGTCAGTAATTTCAACTTCCTCTCACAATTTTCTGCTTACGTGCGCTTCCCTAATTTATACCTAACCACAGTTTAACAAAATTTAGGCAACATGCAATTTCTGTTTTTAGTATTATTTTCCTGAAAATAAAAATTTGTTTGAAAAAATATATGAGATAAATTCTTTAAAATTGTATAACTTCTTTTTTCAAAATTAGGAACTACATCCAATAACATCATTTTATTCAGAAAAAGTATATGATTACTTCTTGAGTACAATAACTTATACATATAAGTTAATAACATTGTTATTTTCTTTTAAGTAAATAATTACTTTGTTATTGAGTTCATGCTTTCTGGTTTAAATTTGAAAAATTGATTACAATACTACTTGCTTTTTTGACTCTATCGTTGGAATGAGTTTGGTATTGCAGGTACTAAATTTGGCAATGAGATATGTAAGCAAGTGTGGGCATCACCTTCTTTTTGGAATGTGTAATTTTTTCCTGGGTTATTACGATGAAAAAAGTTATTGTATTACTTTAATTATATTAATGGTATATATTTACAATTTAATAAACTAATTTGTTTGGACAGAAAAAACATGGTCGGTGCAACCATTTTTGTGTTTTTAATTGCGACAACCCTGCCCTTATCTTCTTCTTAATCATATCATGATAATTATACTACCTTATTTGTGGTTTCGTCAAAATATATGTATGGTCAGTACTCCTATATGCAACGGAGATGTGGACTATTAAAGCAGTTGACGTAAAAAGACTGGAAGCCTTCGAAATGTGGATCTACCGACGAATACTGAAAATACTAAGGCAAGTGCACCGCGATAGAGAGCTCTTAGCCACTATAAAGATAAAAAAAACGGGATACTTGGGTCACATTATAAGAAATCCAAAATATAAGCTTCTACAAACCATTACGAAAGCTAATATTGAAGGTAGACCTACTAGAGGAAGAAAAGAAACTACGTGACTTAATAACATACAAGAATGGACTGGTATGCGAGATGTGGGGAATCTCCTGAGCGAGGCGAGAAATAGGGACGCTTTTGCAGAAATTATGAAAAATTTTTGAAATTATTTATCATGCAATGTAATATAATCTACTTCAATTGTATTGGTCGCTAAAATTCGGGAAACGAATTGGCAAATAAAGAAGAAGATTGTGGTTTCCAATTGAACTCAATATTATCATATTATGGTAATGGAAATGTTTATAAATTATCATATTATGATTCCAACATTATTCTCCCAGCATGTTATTGAAGCTGGATTAAACATATTTTTTTTTAAATAGTATAAACATTTAAATAAACTTATTTTAAAATAGTTAAAGTAATCAAATGGGCTTTGCGCTGACGAATAAGATTCGTGTTATTAAGTAGTTTTATAAACCATTATTCTGTCGCTATGCGATGTTTACACTCATTTGCTATTTAAGTATCTAAAAAGCAAAACTTACCTTTCTCTTTTCCAGCACAAATCTTATTTCGTCAGGAAAAATAAAATAATGAACACATGGGATTAGATCATAAATACGCATTAAAATATTGTTAAGATAACAATTTCACAATATATTTATAATGATCATAACATATTTGTAGAAATCATAATATTTGCACTATAACCATAGTATAATCCTAGTTATCATATTATGATCATGGACAATAATTTTGTCGTCATTTATAATCATATTATGATTATTGCAAACATATTATGATTATATCGTGGTACAGACTTAAAACTACGCGTATTTTGTATACATTTTGTATACATTTTTCATTCATATTTCATAATTTTTTTTTGTTTACAATTTATTTTGCATGAGCACAACAAATTTAAAAATAAATCACTATGTTTATCACTTTTTACTTAATTTATAATACTTTTATATATAATAAACAATAACTTAATTTAAGGGATGATTGTCAATTTGTCTTGGCACCCATGCTACCCGGGTTGAGACTACCAAATTATTCCTTCTTGAACTAAAAATATCACCATTACAATTAACACCACTGCGTTGTTTTTCTATTTTTATGTTTTTTTGTTTAATACTATTTAATTTGTTCGGACTGACTGCTTTTCACAACTTCATTTCACAAAACCTTAAACAAGAACGACATGAACAGAGCGAAGATGCTCATAAAAAACATACTAATCATTTAATAGTTGGAGCAACTATAATAGCTGTAAGTAGAGAGAACCGCGGGGCCCGAAGGCCCTTTATTGGTAATGAACCATTCTGTGGAATACCTGTGGGGTATGTTAGGGAAAGGCTGAGGGCATGGAGAGAGTCTGAATTCTCTGGTTACTGGGAAAACTCTCCTGGGCAGCGCCAGGCTAAGAGATTGATCTCTTTTTCCAGTAGGGGGTCGAGGCGACTCTTGTCGCTTGAAAGGGGGGGTTTGAGGACCCTGGCGTCGTATTTAACTGGACGCTGTAATCTCAGATACTATCTGCACAGAAAGGGTAAATCGGACACGGATATGTGGAGGTTTTGTGAGATGGTGTCTGAGACCTCGGAGCATGTTCTCTGCGAATGTCCCAGGCTTTGTGATAGGAGACTTAGGTTTCTAGGTGATCACTTCATTTCGCTTTCCGACATCGCGAACATTTTGCCTATTAGGATAATTGGCTTTATAGGTAGTTTGAATCTGTAGGTAACTTTAGGCAGCACAAAAGACCTACATTGGTCGCGGTGCATAGTGCCTTCTGATCTAATCTAATCTAAAAGTAGAGAGAGAGGACTATGATAATAAATACTTTATTATGATTGTAGACAAGTGAATAATATTACAACCGAAAAAATAGAGATTTTTACTATAACATGATTAAAGAAACCATATTATTGGTGAAATATGATTGATACAATAATAATTTAATTGAAACCACCATTTATGGCTGTAACAAACATAGTTTTGTGGCCGCAATCATATTGCAACCATATTTTTTCTCTGAGTGCAAGCAATATATTTTGCAGAGATTACATTTTACAAATGTTGGTTTAACATCTTTCCCACAAATTAAATTGGATTTTTAAGTAACAAATGACAAAAATTATCTTTCAATCCAAACACAAAGTTGTAAACCCACTCAAATTGAGATTATTACAATAAACATTTACAATCTGCACTGATTTCCATAGTCCACAATTGTGATGGCATTTCTTTATTTGCCAGTGGTACAAAAAATAAAGCTCTGTCATACCACTGGATACCTTAGGAATTGTAAATAAATTACTGGCCGAAAATTTTGGTTTTGTTTGTTCAAAAAAGCGTTTTGCTAGTAATTGTTTTACAAAAAATTCGGTGGTACATAAAAAAAGCAACCCAGAGTAGAAATGGTAATGAAATATCATTATTTTTTGGATTCCCAATGTGTATTATGAACAGATTTTCAGTATTTACTTCTGAATAAAATTCCAATATTCTAACGAAAACGTTGGTTTTCTTTTTACAGTTCAAAAATCTGTGCAGAAAACACAAATGAAATTAAATATCATCTAAAATAAAATCTAGCGTCCCAAGATATTGAAAGTAATCCATGAAGATTACATTAATTTACATATGGAATCTAACTAGAAGAGCTATTTCAGAAGAAAATTTGAAAATCTTTATATTTAGCATGGTAATTTATGTTTTTGATTTTTGTATTAATTTATCAACGGTAATAATTTTATCGTGTACTAATTGCTTGTTTCTATACATAAAAATTTAACAAAAAAAACTATTTTTTAAACATTGTTTGATTTAATTCGTTAGTAATAATATACAAATTGAATGTAATGAATATGCTGTTCTAATGTAGTAGACATAACTACAAATATCGGTAGCTGCAACCGAATAATGTGATAGTACATGTGACTACACAAAGGGGGTTTTTTTAGAACTTTAAGTTGGCAACACTTTTTTAACTATCAGCCATTTTGTCAGCTGTCAAGGGATTTATGTTTAGTTTGGTTTGGCATTTCAACATCAATAAACTGACGCCTGAACAATGCTTCCAAATTTGCACGAATTTTGCGAATTTTGTTTAGCGATGAAGCTCACTTTTGGTCAGGCGCGGATCCAGGAAAAGGTTTTGGGGCGGGAGTATTTTAAATCTTTTTTAGATTTTTGTATTGAAACATATCATTTTGGGGGTAATTTCCCGTTACAGTCAATGGTGACCGCTATAGCTTCATGATTACTGGCTTCTTCGTTCATCAATTGGGCAGGACCTGTGGTTTCAACAAGATGGCGCAACATGTCACACAGCTCGTGCCACAATTGATTTATTGAAGGAAACGTTTGGTAAACGCATATTTTCACGTTTCGGACCCGTGAATTGGCCTCCAAGATCGTGCGACTTAACTCCGCTGGACTGTTTTCTGTGGGGATATGTGAAGTCGCTAATCTACGCCGATAAGTACGAAACGATTGACCATTTGCAGGACAACATTCGCCGCGTTATTGCCAATATACGGCCACAAATGTTGGAAAAAACAACGAAAATTGGACCTCCAGACTAGACTACGTCCGAGCCAGCCGTGGCGGTCATATGCCAGAAGTCATATTTAATTTATAATGCCAGAAGATTATCTTTCGAATAAAGTAAATTTCATGTCAATTTAAAAAATTCATTTTTGTTTTATTCCATTCCAAAGCTCTATACCTCTATAAAAAAAACACCCTTTACTAGTACGCATTTAGGTAACCACATATTTTGCAATTTTTAGTACTGATATTTCATTATTTTGCGCAACATCCCCATGTATAACGAAACCGGTATAACGAAAACTCGGGTTAACGAAAACGCGATATAACGAACAATTTGTTTTATACTCGCTATAACTAACACTTGGTAAAAACATTGAAAAATAAAAAGAAATACAAAAAATCTTTGTAAGAAAATAAATATTTGTTGGAGAGCCTTCTTATTTAGGAGTGTAACCAATTTTTCAGTTTTGTTTTTCGTATTCTATGAACTTAGTATTTTGAGAAATGTTAGATGTGCAGTCAATTTAGTACAAAATTTATATAATTTGTTATACCGGACTTTCACTGTAATTGCCATTAACAAATATGTACTTATATAACCACATATATGGTAATGATTTTCTACACTGTGATGTCGGTAATCGAATGGCGTTTTTTAAATATTCATTTCGCTTTTAATATAACTGTAGTAACCAATTACCGTTATTATAAAAAGCTATTGCATGCCAACCATGTTTTTTTTTTGGTATTAATTTTGTAATGTATTTCAAAAACAGAAAAATTCTCGGTCTTTTCAATTCCTTTGGAGACAAGAGATATTCTAAATTATCTTTAATTTTTTTTGTTGTTAAAAATTCTTGAAGTTGAAAATTTAAAAAATGGAAAGAAATTGTATTTTTTGCATAAAAAGTATCTTTCATTTTCACAATTTTCTGGGTATTTTGTTAAAATTCATATTTATGAAAGACATGTTAATGGATATTTTACTACGCGGAGAAAACAGATTTATTTTGACAACCGAATTTCTTGCCAACCGTATGATTTGGTTCCAGCAAACGAATTATTTGGTTGTCGCATTCAAATGTATTCATTGGTTAATTAAAATGTTATACCCCAACCGAAGATTTGTTGTATTAACCAAATATCTGCTGCCACAAACTAAATTATCGACGGCTGCTACCGATTCATGCGGTTGGCGAAAAATTCGGTAGTCACAATGAATCTGTTTTCTGTGTGTACTTTTTTAAAGCGCTATTTTCAAGTTCCGATTTTCATTAAATTTTTTGCGAAATGTAATAGTACAAGCTCTAAAAATTATTTCGTGCGAATTTGAGGAAACTCCGAAAACTTAACACTTAGCGACCTAAGACCAAACAATTGATATTCCCAAAACAAAAATATGTTGTATGATACATAATTTTAAACTTATTTTTTTATGCTGAACACACATATTAAAAAAACCAAATCGCATGAACAGTTTTCGACATTTCGAAACTTGATTTTTGCTAAAAATTGCGTTTTTTCCATTATTCTAGAAATTACTTAAACATAATTAGATTTTAAACAGATTAAAGGCTGGTTGATATACCACTATAAACACGTCAATAAACATTTTGCCTGGGAGGATCCTTGCTGACTTTACCAAAGTGCTTCATAATTAAAAAATTTAAGATTTGGTCAAGAATCGCAAAGGGATGACTCTGGCTGATTTTTGCACCACAAAACCTTTTTACTACTGCAGATCTAATCAATAGTTTTATTTCTATATTTATTACCATAATTTTTTCCAATCACCCTACTGTTCAGCGGTTTCCCGTTTGTATTGATCGTTTTTGGAAAATGATTAGAAATGATCCGTTTTAGAAAACGGGTAACGGTTTGGTTATAATTGTCCCAAGTATGTCACAAATGTGCAAAATTTCCATCACTATTCCATACAACATCATTTTTGTTTAGTAGTTTTCTCTAGGTGTGGCCAATTTTAATTGAAGTCATTCTATGGTAAAGATGACAAATGTTGACAATATAACAAATCACCAAACAGCAAGGTTGGCCAGCGTTTCAGTTTTATAATAAAGGCCTTGGTGTATCATGCCGAAAATAAAACCGATATGATTTTTTTTTTAAACAAGGTTATCCACTAGTGATGCCAATTATGCCATAAAGGTTATCCACTGATGCCAATTGGGATTGATATTTAAAATTCCCTGCATTCAAATGAAAATGAAAATTATTCAAGTTCGAGGCCATACTCTATATTTCTTTATTAGGATATTGTATAGAGTTTTTTGTTTTCAAATTTATTATTTGACCCTTTCAGGAATGTGTTGATAGATCTATTTATATTGTAAAGCCCGATCAAGAAATCCCGGGATTTTTCGGGACTGTATGAAATACCGCATTTTTCAGGACTTTTCGGGATTATAGTATTGTTTATGTCTACAAAAAAATCGATATTCGCAACAAAACCATTCAATTCATCTTTCGCAGAGGAATTTCGGTAATTTTGAGTGTAAAAACGTTCTGAAAACTACACTTGTTATGTTCTGTAATCTAACATGTAAAATTTGTGTGCATACAAAAACGAACTTCTGATACAATTTTTCGTTAGTCACCTAAATTACTTCAGTTTTTTTTTTAATTCAACAAAACATCGAGGGCCACCGAAAATTCGCTGGCGTGACATAATTTTGCCGGTTGTGGATTCATTAGCTCATCTCACGTGGTTTCATATAATGATGATACCTTTTTCGCTATCGCAATTCACTGTAATAACCATAGTAAATTTTCCCTAGTCCAGTCTGCTGTCGATATCAAAATTGATACCTAAAAATAACCAACCAATAAATATTTCACTATATCTGGTATTTTTTTTAAGTTTTATACAAAAAAACACAAATTTTTATCAATTTTACAAGGAACACATTCGTGTTGAGTGGACTTACAAAAATATACGCTTTGTTCACCATCGCAAACATCCAACAAAAAACATGCGATAATTCAAAAAAAAACATAATTTATCAAAAATTTTATCAAAAAAAAAAAAAAAATACCGAAAATCACAAAAAAACCGAAAAAACCCAGGGTTTGAAAATAAAATCCCGGGATTCGGGCTTTACTAAATCCCGAAAAACCCGGCATTTAGGGATTCGGGATTTTCCTTTTCGCATCACTAGTATCCACCTTACAATTTTAAATCTACTATTTTCCGGTTCGAATTCGAAATGTATTCCCAACACCGTTATAAAACCGTTTAAATACCGAAACAAAAATTTGTAACGGTGTTGAGCATATATTTCGAAAACGAATCGGAAAAATAGTAGACATAAAAATTTTAGGATGGAAACTTAAACCAATACATTTGTTATAAAACTGAAACGGTGTCCAACCTTGCCAAACAGACTTTGCATTCAGACATAAAACTAAGACTATCACAGACACACACACATGCTTGCAGGAGATTAAACGAATTGTGTTAATGTGTGTGTGTACTACTTATATAGTTACATTAGAGCGACTCACCTTGTATGAAGAGAAAAAAAACGTGTTTTTTGTCCACCCCTCAAAATGTACCTTGGTATGTTTTATGATGATTCCCAAAATATTTTGCGTCTAATATTGAGATCCCGTGAACTGGACCATTTTCAAAAAAGTTCGTTGGCTTAGTTTTTCAAAGAATATTGTACTTTAACTAATTACAATTAGTATGCACTAAAATACACTATTAGTATCCTATGAAAGGATTTTTTAAGGTGTGCCCAACGGTATATGTAACATGCCAACGCATGTCCAGACATATAATTTTTTCAGAGATATTCTCTTAAAAAAAAAAATTTTAAGTTTTTTGTACGCAGATTTTTGTGATATAAATGTCAAATTTCAGTTGATTTAAGTAAATATGTGTTTCAGCTTTTTTTTTTTTTAATTCGCAATAGTTAGCGTTTTAGTCTATGTTTTAATCAGTTCAATTTCGGTATTAACATTTTTCTTTTGTCAAGTGCCTCATTTATGTGTGGAAATAATTTAAAATTTTACAAATTTAATGCATTTTCCGCGGTTGTCTAAAACTTAAAAAAAAAAAATATTAATCCAGTGTGCAAGACGACTGAGTTTCTAGTTGATGTAAGGATAAAGATTCATCTTAAAGAAAAAAATTCCACCACGCGCTTTTTTGGCGGCCTAATTTTTTTTCGCGAATTCAAAATTTTACAAAATTGTATGTTTTAAAAATGCAACAATTAAAGCTTTAATTCGCGGAAAAAGTTATGCCGCGAAATAAACGTATTGGATTTTTTCTCCTAAGCCTTATTCCGATCCCTACATCAACTAGAAACAGAATACATTTGCACATTGGATTAATTAAAATCTATTCTCAAAATTTGCTGCAGAGCACCGAGGAAAATGCACTAAATTTATAAAATTCCAATATATTTCCATAAATAGAAGATGTACTTGCCCAAAGAAAATAGTTGATACCGATATTGATATGATTAAAACATATTTTTCCCACCAAATTAAACTTTTTGTAAAACGCGAACTAGTGCTAATTTCAAAAAATCACGTATTTAGTCCAATCAAATAAGGATTAAAATATCTCAATATGACATTTAAATGACAAAAAACCCAAAAACATCAATTTTTTTTACAGAATATTCCTGAAAAAAGTATATGTCTGGACATTCGTAGACATGTTTTATATATCGTTGGACGCGCCTTAAAAAAAAAAAACATAAAAACCTACTAATAGTGCATACGGTGTCTTTAGTTTTTTTTTTTTTTATTTTTTTAGTAATTAATAATTATATAATTTCAAATTATATACTATTACCCTAACCGAGCACTAGCTACTATGGCCTTCGGCGCGTTGTAGCGAAAACAGACCAGTGCCTCTGGTGGGAATCGAACCCACGACCCCCGCACTGATAAGCCAGCCCGCTACCAACTAGCCTACCGGGGCGCACAATGTGTCTTTAGTTAAAGTAAAAAATTCTTTGAAAAACTAAAAAAAAAATTTTTTTGAAAACGCTACAGCTCACGGAATCTCAATGCTAGACAAGAAATATTTTGGGAATCATAACAAAAGAAAACAAAGTACATTTTTAGGGGTGGACAAAAGAAACATTTTTTCGCGAGTCGGTCTTATACACATATGTAATTGTACTGACATTTATATTTGTTTATTTTAATTTTTTCTATTTTCTCTGTGTGTTTAAGTTGACCACACATACACAAAGAAAAAAAAACTTTTTAGAGTTAATGGAAAGAACATAATCATCATTATTATGAACATTGCTGTCCTCATCATAATGATGATAGAAATAAATTGGATTAGTTTTATACAGTTGTTCCTCAATGGATTTAGAATGGTAACGATCTGGAAAATTTGATATTGTTTATATCTTGTTTAAATTGATGTGAAGTTTTAATGAAAAACAAAATACGTCTTAGGGCCATTATTACAACTTGCCAATAGCTAAAGTTCGGATGTTATCTGACAGATTATTAGTTTTTCGTTAATATAAGTATACTTCAAGCTAAAAGTGACCCATAAGCTAAAGGGAAGACATTGTTGCCTTTAACTTTAAACGTAAGGTTTATGTGTTTAAAGTTACCACATTTTCTGCTCTATAAAGAAAAAGAAGAAAATACCGAATTTCACAACCGAATTTCACAAATTATTGTTTGTTTGTAAACAAATAAATAAAAGTACGTTGCCACTACGTATTTTTATAAACCAATTCATAAACCAATAATCGGTTTTTAGTTTGTTGCTGCCACATTCTCAAAAATATTAATTTTATTTTATTGGGAAGTTGTAATAACGAAAAACATTATAGCTCACTTTATTCCTCACTTTAGCTAAAGTAACCTTTTACTACCAATTACTTTAAAGACAAGTTGTAATAATGGCCCTTAATTAATTTTAAATAAGTGCGCCCCGGTAGGCTAGTTGGTAGCGTGCTGGCTTATCAGTGCAGGGGTCGTGGGTTCGATTCCTGGTCTGTTTTCGCTACAACGCGCCGAAGGCCATAGTAGCTAGTGCTCGGTTAGGGTAATAGTATATAATTTGTAATTATATGATTATTAATTAATAAAATAAAAAAAAAAAAAAAAAAAAAATTTTAAATAAACATCACATTTAAAAAAAAAAAAATCTAATTAACAGGATTTTAATAAAATTGTATTACAATTGATAACATTTTTAGTAAGCACAAGTAATTTAAATTAAAATCTGTGGATTTACTAATGTTTTACTAAAAATAATTGCTAATTTGAAGAGAACCTTTAAAAAATCATTTCATAAAGTGCAAAAGCAATGAAAAGCTAAGTATTTTAAAAAGAATATCTTTAACTTTATGTACACTATTGTAAGATAAAAAAAACCTCCTTTACAACCCAGTGATCAACTACTGTTTAAAAAAATATATAATTAAAGGTGGTTTTTGTATTAAAAACAAAAACAACAAAATAAAACATTGTCATTGTATTTATCACATGTGCGTAAACTTTAATTTGCTTGTCATAAAACTCCTACGCACACATTCACAGTTACTAACATACAAATTATACATATACATTAAGATGTCCCGAAAAAAAAATCATTTATCGATTTTCAATTCTTTTTTTTTTTTTTTTTTTTTTTTGAAAAACGTTTACTTGTGCCGAATTTTGTTCGAAAATTGCAAATTTTTAAAATAAAAATGTATTTTTATTAAAATTCTTAAAATTTTAAATTTTGAAAAACTTTATTTTTTTCATTTACTCAATTAATATACTCAAAATTATCTAGACTTGGAATTCTGATTATAGCGGATGTCATTTACCCACTTAACCCTAGAATCAAAAACGACCTCGCAAATTTGATAAAAATGCAAAAATGTTTTTTTTTTTTTTTTTAATTAAGTTTAATGATTTTTTAAAATGCCTAATTTGGAGATGTCGATTGCTATTTTAATAGTGCAGTAAAAAAAAGTTAGTACAAAAGTTAGTAAAACGTCTTGTAAATCCTGTATACTATTTTTCAGCAAATTTTTTACTAAAATTATGTTTTCAGCTAAAATTGTAGTTATACTTATTCAGCACCTACATATTTTGAACAAATTGTGCTGATAAGCAAATTAATAGTGTGCAACGACAACCAGATTGAAATAGATGTAAAAAATACTTGGCAACACTGTAAAAAAATACTTGGCAACACTGCATTGGATGCAGAATAGAAGTACATATTTCTATTTAGTAAACAAACACAATACAATACAAAACTGTAGCTGTGGTTGTGTTTTTGTTTTCGATTGAAAATACAGCGATTTAAATAAATAATTTTATAAGTGTTTAATAGTGAATTTTCATTGTTGATCTATAAATTGTGTGTGAGATGTTGGTTAGTTCGGTTAAAGATCATGAATATTTTTTACATATTTACAGAAAAATTATAATTTTATTTGTGATAATTTACTTTAATTAACAGAAAAAACACTTAGAAAAAAAGTTATTTGACACCTGCATGAATGGTGTTAACTTTCTCGCCCGCAACGGCCTTCATCAACATTATTCGTGCCTGAAAGTGTTAAATGGTAAACATCATCTATTTAACTCAACTAGTTAAGTTAAAAACGTAACGTGACTTAGTTTGTTGAGTATGACGAAATTTACTGCGAACTTATTTTCTATAAATCTGTGTTTAGTTTTGTTAATTATTACCACAGTTTCTTATTATTATTTATATAAAGGGTCTGCCAAATAACTTTTTTTTTTTTTGAAAATGCTATAAAAAAAAACTACTGAATATTTTCTCAAATTTCTTTTTTATTTGAAAGTATAATCCTTCCGGTTAATAATGGAAAATAATTTCATTCAAATGGCTGCCTCGGCTGGCCATGCAGTAGCCTACACGATCGGTCCAATTTTTAAGTACATTATCGATTGTGTGCAGCTGTATTTCCTCCTCTTCAATTTTTGTGAACAAAAATTCGTTCAACATGGCCCGATAACGATCGCCATTGACTGTTGCGGCCACTCCTTGCTCATTTTCAAAGAAAAATGGCCCAATTATGCCTCTGGACCAAAATCCACACCAAACAGTGACTCGTTTTGGGTGTATCGACACACATTCTGCAACATTACCATGAGTTTCAAAGCAATGTCGCAATATTTCCCAGCGTTGTTCAGGCGAATACACAACCATATTCGTTCAGCGGAAGGATAAAACTAATTATCTGTCAAATCAGACATGAGCTAAGTGTTACCATTCACGAAATAAGCACTAGTTAAAAAAAAAACGTTAGATGGCGGACCCTTTATAAAATTATTTGTGAGATGTTGGTTAGTTCGGTTAAAGATCACGAATATTTTTTCCATATTAACAGAAGAATTATAATTTTAATAGAACACATCAAATACTATATAAAATATTAATTGGAATTCAGAAAATATTATTTTTATTTAATAAACCACACTGTTTGTAATTCTGTTTAAAATTCAGAAAAACACCAATGACAATTAAAATGATATTTCTGATTTTGAATTGAAAATAAACCAAATTACAAACGATATATTTTTAATATCAAATGGAAAATTAAAATTTTAATCGATGGTTTCTAAACCTGAATGAAATTTCGGAATTTCAGTTGATATTTAGAGACCTTTTCAATGGTGTAGATTTCGTTCAGAGTAATTAAAATATCGATTTTTGTAAATGAATCTAAGTCCTCTACATTTTTTAAATGCTACATGCTGAAATAAAAAATATTTTGATTTAGTCTTATCAATATTATACAATATTTACAAACAATAATAAATAAAGTCGATTTAACTGGAATAAAATTATTTTTACGCTTTTATGAAATGATGAAAATTAATGAAATATTTGTCTTCAATTTTTAAAAAACTCTTCGTCGTATTTATGAAAACTTCATAAATATAATTAATAATCAATGACAAACGATTTATCTATTATGTTCGTCAATATGATGGAACTTTCTTCCCTGAGTGTAAATTGACCCTATTTTTATGCAAGTATAATCTCCTTATAGTACAGTTGGCAAATTTGTTTTGTAATTATACCCAGCCAGAAAAATACGAACGGCAAAACATTGGCCCAGTGCTTTCAGCGGTGGTATGAGCGTTGGCAGAGCGTTGGATATCTGAAGATTTAAGTGCTTTGCCAACCCCAAAATGATAACACCGAACAGGGCTTGGCCGTTCCTTTTTTAAAACGTTAGCAAAGCATTGGCAATGAGCGCTTTGCCAGTACCAAAACCATAATTTTAAAACGTTGGCAAATCATTGGTAGAACAACCAATAAAGAGCTTTTTTTAATAATATAATAAGTGCTTTGCCAACCCCAATATGATAACACCGGGCAGGGCTTGGCCGTTTCTTTTTTAAAACGTTGGCAATGCACTGGCAATAAGCGCATTGCCAGTACCAAAACCAAAAACGACCAATAAAGTCCTACTTAGTAATTCACTTCAGTAAAGAGTAGAGTCTTATTGAATGATTTTGGTAATTTGAACAGACATAACAATAGGCTTGCTTCAGCTAAGTTAATTATAAAATAACTGAATATTTTTTTTATCAAATTATTTTTGTGATACGATTTTTTACTACAATTTTATTAAAGAAAGAAATTTGAAAATAAATTTCTTAAGTAAAATTTTAGTACAAAAACTATACTTTGTGATGACTATAATAGGAGACCTTAATATTCTTAACTTCAAATCATAAATTTCAATTTAGTTTTGAATTTTTCCACTCTTGTTGTGAACAAGGGATGTGCCACTGTTTTTATTAAGTTAACGGTTGTAAATTTTGTAAATAAGTACTGGCAATGCACTTTTTGCCAATGTTGGGAAAGCGTTCTAAGTCAGTACTGTGCCAGTGCTTTTTTATTTTTACGGTTGTAAATTTTGTAAATCAAGTACTGGCAAAGCACTTTTTACCAATGTTGGGAAAGCGTTCTAAGTCAGTACTGTGCCAGTGTTTTTTTATTTTTACGGTTGTAAATTTTGTTAATTACGCACTGGCAAATCACTTTTTACTAACGTTGGCAGAGCGCTGTAAATCAGTGCTTTGCCTGCACTTTATTTGTTGGATCATTGGCAAATAGTGCTCTGCCAGTACTTGATTTTTCAGACCATTGGCAATATCTGGCTGGGTAGGTTTTCATTTATCGAATAAAATTTTCTTAAATATAAAAATTAATTTAATTAGCACAATTTTTTGCTAAATATAGCAATTATTTTTGAGAAATTAGTTAAATGTTTTGCTAATATCGGCAACAAAAATTAGTAACAAATTCAGTATTTTGTAAAATGCGAATAGCAGAAGTTGTTACTAAAATAATATATCGTACCAAAAATTGGTAAAAAAAAAAAAAAAATAGTAAAGTGGAATTGAAGTGCAAAAACATGATAAGCCACACGCTTTCTAAAAATGATTTTATGTGTTCATTGCATTACTTAACGTGGTATCAATATCCACTTAAATGATTTAAGCTATATTCCAAATACTTTCAGATCTAGAGCAAATGTTACTTTTTACAATTCGACTATATTTAAATAGTTTTTTACTCAAGAACATTAACTCTACCATTTTCAAACTATGAACTTCTTTACTTATCTTTATGCAATAACTTGATAAGCCACACTTTTTTTTAAACAGCAGTTTCCGATGGTTTTCTATTATCTATGAACGGGTATGTGATGTTAGCCTTCCTTAAGTACCTATTATGTATGCTTACAGTCTGACTTAGTTAAAGCCTTATTTTCTACATTTTTTTTAACTTTGAAGGCAATACATTGTTTTAATTTTGTGGCTTATGAAGTTTTTGCACCGTTCAATTGAATACCTTTCACAGATTTTTCTACTAACTTTTTTGCCTGAGTGTACGTATATTGTGAAATTTTAAATAATAAAGAATAATATTATACAAAAAAAAATAATGAACGAAAATGTACAAATCGTTTTAAAGGGACATACTAATATACACACTCATACAGCCACACACACACACATACAATTCAATGTTTCAATGTTTAATACCTAATCAGACACACACATACGCAAAAGTTTATTTGTTTAGTGGATGTTGATGGTCATGTTGCTGATGTTTACATTTGGCTTGCATTTACTATTCTATTTAGTTGTTAATCTTAGTTAATATTTATTTTAGCTTATTTTGCAAAAAATAAAAAGAAAAACTGAAAAAATAAAATAACATCATGCAGTAAATAATGGCAAAAAGCAGTAGCAGCATCAGCATCAGCATCAGCAATAACAACAACTACACCGACAACGGACAACTACTATATGTGGCAGAAATGATAGTTAACTGGTAATTTGTTTTTGTTATACCTACACTCTCTATAGAAACGAGTAAAAAAACTATATATTTTATATTTGACTACTTGTTGTACCATAAATTACATGTTGTAATAATGGAGTTACTACGTCTCACGAAGGACTTTTTCGATATAGCTAAAGGACATTATTTAGAACTGTTAAAATACATTTTCCAGACATGGAATTATTATAAATTAAAAGTCAAACTTTGTACAAATTGCGCTGCAACAACTACAGGAAACATTTTTTAATATTTTTGACAAGTCATAGATACAATGGACATTTTTCAACCAAACTGTGCAGCTTTATAGAAAGATGCTTCATTCAGATTTTTGTATTATTTTTTTTTTTGCTTAAGGCGCGTTCAATTTTAATTAATTTCAATTAAATAGTTGACAAAATATATATCCCAAGCGGTTCAAAATATTTTAAATATTAGAATTTTGTACAATTTTGTGGTACCGTGAAATAACTCGCAAATGAAATAAGTCCCAATGAAATAACTCCCAATGAAATAAGTCCCAAAAAAAATGAAATGAGTCCCAATTTTAATAAATGAAATAACCTCCAAAGAAAAAATGAAATAAGCCCCAACATTTGGGAGTTATTTCATAGTAATAAAAAAACTCCCAACAAAGAATGAAACAACTCCCAATGAAAAAAGTCCCAAAAAAAATTAAATAATTCCCAATTCAAAAACCTCGAATTCTATTTATTTCATAAATACATGTAAAAATGTACATTATATTACATGAAACAGTGCGCAGGGGGGGGGGGGGGGGTGGCGCGGCGCGTGCGATTCGCGGCCGTGGCCGCGCCTACATGACGCGAAACACGATGGCGCCGCATTACCCGAAACGCGGCCGCGCCGCAGTACGCGAATCGTACGCACCGCTTTCCAGAGGTGGCATGTCATAACGTCCAATGACATAATGTCCATGGACGTTATGTCACTTGAAAAGTGTCATAACCATTTGGAAAATGTCGTAATGTCCATGAACATTACGACATTATTTTTTTGGATATTATGTCATTTTCAAATGTGGCATAGCGTCCAGACTTTTTAAAATAAAAAGATTTATAATGTTTAGTATATCAATACAATTTTTTTTAATATTCTTTAGTAGTATATCACAAAATAAAACTAAATTTATAAATCGTATAATCGCACGCAGAAAAAACTTTATTTCGCGAAGCCGCCTGCCGCGTTCTACGGAGGAAATGAAATAACTCCCAACGATAAAATCACATTTAAAAATGAAATAAGTCCCAACAAAAGTGAAATAACTCACAATGCCAAAAAAGGAGTGAAATAACTCCCAACAAAACCTGGTAACGAAATAATTTCTAACAGAAGATTGTGAAATAAGTCCTATCGCATTGGGAGTTATTTCATAGTGAAATAAATCCCAATTTACATGGAAAATTTTTGGGAGTTATTTCATTTTTTTTGGGAGTTATTTCATTTGGGAGTTCTTTAACGGTACCTAATTTTGATAATAAATCAGTATTCAAAAATATGTGAATAATTTATTTGTTTATTGCAGTTTTATTAGTTTTATGTTTTTATATACATCGAGATTATTTTAATGATATTTTTAATTTATAATGAGCTTTCAATCTACGCATATTAGCTAGGTTGATACTAGTATTTAGATCTGGCTAAAGATCTCATCAGAAAACAAAGTTTTAGAAAACCTAGAGAATCCAGAATAGGCAGAGCTTTACCAAAAAAACCTATTAATTATCAATTTTGCTGCATTCTTGTAGTTTATGCATTGATAATAATCCATGCATAAAAATACGAAAAAAAAATGTCAAAATAACACAAACTTTCGTAAAATACACGAAAATTTGTTTATTTTACAAAACATTTCGTTGTTTTGACATTTTTTTTTTTCGTATTTCTATGCATTGATTATTATGTGCGTGTTCACAGTAATAATGTTTGTTATATTATTGTGTTCTATTACACTCAGGAAACTTCTGCTTTAAAAATATGTAGTTGTTTGGGTTGTAATACCGTTTCATTATTTTTAATGTAAATGTAAGTCATTTGTAGAACAAATAAAATTTTTAACTAACCTTGTAGTTCATTTAAAAAAACAACTCACATCAAATGACTGTTTTATGATTTTACATTCATTTTTTACAGTTGTTTTTTGTTACTTAAAAAAATAAAAAAAAAAATTTTTTTTGGTTTATTTTTTACTACCATGTGGTTCATTTTTACTACAATTGTTAGTCATTTTTTGAACATTAAAAAACAAATGACAATGTTAGTTGAATATAATGAAATGTAAGTCGTCCTTTTTTAAATGAAATTTCATTTGTTTTTGACTACAATTGCTGTCGTCTTTACCAACATAATTTCCTAAGTGTATGATTGTAAAAATTAAGCATTTTTATTGGACGAAGAAAAAATTTAAAAATTTTTGCACTTTAACAAGGCCATATTTTTTAACAGAAAAGAAAACACCATAAGTGTCAAAAAAATGTTTAGCAACATGCAATGTCCATGTAAGTTTACAGCTAATGTGCCTACAATCAAAATGTTTTTCAAAAAAATGTTTAGCAACATGCTATGTCCTTGTAAATTTACAGTAAATGTGCCTACACTCATAATAATCCATGTATAAAAATACGAATAAAATGTCAAATTAACAAAAACTTTCGTAAAATAAACGAAAATTTTGTACATTTTACGAAAGTTTTCATTGTTTTGACATAAATTTCGTATATTTATACATGGATGATTGTAAAAATGCAATTCTTATTATGTAAAGCTACATTTTAAGTATTTATTTAAAAAACATTTTTCAAAAGCAAAAACCATGAAATGCATTTGAAGAGGGGTTTAGTGAAACATAAATTTTTTTGCAAATATAAAAAGGAAAATTTAATTAAAATGTATCACTATAATAATAGAAACTAATTGCTGAACAGGGGAAAAAAGAGATAACTGGCTCTACAACATGTCATACATATAGTATATACATTAGAGCGACTCAAAATGAACATTGGTATTTTATATGATGACATCTAAAATATTTCGGCTCTAGCTTTGACCTCTCGTGAGCTGGACCATTTTGAAAAAGGGTCCATTTTTGCATGTTTTGTTAATTTAAGAATCTGTTTCCTTACCAACATATACAATATGGGAATCATAAGAAAGGTTTTTTTAAGGCGCGTCCAACTGTATAACAAATTTCTCCAAGGACGATCATCCATGTCCTTTTTTTAAGGATATTCTGTAAAAAAAACGGTTTTTGAATTTTTTGTTATGGGTTGTTTGTAATAAAAATGCCAAATTAACATATTTTAATCTTTAGTCAATTTAATTAAATACGGGTCTCAGTTTTTATTGAAATTCGTGCTAGTTTGCGTTTTGACAAAAATGCAATGGGGTGGTAACTCTTTGTTTTAAATAGAACAATATGGGTATCAAATTTTTTCTTTTGCCAAGTACATCATCTTTGTATGTAAATAATTTTGCAAATTAGATGCATTTTACACGGTGCTCTGGAATATATATAAATGCAATTTTGTGGTAACTCTAATATGATAGCGGATTTAGTTTCTAGATCATGTATGGATGAAAATAGGACTAAAGAAAGAAAAAAAAAATGATCCACACCTTTTTGGCGGCATATTCTTTTTTTAATTTGCGAAAAAACATGCCGCCGAAAAGTCGTGGATCATTTTTTTTTTCTTTCTTTAGTCCTATTTTCATCCATACATGATCTGGAAACTAAATCCGCTATCATATTAGAGTTACCACAAAATTGCATTTATATATATTCCAGAGCACCGTGTAAAATGCATCTAATAAATTATTTACATACAAAGATGATGTACTTAGCAAAAGAAAAATTTGATACCCATATTGCCCTATTTAAAACGAAGAGTTGCCACCCCATTGCATTTTTGTCAAAACGCGAACTAGCACGAATTTCAAAAAAAGCTGAGACCCGTATTTAATTAAATCGACTAAAGATTAAAATATGTTAATTTGGCATTTTTATTACAAACAACCCCGAACAAAAACTTCAAAAACCGTTTTTTTTTTACAGAATATCCTTAAAAAAGGACATGGATGATCGTCCTTGGAGAAATTGTATATGCAGTTGGACGCGCCTTAAAAAAACCTTTCTTATGATACCCATATTGTATATGTTGGTAAGGAAACAGATTCTCAAATTAACAAAACATGCAAAAATAGACCCATTTTCAAAATGGTCCAGCTCACGAGAGGTCAAAGCTGGAGCCGAAATATTTGAAATGTCATCTTAAAAAAGTCCAAGGTTCATTTTTAGGAGGGTAATTAGAGCACTTTTTTGGTGAGTCGCTCTAATATACATATATGAATTTGATTTTATCAGATTGTGACCCTTATTTGTTTAAAGGGTTTTAAAGTACTCCAAAGTGCCTGCCGATATTACATAGTATTTTTTCACACACTGATTTAAACATCCTTTTCCACAATCTTGATCTTGTGGTTTTTCATATTTTAAAATTTTTCAGTACCGTTTTAATGGCTCTTTAAATTTAATATAATTTTACATTAAATCTTACGTTTGAAGATTTCCTGCTAAGAAGTTATAAACATATCATATAAGTGTTTGTCATCGTTGGAAAGAAAATTAATTATAGATTATGGTATTTTTAAAAAAAAACGCATTTAGCACTCTTGGTAGAACAAAAACTTGGGTAATCCTAATAGGAATGTAAAAATATCAGTTTTTGATAAAATGTAAAATTTCACTATTCAATAAAATATTTATTAATAGACATAATCCAATGATTTTTTGGACTTAAATAGACTTTGGACTTCTAAATCAACCATGTAAAATTTATGATTTGCTGTAAAAAATTTCACAATTCCCCAAAAATAAAAAATTTCCAAAAATGGTATTTTTTACGTTTTAAAGCGGGGATTGAGAGAGACTTACCCAATGAATTAGATATATGTTAAAGTTCCTATAACCGCCTTCCTAATTGGAGGAGTAGAGAATTTTTAACTGTGAGTTAAAGTTGTTATTTGCCTTTGAAATGTGTCAACTTTAAAAGCGGCTGGGGGAAAAGTATCTACAAATCGAAAAGCTTTTTAACACAGCTCGCTTTTATATAAAAAGCTCTTTTAGAATAGTATGCCCACTTTATATGTTCACAAAGAAAATATTTATCTGGAGGTAAAAGACTGCTGCTTTTTATAAAACCAGTATTTTTAAATACAGCGTTTTGAACCACGGATTTTGCAAAAAAAATAATTTACCGTCAAGAAGTGGATTAATTATGTAAACCAGTACCTTTCAAATGTGATATCAATGACACTTGTAGCTTAAACCGTTAAAAAGATATGGGCAATTATGTTCAACTACTTTTTCAAAACTTTTATTAATTTGGGGAATTTTCTAGGTTCCCATCATCAGAACACGTTTTGAAAGAGGTAACAATCCCATGCCAAACATCAAACATTCATATAAACTAGTTTACTCACTACATGAGACAAAGTACAGTTTAGTTTACTCTTCCTGTTTTTGTTTATAAACAAAACAAAAAAATAAAAAGGAGGAAAAAAACAAAAACGTGTATTGAATATACACCGAAAGTGGACCTTACACATAACAAACAAGTTTTCAATTTATTTTTGATCAATGGTGATAATCTTTAACTTCGAGCTCATATATTAGTTCTCATGTAGTGAGTAAACTATTTTATATGAATGTTTGATGTTTGGCATGGGATTGTTACCTTTTTAAAAACGTGTTCTGATGATGAGAACCTAGAAAATTCCCGAAATAGATCTATCAACACATTCCTGAAAGGGTCAAATAAATAATAAATTTGAATAATTTTCATTTTTATTGCACAATTAAATATATATGATATAATTTTTATTTTTAATAAAAATTATATCAAACTTTTAGTTTTATTTTTTTCAATAAATTCTTTTTTTTAAGTAAATCTTTTTTGTGCTATATATAGTATCGGTTTCTGATTTTTATCCATAAATTTGAATTCTGTAAGAGCTTTACAAACAAATTTGGAACGAATTGTAACTAACATGTATTTTTTTTAAAGATTTTAAAAAAGAGTTTTTCAAATACAGCGTTTTAAAACGCGGATTTTTAAAAAAAATGCATTTTACCTTCAAAAAATTATTATTTTGTTAATTATACTTGAAGCACAACAACAGTGACTTTAAAAAGAGGTATAATTGAATCACGTTGCTTTAACCGTTAAAAAGATATGGACGATGAAGTTCAACTACTTTTGTTAAATTTTCGTTTTTGTTTTTAATAATTTAAAATGCGATATTTCCACCAACAACCCAAAACTTGTGCGATAACATACTTATATCACACTTACCTTTAGCACCAAATTTGGTTAAACTTGAAGGGGGTGGAGGTCGAAATTTGAATATTTTTTGATGGTTTTATATGGAATGAGTCAGAAGAAAAGGCGGTAAATCAAAAATCCAATTTAAGGGTAAATTAATTAATAAATGTTAAAAATAAATTTTAAAAATTTTATAAAAAAGTAGCTCAATAAATTAGAAAAAAATAAAATTTTGTTTTATAATTTCCTTTTCATATCGGTTGTTATCAACTGAATACAATGGTTATTTTAAAACGATGAACAAATTCGTTGTTTTCAACTGAGGTTCCGTTGTTTACTTTGCTTAAAATAGATTAAACATTTTCAATTAATTTAAATAACGCAGCCACAGTAATGGGCATTTCATCTGAGACCTGAGTTAAAAATTTAGTTGAAAATAACTGAGAATTTTTTTCGGTGTAGTCAAGTCTTTAAGACGAACTTTTTCTTTTGACAAGCTTATCGAAAACAGTAAAGAATTTTGAAGGATCAAAATTTTTAAAGAACATTTTTAAAATTGTTAGTCCTGAAATATTTCGACAAATAATTTAGTGGAATATCCGAAATTATTATCTTTCATTTGATATCCATATTGTCATCATTTAATGTGTGAAAATAGTTAAATAATTTGTTTAAAAAATTAACTTTAAATGTCCTTTTGAAAGGGCATATGATGTGATAACGAAAATCTGAGTAGGCAGTTTAACTACAAGTGTAAAGCATACTTTTAGGCAATTGCAAAATACATTTCATAAAATTTAATTATAGGTTGTTTGAGATATTCGCGAATTAAGGATATTTTTTCAAATTCATTATACTCTTCACGAAAAAAATTAATTTTTGTGCAACCCTGTTTAAAGGAGAGGATTTGATCTTTAAAATGACTCCACATTTATTGTATATTTCTTACATGTTTTTTAAAAAAACCCCCAACTTTTGAGCAGCGTTTAAAGACGAACTATAAAGAATTTTGGAAAAAGAAAAACTACGCAAACTTCATATTTACTAGCAGAATATTTATTAGTGTCCGACCGAACAGTTCGGCCAAAAAACTATTTTTTGTCGGTTTTTTGATATCTAGAGGCAATGATGACAAATTTAGGTATTGGAAACATGTTTGTTGAGCCGATTTAATTCGATTTTGTGTATAAAATTTAAGAGAAAAGCCGAAGTTTAGCTATTAAGTTAAAAGTTCTGCCGCCGAACTATTTTCGATTTGGCCGAACTTTCTGAGGCCGAACAGTGAATTCATTGCTTAACTACAGACTTTTCTTAAAATTTGACACTCAAAATAGCATCTAATCAGTCCAATAAACATTTTTCCATCCACCAAATTTGTCCATAATGCTTTAAAATACCGAATACAGACCAAATGCATTTTCTGGCCGAACTGTTCGGTCGGACACTAATATTTATACCAAGTTTTACTGAAATCAGAAGTTGAAAATGTAATTTATTGTGCTCAGAATTTTTAAAATGGCCCTCTTAATAAAAGTGGTCACCAGTACGTATGATGAATAATAAATGTTTTTTACATATTAAATTATTACTCATACGCGCCGGTGGGCATTGCTATTAATTAGAGTGTCAAAAAACCGACGAATTTATAAAACTAGTTTTTCGGTTTGTTTGAAAAACCAAATTTTTAAAAAATCAGTTACGGGTTTAATTGAAACCAGGTTTCGGTTAGGGATTTTATTAAAAACCCGGATTCGTTTTTTTTTTCTTGTTTATGGATAGTATCTTGTAGCGTTTTGCTTTAAAATAAACCTTATTATCTACATATACAAAATATTTTTCATGTTCACAAATTTTGAACATGTAATTTTCCAGTTTTTATAATTAAAATTTTAAATATTTTTTTATTTTACTTAAATTGTTTTTAAACTAGTTATATTTTCGAACCATCTTGTTAACAACAATCGCCAATCCAAAATTTTTGGAAATGGCGATAATTTTGAAAATAAATTCTTTGATAAATTGGAAGCAACAAATTCAAAATTTTTAATACAGCATAAAAATAATGCATTTTCAGAGGTTTTTTTACCTTTCAAGTAAAATATATTAAAAAAAAAAAAAACGGTTAACCGACTCAAAATATCCGGTTTGTTGAATATTCGAAAATGCAATATATTCGAAACCCTGATGATTTTTGAAAATAAAAAAAACCGGTTAACTGGTTTTGGACACTCTATT
Source organism: Delia radicum (assembly GCA_021234595.1). Classification (NCBI taxonomy): domain Eukaryota; kingdom Metazoa; phylum Arthropoda; class Insecta; order Diptera; family Anthomyiidae; genus Delia; species Delia radicum. The sequence goes on from CM037851.1 coordinate 253,394,694, forward strand.
CTTTATACTCCGATGGCTTGTTCATATAACTAATCATATCTTCAGAGTAATAAAAGTGATATAATGATTAAGATATTGAAATGTAAGAAAATATTTAAGAAATGCTACAATTTTCGTACAACATGTCTCATAAAAAAAAGTAGCCGGTTCCAGATAGCCCGAGACATATTTTCACATGAATCTTTTTTGCTCTTAAAAGTGAAATTTTTTAGAAAAATTTATCTTTTAAAAAGTTGTTAGATTATGTGTTCAAAATATTAACGTAAAGTGAAGGCAAAACAAGTACATATCTCAAAAACATGGCAAAATATTGAAAACCTGAGTTTTGAAAACAATTAGGAAGAATTTCAGATGACATGAACAATTTTGTAAAAACATCATGTTATAACATCAAAAAATTGGGATTTTCTAAACTTTATCTTAAGACATCTCAAAAACTTGATGTGATGGAAAAATGAGGTCAGATTGGGATTCAGTGGACCTCAAGCCGATCGCTTAAACGTTTAGATTGTAAAATCTGACAACATTTTAAAAGATAACTTAATAACCAAAAAGTCTAATTTTAAATATAAAAAAAGTTATAAGTGAAAATGTGTGTCAAAAAATTTTTCGATCTCACTCCTTTGTACGCAAATTTATAATGTTTTTTATGAATTTTAGATTTCTCTACGGGCTGTTAATGGCATGGCCAGTCCATTAATAAATCGATATAAATAATTCCAATTTACATCAACTTTCACTCAACGTTTCGTTGGTTGTTTTTTCCAACTCCATCATGAGTTTGTATTCATTAAATTCTTGCAAATGGATTACAAAATGGCAAATAATTAATTTAAATTTTATAAAATAAAGTTAAAAGTTTGATATCATTTTTATTAAAAATAAAAATTATGTTTTTTCGACTTTAAATTGTGCAATGAAAATGAAAATTATTCAAGAAAGCGGTCAATTAATAGAACTGAAAACAAAAACTCTATAGATTTTTTGTTAGGACAATATCCTAATATAGACATATAGAGTATGGCCTCGAACTTGAATAATTTTCATTTTCATTGCACAATTAAAGGTCGAAAAAACATAATATTTATTCTTAATAAAAATTATATCAAACTTGCAAAAAAGACAAAGTACGGTCTTGTTTATTTCACCCTTTACATCTTGTTTTTAAACAAAACAAGTGTGAAAATAAAACGGAGAATAAAAACGAAAAGCGTGTATTGTATTTCTACCAAAGATAGAGCTTGCACATAATGAACAAGTTTTCAAATTTATTTTTGATCAATGGTGATGATATTTAACTTCGAGCGCATATATTAGTTCTCATTTAGTGAGAAAACTGGGTTATATGAATGTTTGATGTTTTGCATGGGATTGTCACTTCGTTCAAAACGTGTTCTGATGATGGTAACCTAGAAAATTCCCGAAATAGATATATCAACACATTCATGAAAGTGGTCAATTAATAAACTTGAAAACAAAAACTCTATAGATTATTTGTTAGGACAATATCCTAATAAAGAAACATAGAGTATGGCCTCGAACTTTATTTTTCTTTCTAGTATCCTAATATTATTTAAAACTTACGATTTTATAAATAACATCGATTAAATATTCCTTTTACCTATAAAAAGTTGACAACACGACACAAATTTAAATAAATAAATATATAAATAATCAAAATTTATTAAAAATCACAGCAAAAATCTTAATCCTAATATCACAGAACATTTTAATCAACTGATTGCCACAGAATATTGAAGCTTTGTTTGGTCTTTATCTTCTATAGTGTTAAGAGCGTTTGAAATTCTTTGTTTTGTTTTTTAATATCAATAATGCGCTATTTTCCCTCAACTTGCAATTAAGCATTTAACGCTGTCAAGAAACAATCACAAAGCTTAAAAACTGGCGCGAAAATTTGAATTGAAATTGTTGCAATTTTAAAAATAAAATTTAAATATTTTTATTAAAATTTAAACTTATCGAAAACTTTAAAAAAAAAAACTTTTTTGCAAAACAGCTTAAGTTGATTTAAGTTGTTTTGTCAAACGTCCTCAAATTTTAATTAGTATTAATTTGAAGTTTCTACATATACTCAATATAGATAATGAATATTGACTCTTAACGACCATTTGATTGATGAAAACATTTTAACTTTGACCATCAACATTAAGTGTCTTGCACATTTATTTTCAATTTTTTTAAAATGAAAATATATAAATGATTTTTTTTTTATAGCTCTCTTGAGTTTAAAAATCATGTATTTATTATGAACAACCACTTAAAAGTTAATAAAAAGCAATATATTTTTATGTATTGACATCTATCATTTTAAAATGAAAATTTTTATGGTCCCTTTATGACAATACAGTTATTAAACTATTTGTGTATGAGTGTGTTTCACATTGACAGTTTTAATCGTTTAACATGTATGAAAGATAGATAGGATATCAATAAATTAATCTCTTATTTAAGATTTTATATATATACATATATTTTAAACATCCTGTAGTTTATGGTTAGAACATTTGCTACAAAGTATTTGATTGTCATACAAAGTATTTGATTGTCATAAAAAGCTGTAAAGATTTGGGTTTATGTTTAAACTAAAGTTTTCGATTACAAATTGTTATAAAAAGCTTTGAAGGCGAATAACTGTTAAACTTAGCTATGAACTTTCAAATGAAACTGCCATAGTGTGCTGTTATTGCTGAAAAGCTTTAAAAGAGCTTTTACTTTGAACATTGTGGATTATAGACAATTAACATACATACACGGAAAATTCTACTACTGCAATTTAACAGAATGTTGGTTTTGGGCTTAAATTGGAAATTTAAAATCTACAAAATTTTACTATAGTATTCACCAAAAACTAGCAAAGATAAATGAGATTTGTTGAAAAAAAAATCCGTTTACTTTTAAACTTAAAAATGTCGTTTACAGAAAAAGCTCCATTTTCAAACAAGAAGCTTTAATAAGGTTGAATTTCAATGAAAATAGCGAAGAAATTCTTTTATTTGTAAAAAAAACAAATGTAAGCTTGATGAAGAAATAAAATACCAATCGAATTGTAAAGTGTAAATCAATTCGCTGAGTACAACCAGCGAATTGATTTACTGGGTGTTGCAACTAAAATTCAGTTGTATATGACGAATTTCTAACATTTTAGTGACTTAGTTAAAAAATCTTTTCAAAAAATGTTTTTTAATGACTTAAATAACCTTCATGTATACCAGCAAAAAATACTGCTTCCGTGGAAGCAGTTTCGTAAGGGAGATTTGAGTCTGAGGCGCATCAAATAGCAGTGATAAATGCCATGCTTTTTTTTTCGAGATGTCTCGCGTGGCAACACTGGTTTCGAGCACCTAAATGTTATGAATTCCCAGATTTAACTTTAACTCATAAAAAATGTTGACAAATCATGCCATGTCGGTAGAGCATATTATAAAGCATTAAAAATATTAAAATGCAAGCACTTGTTTCGAGCACCTAAATGTCATTTATTAAGCGCTTTTACTTACAAGGAAAGTATTCGAACCTAAACACTCCGATTTTGATGAAATTTGGATAAGTGATAAAGACAAAAAAATCTAAGATCTACCTGTCATGGCTTATCGGCCATCTCGGGATTTTAATGGATCAACCTTGGACTTTTAGAAATTTTTCGTTTTTTTTTTTTTTTGCTTTTTAATGTATTTAAAGCAAAATAATCATTTGCAAATGTGGTATCGTTGGAAAGGAATTTTTGAGGGCTTTTTTATGGTGTCTTTTTTGGTACTTTAAGTTTTTTGTGTTAAAAAATTTATAATATTTTGGGTATTTTATATGGAGAACATATAGCTATGGCTGCCGAATTGACATATTTTTTACACGATTTTGCAGGAACCACCTTTTTGTGTTTTTTTTTTTAAAGAGTTTCTATGTTAAACATAGACAAACTTTATTTTTTTTTTTTTACTTTATTAATTAATAATCATATAATTACAAATTATATACTATTACACTAACCGAGCACTAGCTACTATGGCCTTCGGCGCGTTGCAATCGAACCCACGACCCCCGCACGCTGCCAACTACCGGGGAGGGGCGCACAATACCAAACTTTATATTTTTGACAACGCATTAAAATTGTGACTTTTTTTTAGAATTTCTTAACCCTCTAACCGGCAAGCCCGCCTCTAGGCGGGGTATTTTAAATTGGCCATAAGTTCGCCAAAAAAGTGTTTTATTATAAAAATGTAAGCTATATCGATAGAGAACGAAGTTAGCCACATATTTTGCGAAGTAATGTTTTGTGTACATGTCATGGTTTGGAAGCGAGAAAGCGTTATAGTTAAAATTTTCAGTAATTTCAAAAAATAAATATTTTGAAACAACCACAATTTTCAAAAGTCCTTAAAACACATTTCTGTTAACATGAAACTATTCATATTCCACACAAAGGAAGGTTAAAGCTTAAACTTTTGGAAAATACTCTAAGTTTGTTCCAAGGACATACAGGACTTTAAAAGGATACATATAAAGGATATCATCTTATCTTGAAAACGAGTGGACGGATTTTTATAAAATTTGTCAGAAATATTATATTCAAAGTTTTGTCAATATATATTAAAGTTAAGGTTCGTTTTCGCTCGATTTCGCGTTTTTCGAAAAACGAAAATTGCCATATCTTTTTATCTAAAAGCTCAAAACGAATTTTTGGACTGTTGTTATATCTTTGTAAGAAGAATAATTTATGCCTTAACTTTTTAAATTTTATAGGTTAGTTTTTGAGAGAGCCTCTACCTGTTTTGACCCATATCGACTAAAATAGGCAACAAACAAAATTTCGCTAAAACAAAATATTATTTATTTCTTGTGCCGAACAAGTGGAATAAATTTCAGTCCAAAAAAGCTTATGCTGGTTAGAGGGTTAAATTTCAAATGTGCTCCCATACAAAAAGTAAAAAAAAATAGTTTTTTTGCATAATACATTATTTTTTTTATATGAAATGTATTACTTATTTCTAAATGAGGTGATGTATTTTTTTATAAGCTTTTCAATGATATATAACATGATATGCATTGTACGTCCATAAGTGCATAAAAGGGAATATAAGTTAATTATGAATTCAGCTCCTTTATTTTCATTTCATAAAAATTTCATTTGGGTCTTAATGTTACTGTGGTAGCCAACAGCTGTTATTATGAGAATTTACTGAATGGCAACCCTGCCTTAAACGATCGGTTTATCTTATTTTTTACACACAATTTATCAGAAAATGCGCGGGCAGCGAAAAAAAAAACCATTGCAATTTTCCAGGGACCGTAAATAATGATTATTGCTCGTTTTTTTAATCAAAAAATCAATCACTTAGAAGAGACATAAAAAAAAATTTATTGCACTATTATTATTATTTTTTGACAATCTTTGCATATCCGTCATGATTTTTAAATTTTTGATTTTTAAAGTTTTCTTCAATGGTAATGATTATTTTTGAGTAATAATAAAAAAAATCAGCCATAATCATTATTTTTGAGCAAAAAAAATAAAACTCAAAAATAATCATTATTTATGATTTTTATTTTTTTCGCTCAAAATAAAACTCACTTTCAATGTGTGGGATGGACATATCTCAGGAAGTAGGAGGAGCTTATCGAAAATTTTGGTATCAATCTCTTCTTTGGAAGATTCTGTAGCAGATTAATGCATCAATCATATTTGTGGGTGTGGTTTAAGGGGTTAATTTTAAAATAGGGCTTTTTTTTGCCGTATTTTGTGAAAGTAACAATGTGTGGGATGGACATATCTCAGGAAGGAGGAGGAGCTTATCCAAGATTATGGTATCAATCTCTTCTTTGGAAGATTCTCTAGCAGATTAATGCATCATTCATATTAGTGGGTGGGGTTTAAGGGGTTAATTATTAATTTCAAAATAGGGCTTTTTTGCCGTAAAGTCAAAATCTGGAAGCTCGATTTTCACTGTAGACGTATGGTTTAGTGGACTTTTTTGCTCAGTACAATCCCAAGAATCAGAAACGCGAAGCGCCCATTAAGATTTTTTCCTTCCTTACTAATCGCCCCAACCTAATATGTATATATATTTACACTTACATAAAAGTGAGTTTATTTTGAGCGAAAAAAATAAAAATCATGAATAATGATTATTTTTGAGTTTTATTTTTTTTGCTCAAAAATAATGATTATTGCGGATTTTTTTATTATTACTCAAAAATAATCATTACCATTGAAGAAAATCCTTAAAACTCATAACATAATCATTATTGTGTAATTTTTATTATAAAACTCATAATAATTACGGTCCCTGCAATTTTCATATATTTCATGGGACAACAAAAAAAGTCCAAATCTTTACAAAAAAAAAAAAAAATTATTATAAATCCAACGAAACAATTTTTATGACATCAACCTTTTCTTTATTACAACATAAATTTTATGACTTTTTAATAACAACCAAAATCTTAAATAAATTTACAAATAAACAAAGCAAATTGTAATGTAATATTACAAATCATAAAATAGAAAACAAATTAAAAAGAGATTTTCCAATTACAGAAGAAAAAAACGAAATAGAAAAAAGTCAATAAACCTTTAAAGAAAGATTCACTAATATTGACCAATAACAAAGTAATAAATACTTTAAGGGAAATCGAAATAAATAGATTTTTTTTTTTCATTTTTAACATTTATTATTGCTAAAAATACCCATACATGCAGTAAACATGTGTAGGATAACCCTCTAATACATAAGCAATTTATATTATTGTGTGTTCGTTTGGATCCCAACAAAAACTCAGTAATGGGCTCTCATTACCACACTTTGAATACTATGTAGGTAAAGACCACTGCAAATGTAGTTAAAAACAAATGAAATTTCACTTAAAGAAAGGACGACTTACATTTCAGTAAATTCAACTATCATTGTCATTTGTTTTTTAATGTTCAAAAAATTAACCACAATTGTAGTAAAATTAAGTACATGTTAGTAAAAAATATAGAAACAATTATTTTTTTATTTTTCTAAATTACAAAAAACGACTGTAAAAAATTAATGTAAAATCATAAAACAGTCATTTGATGTGGTTTGTTTTTTTAAATGAACTACAAGGTTAGTAAAATATTAAATTTGTTCTACAATTGACTGACATTTACATTACAAATAAAGAAACTGTATTACAACCCAAATAACTACACATTTTTACAGCAGAAGTTCCCTGAGTGCAGTGTCTAAATAATAAGCAGTATTATTAGGTCCAACTGCATGTAATTTGGCGTCAAAACTCATTATTTTTCTTCTACGAGGTCGTTTTTGTTAATAGTTTTATATATTTGCTTCATGAAAAACACACAAAATTTGTACAATTTATACCAGCTGCATTATAAAAAAAATAAAAAATTAAAATAATTTGTTATTCGTATGATTATAAGCAACTAGGCAAATATGTGGTTACAAATTTATAAATAATAATGCTTACCCTTATACTTATAAGTAATTAAAACATAAGTAGTCGAGAAAAATACATTATATTTGTAATAAAATAATTAGTTGCGCGTAAGCTAGACGGCTTATAAAACAACTTCGGCAAACAAAAATAACTAGTGCTGACGCCAAAATATAATGTGAAAGATTTTGCTGGGATATACATAGATAAAAACCATTGGTAAATGTGTTAAACAAATCCAACACACATATAAAAATAACAAATACATACATATTTATGTGAGTTTGTAGAAAAAAATACTAAATTGAAAGCAACAAAGCCATCAGAAGGAGCAGTGTTATAGCATGGATTCTCAAACTTTTTTAATTGCAATCTTTTTAATTCAATATTTGGACCAATTTTTCCATTTTCAACCCAGTACTTTTAAACAGTTTTTTTTTTACTCAATAAAGATAATTAGAGGATCATTATTTGAGGGGTTTTAAACGCCCCCTAAAGTAATGAAATATCTTGAATTCATTTGTAAATAAAATAATAGTAAAAAACTGTTATCTAGAGTTGCCAAATAATTATTTGAAAATATATAGTAACTTTTTGACGTTTTTTGATGCGATCTTTTTTAAAAATTATTTTAAAAAAATAGCAAAAAGCCTAAAGTTTTATATTTTTAATTGTTATATTGATGAGAAAATAGAAAAATGCATTTCTGTATTAAAAAAACAGTTCATCAATTGGATAGGGGAGAGGGACCTAAAATTGACAGTGGCCCAAGATGGACACTTCGTGTAACAGTATTGTAGAAGGTAGCAGCACCTCATAATCTCTGTCATTGTTCTAGTTTGTATAGGTGCAGTTTTCTATGCATACTCGAAGATAAAATATCTGCTAGTTTTCTTCTGCAAAGACGAAATCATTTTTTTTTTGTTCGAAAAGTTCTTAAACATTTTTTTTTTTTTGAGTCATTTAAGTTATCTACCCTATGGGGAATGAGGAGTCAATTGACCTAAAAGTGACTGGTTAAAGAAGGACTTATCACAGGACTGGTATAATTTAATACTAAAGTGGGTTAAGCAGTATCAATTGCACTAAAATTAAAAAATATTAACAAGAAAAAGCCAGTTGGCCAAAATTTTACCCATTGGAAGCTGTTTAGTTTTCGTTTATTTTTATGCCCATCTAGGGTTAGTCCTGGGGCATGCCACTATGTGGTTTAAAGCAGGACAAATGACCACCTCCGATGACAAGCCCATGTTAAAGTTGCCAGTTGTTTACATAGGGTAGGGTTTAGCAGAGGACCGGTCTCTGGCACTAAGGGACCGATCCTGTGGCACACGTAGGACCGGTCCCATTCCCCATAGGGTATGGCTGTATATTTGAGTAGTCAAAAAAAAATTATGAAAGTTAAATTTTACGGTATCCCCTATTCCATAATGTCTAAAAACTCCATGTACCAAGTTTCAGCTAAATGAGTTAATATTTAGAGCTCGCAGAATAAGTTAACTTTTAAGAATTAGTAATTTATCTTTAGAAGAAACTCTTACGAAATTAATTCTTTCTTAATCTGCTCAATGTATCTTAACAGAATTTTTCAAAGGCAGCCTTTAATAATGTGCATAAAGGGAATATGAAATCAAATTTCAAAAAGAAAAATTAAAAGCTTTCAAGTTATTCGCGGTATTTAAAAAAATTATACATAAATATACAAATTTTTGTTAAATTGTAAAATTTTCTGAAAAGATGTAAGTAATTAAAAATTCAATTTGTTGACGTCAACAAATTTTCCAAATCTGAGCTTAATTTTACGGAAGATTATGTATTTGCAATCGATATTAAAAATATATTAATGGATTTTAAAGTATTCGCGTTTTTCAAAGATTCAAAAAAAAAATCGACATTTTGTGGTATTTTTCTAATTAAATGAAAGTTTTGCAATCTACTTGCCAACGAATTTAATCATACATGGTCTTGTTTCTTATTTTAGAAATGATAACAGATTTCCGGCGCAGTGCGATAAAGCCATGGGCAGTAAGGCCATATGGTCTTATTTCTCAAAAAAATGGGAAATAATGCCATATGGCGTCTTTTCCAACTCATTGGGAAATAAGACTATGGTCGTTTTGCAACCAAAAGCCACTTAATATTTAAAGACTACTTTTACACAGAAAAGCTTTTCTCAGCGAAGCCGAGAGTGGGACATACTGGAGGAGGAAACCCCTAAGCCCGGCCGAAGGCCGGCTACGCAAAAAAACTTTGCTCGGCAAAGCCACTTATTATTTATAGATTACTTTTACACAGAAAAACTTTCCTCAGCGAAGCCGAGAGTAGCCGAAGGCCGGCTACGCAGGAAATTTTGTAATTTTTTTTTGTTAAATTTGTTTTAAATATTATTTTTTGTAATGAAATATACTACATTTTTGTTGAACCAAAATTTTTTAATTGAGTAATAAAGCCATAATGGCTTTATTTCCAAATGAAATGGGAAAAAACACCTTATGTTCTTATTTCTCTAAAAAATGTGAAATAAGACCATATGGCCTTACTACCCATGGCTTTATCGTACTGCGCCCACATATCCTTGCAGTTGAACTTAACTGTTGGCTCTTGGTTTTTTCGATAATATTTTGCTTATTAAAATTTATTTTTTAACAAAAATCTTATCTCACATACGGGACATTCCCTTGTGTGAGACTTGCAAAAAATTTTTTTCACAGCAGCAATTATATGAAAACCACTTGATCAAAGTTGAACACTTTTTTGTATGAAATGTTATAGTTTTGCGAATTCCGCGACTCCGATTTTCTATTCGTAATTTACGCCCAAATATATATATGATTTGATGTGTCACTGTCATAATAATTATTTGATTTTATTATTTTCTTCTCGTTTGTTCTCATTATTTTTTATTTTTTGATTCATAACGAAACAAGTACTACGTTGAAACTTCAATTTTGATTTGTGACAAAACATTTTTTGAGATTTTTTGGTTAACCATATTAATTTTCTTAAAGGAATATTTTAAGGATTGTGGAGCTCGTGAATTCCAACATTTTTTTTGACCACCTTATTTTAAGGAGGTTCATTTTTTAATTTCAAAATGGTAATTCAAAAATTTAATGTATTTTAATTTTATCTGGCTTATTTTATTGTTAAAATCTTAAATAAACATTTTTTTAAATTATTATTCAAAAACAACGATAAAAATCATGGCAAAATCATTTACAGGTAGACTTATAAGAAAACACGTTCTCTTCATTGAAAAAAATGTAAACATAAACATACCCCAAAATGTCAAATAACTCAACACAAAATTTAATTTACGTATTTTGAGATCTAATCAATTTGTTAAATATTTTTGTTATTTAAATTCATAAAATTCTAATGTTGTTATAAATCGCTTAATCCGTGAATGCGATAAATTATTGTTTGTTGCAAAAATAATTAAATTTTTGTTTCGTTTGATTTATTATTGCTTGAATTTGAAAATCAGGATTAAAATTATATCAACTCTCCCAAATAAGTCTACCGTTATAGTTATGCCATGATAAAAATTAATTTAAAATTTAAAATTTCTGTAACATGTTTTCATATGCTCGGTACGAGCTTACGAACAAATAAAAAGAGGGCAGATTGAGAGAGACTGAGGTAGATAGAAACCCACTGGTTGCACTGGGCTATTTTTTCCACCTGAATTGTCCACAAAACTCAATAAATACTAGAGTATTCAATTTACTCGGGTTTGCTTTTGTTCGAGTAACTCGATTTTGAGGTTTTTAATTTACTCGAGTAGGCGAGTAAGATTTTAAAATTGCTCGAATAACTCGAGTAACTCGAACAATTTTAATACTTTAATTTTATTTTCCAAAAACTCACATTTTTGTAAGTTTTTATATTTTATTAGTACTAATATAACATATATATAAAAATTAACAAATTAATTCAAAATTTTAGTAAAAAGTATATCTAAAAGAGAAAAACATTTGCTAAGATCATTTATTATTGCCTCAGTACACTCAAAGCAAAAGCGTTATTATATCAATGAAATTCTTTATAAATATGTTGAAATCTTCATTGATTTTCTTTCAATATAACAGGTTCATAAATATGTACTAAACTGTTTTAAAAAATATTTGTAAGGTTATCCGTTTTGTAATTTCACTCAGACTTGACACAGTTTTGTTGTATTAGTGTGTTAGTACTAAACGAAAAAATAGTCCATTTTGTCCTATCATTTTGGGATTTTGAGATATGTAATTTTTCTAAAAAAATTATAAAGAAGTTTTGAAACAACTTTCATGAATATTTAAGAAGATTTTCATCATATTAATGAAAACTTCATTACTTCTATATGTAAATTTTAATATGTGGAAATTTTGCGTAGGACCGCTATGAATTTCCATATAGGGCTTCTAAAATTGGCTTGTTACAACGACATAAAAGGGACCAACACAAAGTTTTTAGTAAATGCCATTTAAAAATTCCTTTTTGAAAATATAGTATTTATATGTAGTTTCTTTAGATCAAATGGCAACTAAATTAAAAAAAAAATAATGTTTGATCCCACTTTTAACCCTCAAATCCGCACCAATAATCTTAAACACCCCAGTCTTAGAACTCGTTTCTTTAAAAAATATCCAAATTTCTTCGATATCGGAGTTTTTCGCATTAAGTTCTTCGTTTTTCGTAATATAATTTCTTTAACAGTGCTCAATTAATATAAAAATACACTTAACATTTAAATATTCACTATAACAGTCACATTATTTTATACAAAATATCAAAAAAAATATAAAATAGTTCATATTTTTAAATTACTCGAGTTACTCGATTAATCGACCAAAATTGTTCGAGTTATTCTTTACTCGAAATTGGCCACTTCGAATTACTCGAACAAATGTTCGACATCATTTCATCGATTAATCGAGTAACGGTTAACCGATTGAATACCCTAATAAATACTAGTGGTGTAACCAAAAAAATCTGTCTTATCTGTTTGATAAAAACAGATACAAACAAGTGTATTACTCTCATTCTCTTTTTAATATATTTTAATTTTATCTTGCCAATTTTTTCATTAATATTTGAAATAATTATAAATTTTATTAAATTTTTTTTTTAAAACATGATAAAAAATTAATTTAAACTTTTAAATTTTTGCAACATGTTTTCATTTGCTCGGTGCGAGTTTACGAACAAAAAAAAAAGAGAGCAGCTTGAGCGACACTGAGTAGTATGGAAACCCATTGACCATATCTACTTAAAAGCATAACAGTATCAACTAGTAACAGAAACAAGAAAAATACTTATCAATATCTATTTAAACAGAAGAAATATAACAACTATTCCAAATAGATGTAACAGCGCACGTGGTTAGTAGCAACCGTATTTTAAAACTTGTAAAAATGTATGATTTTTGTTCTTTTTGAAAAATTTTGGTGCTTTTAAAAATTCCCGATTTTGGTATTTTTGAAAGATTTTGATAATTTAAGAAATCTACGATTATATTCCAAAGAGTTTGGTACTTTAAGAAATTTGTTTTTTTCGAACGATTTTGGTACTTTCAAAAATAAACGATTATTTAATAAAGATTTTGGTTCTTTAAGGAATTCACGAAATTGGTACTTTTAGAAATACTCGATTATTACTGATTTTGGAGCTTTTAAAAGCCATCGATTATTTTCAAAATAGGTAGTTTTAGAAATCCACGAATGTTTCTGATTTTGGTACTAGAACCAGTATATTAACACATACTTAGATAAAAATTTGGCTAATTTTCTGCGTTTTTATCTACAAAAAAAAAAAATACTTTATAAGTTCAATTATTGCTACACTCAGGGAACTTTTGCTTTATAAATATATAGTTGTTTGGATTGTAATACAGTTTCTTTATTTTTAATGTAAATGTCAGTCATTTGTAGAACAAATTTAATTTTTTACTAACCTTGTTGTTCATTTAAAAAAACAAACCACATCAAGTGACTGTTTTATGATTTTACAAAAATTTTTTACAATTGTTTTTTGTTATTTAAAAAAATAAAAACAAATAAATGTTTTTTTATTTTTTACTGCATATGTGGTTTATTTTTAATACAATTGTGGTTGATTCTTTGAACAGTAAAAACAAATGACAAATGTTAGTTGGATTTAATGAAATATCAGTCGTCCTTTCTTCAAGTGACTTCAGTTCAAATATTATCAGTGTAATATTTTTATTTTTTCAATATTTTTTTTGTATCTCATAGGACATTTTTTTTTGCACAATTTAGAAAATACAATACCAAGTCAAAAATCTTGTTGACAAGGTTCAATATAACATTCTAAAGTTATATTATTGCAAAAATACCGTTACTGGAAGTGCTATTTATATTAAAAGTAGGAACATCAAAAACAACTTTAAAAATATAGTTTATTCTGAAAACTCCTGGGCACTATACTTGACTGTGATCGACAAAGGGTTAAAAGTGAATTATGAGTAAAGTGTTATTTCATCGCATTTAATTTATTTGTTAAAATTACTGAATAATAAAATCTACTAAATACTGATATATTTATATTTTAACCTTCCATTTCTTAAAAAATGTCCTTGATGGAATTGAAACTTTTCTAACTTATAAATAATGTTCTTTTGGTATCCAATTTCGTCAAAAGCGTATCATAAATACCGTAAAAATAAAAAAATTTGTTTTTTTATACAAAATTTTGCATATTGATGAATGTATTCTAGATTTGGATGTGCGAAAAAAAAATATCAAGGTTTGGCCATTTCCTAAGGTTTTCTCGTCTCCTTAACAATTTGCTTTATGGTCTGTATACCCCTATTCGCGTCACCTCTTCAATCGAGTGGTCCAGTTGTTGCTACACAAAGAACATGTTTTTTGACTGGTTTTAATTAAATTTTTCACTAAACTAATGAGGTTTTCTTCGCAATGCTAATGAAAAAATTCTCAAACTTAAAAAAAAGTTTCATAATTTTTATGAAACTATTTTTAATAAAATGTTTTCATTAAGCGTATGTTACTGTTAATAAATAAAATAAAATTTTTCATTAAATTTTATGAAAGGCCGCATTAATTTAATGAAAAGTTTCAATGAACGAATTTCATTGACACTTCATAGATGCAAAATTTTTAATCAGTGTAACGATTTTTTTTTCGTAGTTATCACCAAATTTGTGTTGTGGCAATCTAAATTCTATTGTCCTGGAAGAAATGTTGTTGTTTCAACAGAAATTTTGTTGTGTCAACCGAAAAATTCTGTAGCTGCAAAAAACGATTGCCAACAAATACGTTAGCCACGATCGAGTATTTTTTCTAGGTGTACATTTTACTGGATTGTGTCAATTTTAGTTTTCTTATAATCTGATAACAATCCATGCATAAAATTACGAAAAAATTCTAAAATAACCACATTTTTTGTAAAATAAAGGAAAATGTGTTCATTTTACGAAAGTTTTTGTAGTTTTGACAATAATTTCGTAGTTTTATGCATGGATTATATTTAAAATTTTATTTAAACAATCTGTTGAAGGATTAAAGGTTGGACACAACTGAGTTTAAGGATATAAAAAAGGTTAAACTTATTTTTTCATTAGAAAGTCATTTAGGTTTTTTTTTACATGCTATATAAATTGAATTTTATTATATGTTCTTTGAATACAAAAAAAAAAGGTCTTTATAAAAATGTTTCACTTTCTTATTGTTCTTTTTAGGGCACAACATGGCCTCAGCACAGCTTCTATATAATATCAATACAACAAAAACGAAAAAATCTCCAACTACTACAAAAGCAACAACGATTCAATCTATTGAACAACAACATCATCATTATAAAGAAAAACTATCAATATTTTTTCAAACGGAAGTTAAAAGAGAACAAGGTATCACAGGAAATATTAGCAACAACAGCTACAAAAGTAAAAACAACAACAAGAACAGGAACAGGAAACAGTTCACAGACAACAATACAAAACATAGAGAAGAACGGGAACGAAGAGAAGGTGATAACAAATTGGAGAAAAATACAATTACAAAATCAACGAAAACGGAAAAACCCCCTACTACTCGTGATACAAACGACAACATTGATAACAAATTTGTGTTCATTTCGCATAAAAATAAACTACTACAACAACAGCAACAAATATGGCCTGGTACAATACCGGAACAAAACGGGTTCTTTACACGCTCTATCGAAACAACAGCAACACAAGCAATTCATACAGATGATGTTGTTGTTGGTGGTGGTGTTCAAGGTCGACAACAACAACATATTATTGCAACTACAACAACAACTACAGACATTGACAACAAAGTTTATGGCAAAGTATTATCGTACGATTTTAGAAAATGTCGTCCAATTTTGCCAAACACCAGCAACAACAACAACAGGACAATACAAACAACAAATACAAATAATGATTTTTATAAACATGATTATGAAGGAATTGAGGAGTTTAAAATCCACACAAATAACACAAAAATGCCTATCAGCAACAACTATTACTACTCAAACAACAACAACAACAACATCGTCATTAACAATTTCCAACAACAACAACTGCAACAAGCCTCAGGCCCAAAACTACAAAATTCTAATGAAATTATTAACACAACCACAACAACTACAAAATGCTGCCAAGCAAATGTTGCCAAAAAATGTTGCCTCAAGAATAAATGTTTTTCAAATTACTACAACATATTTACAACACAACAATCTATTGCTGATGCTAATTCTCTACAAATTCCTTTTAAAATCCCACAACAACAACAACAACGAAATTTCTTATCCAATTCTATTACTTCCCCTTCAACACAACTACAACAACAACATACATTTTCAACATTTTTTACAATTACTACAACAGCGTCAAAAACAACATATAGAAAATTCTTTTGCGATTTTCAAAAATGGCCAAATGTTTATTATCTTTATTGGTCATATTTAATATGCTGCCATTATTTTATGCAGGTAAGTTTTTATTGTCATTAACATTGACATTAAAATCAAATAATCATTTTGAAGAAGAAAATATTAAAATTATTAAGAAAGTTTTATCCTATATCATGGTAAAACCTATTAATACATTTTGAGTAATAATCTCAAAACTTTATTTTCACATGTATGCATGTCAATAATGTTTTCTTAACCTTTAAGAGATAAAAATACATTTAAGATACAAAGCCTTTTTAGATCCTCACATTCACGTTTAACTTTCCGACAATCAACAAATTTTTCTACGGTCAATGGCGTACAAGGTGCCTAGGGACGTAAAATATTAATAAAGCTGTTGACTCGTTTTTATTGTGTTTTTTTGCTAGCATATAAGGTTTTGTAGTACATAAAAATACTTGTATGTTATTTTATGTCATAAGTTGTTACGGAAGTTAAGAAGTGTATAATGTGTTTTATAGCTATAACGTCAATTTTGTTCTCAAAATATTTCGTAAACTAATAAACAGATCGCTTAGGTTTCTTAGGAAGATTCACTTACCGGTGTCTTATTTTCTATTGATGCAACATAAGAAGTTGTTGTAGTTAAGTGTTGTCAAAGAGTATATACAAATAGAGAGATTACACTTCCTTCGCCTCTCGGCAACAAAATAACGAACTCGCGTAAGCAAATGTAAACTTTCACACTAAAAAATAATTGCAGCATGTTGATAATATATTGTTGCTTAAAACACTCACTTTTATTTTGCTAATATTTGCTATTAAAATTTAATATATTTTAATTTTATCTTGCTTATTTTATAGTTAAAATTTGAAATAAATTAATATTTTATTAAATTATTAGTCAAAAACATGACACAAATTAATTTAAACATTTAAATTTCTTCAACATGTTTTTCATTTCCTTGTCGCGAGTTTACGAACAAATAAAAAGAAGGCAGATTAAGAGAGGATAGATACCCACTAGTGTTATTGAATATTTTAATTTATGTAGTTGTCTAGGGTTTCATAATTGTATCGCGATTTTAAGAAAATTTCAAACATAAGCGGTAAGTGTTAAAAAGTTTGGGTGAAAAATAATCTGGATTAAAGAAAATTTTTGTTTATTTGATTTGATTGTAGTTTTGGTTCAATTTGAGCAAAGAGTATATACAAATAGAGAGACTACACTTCCCACGCCTTTCAGCAATAAAATACCAAACTCAGGCAAATGAAAAAAATTTTTTTACACTAAAAAATTATTGCAACATGTTGATAAAAAAAAATGTTGCTTAAAACACTCAATTTTATTTGGCTATGTTTTATTAGTTTCTATTAAAAATTTATATATTTCAAATTTATCTTGCTAATTTTATCATTAATATTTGTTATAATTAAAATTTTTATTAAATTATTATTTAAAAAGATGATAAAAATTAATTTGAACTTTTAAATTTTTGCAACATATTTCCATTTGCTCGGTGCCAGTTTACGTACAAATAAAAAGAGCAGATTGAGAGACATTGAGTGTGTGGAATAATATGTGCTGAAAAATATGAATTTTCGGCGATTTCATTCCAAAATATGTACTTATAGAAAAATGTTCATAAATTCAACCGAATTAAAGTCAAGACCTGATTTTATCTGAATAATCCTGCTTGTTAGAAGGAAGACAAACAATTTTGGTCCCGACAAATATAGCACACTATGGTATTTTCGTCCAAATCCGATTCGGTCTTTAAAATAAACCCTTTATAAAAGAAACATTGTGAAATATGGATTTTAAGAACAATAACGTAACAATACATTAAAAAAAAAAATTAATTTTCTGATTTAACGCAGTCAAATTTGTCGGTCGAGCTTCACTTTCATAGGAAAAAATATGATACGTACTTTAACCTTTTACGACTTTAATTATAAATAATGTAAATATATTAATATCAATGAATTGCAACAAAAACTATACATTTTTCGATAATAAATAGAAAACAGACAATATTTGAAAAAAAAGAAGATTATTCAAGCATTCAAATATACAATTTCTCATTTAAAATGCCAATAATTTTGGGGTACGTATTTTAGCTGTAAACTTCTATAGAAAGATTATTGAGAAAAAGCAAGTCTCAACTTTAATTTGGTTGAATTTATGAAGATTTTTCTACAATTACAGTATTGTATACATATTTGAGGATATTTTTCTCGACTGCTCTTATAGTTTTGTAATTGATTCTAAATCTTTTACTTTAAAGTTTGGCGAATTTTCAATTATTTCTTTTAAGGGGTTTACTAGATTTATATTTATATTTTTTTTTATTTTTTTTTTTTTTTTTTTTTTTTTTATACGTGCGCCCCGGTAGGCTAGTTGGTAGCGTGCTGGCTTATCAGTGCGGGGTCGTGGGTTCGATTCCCACCAGAGGCACTGGTGTGTTTTCGCCACAACGCGCTAAAGGCCATAGTAGCTAGTGCTCGGTTAGGGTAATAGTATATAATTTGTAATTATTTGATTATTAATTAATAAAATAAAAATAAAATAAAAAAAAAAAAAAAATTTTTAATTTTTTTTTATATTTCAATAGTCTGAACTTTGTTCTGTATGCTATGAAAATTTTTGGGAAAAAGCGCAGAAATAAAAAAGTTACAACTTGTTAAACAAATTCATTGCCCTATATTTTACATGAGCAATATTAACTTTGAATGTTTCTTTCTCAAAATAAGATATTGAAAATCGGGTGCCACTGTGCAACCTTAACAGGTGGACCGATTTTTTTTTTTTGGATTGAAGAGGACTAAAAACTGAAGTCCCTTACGTAGAGACAGTTTAAAATGTTTACCTAGTATTTTTACCACGTTTTTTTTTGGGTGTTTTTTTTTTTTAATTTATGAGTTTATCCTCCTACCATTTTATTAATGTAAATACAAAATTTAAAAGCCCGGCTTCGTTAGGAACGAATTTATTCGTGTGAGAAACAAAATTAATCTTTTTTCTCAGATGAGTACCCAAGGCTTCCGATTTGGCCTTTAAAAAAGGGTCTATAATGAAATGGTTGCTATGGTTATCCCAATTCTAAATTATAATTTTTAGAATAATATTTAACCCATTAATGCCTGACCCCTGATTAGATTGTCCAATATCGATGAAATTTCACACATTCTTTACTTAAGGTTCAGGAAGTTATTTGATAGAATTTTCTTTTCGATTTCCCATACTTGGGACTTATGAATTACACTGATATAAAATAATTCCTCTGTGGTTTTTTAATTAAATTATTTTGTTATGCTCTTTCATGTAAAACTCTTAATTTTTACTTGAAAATAATCGATATTTCAAGCAAGGGTACTTCATAAAACTGTAAAATACGTATTTTAATGGTCATGTCATGAAATCATGTCTGTAGCCCAAGTGAGTGGTCCAACCCAGCTACAAATATTTTGCATTTTAAAGAATACCTAACACTATTAGCCAACAATAAAGTTTTCCGATGTGTCGCTTCTCCAATTTTTCAGAGGCAATTTCAATTCTTTCTTTCTTTCAATTTTTCAGAATATGTAAATTTGCAGACAGATAACCAACATTTTCCTAAACCACAACATTTTCCTAAAATATTTTTATCTTTTCTCCACCTACCTGTAAAAATCAATTTGATGCAACTCTTACCTGGCTTTAGCTATAATTTTTTTTTAAGATGGCTCCTTTTTGGGTATTTAAATACCCAATAGGCAGGAATGGGTTAATATTGTGTTTGTCTATCGCAAAAAGAATTTTTTGAGTAAACCATTTATTTTTTTTTTTTTAAATTATAAAAATATTGTCGGTATTATTAATTTCTAAAGATAGTAAACCCCTTAAGAAAGATATATATTTTAGGGTTAAAATAGTATTTTCAAATTTTCATCTTTTGTTTTTCTTTATTATTTACGTGTGTGTGTGATGAAAGCTATTTAATCAACTTTATAAACATTTTAAATGAATTCATCATGATTTTCCATTTTAAATATACACATCATCATGACCAGGGTCCGGAATTCGTTGCAAATGCATATATTTTTTTAATAAAGTCTGAGAACAGGGTAAACTAAATAGTTTTGCTTTGTTAGTGCATATTTTGCTATAAATGCATATTTTTGCATATTTCGGCTTAAATGCATTTTTATTGCATATTTTTATTTATTTAGCAGTAAATTCATATTTTGCATATTTTTACTTACTTTGCATATTTTTTTTTTTTTTTTTTTTTTTTATTTGTTATAATTGTGTAATATAAAAGCCATATGTGGCCAAAATACATATTACAATTGAAAATAATATGATAAATTATACAGTAACCCAAAAAAAAAACTTACAAATTAACTATAAACTAATGTTTTGTAAACAGCTTCAATTTGCAACACTACATACCACTCATAGAAAACAAGAACATAAGTCCACAATCAACGATGGATCAGCAAAATACGATTAAATTTGAATACGATTCAGGTGATTAGTTAATTTTCCACGGAAAACTGATTGAGAAGAACTGAATGTTCGTAGTTCATCAGGCAGCTGGTTCCAACTACGAGCAACAGTAATAAGAAAAGATTTTTCAAACAGTGCATAATATATTCTAGGAATAAAAATTTGAACATTCCTAGTGGAATGTGTAAATCTAAAACGGTGTAACAAAAATTGTGGCGTTGCATTTTTTATGAGCTTGTAGAATATTAAGATATACCTCATAATTATAAAATTTTCAAAAGAACATTTTAAAAAACTTATTACATGTGGTGATATATGATTGTATAAATTTTCTTGATCACGATTTAGATCCCAATTTCGATTTCGATTACACCAAAAACAAATCTTACAACTTTGTTTACTAAAAGCTTAATCCTATTAATGTTACCAGACGATGTGCATAAATATACTTCCATACAGTAGGATATCTGAGACATTAATAGAGCATGTGCTACTTTACATCTAACAATTGCATTGCATTCTTCATTGCATTTTTCTTAGTTTTTCGTAAAAATCACTTTAAATATTATTTTATATTTCACCAAAGATGAGGTGAATTTTATTTACAAACTGATATAAAATGTTACAGGTTTTAGTGGGGTTTTAAATGCGTATTAGATTAGATAGATTAGATTTTTTTTATGTATTATTTCTTTAAATTTTATAACAAATATTTGCTTAAATATGTATAAAGTTAATAATAATAAATAAAATACAGCTTGGTTTAAAACCGTGAGCTGGAAAATTGGTTGATATAATTTACATTTTCTAGTAATTACATTTGCTGGTAATTAAATTAAATTCTGTTTCTAGTAATTAAATTCAGATATTAAAAAACTCCTATATTTGAGTGATTCTTTAACATAGTGATAAAGGTTTTGCCAAGTAGTATCCTCACCTCCATTCAGCACTTTAATAACATTATCATGTGTCAAAATTTGAGTATAAAAGTATTTATTACGAAAAACTTTAAACACTGGGCATCTGCCCAAAAAGTGATAAATGGTTTCTAGTTCTCTTAAATTGCACAGAGAGCAAATTCTCGTGTTTTCATCCCGAAATTGACTTCCGTTCAACCATAAAAGTCCCCCCCCCCCCCCTTGTCTTCATTATTATAGATATTTGATCTTGTTTAAACCCTTCGATGCAATATGTTAACCCCTTGGAGTAGTCCAAATATTTTTGTAGATTCTATTCTCACTTGCCTGTTCGTGTGCCATGTGCTCTTGCTTTAGCCTGACCTTCATTTTTTCAATTAAGTTAATACAGTCATTGCTCCAAACTATTTTATCTTGTTCTATACCGTTGTTGTCAATGTTGTGTTGTAGAAGATCAGCATACCAAAAGATGTTTTTAGCTATTACTTTTTTAGACAGAATGTACGGTAGCCTTTTGTGATCATACTCAAAAATAGTTTTAAAAATACATATATTGAAGGTGCAAGCTGTACGTGTAAAAATGGCCTGCTTCTTGTCCTGTTTCCAAAGCCAGCACATAATTCGGGGTACAATCAGGTAATCTTAAAATTCGCTTCGTAAAAAAAACTTTTGCAATTTATCTACGTCATCAAACCAAGCAAAGCCCCATATTTGTGCTCCATAGCTTTGTATAGATCTGCACACTGCCAAAAATAGTTTCCACTTTGCACTTATAGAAATATCTCTTTTTCCAATAAAATTTTTCCAGGTAGCATTTACACTTGATCTGGCTGCATCATTATTTGCTTTAAAATGCTTAGGAAACGACATAAATGCGTATTTGTGCAATAAAAATAATTAAAATTTAGTGTTAATTGTACAATACGTGTGCAGAGAATATATTAAACAACACAAATTAACTTTAAAATTTAATTAAAAATGCTTAAAAACATGAAAATAATAAATCTTAAAAAGTTTAAAGTGCATATATTTTTTTAGTTTTAAGTGGGACGAAAACATTATTTTTTAGTGCATGAATTTCCTGTTCCTGATCATGACAAACCATAAACAATTTGTGACGGTACGAGTATTTGTAAAATATTTATATTATGTGTATGATTGATTTCATATTAAAAAAAAATACTCCAGTAATTCAATTAAATTTCAGATGATATTAATTTAAAAAAACACAATTTCTTATGATTTATTTTACACACAGAGTTTACATTTTTGTTTATTTAAAGAAAAAAAAAAAAGATTCAAAAATAATTTAAATTTTGTATTAAAAATACAATCATAGTTTTTTCGGACTTTCTATATTTTCAGACAACTAAAGGTTTGGGTAATGCCAATGAAACATTTGTATTGTCTATCATGAAAATGATCTAAATTTTTGAAAATCAAAAAATAAAATCTAATATGACAATATTATATTAGATTTTTGAACTTAAGGTAAAACAATATTCTAATTGAGAAAAAAAGTTTTATATGTAGAACAATTCAAAGAAAAGACGTGGAATGACTCATATGTATTACAAATTACTGGTGTGGTAAATTGATTTCTGTGGCAGAAATTCAATAACATATTCACTATCACTTATTCATTTATTTAAAGCACTAGGGTGCCCTTAAAAATTGATTTGTCATTACAACCTCCCCCCCCCCCCCCCTTTTTTACACAAATGGTCCCAAATGGAAGAAATTATTTTTTATTTTTTTGAAAACGTCAACCCGTGCTGGACGACGGCCAAAATTCTAAAAATTTTATATTTCGAAAAAATTTACTTTGTATTTCATTTATTCATTTAATATACTCAAAATTAATCAGATATTGAATTCTGACTTCATGGCATAGCACTTACACACTTTAGCCAGACATCCAAAATGACACACGAATTTGATAAAAATGCAAGAACGACTTTTTTTAAACTAATTGTAAAGATTTTTTAAAATGCCTAATCTGCAGATATCGATTGTTATTTTTATAATACAATAGTTGTTATAACAGAAAAAACATAAATTCAAATAAATGATAACTCGAGTTTTTATCTGGAGTGACTCCTTTTCAGGACATTTTATGAAAATAGCTTATTTTGTCAAAAATTTAACAAAATTTGAATGTTTTCATCAAATTTTTGCATAATTTTCGGAAAAAAAATCACTTTAATTTATTAAGACTATAATTATATTAACCGTTATTTACAAAATATTTAACCCATAGTGGCCTGGGGACAAAAAAGACCCATAAAACTTGATTTTAATTATAACTGCACGATTGTAAAACTTTTAAACTGATAAAAAAAATCGTAACTTGATAGAAATAATTATTTTATTATTTACTTGATCCAGATAGGTTAAATTTTTACACTTTTGGCAGAAAAAAGAACCACTAGGAAATTAACAGAATCGCACTTTTCATAATTTTCGGAAAAAGATCACTTAGATTGGCTAAGACTATAATTATATTTACTTTTATTCAAAAAATCTTTAACCCTAATTAGCCGGGGGACAAAAATGACACATGAAACTTTATTTAAAGGCTTTTTAAGTGGATAAAAGAAAAATTTTTCACATGATAAATATTTTTTTTTGTGCAACTTAATCCAAAACTTACAATATAAAAAATTTATTTTTAAAAAAAAAAAACTTATTACATTTATACTGGAGGTAATATTTGTTTGGTACCGACCTTTATTTCTCATTCCCAAACCTATTACCAGCTAATAGAAAGGTTTTCTGGGCTGTTTAAAGAAGAAGATTTTTTCTTTTAAATTACACTAAATTTTTAAATTTCTGTTGATGCTTTAAATTGTTATGATAATTCAAACATTATATATTGCGTACACATTTGGTAAAAAGTACCCAAAGTTGTGCAGCGCTTAAATGCGAACTATAACGAACTTTCGAACTCGGAAGTAGTAACCTTAAATATGAGATTGGGCAGCTAAAAAAACAGGTCTCGCTTAGATTTTTTTTTTTCAACAAAATATCGAAAGTTCATTAAGATCTGCTTGTGCGCCCCAGGGGAACTCCTTGTTTTTAATTTACAGTAAATGTTTATTTAAAATAAAGCTTCATTTATTGTTTGAAAGACGACCAACAAATTTTAATTTTTTGACCTCATGTCTTCCGTTTTTTTATAAAACATATATTCTCTATGGAGCCTAGAAAACATCTACATATTCAGTTTTTTAAATTTTTAAAAACTCGCAATTTTTTCAAGATTTTAATTTTTAGAAAAATTCAAAAGATCCCAAAAGTGTGTAACTTTGATGAGCCGTATACGGGAAAGCTGCTTTCGGATTTCGCTGATTCGAAAAACGTTCGATTTTTACAATTGTCCTGTTGCACACTAATGCAATAAAAATAAATACATTTATAAAAAAGATGAATTTTTATGCAAATGCAATTTTTATATGTAATTTAAAAATTGTTCTCCCCCTTCAAAAGGTTTTAAACACAGATAAATCGCAAATTTTACATCTTGTTTATAGACATAAGTTTCGTTTTTTCTGTGACGCAAATGTCATCTAAGTTGTAAAAAATGTCATATAAGTTTTTAAAAATCTTATCCATTATTTCCATACAAAGAGAGAAGCATCACTCAGGAAATTCTTCCTATTATGTGTTGCTTTCTTTGGAAAGGGGATAGTAGAGAGATGAAAGGTGGTGAAGGATGAAGGATGAAGGGCTTCAAACATGGAAGCACTGTAATTGCGCGAGATAAGTCTTAGAACAGTTGTTGGCTCGCCACCTGATGTAGAGTTGTCGAATTTATTGAAGCTTTCTGATTCATTATTTTGCTTCGGTGGGGTTAAGTGCTATGGGAACACCGATTTTTTTAAGTTAATATGTCCAAAGAAAAATAATTTTTGATACAAATGCAGTTTTTGGATGCATTTTGTAAAATGCATCAAAAAAATTGCATTTACATCAAAAATGCATTTTTTGGTCAGATAAACCTAAAAATATCGCAATTTTTTTTTGTTATAAAATTTAATTATAAATTTAATTTTGGTATAAAATAAATTTTTTTGTATTGAAATAATGGGGAAGATTTTTTTCAAAAAATCGAGCAAATTAGATGATATTTGCGTCACAGAAAAAGTGAAATTAAATTTTTTTCATAAAAAATGTTAAATTTTTAACTTATTCATATAAAAAAAATTTAAATGGGATAAAAAATTCGAAAATGCGTCTAAAAGTTGCTTTTGCATAAAAAATGTAGTTATATTTAATGTGCAATTTTTTAATACATAAGTGTGAAAAATGATAACCATATAAATCGAATGCTTTTTGATTCAGATAAATCCGTTAACTACTTTCAAATATAGAGTTCTTGTACATTACATACTTTCCGATTTTTTGAATTTTTTTTTTTTAATTAAAACTTTAAAAAATTTGCGAGTTTTTTTAAATTTTTAAAACTGAATAAGGGGATGTTTTATGGACTCCATGGGTAAGTGTTTACAAAAAGCTAATCAAATTTGAAGACCGTCGGGTCAATTCCAGTTGTGAAGTATCATGGATCTCATGACATTTTTTTTCAACTTAAACATTTTTTTTCAACTTAAAATAATTGTAAAGTAATCATAATTTGATAAAAGCATAAAACCACTAACCTATAAGCCAAACCATTAAGACTGTAACAACAACGAGAGATTTGTTGTCCATTTTGAGTTTAAGCTGAAACCAACACCCTACCCCCTCACCACCCACTCAAAAAAACAGCTTTATAAAGTATTGCAAAAGTTGTCTACGGAGCTTTTTTTGTTTTTTTTTTTAACAACAAAAAAATACTCAAAAAAACCGAAAGTGTAAGTACTCAGCATTTAACATAGCAATTTTTTTCTGAATGAATGCTATTGTTGTTAAATAAAATCCGCTTAATGGTGTTTAAGCTGGAGGGACGAAAGGACGGACAAGATAGTACATTGAATGGAAAAGGATAAAAGAAATTGAAACTGAAGTAGACAGTAAATAATAGTAGGTACAATTTTAAATGACTGACTTTGTAGGTGTGTATGTGTTTGTTGATTGCTCTTACTGCTGTTAAAGTGGAGTATGACTATAACGAACTTTTTATTATAACGAACGATTTTTCTGGCCCAACGCATTTATTAACATATTTCATACACACGCAGAAAAAATACACTTTTGAATAAGTTTGCAGGTAATTATATATATGTTTACAATGATTCAAAATTTTCAAACCTGAATAAAGATTTATTTGCAATCCCATATGAAAATAATCATATATTATCATATTTGAAGTGCTATGTATGTATATATTTATGTTCGGATCAGAAAGTTGAGGCTATCTCGCATATATTTTAGTTCATATATTTATTTAAATAAATAGAAATATTTAAATAAATAGAAAAAATTAATTATCTTATTTTTTTATTTTTGTTTGACAGCAATTTTAAACATTTTCATTTCGTTTTGAAAAAAAAAACAACAAACAAAAAATATGGAAGAAAATTTAAAAACTCAAAGTTTTTTATTGAGATTTTTAAAATGATAAGTTTTTTATTGAGATACACCGTGTACAAAATAAAAACTTAGTGGTGAAGCAAATTTGCAACAAATGTTTGCAAAAAATAAACTGAATATTTTATTTTGATGTAATGCAATTTGGAAATTATCTCTGCAAAATAGTAGAATGTTACAACACTACTTTAAATATAAATAAAACAAAATTTGAAATAAAAACAAAATGTTTTAATTAGCGAGTCCATTTGGAGTTATAACGCTTAAAAGATTTTTAAAAATAAAATCAGTTTTAGATTCTGCGACTTAAAAATCTAACGTTCAACAACTTTAAGAAACAATATAT
Source organism: Delia radicum (assembly GCA_021234595.1). NCBI lineage: Eukaryota > Metazoa > Arthropoda > Insecta > Diptera > Anthomyiidae > Delia > Delia radicum. Next base: position 253,422,307 of record CM037851.1, read on the forward strand.
AAGCAAATATATAATCACATATGAATTCATATAATAAAATTAAGTTTAATATAATTTTTATTAAAAATAAAAATTATGTTTTTTTCGACCTTTAATTTTGCAATGAAAATGAAAATTATTCAAGTTCGAGGCCATACTCTATATTTCTTTATTAGGATATTGTCCTAACAAATAATCTTTAGAGTTTTTGTTATCAAATTTATTCTTCGACCCTTTCAGGAATGTGTTGCTAGATCTATTTCGGGAATTTTCTAGGTTCCCATCATCAGAACACGTTTTGAAAGCGGTAACAATCCTATGTCAAACATCAAACATTCATATAAACTAGTTTACTCACTACATGAGAACTAATATATATTATATGAGCTCGAAGTAAAACAGATTATCACCATTGATCAAAAAATAAATTGAAAACTTGTTTTTTGTGTGTATGTCAACCTTTGGTAAATATTCAATACACGTTATTGTTTCTTTTCCTTTGATATGCACATTTGTTAAAAACAAAATGTACAGGGGAAGTAGTAAACAAGACCATACTCTGTCTTTTATACAAGTTTAATATAATTTTTATTAAAAATAAAAATTATGTTTTTTAATAAAAACTACATGAAAGTGAGTTTTATTTTGAGCGAAAAAAATAAAAATCATAAATAATGATTATTTTTCAGTTTTATTTTTTTTTGCTCAAAAATAATGATTATGGCTGATTTTTTTTTATTATTACTCAAAAATAATCATTACCATTGAAGAAAACTTTAAAAATCAAAAATTTAAAAATCATGACGGATATGCAAAGATTGTCAAAAAATAAAAATAATGGTGCAATAAATTTTTTTTTATGTCTCTTCTAAGTGATTGATTTTTTGATTCAAAAAAACGAGCAATAATCATTATTTACGGTCCCTGATATTACCAGCTTTTATTTTTAGCGTGCAAAATACTACGGTTATAACTTACCGTTTTTAGCGAACTTTTTATATAAGAAATTTTCATAAAAATTTTTACGCTTATAACGAATGCATTAAAAAAATTAACATTTTTTTATAAAAAATGTGCTCCAAATGTTTAAAGAATAACAAACTGTATGAAACGTAATTTAATTGAAGAGTTTTTTTTCAATATTACAAACAAAAATTGAAAAATTAGGAGAATTAAAGAAAAAATCTATTAATTTTATTTATTTTGTGTTAATGTTTACCACGAATATATCGAATTTCATCTAATAACGAACTGAATTGTCCGGTCCGTACGAGTTCATTATAACCGTGCTCTACTGTATACGATATTTATATCACCACTAGTTATTGTTCTTTTTTGTATTATGTGCTGATAAGCACTTTTAAACAGTTATAAATAGGGCAAGGAATTTCATGCAACTATAAAAAAAAAAAGGAAAATATGCAGTAAAAAATCAAAATATGCGCTTAAAATATGCATCGGAATCGATATATCCACAAAAAAACCATATAGTATTCACCAAAAATTCAAAAATATACACGTACAATTTAGAATTTTTATAACCCAATTTATTACTCAATATTGTTGGGTTAAAAATAATATAATATAATGTAAATGTAAATGTCTAGCAAATGACACTTAGATACTATGTTCAGGGTTACAAATGGTTTGGTTTATTTCTAATAAAAATTTAATTTTAATTCTTACAAAATATGCAAAAATATGCATTTAAATTGAAAATATGCAAAATATTTTACAAAATATGCCATATAAAAATGCAAGTATATGTATTTATAACAAAATTTACAAAAATATGCAACAACAAATCGATGCAATTTTGTTGCAAATTCTTTGATTCAGAAAAGTATTTAGTCAAAATTGATTTTGGGATACTGACTACAAATATGCATTTGCATGAAATTCCTTGCCCTAGTTATAAATTAATGAATTTTTATGTTTGTCAACTGTATATTATTTGTTACCTTCTACATATTCCTTTGTCATAGCTTTTGCTAAAATAATGGGCTTTTGTGGTTGAGTTAAAATATACTATAGAATAGAGAAGTTGTTAAACATTTGTTACACACAGAAAATAATTTTGTAGTTGCAACCGAATTTTCTTGCCAATCGAATTTTTGTGGTTCCACGTAAAACTATTATAAAACTATTTTGTAATAAACGACATTTATTTACAAATTTCGAATCTTTATTGTAACTATAGAATATTTTATATTTATGGATTGTAATATTTTTCTGTAAATAGACTCAAATGGGTTCCACAAAATTAGTTTTATAAATTTAAAGTTATTATGCCGCGAACTGGGCTCGAACCGGTGACCTACTGTTTGTCATGAAATTACTTTACCTCTAGCCTACACCCAATTAAAATATGGATTTTCAAATTTCAATCTTGAATATTTCTTAGTTTCAAATTTAAATATTTGTTTAAAAATTGATTTGTGGGTACAACAGAAATTCGGTTGCTAATCTCAAGATCTTATTAGAGTTACCAAAGCTATAAAAAAAGTTGTATATTATTTTAAAATTATTTTATTAAAAAAAATCTTATGCCGAGAACTGCGATAGAACTGGTGACCACCTGCTTGTCAGGCAATTCTTTTGCCGCTAGCCTAAACCCAATTTGAATTTGTTTTCTCAAATTTCAACCTTGAATATTTCTTTGTTTCAAATTTGTATATGTATGTCTAAAATAGATTTGAATAATCAACAGAAATTCGGTTTCTAATTCCAAAATTTTATAAGACCTATTTTAAAATTGATTATTTTAAAATTGATAAGGAAAACTTATATTTTAGATAAAGTGATTGTTTTTTTGCAGGCAAAACTAATATTCGATTTTTACTGCTACTATTTTATTTAGGTGACAAAATCTTCGATAAATTGTTGGTATCACTTCCCCCGAAATGATTTAGATTTTTTTTTCTTTATGAATTTATAACTTTATGTGAGTTAAAAATTTTAATAAACATAAAAAAAATTTACAGAAAAAGCTACTAAAGATTTCTAAAAAAAAACTACGTTGAATTAAAAACTGATGAAATTAGCAGTTTCTTTGCTAATTATTAATAAGATAAGAACAGCAAAAATAAAACAAAATTTTAATTATATTGATTTTGAATTTTGGTTTATTGAAAATCTGCTAAAATCAGCAAAAACTTCGGCTAAATATTTGTTGACAAAAAACAGCAAACAAAAACCGTAATATCAAAAAAAAAATCTTTGCTTTATTTACTTTTTTTTTTTTTAATTTAACCAATACTCAGCGGATGTGTCCTACTCATGCAGTGCATTGTATTGGAAAATAGGGTATGGGAGGGAGGAAAGAGGGAGTAGTGTTTGTGGATATTTGATTTAAAGTTTTCTAAATTGTAAGTAACAGGGAAAACTTCTGCGGGAAGTTTGTTCCACATACGAATCGTTCGACTGAAAAACGAATTTTCTCTGTAAAAAAAAAATATTTGCTAAAATATTTTAAATTGCTGATTTATATTTTTTTGTGAGTTTTTATTTTTCTACAGTAATTAAATTAACTCAAATTTAACTTAACTATAACACAATTTTTGTAACAGATGTAACAGATTTATTTTTGCTATTTTTTCTTAATAATACTCAGCCAGAAAAATACGAACGGCAAAGCATTGGCCCAGTGCTTTCAACGGTGGTATGAGCGTTGGCAGAGCGTTGGATTTCTGAAGATTTAAGTGCTTTGCCAACCCCAAAATGATAACACCGGGCAAGGCTTGGCCGTTCATTTTTTAAAACGTTGGCAAAGCACTGGCAATAAGCGTTTTGCCAATACCAAAACCATAATTTTTAAACGTTGGCAAAGCATTGGTAGAACAGCCAATAAAGTGCTTTTTTAATTATAAAATAAGTGCTTTGATAACCACAAAATAATAACACCGGGCAGGGCTTGTCCGTTTCTTTTTTAAAACGTTGGCAAAGCACTGGCAATGAGTGCTTCGCCAGTACCAAAATCATAATTTTAAAACGTTGGCAAAGCATTGGTAAAACAACTAATAAAGTAAATAATAAATTATTAAAAAAAAAACTGTGTACTTATTATAATTTTTTTATAAAATTTTATTTTTTAAAATATGTAATAAAATTATGTAAAAAAATAAACATACAAATTCAATTTCTGCAATATAAATTAAAATAAAATTCAATTAAAAAAATCATTTGTATTCTGACTGTGAATTAGTAATTTTTCATAGAGAAAATAGCAATTTATAAAAAAAGATTTTCTTTAAAAATTGGGTAAATTCAAATTTTTAAATTAAAAATTGTGAAATTTTCGAAAAAAAAAAGATTGATTTTTTTTATATTTGAAATAAGACAATTTATAACTCAAATTGATTATCCATTTGAAATTAATTTTTTTAATTAAATTAAGAATATTAGATATGAAAACGAGATTTATTTATGAACTGTATAGTCCTACTTTGTTATTCACTTAAGTAAAGGGTTGTATTATTTCTTATTGAATGATTTTGGTAATTTGAACAGAACTCGTAATAGGCTTGCTTCAGTTAAGTTAATTACAAAAAACTGGATTTTTTTTTAAGTACGATTTTTTTACTACAATTTTACTAAAGAAATTTGAAAATAAATGTCTTAAGTAAAACTGGTGCCCTATGTTTATAACGTTATAAACATATATGTTTTAGTAAATAGAGCACAGGCAAAGTACTTTTGGCCAGCGTTGGGAAAGCGTTGTAAACAAGGACTCTGCTACTGTTTTTATTATGTTAACGGTTGTAAATTTTGTAAATAAGTACTGGGAATGCACTTTATGCCAATGGTGGGAAGCCAGTGATGTGCCAGTGCTTCTTTATTTTGACGGTTGTAAATTTTGTAAATCAAGTACTGGGCAAAGCACTTTTTACGAACGTTGGCAGAACGTTCTAAGCCAGGGCTGTGCCAGTGCTTTTATTATTTTTACAATTGTAAATTTTTAAATATATGAATTTGTTTGGGTTGTAATACAGTTTCTTTATTTTTAATGTAAATGTCAGTCATTTGTAGAACAAATTATTTTTTTACTAACCTCGTAGTTTATTTAAAAAAACAAACCACATCAAATGACGGTTTTATGATTTTACATTAATTTCTTTGCAGTAGTTTTTTGTTATTTAAAAAAATAAAAAACATAAATGTTTGTTTATTTTTTGCTAGAATTGTTAGTAATTTTTTGAACATAAAAAAAATAAATGACAATGTCAGTTGAATTTACTGAAATGTAAGTCGACCTTTCTTTAAGTGAAATTTCATTTGTTTTTAACTACATTTGCGGTTGTCTTTACCTACATAGTATTCTAAGTGTAGCAAAAAAATCGGCCAATTTCAACAGTTTTCCATGAAACGTCATTTTGAACTTATTTTTAGAATTTTAACATAATTTTTTACGAATATTAGTCTATTCTTTTTAATGCATAGAAAACTTTAATTTTTGCTGATTTTAGAAAACTAACGGGCAAATTTCATTTAACTAACACTAAGCTCAAATATAACTAAAGTTTTGTAAATTTAACAGATTTATTTTCGCTTTCGTATCTATTATCACATTTAGTAAAAAAAAAACAAATGTTACCAGTTTTTCCTGCAACGTTATTTTGAACTAATTCTTAGTAGTACTAAAAAAAGTACTGAAAAAGCTGTAAAAATCAATGAATTTGCATTAGAAATGTAAAAGTTGATTGTCCTGTGTTTCGCACAACGCATTACAGAGAAAATTCGTTTTTTAGTCGAACAATTCGTATGTGGAACAAACTTCCCGCAGAAGGTTTCCCTGTTACTTACAATTCAGAAAAATTTAAATCAAATATCCACAAGCACTACTCCCTCTTTCCTCCTTCCCATACCCTATTCTCCTGATCAATACAATGCACTGCATGAGTAGAGGGCATCCCCTGAGTATTGGTTAAATTATAAAAAAAAAAAAAAAAAAAATGACCTGAATTTGGCAAGCAGTAACTACATTTGTATGCTTCCAAAAAAGAGCTTCACCGAGTTGCATACAATAAAGCAATTATGGAAGGCATTCTGTTGTGCTTCAAAATGCCTTCTTTGAAGCAGTGAGTAATGCTTACAATGAAGCAATACGATGTACCATTAATGTTGTCAACATACAAAAAAAAGCTCTTCTTATTGCCTAAGAAGGCATGAATTTATTGCTTATAAGAGCACATGAAAGAAGCGCTTTTCACCGGCTTAAAAGAGACATACGAAGTGAGACATTGCGGACAAAAATCATGCCTTCTTTATTTGCTCTGGAAGCGCTTCGTATTTAAGTAATGCCTTTCGGAAGCTCTTCTGGGTAAGCACTATTTTTTGGCTGGGTAACTACATTTGTATGTATGCTTCCAAAATAGAGCTTCAATCTGTTGTGCTTCCCAAAACGCCTTCTTTGAAGCAGTGAAAAGTGCTTACAATGAAGCAATAAAGAATGCATACCATGAAGCATTAATGTTGTCAACATACATATAAAGCGCTTCTTACTGCCTAAAAAGGCATGAATTTATTGCTTCTTAGAGCACATGAAAGAAGTGCTTTTCACCTGCTTTAAAGAGACATACCCGAACAAAAATTAAGCCTTCTAGATTTGATTTGGAAGCACTTCGTAATTAAATAATGCCTTCCGTAAATGCTTCTGGGTAAGCACTATTGTTTGCTATGCAAACTAGCACCGAGAACATGAACACATTTTGCAAAAATTTAAAAGTCTAAACTAATTTTTATCATGTTTTTGAATAATAATTTAATAAAGTGTTAATTTATTTAAAATTTTAGCAATAAATAAACAAGATAAAATTAAAATACATTTAAATTGGAATAGAAAATAACAGCAGCAATTTTGTATCTATGAGTGTTGGTTGCAAAGGAATTCCAACTAATTTATTTTCTGTGTATATGTACAATTTGTTTTTTTTTTCTTTTGTTTCAAACTTCTTTTTGTTTTTGATATAAAAAGATGGATAAAGATATTTTTTAATGGAACATTAAACATTTAGCTAATGCCAACAATGAAAAACAATACAAAAAATATAAAAAAGAAAATATCGTACAAGGGAGGTATCCCGACCCGAACTCGCATATTTTAATGAAATTTGGATATGTTGTAAAGGAGCAAAAAAAAAGACACATATTTTTTATAGCTGCCCAATCTCACGTTTAATAGTTAAAAAGTAGGATTAAAAATTAATTTGCTCTTGTATAAAAACTGGTCTTAAGTTTATTTGTACTCAAGTTGCCACATTTTTAAATTTGAAAAGGCTCTTTTTTTTTAGCTTAATACGAGTACAACTAAAATTTCTTAACCCTGCAGGCTTAATTTTTATTTTTTTCCAGAAAGATGTACATTAACAAAATATTATTTAAAATAAATGAATTGTCAAACTTATAAAATTAAATTTTTTTGCTGTATTTTGGTGTTCATTATTGAAAAAAAAAAAATATTATTTGCATAATTGAATTTAACTGATATGAATGACAGATACTAATAAGTGTTGGTGGATTACTCCCAACTATAGTAATGGCGTAAGTTGAATAGTACTGCAGGGTTAATAAAACTCCAGATTTAATATTACACAAAACTCATTTTTTTGAATAACAAAAAAAATTGAAAATCTTTGTGTCAAAGTTTGAAAGGTGTTTTCAAAAAACCTTTCATTTGATACCAAATGTGTCTATAGATACTTTTAATAGAACGACATAAACTGAAGAAAAAAACATAAAATGTGGTAATTTTTGACCCTGATTAGTAACACCTAAACACGCAATTGAGCATCTAAAACAAACACGGGTCCCTTAAATTTTAATGCTAGACAACATATTCGAAGTTCATTAAGATCTGCCGGTCCGGGTCGAGATACCTCCCTTGCAAGATGTTGAAAACTTTATGGATATTAAAAACAAACTTTCAAACTTCATTAATATCGTTGATTGTCGTAAATACTCTGACTTGATTTTTTTTTTTAAGATTAAAACAAAATGATAAACATTTGCTGAGTAGGTCTATACCTTTATATCCATAAAAAGAAGCCATATTGAGCTTAAGAATTTCCAAATAAACAAAACGAGTAATACTAAATGTAACTTTATCACGTTAAAATATTTAATCTAAATCACAGTAGAACAAAATGATAGTTAAGAATTAGAAAAATATATTTTTTTTTTGTAAAAATTAAATTTAAAAAATGGTATTTATCATGGATTTTCAGGCAGAAAAATACAATAGGCACAGAGTTACCAAAGCGTCGGCTGTCGGAATTAACAAGCGTCGGAATTAACAATATTGACAGTATTGTCCTGTTACCCGATTGATAACAATGGCCTACCGTTGGTTTGAGCAAACTTGCCACCGTTGGTATAACGTTGGTAATTCAAAAAATTTGGTGCTTTTAAAAGATATTTTAAATTAAATTAATTTTGAGAAACGTGTATAAAAAAATACATTTCAAAAGCAGCAATACAGCTCCGTCTTATTCTTAAACATCACATTTAAATGTGTGAAATATAAAAAATTATTAAAAAATGCTTTTAATTATTTGTAATATTGGTAAAAACTATATTGGCAAAGACTTTTGCGGGTGATACTGGCACAAAACATGCTTTGCAAACAAAATAGTGTTTTCCTAGTACACAGAAAAAATTATCAACCTAAAATATCTAATTATAGATTTGATTTGAATTAAATTTGCTTCTAAACAGATATTTAATTAAATCAATTAATATTTTAATTGCCTTTTAAATATACACACACAAAAATAAAAACCCATTTCAATCACGAAAACCACCGATTCATTAACTTTAATTGTTGAAATTCCGCCAACAACGAAAATTGATAATTCAATTAGAAATTGATAGCTCATTAATTGAATTATTTTTCAGTTAAATAATAAATCATTTGATTAAAAAGTGATCAATACCGTATACACAGAAAAAACTAAAAACGGGTTTCAATTAAAAAATGTATTGAATCAATTAATATTTTAATTGATTTTGCACCTATCACGGCAATGATAATATCAATTAAAACTTTTATTAAAATTAAGAAGGAAAAAAAGTTATAAATAACTTCTACAAAAAAAAAAAAATATTATACTCACAAAAAAAGTGTGTGATCTATACGTTGGAATGTGTGTTTTTTGCAATGCTGAGTCTGTTTGTGTGTGTGCTTGTTTTGTTTGTTAACGTCAAATGTATTTGGTATTTTATACTGAAAATTTTCTATTTATGCATACCGTGTATGAAAAATAATATGATAATTGTGTCTAAAACAAAAATATGTCTTTATATATTTAAAGGTCAATTAAAATATTAATTGATTCAATTAAATATTTGTTTAGAAACAAATTAAATTCAAATCAAATCTTTAATTAGATATTTTAGGTTGATAATTTTTCTTTCCAAAAACCAAATGTTTTTTTATAGCTTGAACTTAAACCGGCATGAAATTTGATTCCTACAATATACGAAAAAATTATAACATACATAACTATTTATGCATCTCTCGGTTTAAAATAAATGTTTGTCTTTATAAATTTGCGGGGAGGCATTTACTTATTTGTTATTTTAGAATCGTAACGTATTCGCGGTATTTTATTTTTAATCTTTTATTAACTAAAGACATATTTTTTAAAGAAATAATTATAACATACAAAAAATTTCTTTTATGTTCTATAATTTTTAATAACAAAATTACTTTAAGATAATGCGGTTTTTGTAGTGTAATGTTGAAATATCATCCGAATATATGTAATAAGTTAATGTATGAATTATATAAGCAACTGCATTAGCGTACAGTGGGGTATTTGAAAATAATAATCGTAACAAATATAGAACTTCTAAACTGCAGATCCGATCGGTATGAATCTAATTTGAAATTGTAAAAGAAGTATTAATCTCTTGTAATATTTTAAATGGGTCAGCCTGTTTTAGTACAGGGTGTACCAACAGGTTGTCAGTTGACTACTTCGTGTATAAAATAGCTTTTGGATTGTGTAGCTTTTGTAAATGTGGACCGATTTCTAAAATTTTTAGAGTTTAGTAATATACGTTTTTAGATAAAGATAAAGAAAAACATGCTTGTAGTTATAGGCTATCTCCTCTACTTTAAAAGTTATTTAAATTTAAAAATACCAAAAAAAAACTTTATTATTTAATCCACGTAAAAGCAACAAATTCTCCGTGTTAATAATACACAGAAAAAACTAAAATTGACTTTCAATTAAGAGGGGATATTACATTCGCGGCAGAGAAAACAGACCTTTTTTAAACATTCATAACTCAGTCAAAAACAAACATTTTTTTTTATTATTGTAGAGAATAGAACAAATTACAAGAAAAAAAAAATCCAAAAAAATATATTTTTCACTCCAACATGGTTTTATAGAGCTCCAAACTGGCGGCAGAGAAAAAAAACGGGGCCTCGTGGTTGCAGGGCTGGGAGTCGCAAAAATTTTCCGATCTGGAAAAAAAAATACTTTTTTAAATCTTAACAAAATTGGTTATGACACGAGCTTTTTTTTAATTTTTTTTTTCAAATTTTGGTGATGTTCCAAATTTAAAAGTGTGTTTTTTCGAAAAAAATATTGACTTTAAAAATTCGTGTCATACGATAGCGAATCAAGTTTAAAAAAATACAAAAAAAAATAAAAAAATTTTGTCAAAAAATTAACCCGCTAGTGCCGCAACCTCTACGAAAAACATGGTTTCGAGATAAACGGGTTCAAAGTTTGTGAACAAAGAAAAAAAAGGTTAATTAAAAATGCGCTCTCACTAAACCGGCTCTAATTTTTGAAACCGTGGGAATTTTTCCATGAAATTTTTTTTCTTAGAATCTTAAGAATACTTACTAAAATACAAAATTATAAAAAAATTCGATTTCAAAAAACGGCCAATGTCATGTCCCCCCTTAAAAAATGTATTGCATCAGTTAATATTTTAAGTGATTTTGCACCTATCACGGCTTTGAAAATATTAATTAAAACTTTTATGGAAATTTCAAAAGAAAAAAAGCTATAAATAACTATCTACAAAAAAAAATTATGATACTCAAAAAAAGTGTATATGTGTTTTTAGTAATGCTGTATCTGTTTGTGTATTTGTGTGTGTGTGCTTGTTTTGTTTGTAAACTACAAATGGTGCCAACACTACGCTGATTGTATTTTTCTGCCTGGGTACTTACAAAAACAACCTCGTCGAACAAAAATAAGGAGTTTTGGCACCGAATTGTATGCAGTTGGCCCTAATTCTACTGCTTATTATTTATATACTGGTAATGTGAACCCATTACTGATATTTTGCTGAGATGCCGAGATAACTCAGATGGTAGAGCTATTGACGGACAACCTGGAGACCCAGGTTCGAAGCCTGTGTGAGCACATTTTATTTAAAAAAAAATTCAATGCAAAAACTTTTTTTTTCTTAAACTTTGCTTATTTTTAAATTTATTTGTAGACTTTGTCCATACATAGTTTTGTCCATACTAGTATAGGTTACCACATAATTTCTGATTTTTCGTAAGGTGCTTCATATAAAAGTAGTGGCATTTGTAATGACAATTCTAAGTTTTATTACCAAATATATACTTATATAACCAATTATATGGGCATGCTTTTCTACACTGGGTAGCTAAGCTTTGGAAATTGATATCCATTTAGATTGGTTCAACAAAAATGTGAGGACGTCGTTACGATAATATAAAATTTTTTTAGTTTTTTGCTTGTTTTTTTAACTTTGATTTCTGTTTTAGCATAATTTTATTTTTTAATTAAATTGTTCTTCTAATTTATTCTTAAACTACTTTTAGTTTTAAGTAAAACGGGCATTTGTTTAATTAATTAGTGTTAACAGTCTATTTTTGAGTGGCTGTAAACACTTAACAATTGAAACCGATTTTGTATTTTTGAATGGGTTTGTAAAGAAAAATAATTCAGCTATGTATGCATTAAGCCGGGTCGATTTGTATGGAGGCAAAAAAATCGCTCAACGTTCAAGGAAAATCGTATTCTAGGGATCAAAATAAGAAACTTTGCCGAAGGAACCATACCTCTAAAACGAATTCTGATGTCCCGACTTTTGACCCGTAGTTTAAAATTTTGAAAAATCCCACTTTGACCCATTTAGAGTGCCCCAATCGAATCCAACCCAATTGAATATAATTTATACATTAATCTGCTAGAGCGTCTTCCGGAGAAGAAATAGAGACCCTAATCTTGGAATGACTCCTCCTACTTTCTGAAATATCTCTATCTCGAGATTTGCACATTTTGCTATAAAAACACGACTAAAAAGGCCCTCTTTCAACTTAAATTTTAACCCCTTAACGGTCACCTAGAATGATGTTTTATGCATTAATCTGCTAGCGTGAAGTAGAAGAAGTAGCTCCCGGAGAAGAAGTAGCTCCCATAATCTTGGAGAGATTCCTCCTACTTTCTGAAATATCACAGTGGGCTTTTTCAAAATTTTACACTACGGGTCAAAAGTCGGGACATCAGAATTCGTTTTAGAGGTATGGTTCCTTCGGCAAAGTTTCTTATTTTGATCCCTAGAATACGATTTTACTTGAACGTTGAACGATTTTTTTTAAATATAAGGAGTTTTGAGATTGACGATAATTTTGACAATTTCTCATTTTTAAATTACCGTTTTTGACGATTTTTTTTCAAATATGAAAATCACTTTCAAATGCACATTAGTGTAACGCATAGTAAAGCTAATTCCATATCCACTGTGAATAGAAATTTTTAATATTGTTGTTTTTTTGCAAGTTAAGCTCCTCTTAAATTGTCTTATCCTTGCTATTTAATGTGTACTAGGGATGCCAAACAGGAAATCCCGAAATCCCGGGATTTTCAAACTTTATTAAATCTCGAATACAGAAATCCCTGCATTTTCTGGATTTGGTAAATCCTTTGATGTAGTAAATTCCGCAATTTTTCGAGATCTTTCGGATTTTGTTTTATTTTTTTCTTGCTAAAATTTTAAGTTAATTACGTTTTTTGTTGAAACTCAATTTGTTTATTGTAAAATTTCTAAAAATACGTGTTTTTTCATCACTGACAATCGATTTTGGTGCCAAATGAATTTTTTTGGTTAACAAAAAAAAAATACTGGAATCCCAAAACTTCTCGCAATCCCGAAAAATCTGAAGATTTTAAAAAATACTGGGATTGCGATTTGCAAAATCCCGAATCCCGGCATTTTTAACTTTACAATTGGAAGCTCTAATGTGTACTAAATACCAGCAACTAAAACATCAGATTAACTTTTGTTTCATGTTTTATTTTCCCTCTTGACTAGTCACAGACAATTAAAACGGATGGCAGGAAGGCTGGCAAAATAGCATCACCAACCAAAATGAATATAATTTTACAATAAATATACAAAATAAGCAATTTTGCAGGCATTTTATTTTTTATTTGTATCTTTTGTTAAAGGCCGCTAAAATGGTAAACAGTTTTTTTTTTGTCTGTATTAAACAACATAGACAACCATATTTTGTACGTTCCTTTTGTTGAAGGATACATTTTTGGTCGTTGTTGTTTTTTGCCTAAAATCCTAAATGTTAGCACTACAACGAATACACAAATATTCCAACATTTTAAGCATTTTACATATATTAAAATTAAGTTAATTCATGTATAATGAAATTGTTTGCTTCAATGCTATTGGTTTGAGGCATACCCCCAGAGGGGAAATTCATTCATTATTCCCATTATCGGATATACAGTGGGGAGCTCTTCTGAGTACATGTAAATACTTTTTGTGGCTAAATGTTAAGGCCAAAAAATATTTGTCACTAGAACTAAACCTAACACTTCTAAAGGTATAAGGTACGCTGAATCCAAATCTGGTCTCAGAATCATACTTTGAAAAATTTCAATGTATTGTTCAGATTATTGTTGTATTAGGTCTAAAAGTTATTTGGTGCAAATTTGAGAAAAGTTGAATAGCTTTAACCTGTGGATCGCCGCAACCAAAGTTTTCGATTTTTGAAAATGTTTCTTAAATTTCTGTAATAAAAATATGTCTTGCGACACATTATTTTTTTATTAATTTTGGCATGCTGAATACGAATAATTTAAAATTTTGAAATCAGAGATATTGTGGACCTGGTGCTACAGTAATCAAGACATTAATTAAGAAAAATCAAGAGTTAACCCTGCTGGCACACGATCAAGATTTTCTTGATAGTCTTTTACATATACTGTTTGTCAAAATATGTAAAAATTGACAGCTGTGACGTAGGCTGCACGCAAGTTGAAAGCAATTTCAATATTTGTGAAAGAAAAAATAAAAACAAAAGAATTGTATTCAGCTGTTTTCTTGAACGTAAATTGATACACTCCACTTGAAAGAGAAATCTGAAGCAAGTTCGTTTCAATTTTAAAAAGTGTGAGTGTATTGGTAAAAAAGTGTGAGTGTATTAAAACTTGATCGTGTAACCATCAAGTAAAGTAAATATTCCTTCAATAATCTCGTATATAAAATTAGAAAGCATAACAATTTTACTATTTAAATTTTCTGAGATATTTGTAGGTAAAATTTGCAAGTTATCCTTAAATCAATATTGACGTAATTATGCTCAAATGAAAAGTAATTTTATCTACTTTGCTAGTACTAAAAAAAATAAGATAATTTTTAAAAAATTTGTAGAATGAAGGAAAAAAACTACATTTTTAGTAAAAATCAAGACGCAATATTTCGATAACCGATTTCAAAGTTTTTTTTAATATTCGTGCTTAGCATACCAAAATTAAGTTTCGAAACAATAATTTGTAAAAATTGAAAGTTTAAATTAAAATACAGGCCTACTGTATATATTTACATACCCGGGTAAAGATTTTAATATAGAGTCTAATAAAATTATATCTCATTTTATAAGTTCCAGTATATAAGCACATACAAATTGATCCGAAAAATAGGTCATATACATGTATTTAATTGTATCAAATTAGATATAATTTGATACAATTTTATCCGAGATTTGTCCAGATCCGGGACATTAAATTATATCCAATTAGATATACATACATCTCACTTTATAAAATTAAAAAAAAAAAATTAATTTTTTTATTTTAATAGTGAATTTTATCGTTGAAATATAAGTTTATGGGTGAGATTTTATTCGTTCGGTTTGAGATCATGACAAATTTTTCTCTAAATTAACAGAAAAATTATAATTTTTATATGATAATTTACTTTGAGTATTAGAAAAAACACAGAAACAGTTTTTAGACACTAGCATCAATTTTTTTTTTGTTAGTAGGTATGCTTTTTGTATCTTAAAGTTATGCTTAAAAGTATTTAAGTTAAAAATTTTAATTTCCAGAAATCAACCATTTTAAAGAGAGATTTTTCTTTAAATGAAACAACAAAATTATTAAAAATCAAGAACAAATTTAGTGTTTCAAAAATATAAAATTAAGTGGTATTGTCTTATAAAATGGACACATTTTTTTATTTGAAATTATATAAAATAAATCACTTGTAAATTATTTCGTTATAAAATTAATATGGTTATATCTGAAGCCATAAGTAATAAAGCACATAACTTAATTTTATATTGAACTTTACCAAAATATGTATGTGATTATATATAATGATATATAAAATTATAAGGAAAATATTTCCAGTATGCCATCACATATAGTTTTATAAGACTTAGCATGGGTCCATATATAATCATATCGATCGCTACATACATTTGGATTATTATAATATGGCTGATGTAGTTATTTATATATGGAGTAAGATTTGGAGACATATAATAATATCAAGTACCGTATAAAAAATTCTCTGAATAAAAATGATCAGATGTATTTGTCTATAATGATATGTAGCCATAATGTGACTTCACTCAAAGTCATATCTGACTTAATCATATTATATATATATAACTAAGATATAACTATTTTTACCCGGGTATTATTATTATTTTAATTAAAGCTTGACACTATTGTTTATAGGGGTACAAAAGATTTATGTTTGCAGTATATATAGTAGGGTATCCCTTTAACATTGATATGTCATTGCAGCCCAAAATTTTATTACAAATGTTAAGTTCCAGGGTTAGTTAATTTCCAGAGGGTACTTAACTAACGAACAAGAGAATTTTTTTCTATACTACCGATTTTATTTTTAAAGATTAACTAACCAAAAAAAAACTGTTCTGCGAAAGAATTAATTCTAATCGATCATTTCCTTCGAAAAAATTTTTGGTGAGTACTTAACTGCGTAGTGGAAATAAAAAACCACATGCAGAGTGGACGTATATAAACATCTTACGTAGCAGAGAGATTAAAAAGTTGTTTGGCCCCACCCTTAAAAATAATAATGGGACTAGAAAGAATTGCGCTGCTTCCTTACCTTTGTACCCTCTATCACATATCCGAATTTAATAAAAATCAGAAAAATGTTATTCTGTAAATTTCTTAATTGGTCTTTTATGGCGAAAAGTGAAAACATTACGCATATATGGATCAAGTTACACAAAATAATAATCTTATCGAGTTTATTCATTTAAACTCTTTATATTCTTTTCTTGAAGTCATGATTTCAATTAAGTTTCATGGGCCTTTTTTGGCTCCCAGACACTAAGGGTTAAAGATTTTTTGAATAAAAGTAAAGATAATAGTAGTGTAATAAAATTTTAGTGATACTGTCCGAAAATTATAAAAGGTATTATTCTGTTAATTTCCTAGTGGGTCTTTTTTGGCCAAAAGTGTAGAAATTCACCCTATATGGATCAAGTTAAATAATATAATTATTTTTATCAAGTGGAGATTTTAGCACCAATTTACAATCCGGTAGCCATAATTAAAATTAAGTTTCATGGTTCTTTTTTGTCCCCAGGAAACTGAGTGTCAAATATATTTTAGACAAAAGTGAAGATAATTATTGCCTAATCAAATTTAAGTTATGCAAAGTTTAATAAAAATATCAAAATTTTTGACAAAATAAGCAATTTTTATAAAATGTCTAGGAAAGGAGTCTCTCAAAACACAAACTTAAATTATCATTTTTCAAATTTATTTATTGTTTTCTTTAATAAAAACTTTATATTATAAAAATATCAACCGACAAAATCTTTAAAATTAATTTGAAAAAAAAAATTGCAATTTTATCAAATTCGTGGTTCATTTTGGATTCCAGGCTAAAGTGGGTGAAGTCAGAATTCCATATCTGAATAATCTTTCCAAACTTCAAATTTTGGATATTTTTAATAATAAAACAGTTTTTTTTTTTCCAAAATAGACCATTTTCGTAAAACTTTCGGCACTTGTTAACGTTTTCGAATCATAAAGAAAATCGATTTTTTCCATTTGGAACTATTTGTACACTCAGGGAATTTCTGCTTTAAAAATTTGTAGTTGTTTGAGTTGTAGTACAGTTTCTTTATTTTTAATGTAAATGTCAGTCAGTTGTAGAACAAATTTAATTTTTTACTAACCTTGTACATAGTTCATTTAAAATAACAAACCACATCAAATGACTGTTTTATGATTTTACGTTCATTTTTTACAGTTGTTTTTTGTTATTTAAAAAATATAAACAAAATAAATGTTTGTTTATTTTTTACTAACATATGTGGTAAATTTTTACTACAATTGTTAGTAATTTTTTGAACAGTAAAACAAATGACAAATGTTAGTTGAAGTTAATGAAATATTAGTCGTCCTTCCTTCATGTGAAATTTCATTTGTTTTTGACTTCAATTGCTGTCGTCTTTACCTACATAATATTCTTAGTGTAATAAAACTGGGGTTTGAACGAAAATCGACAAATCCTTATTTTAAGCGACATCCTAATATATTGTGAAATTATCACAATACAGTATTAATGAATATATAAATAATTTTAAATTAATGGAAAAGAATTTTGCTAAAGGTTCTCAATGAAAGTTGCTGTCATTAGGTTTTAATATGCAACGTATTGCAACTTAAAACATTTTAAATAAACAAGTCTTTATCTCGTTTGTAAATCCAAAAAACAGATTTCTGCCATGTTAACCTTTTCACTACCGACTTTTTGTTTGTGGATATATTTTTATTTTGACTTCAGAATCTTGATGGGGGTCCTCAAATTAGAATTGAAAAGGTTTACATATATGCCCCCTTCTCCCTTCTACCCAACAAAAAATGAGTCCGAAAATCGAATTTTTAAAACTTCTCAGGCCATTTTTACCACTAAAACATTTGAATAACCAGAAAAGCGTTTTTTGATTTTGTTCTGGTCATTAAATGAAGCTTACTTTCCAAAAATATATCCTAAATAAATTTAAAATTGTAGGTAGGCATTGGTAGCGTGCTGGCTTATCTGTGCGGGGTCGTGGGTTCGATTCCCACCAGAGCCACTGGTCTGTTTTCGCTACAACACGCCGAAGGCTAGTGCTCGGTTAGGGTAATAGTATATAATTTGTAATTATATGATTATTAATTAATAAAAAAAAAAAAATTTTAAATTTTATTTAACAAAATTAACACCGTTTAAAAAACATATTTTCTTGACTTTTTTTAATGCTGAAATTCTGATTCTAGGCATCAAAAAAACACCATAATATCGATTCCTACACTTAAAAACAAATGAATTTCCCTTAAAGAAAGGACGACTTACATTTCAGTAAATTCAACTTACATTGTCATTTGTTTTTTATTGTTCAAAAAATGACTAACAGTTGTAGTAAAAATTAACCACGTGTTAGTAAAAAATAAACAAACATTTATTTTTTTTTAAATAACAAAAAAAAAACCGACTGTAAAAAATTAATGTCAAATTATAAAACAGTTATTTGATGTGGTTTGTTTTTTTAAATGAACTACAAGGTTAGTAAAAAACTGAATTTGTTCTACAAATGACTGACATTTACAATAAAAATAAAGAAATTGTATTACAACCCAAACAACTCCATATTTCTAAAGCAGAAGTTCCCTGAGTGTAGCTATTAAAGTTTGAGATTCTACACTGATAGAAATTTGTGTGTAGTATTAATGAATTCCTTCATTACTCCAATGAATTTTTTCATAAAAAAGTCCCCAAAGAAACGTTTCATTGAGTCAATGAAAGGTGTTTCATTAAATCAATTTGAATGAATTTCATAAAGTATATGAAATTTTTTTCATTAATCCTAGCCTAATCGTAATGAAAGTTTCATGTGTTTAATGAATAAAATTCATAGTTTGTATGAAATATTTTCGTTGATATTTAATAATTTGCACTTTTTATGATTATTTTAGCATACAAATTACAAATTTTGAAAATAATTTTTTTTTACCCATAAAAAAGAAATATTTGAACCAATTTTAATTTATTTCTGTTTTTATTGTTTTATTTTTACAAAATTGTTCAATCTTTCTTTACATTTTTTATAATTTGTATTAAAAGATGACATATTTTCTTATATGTTGGTACAAAATATGTAATTTTTTATCGATCTGGCTTGGAAATCTGTAGAACGATCGACGATTATAGTCCACTTGTTGTAGTTAAATTACAACCATATTAGAAGAAAATGTTAAATATTGTTAACAATGTTGTTAACAACAAAAATGTATTATCGTTTAGCATAACGTTTTTGTGTAACATCGTCAAAACGATAACAATTTAGGTCTCGTTTTGAACAAATATCGTTTTTCTTGGAGAATCTGTTCCCTGGAATTTAGTGACCAACTATTCAAATTCGTCAAAAACTGTTAGCTCTAGGCAAATTTAATAAAAAAAATTATTTATATCAAAGTTTTGGTTAATTCTGTTTAAAAGAAATTTTTCAGTTTTTTTTATTTCAAAATGATAGTACAAAAAAAAAATTTTTTCTTATTACAAGTCAAAATTTTTATTAAAAAAAATTTGAAAATTTTTCATTGATTTAATGAATTTTTTTTATGAAATTATGAAAAAATCATAAAAAATTTTAATGAAAAAAATACCAATATTAATGATTTTTCATTCAGTTAATGAAATTTTTCATTAAACCAATAAATCGATTTTAATGAAAGAGAATTCTATCAGTGTACGATCCGCAGTAGGAAGGTAGCACTTAGATTACAAGCAAATTTTGATAAAAAAAAATTTGTTTCTCTTTATTAGTAACCTATTCTCTTTATTAAGAAAGAAAATCGTGCAAAAAACACATTAAATCAATATCTGCTTAATTTACGATATTTAAATTTTTTGTTCGATAAAAGCAGTTTAAACATTAAACAATTTTAAAAACTAATAATTTTTGTTCTTTTAATATTGAACCTTAAAAATATGTATATCAAGGCAATTATAATGATAATAATGGAAAAGAAAAAAAAAAAAACTTTTACAAACATCTGTCTCTTGAAAATATCAAGCGTCTCTAGCCTTACGACACCCTTCACCACCTTGGAACCAAAAAAAGAAAAAAACTTTTAACTTGCAAATATTTGTTGACTTTCGTTGACATTAAAAATCAAATTTCTTTGCTTTTTACAAAATTACAGCTTAATGTCAAGATACGGTAAAAAAGCAATAAGACAAAAAAAAAAAAGAAGAGTAAGAAGAGGTGGAAAAAGACCCCCAGCACACACACAGACATACAATAAAGACATATTGATGTTTGTATAGGATTTAGAAGGCAAAAAAAAAATCAAATGATTTAACACCACCTCTCGAAAAATACACAAATACAGATGTACACTAAGGTTAAGTTTATTTTTGAACAATTAGTGATTGAAATTAAAGTTTTGAAAATATATAATTTGTATAGAATGTAAAATTTAATTTTCATCGGAATAAACTGAGTATAATTGATATTACAGTAATTATCAAATGTTCTAAAATCCCAAAACATAGTAAACAAATTGTGAAAAATAATTTGTTGTATACTGGTCCCTATCCGAATTCCCATGTTCGGTGTTCCCATAAAGGCTGAATTAGCTTTTACACTTAGAATTCTATGTAGGTAAAGACCACTGCAAATGTAGTTGAAAACAAATGAAATTTCACTTTAAGAGAGGACGACTTACATTTCATTAAAATCAACTAACATTGTCATTTGTTTTTTAATGTTCAAAAAATGACTTACAATACCAGTAAAAATTAACCACATGGTGGTAAAAAATAAACAACCATTTATTTTTTTAAATAACATAAAATGACTGTAAAAAACTAATGTAAAATCATAAAACAGTCATTTGATGTAGTTTGTTTTTTTAAATGAACTACAAGGTTAGTAAAATATTTAATTTGTTCTACAAATGACTGACATTTACATTAAAAATAAAGAAACTGTATTACAACCTGAACAACTACATATTTTTAATGCAAAATTTCCCTGAATGTACGTAACGTTCCGTGATGAATCAGCTGATTTGTTGTTGATGTATGAAAATGAGTGTGTGTGGTTAGTTTGTCTGTTATGTAACGTTACGTGCCGGGCGAACATGTTAAAAAAAGAATTTTTTGTTCTACGTTAAGTGATGACTGAAAACAGCTGGTTGCCCTCACATAAAAAAAAACTAAACAACCGACACAAGAACTTTTTTTTTGTAATTTTATAAGCTAAATTATACAAAATAATATGAAAAAGGTTATGATAATCAAATTACTACTATATTTTGCAACTAGTTAAATAATTACAATAATTGTTTAGCCGCATCAGCTGCTGTCATTACGGAACAGACTAACAACACTAAACAGCCATCGAAAACGGCACGTTACAGAAACGGCACGGAACGCAAATACTAATGGAGCCTTAACATCTCAAAAGCTATAATAAGTTCGCCAACTCTCCATCAGTTGGTGGAGACTGTTCTGAGACTTATCATCTCGCGCAATAACAATGTTGCCATGTCTTAAGCCCTTCATCTTTCGCCACCTTTAATCTCTCCACCATCCCCTTTCTAAAGAAAACAACACATTAATTAATAGGAAGAATTTCCTGAGTGTTGCTACTCTTTATACAATAAAAAAAAAATAAAAAAAATATATATCGCACTTGATCAACAAGAGGGTATTAACCCAAAATTTTAAAATTTTCAGTAGAGTCAAAAAACTGTTTATGGCCACATTTTAACAGAATTTAAAAATTCAAACATATAATAATAAGCAAATTCCATTTGAAAATATATATACATTGTTTTTGTTTTAAATTTTACCACTCATTGCAAAAAAAAATCAATTTTTTGAGTTAATACCATTTTTTTGAAATTGTATCGATTTAAATTTATAGAATAAAACAAATTTTATCAACAAAACAGTATCAACTCAAAATACAACCAAATATAAATAAAACAGTTTGATTATTTTTAACATAAATAAAGGCTCAAATCAAAATAATACCTTTTTTATGAAAATATACGATTCATTTCTATTTGAACTTTTGTATTAACTCGAAATAATACCTTTTTGTTTAAATAAAGGTAATCACTACATTATCATGAAAATGGTCTCAAAAGTGGTTTTCGATATGAAAGAGTAATCGGAATACGTTGAAATTTTTACATTAGATAGATATTTATGTTGTTAGTTGATTTCTAGAGAAAACTGATATTTTAAAAATTTTGAGTTAATACTCTCTTGTTGATCAAGTGCGATATGACCAGGCAAACGTTGTTTTGCCTTCAAATTTTATTTTCATTGAAAGTCTGGTTCCGTTACAAAGTCGTGGTGGATTGATATTTCGAAGAAGAATGTACCCGTATCCAAGCAATGCTGTGTAACAAAGCAAAAATTTTTGATATTCACACAATTTATATGAAAATGACTAATGTTCAAAAAAATCACCACATCTCGACCAGACGAAAATATATTTCTACAAAACGTATTCAGCCATTTTTTATTTTATGCAGCCGTTCTCGAGTTATGGAGTGACAATCAAAATGTACACTTCTTTTTATATATATAAATTTGTTAGGTTAAATCTCAAACTCAATGAGAATTTCTTGTTCACGTCTTGGAGCGTGATTCAAGTTTTTTGTTTTCTTGAAAATTTACCACAGCACTTTGAGTCCTAGCATAACACTAAATAAATGTTACCCTTCTTATCCATTTACAAATAACAACATTTCAATATCATTACAAACAAATACACTCACCTACTGTCAGACTACAAATGTTATTGTCAATACAAAAAAAGGTGAAACGTCGCACAGTGTAAGATTTTACCACTTTAGGGAGAAAAAATTATATATCTATAGAAAATAATAAAGCTAGACCTATGAAATTTGGTAGATGATGTTATTGAACCAAGATGCAGCTTTGGAAAAAAAATGTGCGGAATATGACATATACCACGCTCACCACCCATATAATTGAAAAATGTTACGTATGATACGATTCTTGTTTAAAAACGGTGGATGATTAAACCATTAGCACGTGGAAAGCATTGGCGTGTTTATCCTCAGAAAAAATATTATATGAAAACTTAACCCTTTACCGCATGGTGTTACATATATGTGACGAATAATTTGAACATATGTGTCACCTTGTGCATCAATCTAAAACAATTTTTCTAATAAAAAAAAAAAAATTATGTGCATATTGTATACTTTATAACACAGTAGTAGCAAAGAGTTTACAAAATAAAGCGATTGCAATACTCTCATTTACTGATAAAAAATATATATAACTTGTGGCTGCAAAAAGGGAAAATGAATATTTTTTCGCGATTTCAAATTGATAAATTGATTTGTTTAATGTTGCTGCTAGTAGTTTTCGACATATTTGTTATAATTTGAGGGCACATTTTCCCAATTTCCTTTAAAACGGCAGGTTTTCTGTTTGCAGGCACAGGGTGTTAAAAAAGGGTGAGAGCATTGCATAGCCTTACTAGAGCAAATAAAAATGTGTATAACATATAAACAGTACCTTTTTTTATGATAAATTTAATATTTTTAAATTTTTTGTATCTAAAGTTTCTTATTTTCATATAATACGAGTATTGTATATCAATGGAAAGCATATTAAAAAAGGCACAATCTAGTGATAAAATAATTACTATGTTGCATATTACAAAAATATATAGAACGCACAAAACAGGGTTTTACTGATTTTTGTATGGCAGCCTATCTTAAATTTTCGAATTTATTATTTTTTTTTTTATATGACCGCAGAGCACTCTAAAAAATATGAACTTTGATACCCATATTGTCTATATTTGAGCCACAGGGTTACCAAAATAATGCAAAAATAGGGCTTCGGAATTATAAATACGTGTCCGCTTAAGCTTAATAAGGATCAATATATGGGAATTTCACAGTATATTATATATTATAATCTTCACTATTGTATGTTCATATAAAGTACCAAAAAAGGTACCAGGAGATGTCTTTTAAAAACTCCTCCACTTTTTACGTATATATAAAGTTTCTTTACCATAAAATGGGTAATTTTTGACCCCACTTTTAACCCCTTAAATCCCCAATATGGTTGATAATCTGACACCCCCTTTATAAATATCCAAATTTAATCGAAGATTATCTCATGAATGACCTCCCTATGGGGAATGGAGGAGTCAATTGACCTAAAAGTGACTGCTTAAAGAAGGACTGAAGGGGGTTAAGCAGTGTCAACTGTCCTTAAATTACCAATCCTGTGACTGGTAAAAGGAGGGCATACCACTTAACCAGAATGCTTATTAACAAGAAAAAGCCAGTTGGCCAGAATTTTACCCATTGGAAGCTGTTTAGTTTTCGTTTATTTTTATGCCCATCTTTGGTTAGTCCTGTGGCATGCCACTATGTGGTTTAAAGCAGGACAAATGACCCCCTCCTATGACAAGCCCATGTTAAAGTTGCCAGTTGTTTACATAGGGTAGGGTTTAGCAAATGACCGGTCTCTGGCACGAAGGGACCGATCCTGTGGCACAAGCAGGACCGGTCCCATTCCCCATAGGCTCCTCTTAAGGGTTATTATTATTTTTATTTCACTAAAAAATATTCAAGTTCAAAGTATTTGTTTGTTACTGTTTTTTTTTTTTTACTTTACAATAAGAAGTTCTTTTTTATATTTTATTAAAATTGAAAGTCAAAAAAACCGACTTTTATCCAGCTAGATTGACCAAATCTTACACTGTGCGTCGTTTAAAAAAAAAAAAAGAAAATAAGAATTTTCACAGCTTCATCAATTCAATTCATTTTTGTGTGTTTTTTGAGCCTTATGGGTTTTGGTTAAATTTCAGTTTTCAAGCATGTACCGCAATATACGTGATTAATATTGGGGAATGGTGGAATGGAGAGTAAACAAATTTGGTTTGTTCTACTACAATAACTGACTGTAAAAGCAATCAAAAACAGGTGCTAATAAGAAAGAAAGAAAAAACGCAAATAAATACTAAGAACTAAAAATTCAGGTGATTTTCGTCTTAATCGTGTATACAAAAAAAAAAAAAATTTTATAGTCGTTCATATCCGACCGTAAGACTCCACTACCCTAATCGGTTCATGATCCATATTATATGGACGAAAAATTAACGGTACTTTAAATGTATTACAAAATCAGAATGAACTTGCAACGAAAAGCTTTCAAGCGAATACCGGAAAGGTGGGTTTATTCGGGCACTACACGCAAAGAAATAAAGAGCCAACCGAATTTAAAAGTGTATTTTAATGGTAACCACCTATAGATTTATTTAGTACAATGATATTTACATTAGATTTTTTTATATTTTGGCAGTTGGAACTAAAATTCTGTTAAATTAACCGAACTTTGTTGTGAAAACTAATGTTAAGTTGTGCCAACCGACTGAAATTCCTAATATCCGAATTTGAGTTGTAGTAATTGAATTTCAGTTTGCAAATAGCGAAATTTTTCTCTGTGTGTAGGTCTAGATGTGAAATGTGTGTGAACTTTTCATAAGCTACACCATTTACAACACAAATAAAAATCATATATCAACGGATTTGTATGTCTTAACACCATTTAAACCCAATTCAGCTAACAATAAGACTTTTTTATATGACAACGTTTCACACCAACTTTAGCTTCAAGGACCCCTTAGCGCACTTCTACTGATTAAGGGACCCCCAAAAAGAATTTCTATATTAAAAAAAATGCAAAAGTAAAGAAACAAACAAAAAGTATATTTTTTTAAATGAAATAAAAACGTTACAAAAACCAAATGCAGTACAACCAAATTAGGAAGAACTTCGAGGCACCAAAGAAATTAATTCATTATAAGCGAGGATCTATCAAATTTTTTTTATTGTCCTCAAAATATTAAAAATTTTATAAACTTTGTTTTTAGATATTGTCAAATTTTTCATTAGGTTTCATAAATGAATAGATTTTACTCGTTATATATGTTTTGAAACAATTTAATGCTCAAAGAAATTTTAAGAAAATATGCAAAATTTTAAGAATTTTGTATTAGAAATGGAAAATTATATAAAAATTTGTTTGTGCACAGTTCATCTTAACTAAAGGTTCATCTACACTATGTTCGTATTAACAGATGTTACTTTGAAGTTGTTACAAAGGTTTTATCCTGAGTTCATTTTAAACGAGTTTTACTGCACCAGACTATGTACTGAAAAGAATCATCAAAATTATGAAAGTGTGAAAAAAATTTTTATATTTTTAAAGCAATTCAAAAAAATTGAAAAATTATTTATTATTTGAGCCATTGATTTTTTAGGAGGTTTCTTTTAATTAAAAAAAAACTATTTTTGATAAACTATTTTCATAAAAAATTTCAATTATGAATTTAGACGATGACTTTGGACTACTTAAAAATGCGAAACACAGTCATAAATAGAGTCACAGACATTTTCGTATGAATATGCTTTAAAACTTCTTAATTGAATAAATAATAAAAACAATCAATGAGAGGTACTTATCAAATACTGTTCACAATTATTAGAAGGACCTATTTTGAGTTATTACAAATTTTAGGCGAGAATGAATTTATCTAACTAATGGAGTCCAAAAAAAAAATTAAAGTACAATTTTTTTTTTTTATTAATTTCAAATTTTAATAAAATTGCCAATAATATTGTGCAATTTTCAAAATTGGTTTTAAACATTAATTTTGTCTGAACTCTTCGAGGACCACCTGTGATACTCCTACGGACGCCTGAGCGTTCGTGAACCGCAATTGGGGAACCGTTGCTATACGAGGTCTGAAGAAGCTCATGTACAGAATTTATTCAATGTGTTTATATATGCATATGTGACCTGTAGTTTGAACCAGAGAACGGTTTGAGTACCTTATTTCATGCTTTTGAATGCAATCACAAAAAATGAGTACTTGTTGTCAACTCACATCATTCCAATAAAGCGACAATCGACAGAATTGAGAAAAGTGAGTGTAACGAAAACCATGCATTGCATTGCTTGTCAAGTGTTAACCTCACTTAACACTCACGAAAACAACGAATACACAACGATTGGTATGAATGGTCTCAATGTTAAATGAATCAAACGTTAACAAATTTTTTTGTAAAACATATTACTGTATTAAGAAAATTAAAAAATTGTATACATATTTTATGTTTATGATTCTTCTTTATAATCGAGCTTAAGATCTTTTGTTAAATGATTGCAAATTATTAATTTCCAATATTTCGTCTCCACATTGGGAGACTTCTTAAGGGAAATTTATTTTAATTTAATTTGTAACAATTTGAAAATTTTTGAAAATTCAAAAATAAAATAAAATAAATTTCCCTGAAGAAGTCTCCCAATGTGGAGACGAAATATTGGAAATTAATAATTTGCAATCATTTAACAAAAGATCTTAAGCTCGATTATAAAGAAGAATCATATAATAAAAGAAGATCGAAGAAAATTAAACATATATTTCATGTTTAATAAAATTAAACAAAAATTTATACATATTTCATGTTTAATACACTCAAAAAAATAAGTTAGTAGAAAAGTTAGTAAAACGTCTTGTAAATCAGGTATACTATTTTTTAGCAAAACTTATACTAATGCTTAACTGTCTTATACTAATGCTTTACTAATATACTAATGCTTTACTAATTAATTTTGTTAAAAACAAATTGTGCTGATAAGCACATTAATAGTGTAGACGACAACCAGATTGAAAGATATACGCAGAATGAAGTAGATGTCGCGGCATGTCAAGATGTAGTAGAGAAGAGGAAAATGATACTAAAAAGTACAACTCTAATAAGACATATAAAAAAATCAACCATGGAAGACTTTTGTATCTGTTTTTCATGCATAAAACAAAATTGAGGATTAAAATAACTTAAATTTTGCGTTGTCACCGGCTTGTGAAAATAATTGTCTATTAATAAAATAAAAGACAAAATAAAATATTTATTTATTTAAACTAAATGTTTATATGTGTGGTCAAATTGCAAACAAACATATACAGAAATGTAGACAGAGTAAAGTGAAAGACAAAGACACACATCTTAGGTAGATTTTTTTATGGTTCCTTTTTCTTATTGCAAAAAGGGTTGTTTTTTTCGTTTAGTTTGTTTTTGTTTATTTTTTCATTTCGTTTCTATAATTATCTTCGGCAGTTGCGATATCATCATTTAAACGATAGCATCATTTAGACAAACATTGATGTAAGTAATTGAAAGACAATTTTTGTTATGTTATACATATTTATTTCTATATATTTTCAGATATTAAATAAATTCATGTCGTCAATGTGGAAAAATGAAAATTTTTATATTTCGTTATTATAGTTAATTATTTTTAAAAGAATCTCAAAAATATGTTTTATGATTTTCACCAAATAAATTAACTAAATTACAATTTTTCTACAAATTTTTTGCGTTTTTTTTCAGTCTACTAAAATTCAGCAAAAAATTTATTAATTTTTAGCAAGGCTTTTGTATTTCTAATCTACTAAGTGTTAGCAAAACTTTGCTGAATCTACAAATTTTGTTGCTAAAAATCAGCTCGCTGATTTTCAGCAAAAGATTTTGCTGACATTAGCAACTTTTTTGCAAGCATCCTCCTGACTAAAATTTTGCTGACTCAGCAAAATTTTTTGCTGACTTTACAAATTTTTTTTTTTGAGTGTAAAACTAAAAAAAATTATTATTATTGCTACAGGTCAACGAATACTGCGCGAATGTTGTGATTGATTTCATGTTATTCATGTGTCATCATTTCATTTCATTGCTTGACATGTACCGGCATTATAAAAATTAATGTTAAAAAGGCATTCAACAAAAACAATAAATGGAATAAACAGCATAAGCTGTTGTTGTTCAATAAAAGCAATGCAAAAGCAATGAATGTATGAATGGACAACAAACACTAATGGTCTCATTCTGTTCGCTGGTTTGAATATAAAGTTTAATTCGTTATTGACCAACTATTCCGTTTTCAACCCAGAACTTTTAAACGGCTATAGTTTGTTTGTCTTAAAACCCCTAAAATAATGCAACATCTGGACTACAATAGTAAATAACAATATAGTTAAAAATTTGTATCTAGAGTTGCTAAAAAATTATTTGAAAAAATCAATATATATCTTTAATATCTTAAGTTGTATATATTTTTTTACGATATAAAATACGAAAATTTATTTCTCTGCTTAGAATTAGAATGACCGTTCGGACCATGACATTTTAAAATACTTAAAGTCAAAAATATGACAAAATTTATTCCGTTTTCATTTCAGAACATAAATAATTGCTGGATCCATTGACAAACTACTACACTTAAAAAAATAATAATTTCAGAGTTAGCTTGTGACAATAAAAAAAAAAAACTATAAAAAATCACAATATTTTTCCAAAGTTTAAAGTATGGTTAAAAAACTTCCAGCGGACGTTAATGAGTTAAATGGATAGGCGGTAGGAAATAGCTAAATCGACTCCATATATTTTATAGCAGATCCATTATTTTTGTCAGTTACAACCACTACCACAAACTCAACATATCCTGTATTACCGCCTGGTGTAGGGTATAGAAACATGGAATATAAAAAACCACACACTTAATACTTAATGGAAATCTAAAACGAAAAATAAAATATATTTACGACTGTGCTAAACTGTAATAATCATAAAGTATCTCAAAATTATTTCCATAGATTGGTTTTAAAATTTAGATAATAACACAATTGAAACAACATTTGTCCAATAAATCTACACTGATAGAAATTTGTGCGATGTATTAATGAATTCCTTCATTAACCCTATGAATTTTTTCATAAAAAATTGCCCAAAGAAACGTTTCATTGAGTCAATGAAATGTGTTTCATTAAATCAATTTTAATGAATTTTTTCATTGACCCAATGAAAATTTCATGAAATATATGAAATTTTTTTTCATTTATCCTAGCCTAATCGTTGCTAAAGCTCATAATTTTTGACGAATTCGAAAAAGATAAAATTTGAAAAGTATCTGATTAGATTTCAGATCGAAAATTACAAATTTTGAAAATGAAATTTTTTTATCCATTAAAAAGAAATATTTAAATTATTGTACTTTTTTTGAATTATGTATATTAAGAACTTTAATGATTGAAGAAATCGTTTAAATATAATTAACAGGCATTAAAATATTAAAAGTTGAACTAAAAAAAACAATTTTAATTTATTTCTGTTTTTATTGTTTTATTTTTACAAAATTGTTCAATAGGGTGCACTGTGTCAGATTTTAGTAATTTAGAGGGACTAAATTCTATAATTCAAAAACGAGTAGAGATAATTCCATGATTTTTGGAACACTTTATTTTTATGACCTAGCACAACTTTTGTGAAAATCTTGAGGTGGGCGTGGCAATATAACGCCTACCTCTCATACAAATTTTAAAATTAATTTTTTTTTTTTTTTTTAACTTTTAACAATTGATATTTATTAAAATAAACTATTTTAGTAAGAAAAATGTTTTTAGTGGGCATGGTCAGCTTTATTTAAAAAAATAGCAAGATATTTTGTTTTGTTTATTTTTTATATATTCATTAACTTAATTCATATATTAACACATATTGATATATAAAAGTAAAATACTGTTTCATTCTTCATCAGAATCAGTGAAATATATTTCTGGATCTTTCAATAGTGTTAAAATTTCTTTTGTTGAAATCGCTTTTTTGGTTTTAGGTGGCTTGCGCAAACTGCATATAACTGGTATTTGTGTGAATTCTTGATGTTTTTTTGGTAAACTTTTCACGATAATTTCTATTGTCCTTATTTCTAGCTTCCTGAGCTTCTTCAGACAACTGTCCAATAGGAAGTATACTACTTTCTATTATTTCCTTTCCATGGAGGAGAACCTTATGAACTGTTACTGGCATGTTGTACCATGAATAGTTTTTTAAATATATATATTACTTATAATAATATATAATATATAATATATTATTATATATTATATATATTAATATTATATATTACAATGAAGTGAACCGCATCAAATTTCTCAGAAATTAATAAAAAAACGTCTTCTAGAGTTAAGCATAATCTTAATACAGTATGATCCAACAGTGACTGTAGGCTAATATCAGCATACGATTCAGTGATATTAGTATTACGTGGATAGCACAAACGCATTGATTTGTTGACTAAATCATAGCATGGTTAATATCTTAGGACTAAAATATTTTAAATGTTGTCTTAACTTACGGTAATTATGAGTTGAAAAATCACAATCGATCATAAGAGCTAGAGCTGCGTCAGGAGAAAGCCATACTTGATTATCTTGAATACCCCTGATTTTTTTTAAGGGCAGTACCTCTTTTTGGAGAAGCTGTAATTAGTTCGTTAACGATTGCAGCCGACGAACGCTTTCACGATGACCGAATTTTAATTTCAGCTGCCATTAATACTTTTCATGGTCTGACGTATTCAAATATTTCTTTGCTTTCCTTTTTTTTGTTCTTTCGCAACAAACTTCAAATGTTTTTTTTTGCCTTCCACGTGTTGTTTGAGTGTTGGCATCACAAACAAATCTTGTTAAATCAATTATAGTTCCAAGCCAATCAGCATTCCATTCCAAAAATCTCAACTTCTTTCTGTGTGCTTTCTGCCATTTTAACTTTAATTGATGACAAAACGTACTTACAAAATTATGGAATGTAGTTAAATCTACTATTTTTTCGCTCCCAGTACTTATATATCCACATATAAAATCAAAAACACGGTCATGTCTTTCATTTTTCTCTGTCTACAACCAGACTTCGAAAATTTCACTTTGAAAAATTTGATTGGGCATGATAAGTTTTTGGGTCGGCTTTATCCGGGCGCAAATTGGCGCAGGTTTTTTTTTCTGTTCCTACAAAAACAAATGTTTCTTAATAGTGTAGTCTTAAAATTTTCACTAAATGCGACTAAATACTATATTTTCTTTTCCATTTAATATTTCGTAATTAGAAAAAATCTTACCTTAAATGGATGTCACGGTTATCACTTCAAATTTAGTTTTAAACCATTTATTTTAAAACACTTTTCAACTATTGTTAATTTACTATATTGTTTTTTTATATTCAAAAAGAATTGTGAAAAAATAACATGAAACATCAAAAATACAAACTTTCAAAGTTTACATACTTTCAACAACCAGTATAATGAGTTTTTAAGTCTTCAAAACATTCAACTTTGTGATACCGTTATATTTTTGTTGTTTACAATATTTACTTTAAACGTTGTTTTTATTAATATCAGCGTTGATTTTAATCGTATTCAATAAACCTTTCTGAAAAAGGAGACAAAATTTTTTTTAATTAAATCCCGCTAAAATATCCATATCTGACACTGTGGGGTGGGGCGATTTGAACATCTTAATGGGCGCTTCGCGTTTCTGATTCTTGGGATTGTACAGAGCAAAAAAGTCCACTAGACCATACGTCTACGGTGAAAATCAAGCTTCCAGATTTTGACTTTTTAGCCGTATTTTGTGAAAGTAACAATGTGTGGGATGGACATATATCAGGAAGTAGGAGGAGCTTATCCAAGATTATGGTATCAATCTCTTCTTTGGAAGATTCTCTAGCAGATTAATGCATCAATAATATTTGTGGGTAGGTTTTAAGGGGTTAATTTTTAATTTCAAAATAGGGCTTTTTTTGCCGTATTTTGCGAAAGTTACAATGTGTGGGATGGACATATCTCAGGAAGTAGGAGGAGCTTATCCAAGATTAGGGTATCAATCTCTTCTCTGGAAGATTCTCTAGCAGATTAATGCATCAATCATATTTGTGGGTGGGGTTTAAGGGCTTAATTTTTAATTTCAAAATGGGGCTTTTTTGCCTTAAAGTCAAAATCTGAAAGCTCGATTTTCACCGCAGACGTATGGTCTAGTGGACTTTTTTGCTCAGTACAATCCCAATAATCAGAAACGCGAAGCGCCCATACTAATTGCCCCACCCTATTGTTCAATCTTTCTTTACATTTTTTAGATGACATATTTTCTTATATGTCGGTAAAAAATATGTAATTTTTTATCGATCTAGCTTTTAATTCTGTAGAACGATCGACGATTATAGTCCACTTTTTGTAGTTAAATTACTACCATATTAGATAAAAATGTTAAATATTGTTAACAATGTTGTTAAAAAACAAAAATTTATTATCGTTTAGCATAACATTTTGGTGTAAAATCGTCAAAACGATAACAATTTTTTATTGGGGATTTTTGAATTTTATTCATCGTCTTCTTAGACAGTGTACAATTAATACTATAATTAATATGCACATATTTTTCAATTGTTTGAGATAGGCGTGGTAGAGAAGATTAAGCATACTTTTCTAAAAATCATAACTACATTGTAAATTTTTTATTGAATTAGACTGCGCAGTTTCTGGTAACACAACCTTCATCAGTAATCCTTTTTGACAATACTGTAATTATTGTTATGGTTTTTATTGTTTGATTGCATCTATATGAAATGTTTATTTATTAAATGCAATCCTGACCGTGGCTTGAACCTGCTTTCTTTGCCACATGCACTTCGCACTACACTTAGACAGAGGCTCTAACCAACTGATCTAAGTAAGGTCGATTTTTGCTGTGGCTTAAAACCAGTTTCAATTACACGGGGTCGATTTTACATTTAATTGT
The DNA here is from genome assembly GCA_021234595.1 of Delia radicum. Taxonomy (NCBI): domain Eukaryota; kingdom Metazoa; phylum Arthropoda; class Insecta; order Diptera; family Anthomyiidae; genus Delia; species Delia radicum. The sequence continues at coordinate 253,456,259 of CM037851.1, forward strand.
AATTGCAGAAGATAGCTAAGACAAACACCACAACAATTCACAATTGTTAGAAAATCATATGTAATCTAATTTCCACTATTTCCCACATTTTGTGAGTTGGCGCAACTATGATGTATTTTTTGTACATACGGTAGTTTGGCTATTCACGTAGTTAGGGAAGAGTTGCCAGGGAGCAAATTTTTGATATATTTTATTGGGGATTTTTGAATTTTATTCATCGTCTTCTTAGACAGTGTACAATTAATACTATAATTAATATGCACATATTTTTCAATTGTTTGAGATAGGCGTGGTAGAGAAGATTAAGCATACTTTTCTAAAAATCATAACTACATTGTAAATTTTTTATTGAATTAGACTGCGCAGGTTTCTGTTCCCTGGAATTTAGTGACCAACTATTCAAATTCGTCTAAAACTGTTAGCTCTAGGCAAATTTAAAAAAAAAAAAAATTTATTTATATCAAAGTTTTGGTTAATTCTGTTTAAAAGAAATTTTTCAGTTTTTTTATTTCAAAATAATAGTAAAAAAAAAATTTTTTTTTTCTTATTACAAGTCAAAATTTTTATTGAAAAAAATTTGAAAATTTTTCATTAATTTTTTTTATTAAATTATGAAAAAATCATAAAAAATGTTAATGAAAAAATACCAATAATAATGAATTTTCATTCAATTAATGACATTTTCCATTAAACCAATGAATCGATTTTAATGAAATCGTTTCCTTAATACTATGAAGGAAAATTCTATCAGTGTAAAGATTCCTTTACCATAACTTGTATCTAAAGAAGTACCTTCTGATTCTTAAGCTTTCTGAATTTTCGTTGAGAACCATCGAATTTGGGGGAGTTTGTCGTTCCATAAAAGCCCCTTACAAAAATCATTAAATATTGCCACCATTTTGCATTCAATATTTTTTTTTTTAACACTGAGAGAATTGTCTACCTGAATTTCCTTAATTTTTGGAAGAAAGAAATATGCGATTGATTGTAAAAATTATATTGATTACAAAAATTTTGGAAAATATAATTCGGTTTTTCCACAGACCATAACAGGTATGTCTTTAAGAATAAAAATCAGATGACAAAAGTTATATTTGACTCTTTATTTTGTGAGCAAATATAAGGTAAAGGCTTGCAGGTTGCCAGTGCTTGCAGGTTTTCACCGTCCCCCATCCACTACCGGCATTCTAGCGGTGTAATGCCCTAAACTTCGACTGGAATCAAAATAACTAGAGTAGTTAAGACTTTTAATCTACTTCTGGAGGGTATAGACGTAACAGCGCAGTTTTTGTTGAACAAAGTGTAAATTACTATTGGTTAAAAATTTAAAAATCAAAATTGTGCTCTATGTCCTGTACTGATAAACTTAAAGTTTTTAGCGGAAATTCAAGGTATTCAGTTTACGTAATCCGAGCAGATTACGTAAACTGAAAACCCACAAAATTTATAAACATTTTTATTTGAAATCTAATGGTTTTTCACTAGAATAACAAAAAAAATTATAAAGCCATTTTTATAAGGTATTTTTTTCAAAAACATATTTAAGACGGCATAAAAAGAAAACTTAACCTTTATATAATAAAAAAGTCGATAATAAATAAAAAAGAAGCACTGAATTTTTCTAGCTTTGTTTGATGCTCTTTCTGGTGTAGTGCGCCAAACACTATTATGCCTTGAGTAAGGAGTGAGATCGAAAAAAACGGACACACATTTTCACTCACAACTGCTTCTGTGTACGAAACTGAACTTTTTTCTTCTCAAGTTACCTTTAGGAAGGTTGTCGGATTATATGTGCAAAATATTAATCTGAATCTGAACAAAAAGTGATAGGAGCAGACCATTTCCAAAAAAAGAGACAGTATTGGGAACTCGATTTGTAGCCTTCATCAGTAATTTAAAAAAAAAATTAAAATGAATGAATCTTAATATAATTTCATTGTTCTGAGTTCTGAACAATTAAGCATATTTTTTTTTGTACGAAACTTAATTTTTTTTTTGTATAAATGCTACTTTTTTTGACCTTACTTTTTGTTCAAAGTCTATTTGTAAACAAACTAATGATCCGATTTCGCTAATACACATAATCAGATAAACATAAATAAAGTTAAGTGGTAATTTGTGTCAGGAATTATTCGACCTCACTCCTCATAATGGAATTACAATAATTGGAATATTTGTTTGCTCTAAAACTTGATGCAAAATATCCAAGAAGCCACGAATGCAAAACAGCAGTTCACCCGAAATGTTCCAATATGCGCTTCTCTATTCACAAATGCCTGAACTGTGATTTTGATGATGTTACAAATTAAAATTTTGATGCTGATTTTCACAAATTTTTTTATGCTTGCAGCCACCCAATGGAAATAAAATTTAATAATTTTAAATTTTCCCAATCAGGTGTTTTACTTTCATTTTTCTGAAAGCCTTTTTTTAAGGGGTCTATTTTAGCTAACTTTGAAAATTTGCAATAAAGGGTTTTTAGTTTTTGTAAATTAAAATTATTTGTAGCTCAAGGCTGTGAATTGATATCTTCTCTTGCCAACATATCACAACATTACGTTGATTTTACGATGAGTTATGTTCAATAAAGCTAAGGCGTGGCAACCTGCAAGACTTTCCCCTACAAGTTATATTTTGAAATAAATTTTTTGTTTCTGAAAAATAAAAGCATTTTTTTTTATTCTTGTTTTTTTTTTTTACAAAAGAAATAATTGTTAAAAACTATTTTCTTATTTACTTGAAAAAATAAAAATCCAAATTTTAAAAATCAAAATAGTTATCCATCGTACATCAAAGCACTAGTATCAAAAAAAAGAAAGCTTCGTAAAAAATGGCTGCAAACTATATGCCCAAGCGATAAAAACGTTTGTTGACGTCGTCAACGGCAGGTGCTTTGTCTTGCCCGTTCACCATGGTGTGGCAGTTAGCTATAGCATGGTGAACGGGTTACGCACCACGCAAAAGGTGACATAAGGTGGTATCCCGGTGTTTGCATGATTGGAACCGTTGGAGCAGCAGAATAGCAACCAGAGGTAAACAACGTTCTTAACAATGCCACTCAACATCTAAGAAGAGAGATCCAAAAACTCAAAAATTAAAATTTCAGCCAATATCTGTCCGAACTTTCCTGCGACAGCAAAACAGATTATTCGCTTTGGAAAGCTACTAAAAAAATAGACCAGTTGAACAAAAGTTACCAATAAAAAATCGTGAAGGAATATGGGCAAAATCTAATATAGAAAAAGCTAAAGTGTTCGCTGAATATCTTGAAACTATTCTTAATAAAGATAATGACCAATACACTCAATTCCTCCAAGAAGAAGAAAACTGCGATGAGGCAGTTATTCCAAGCGTAACTGTAAAAGAAGTTCAAATTGAAATAAAAACTTTATTAAACAAGAAATCTCCTGGATACGATCTCATTACCGCAGATCTGTTGAAAAACCTTCCAAATAAAGCACTATTGCTTTTAACAACACTATTTAACTCAGCTATATCCATGCAGTACTTTCCAACTTATTGGAAGGTTGCTGAAATTATTATGATCCTCAAACCCGGAAAAGACGCATAAGAAGTCAGCTCTTATAGACCAATATCACTTCTTCCCGTTATTGGAAAACTCTTTGAAAAGGTTATAAGTAAAAGATTAAATTCAGTGATTTCAACAATTAATCTAATTCCTCAACATCAGTTTGGCTTCCGTAAAGAACATTCAACATTAGAACAAGTACACAGAATAACACATGAAATTGAACGAGCAATTGAAAATAAAGAAGTCTGCTCCGCAGTTTTTCTCGATGTATCAAAGGCTTTTGATGCTGTTTGGCACCCTGGCTTATTGTATAAACTAAATGAACACTTACCAAGAAATTATTACAATCTCTTAAAATCTTACCTGTCCGATAGATATTTTCGAGACAAAATTGATAATAACTACTCAAACATATATCCAATAACTTCTGGAGTACCACAGGGTAGTGTTCTGGGTCCAATACTATATCTTATTTTTACCTGTGATCTCCCAGTCCACCCAGACTGCGTAGTAGGAACGTTTGCTGATGACACAGTAATAATGTGCTCCGGAAAAAGTAGCAGTATTGCCAATGAAAAGCTGCAATTATGCCTAAATGAAGTTGTCCAATGGGCCAAAAAATGGAAAATAACCCTTAACAGTTTGAAATCAACTCACGTTTACTTTACAAATAGATTAATAAACCAAACTCCAGTATATATAGATAACTTACAAGTACCCATATCAAACTCTGCCAAATACCTTGGTATGACGTTAGATGCTAAGCTACGTTGGAAAGAACATGTCAAAAAAACATGAAGAGTTAAAAATAAAATATAGCAAATTGACTTGGCGAATAGGAAGAAAATCAAATTTACCGCTGCATAATAAATTAATGGTTTACAACCAAATTCTCAAACCCGTTTGGACTTGTGGTCTCCAATTATGGGGCTGCGCAAGTAATTCGATTATAGATATCATCCAACGATTTCAAAACAAAGTTTTAAAAGATATGGTGATGGTATGTTCGCAATCATGATCTACACCGAGACCTTAAAGTAAAAACTGTCAGGGAGGAAATACAACACTTTGCTAATAAACACATTCAAACCAACTAATTCCGCTGCTTTTAGAGAACCATCAAATTCCTAGAAGACTAAATCGTTTCCAGCCCCATGAACTGATGAGGCGCTTTAACCAGCACGGAGATTTATAGCTTAATCTTTATTGCTGTACTTTACCTCATTAAACTACTAGAATCAAATTACTAGTTAGTCTTAGTAGACTAGTTGTAATTTAATTTAAACATATTGTAATAATTGTTTAAATAAAGAGAAAAAAAAACCCATTTTGTAAAAGAACTATAACCGCAAGAATGGTAATTTTGAATTAGTCTTGACGACATTTACGTCTATGTAACTTAGTTTTTCTAAATAATTCTCAAACTTACTTTCGGTACCTTTTTTTTCATAAGTCCAGACTTTTATCAATTTAAAGTTAATTGACTTTTTTAAGCCCTAGCAAAGCCTCGGCAATAGGTTGGTATTACGGAACATGTTACCTGGTATTAAGTTAAACTCCTTACCCTTGCATTACTTCGCAACTGTTGGTATTACTGGCTGCCCATAAGTAACACCAAATTTACATGTTCAAATGGTTTTATAGTATAATCAGTTGTTTTCTACATACATTTTAATATAATTAAATTTTTACTACAAACTTCACAATTCTAAAATTATATTCGATCTAAAAAGTTTTTGCTAAACCTTTACCTGTAAGTGAGGAGTAAACTTGTTACCGTGGCATGTAGTTGGCAAAGCGTCGTCCACGGTTGGTTATGCTTTGGGAGGATATGGGATTAACAATGTTGACAGTATTGTCCTGTTACCCGATTGATAACATTTGCCAATCGTTGGTGTGAGCGTAATTGCCACCGTTGGCATAACGTTGGTAATTCAAAAAATTTGGTGCTTTTAAAATAGCTTAAATAAAATTAATTTTTTTTTTATTAATTAATAATCATATAAATACAAATTATATACCAGTGCCTCTGGTGGGAATCGAACCCACGACCTCCGCACTGATAAGCCAGCACGCTACCAATTAGCCTACCGGAGCGCACTTATATAAAATTAATTTTGAATAAAACACATTTCAAAGGCAGGATTACAGTTTGGTCTTACATATTTAAATGTGTAAAATATAATAAAATTGGTTGTAATATTGTTAAAATCAAAATTGGCAAAGAATTTAGCGGGCGGTACTGGCAAAGCCGATGGGTTGCAATCAAACTAGTGTTTTTTCTAGTAAAATATTACCCACGTAGACATTTCCAACCAAATAAATAGTACTGGCAAACCACCCCACCGTGTTAAAAATTACCCAAGGTACAACTACCCAGGCAGAAAACACAATAGGTACAGTGTTGGCAATGCGTCGGCTACGGTAGGTTATGCGTTGGCAGAACGTGGGATTCACAATCTTGACAGTATTGCCCTGTTACCTCCAAATACAAAAATCCACCAAAATGTATGTGTTTTTTTTTTCGAATGCCACGAAAAGTTGAGCATTCTTGACATGTTTCTTTATACTGGTAATGCGTATTTCAAATACTTTACATTAGATAGTAATTTTATATATAGTTCATTTGGAAAAAATATGAAAAAAACGCAAAAAACAAAAAATTAGATTAATTTTTTAACACACTTTTTAACCACTAATTGTGAGATTGGGCAGTAAAAAAAAAATATTTTTGATTCGTTATAACATATCCAAATTTCATCGCAGTCGCCTATGAAATTTTCCATATCTTACTTTAAATTTACAAAAATTTAAATAATGTTTACTGTACAAAACATTATTTGCTCATTTGTATTGGAAACATCTGACTTAGACTTAGAAATTACAAAATCAACAAATTGACCAAATTCCGAAATAATGCCATAATTTGATGAACTTTTTTATTCTCTAAACATTTATTAATCATTAAAAACTTACTACTTAGCAGACTCATCTACTGTCTGGCAGACGTTAAAATGTTTTTCTTCATTCATCGATACAAACAGATGCTGCATAGTCGTTAAAGTTCAACACATTTAATATAATTTACAACTAATACAACAATATTCATAAATACATAGCTTTACTCTAAGCATACAAATGTTTTTAAAGCTTTTTGAGTGTCCCTTAAAGCTTTTTGTTGTTTAGTAATGAACTCTTTAAAGTTCAAACTCAAATGTTTTTATTTTGTTTTGTTTAACCCTAAAGAGTTTACTATTATTTTCGTTTACTCTCTCTCTCTGTGAAAGCTTTTTCTTAAATGCCCTCAAGCTTTTGTGACTTTGTAACATTTGTAAAAAAAAAACGCTTTTTTTTTATTCTCAGTATGTTTTGTTCCAAACAAACCGGAAAATGCTTTATTATTTACTGCAATGAGTTTTTATAGATGATATTTCGTTACAAATTAACAGTCGATTCGTGTCGGCCGTGCACTTTGAACGTTTATAACGCAGAAAATCTTAAAATTTAAAACAAAACGCCAAAACAAAATATCTTCAAATAAAGTTTTTGTTCTTAACAGAAATAAATCTCGTTTTGCTTTGCTAATTTTTAATTTTGCAAAATTTGTTGCAAAGCGCGCGCATTTTGCCAACATTTCGCAACATTTTTATGAAATTATACAAATATTAACAAAAAAAATAAAAATAAATAAAAATATTTTACAAAAGCCTTAATTTGAGCAAACGACGGCTTTTTAACATTTTTCTTGCTTCCTTAACGCTAATATTTTTGTCTTAACAAATAACTTTTTAAAATTTGTTTGCTGGAACTCTATCTACAAATTATTTGGAATAATTGAAAAATTAAATATTTCTATTGAATTTATTAATCGTTAATTGGATATTAAATCGGAAATTTTGAAATTTTATCGGAGTGTTTCCAGTGAAAATTGTTTAAACAAAAATCACATCGTGTGTATAAATTGTGTTTTTATATTAGTTTATATTTTAAACTGAAAGAATTACAATTTATTATTGTAATTCTCGAAAAAATAACAAAGAAAACATTTATAATAATTATAAACTAAACATTTACTTGTGTTTTTATTTCTAACGATTGAAATGAAATGTTGATTGCATTCTTATTTATATTTACAATGCAAAATTAGTCTGAAATTATATTTATATTTATTTATTTATTTTGTTTAAAATTTGTTTCTAAATTTAAGTTAAACATAAAAACAAATCAACTAAAATTAAAAATAATTTTTCTTAAAAACCATTGCACAAAATTTATATAAAATTTCTATTCATGAGTCAAAAGTAACTTTTAAAACTTTATTATATTATTAAAACTTTAAAATAGCGCGAAAAAAAATTTCAAAAGAAAGGTATTCGTCGACAAATATTTTATATTCGGGCGAGTCATAGAATGTGACAATTTTTCTATTAGAAAAAAATAAAAATACTTAGAATCTATGATTTGTTCTAGAAGAACAAGTCTGTAGAACCTAATAATTTTTATATAAAATTAAGTCGATTGAATCTAAGATTTTTTCTTTAAGAAAATCCTTGGAATTTAAGAGGGTTTCAATGTTTTTTATTTGTATATTAGAAAAAGTATTTGGTATATTGGATTCTTTTTTATTAGGAAAATATCGTCAGAATCTAAGATTTGTTCTTTAAGAAAAATACTTTTCAAGATTTTTCTTTAAAATTAAGTTCCCAGAATCTAAGATTTTTTCTATAAGAAAACGTTTTTTTTAACAAGAAAAATTCCTTTAATCTAATCATTTTCACCATAAAAAATACTTCGAATCTGAATTTTTCTATAAAATTTTTTTCACAGAGTTTTTCTTTAAGAAAAATAAATCATTTGAAATAATTATTATCTTTGAGTCCGGGGACTTATTATGTGATTTGGAAAAAATTCGATTCGAACATAGTTTTCACGTTGAATCTAATGCAGACTTGGCCGACGTCAATTACATTTCACTATCATTCGCTTTTGAAATTTATCTATATCATTGAAAATTTCAGACCTACGGTCTCACTTGACCATTTAATTACAGGCCAATTGCTTGTTTACGCATAATTACATGTAATTGGGTGTAATTGAGTATTTGCAATGTAATTAATTACCCAGATGTTGTTACTAATCCCCATGTTTGTTATTAAAAATTTTACAAATTTTCCAAGGAAGCGTTTAAGCCCTCAAGTATGAGCGTAGTTCTGAAATTGTTAATGATATAGAAAAATTTTACAAGTGAATGTTTGTGAAATATTTTTGACGTCGCCCAAGTCTGATAGAATGTAATAAAAAGTACTTTTTAATGGGTAAACATTTTAAAAACGTGTAGACAATATGCTAGGAAATGCCAAAAGTAAAAAAAGTTGGACTTGTAAGTACGAATATTATCTTAAAAGAGTTTTAAAATATCCGAATTCAAACAAATTAATTAAGTCCTCACAAAAAAAAAAAAATATAAAAAAGTCCTTAGAACAAAGAATTTTTCTGAACTATAACTAAGATAACGTTTTCAGAATCTTGCAAATTTTGTAATAGAAAATGAATTTAAGACTTTTGCTTTAAGCAAACGTTCTCAGAACATTTTTTATAGAAAAACTTCCTTATAATCTACTAATTTTTCTGTAAGAGATAGTCCTTATCTTTCTATTAGATAAAATCCCTAGGATTTAAAAATTTTTCTTTAGAAAACATTTTTTTTATTATAGAAAAATTCTAAGATTCTAAATTCTTAGACTTTTAAATATGTACTTTGGTTAACAGCTGAATTACCCTCAGATTCTATCAAATACCTCCAGATTCAAAAAATTTTAAATTCTTAGACTTTTAAATATGCACTTTTGTTTACAGCAGAATTTCCCTAAGAATCTATCAAATACCTCCAAATTCAAAAATTTTTTTTATTGCGTTTTGAATGTGGGAGTACAAAATTATAAGGGAATGTTCGCTAATGTGGGCCTAAACCCGATATTTAAGCTATATGAAAAAGCCCAGTCATATACTTAAAATAAAAATATAACAGGTTAGTCCCGGTTCACACACGGCAATTTTACTTGCGCAATTTTTCTTCAACTCTCCTTTGAACTTGCTTTTGTGTTCACACAGGAAAAGTTTGTTTCAGCAATTTTCGTATATCAACCTGCAGTGTTGAAAATTGCGGGTGACAAAACAAAACGGAATTGGAGTACGGACAAGTCTGTACCCCCTTCCATTCTCTTTTCCTGCCTCTTCTATAAACTCAAGAATTGCGCAAGTTAAATTGCCGTGTGTGAACCGGGACTTATAGGCCAACTCTTTGGGCATTTTTGTCTATCGATCATTTCCTTGTGTTAACTATATAAAACAAAATTATAAACGGTTTTCAAGAACACTAAAAGGACTCACTTCAGCGAATATTATTCCTAAAGTGAGCATGTAATAAAAAAGTTCTAAAAGTGTATAACATAGTTAGAAAATTATGTAAAATCGTCAAAAATTTGTATTTAAATTAATATTTTATTCAATTTTTTTTTTTTGCATCGTTTAAAGCTGCTGTAGGGGTTACCATATGTAATAAATCAACGATACTTTATTTTGTTGTGATTAATGTTAAAATTGGGTCCACACGTTTTAAAAAATAGATATAGAGAAAACTAAACTTGATAACAGTTACACAGTTTGGACATTTTCATACAACAACACGGGAAAAAGCAAATGGCTCACTTTAACGAACAGCTCATATTAGCGAACATTCCCTATGACATTTTTCTAAAAACCCTTTTTTTAAATTTTTATCATTTTATCATAACCACAATTTCATAGTTGTGTCCGTTGTATAAAACTGTATGTCATATTTTTTACCAGACGCTTAGAGGTGAAGAATATTTGAAATTCACCTCAAATTTTTGACATTTTTTGATGCTAGATTAAGGGTTGCGCAAATCGATCTCCTCTAGATCTGTGCATTTTAAGTTGTATTAAGTTTTTTTTTTTTTTTTTGTTATTAACCTGGCAAATCCCGCCTCCAGAAATTAGCCAAATAAGTATTTTGGGCAAAAGTAACCAGAGATAACAACGCCACAGATGTAATTACAAACTCGATTTTTATGTATGTTTTTAAAAATATTTCAGACATTACTTGATGCAATTCTGAAGACATTCGACTAAGAACTACAGAATATGTTAGAAATACACAAATAATGGAAACGAAAAAGTTGCACAAAACCGGTATTTTTGCATATAAGTGGATAATGGCACTTTTGGAAAAAGCAGTTACGAATAATTTTAATAGCAAAATTAAATATTTTTAGGATTGCGGATTTGGTTAATAGAATTTAAAGAATGGCTACAAAAAAACTCTCTTTTAAAATAAATTTATGAAAGCCCAAGAAAAGCCCGATAAATCCTGCAATTCACAAAGCCTGTATAGGATACTATACACAAGCCTGGTTAAAGGTCAACGAGAATCAGGTTTCGTAAAAAATCCATACCAAATTTCGATTTTGCCTGATAATACGTGTATATTAGGGTGTTTCTTTTAGAAACAATTTGTTGATTTTCGTTCAGTACACCCTTAGCTAAAATGCAAATGCTTTTAAAAATTGAAATCAATTTTTTTTACGTTAACTCGTGCCGAATTTCTAACGAAAATAGTCCATTTTAAGGTGTTTTTTTTTTATTAAAATTTTACCAAAATTCTAAATTTTGAAAAATTTTAGTTTTTTATTTTATTTGTTTATTCCTTTAATAGATTCAAAATTATTCAGAAACCAGGTCAAGAAAGTAGTAATAAACGTTGTTAAACAAAAAATTACAGTTTTAAGGCTTTCAAATCTGTATAACTAGCATTTTATTAATAATATCGCAGAGAAAAATTATGGTTAATCGTAGCTTGATTTAAAATTCATAGCACAAGCCTAATAATGATTAATATGATCCTTAATGATCATATTATAATCACTGTGATTGATATTATGACAATTAAGGATCATAATATGATCACTAGAACTATACTATAATCATTATGTTTCTCAATCTTAATATGATGCTATTAAGCCACTTTTTCTGTGTATTTAGAGTTTAGAGGTCTTTAAAAAAAACTTCTATCACGTTTCAATACAATCATTTCTCACTTTGAAAGAATGTAGCAAATGCCATCTGTTTCATTTGATTAATACAACTCATTAAATAAATACTGACAAATGCAGGCCAATTTATTTGAAACTATTAAGTTGAAATACAAATGACAGCAATTTAATTTGTAAATTAATGATAAATAAACTATTTTTAATATATTATTACACAAAAAAAATTGTATTTCAATTCAAAATCTATAAAAAAAAATTTATTTAATTGAGAAATAAAACAATTATTTGTATAAACAATATATGGGGAACTTCAAAAATTTTCGAAACTTTGAGGCACAATATATTCGAAAATTTTTTTTTTATATGACATGAATAACATTTTATGTATGTTAGCTGATGTTTTTAATCATGCTAAATCAAATCCATTCTCGGTAATCGTTTATTTGGAAATCATTACCGTTTTAAGTTTAAATCTAATTACAATTTCTGTTTTTGCTAGGATTTAATTAAACTGACATCAATATATCGCATTGTATTTATCACATTCCACACTTTTTTTTTTTGTTTTCATATATTTATGTGCAATCTGGTTTACAATAGTAAGCAAATTATATAACAATATAAAATGATATAAGTCTTAATCTCCAGTGAGATTAAAACATCTAAACATATGTATACTTGCTAAATAAGTGTATACTATTTATAACCTACATATGTATGTGTAAATACTAATACTAATATCTGTACATATTTACAAACATAAAATATATTTTATTCTCTGAAAGGTAGGTCCAAAATATGATACCTTTTCAGTCTATCCATTAAAAATTATTTAATGAAATATGTTTCATTGATTCAGTGATATGAGAAAACAGTGGACATTAGAGTGAGGTAAGTTTCTAAAAATAGAACTGTTGTGTTGTTGGAGTTGTACTTCTAAAATTATGTATGCAAGAACAAAAACACCGTGTATTGAATAAAACTAGTTTTAATCACAACAAAACTCGACCTGACGATAGCTCAGAGAGCTAAAGTCTAAAGTCTAACGTGTAGTGCGAGTGCATGTGGTATTAGAAATCAGTTTATCTATACCACGGTGAGTGATTGCACAGAAACTTTCATATAGACGCAGTCGAACAAATAAAAACATAACAAATATTACATTATTCAAAAACAGGGTCACTGACGAAGGTTCAATACCAGAAACTGCGCAGTCTGATTCAGAAAAAATTGAAAATTTGCAATGTAGTTATGATTTTTAGAAAATACACTCATTCTTCTCTACCACGCCTTTCACAGTGAAACATTTCATTGGGGACTTTTTTATGAAAAAAATCATTGTATTAATGAAAGAATTCATTAATACTTAGCAAAAAATTTCTATCAGCGTCGGTTAATTTACATTTAATCAATAGCAAACGTAGGTTAATCACTTTTGCTGCAGAGTTTAATTGTCCCTGAGCTTTTTATTTTTAATAATAATCGTTAATTATTGAAATAGAAAAAAATCACAAAAGAACTTCTATTATTGAAAAAATAGAAATCTTGTTTTGAAATGTTTTTGTTTGATTTGAAATATTTAAATTATACACGACCGCTTCAGATAAATTAAAAAAATATTTGAAAATTTTTTATTAGACAAACAAACAAACAAACAAACAAACAAACAATTTTTTGACTAAACGTTATGCTGTTACGTCCCTGGTAGATTTTTTTTTTTTTTTGCTAAATATTAGTAAGATAAGAATAGCAAATATAAATCCGTTAAATTTACAAATATTTTATATATGAGCTAAAGTTTAGTTAATTGAAAGTATTAAATTATTCTGCTAAAAACAGCAAAAAATTTGCTGTATATTAGTAGACAGAAAAAAAAGTTTTTTTACATATTTTTTTAATGCGAGTAAAAATCTGGCCTTCTGAAATCAGAAATATATCAAAATTTTTTTTTTGATATTACAGTTTTTGTTTGCTAATTTTAGTCTACAAATATTTAGTAAAAGTTTTTGCTACTTTTAGTAGAGTAAATTGCTATTTTCAATTAACTAAACTTCAGCTTGAATGTAACTAAAATTTTGTAAAGTTAACACTTTTATGTTCGCTGTTCTTATTTTATTATTATTTAGCATACAATAAAAAATATATAATTTTCGCAGTTTTTCTACAACGTAATTTTTAACTAATTTTTAAAATGAATGAAAAAACTTGTTAGTTTCAAGAAATTTTAAAAATTTTTCTTCTTTTAAATTGACACCAATTCTTTATGTGAAGACTTTTCAATGTGATACTTTGCATGTCCTTGTTTTTAAGTATAGTCCATAGCAAAATCATTTAAAGGTAGAGTTATAAGAAAACGCGTTCTCTGCGTTGAATAATATGTCAACAAAAACTTACCCGAAATTTTCAAACAACTCAAAAGAAAAAACAAAATTAAATTTAATTTAAGATCAAATCAATTTGTTTAATATTTGCGATATTTTTGTAATTTACCTCCATTAAATTCTGACGTTGCACAGTGGCACCATTTGAGTTTTTTCGTTGCAAAAATCATAACTTTCGAACCAAATGAGATAATCAACAAATTTAAAAAGCATATGATAGATAATCGATCAACCTATGAAATGAGTGTTTGAAAATTGTTCTACGCCTCTTAGGTGACTACTTATAGGTTAGCAAAGTTGATATTTGTAAAAAAAATCATTTTCATGGGTAGTAAAATAAAATATTTTTTATTTTTTTAAAATTTTTTTATTTATTTTTTGTCTCTTTTAAGGGCTTTTATGATTTAAAACTATTCCAGAAAAATTTTAATTTTTTTTTTTTTTATTTTTCAATTTTTTGTAAAATATTGCTCACAGTCCGTAAAGTAAGGTATATCTAAAAGGCTTATCATTTCTAAACTATAATTATTTTCTAACTCTTTTCGTGACTTTATATGCCGCAGTGATGAAATAAGTGGATCGGAAGATGCTGCTAACATGTGGAAGAGATCCTCATTTTGTCTTACCCTTGATGATTTGAAAGTGTTCAGCAGTCTATATTTTTTATAAAATTTGTTTAGGGACTCCTATGCTTCTTCAGAAAGCTCTCCAATTGGCAAAGGCTGATATTCAATTTTATCTTTTCCATGTGACAATATTTTATGAACTGTCGGGGTCAACTTTTTCTGTGGATATAAGTTTGCTAAAAGAGATGCCGTTTTCGAGGCATATTCTCCATATTTTTCAGAATCAACTTTTTCCTTTCCAAATTAAAAGTAAGACAACATAAAATATTTTAATAAAACAAAACGGGTATAAAGTATAATTCAAAGAGGGGAAATTATTAGGGATAGTCATAAAATATATAACTACGGGATTATGATATTTTTTTTTTCAAATATATAGTCTAATCTACCTAATCTAGACTAATCACGGGATAATGATTGTTTTTAAATATATAGTCTAATCTACCCTGAATTAAAAACAAAAATCAACCTAATGTACAAACATTTTCATAATCTACCCAACCTTGACTAATAACGGGATTATGGTTGTTTTAAAATATATAGTATAACTAGCTGACCAGGCAAACGTTGTTTTGCCTTCAAATTTTAATTGTAATTAATTCTTTAAATCAAGAAATTTCTTTTACGCAAATAAATAATTAAAAAAATAAATTCACATTAGTAAATCATTTTAAAATTTGTAATTTCATGGGAAGCCCAACGCCTCTTTGTCCTTCTATCGCCTTTATTTGCTGAAGTGTATAAAATGAATATCTAAAAACAACTGCCATAACAACTGCGACGTCACCTATTACCGGTGCATTAAAGCGCCGCTCATGCTCACCAGCCGCTGTCTGGTCAGCTCCTATCACAACCGTAATTTCATCTGTCGGAATCTGGTCTAGGGCTGTTTTGAATAGACGGATGAGGCTGTTGTGTTCGTGTAACATAGCTTGAAGATTAACATAGGTTTTTTGTAAATATCTTCGGAACTACATAACCGATTTAAGAGTTTGATATCTCGTTTTGAAAAACATGACAACGGCTTTCAAAAAAAAAAGAAATTATTAAATAACCTTGCAAAAGGTCTTGAATGTGATGATTTATTTTAATGCTTATTTGTTTTTTGCTTTTGGTACCACGTCCATTTATCCCATTCCGCCCATTTTCAGTTCGACTACTAATATTTGTAATTGATGGACTCGTACAAAATTTGAAGGCTATATAGCTAATATAGAACCCTAGATATTTAATATTAATATTAATTTTGTATATGAGCAAAATAATCACTTTGTATGGGAGCTGCCACGCCCACTGGTATGATCCCGCCCAATTTTCCCATGACTATTCATAATATAATCAATGTGCACAAATTTCTAAGACTATGGCTATTATAGAACTGCAGATATATGATATTAAATATTTACTTTGTATGGGAGCTGACACGCCCACTGGTCCGATCACGCCCATTTTTCCCATGACTATTCACATTAACAAATAATCAACGTGCACAAATTTCTAAGACTATGGCTATTATAGAACTGTAGATATATGATATATGATATTAAATATTTACTTTGTATGGGAGCTGACACGCCCACTGGACCGATCACGACCATTTTTAGATTTTGGCCGATTCTCAGACCTACTCAATATGCTCACAAAATTTCATGAGAATCGGTCAAGCCGTTTCGGAGGAGTACGGGAACGAACATTGTGACACGAGAATTTTATATATAAGTCATGGTTCACACACGGCAATTATAATTGCCCAATTCTTCTTCAATTCTCCTTTGAACTTGCTCTTGTGTTCACACAGGAAAAGTTTGTTTCAGCAATTTTCGTATATCAAACTGCAGTATTGAAAATTGCGAATGACAAATCAAAACGGAATTGGAGTACGGGCAATTCTGTACGCCCTATCATTCTCTTTCCCTCCCTCTTCTATAAACTCAAGAATTGCGCAATTATAATTGCCGTGTGTGAACCTAGTCTAAGATTTACCTTAAATCATAAACAAAAATCATATATATTAACAATGATAATAAGAATGGGTTTTCGCGTTTATATGTCATTAATTGCCCAAAAATGCATGCGACACCTTTTTTGAACCATGTCTTTTTTCAAAATTTTACCTCTAGCAAAAAATGGGGCAAGGACGAGCAGCTGGAAATTTTTGCAATAGGTAAAGGACTAATCGAAGAACTTATTTTGAAAATATGGCAAATATAGTTTTTAATAGTTTTTTTTTTTATTTTCCACCAAAGTTGAGAAATATTGAAAAAATGGATAGTTTGTAAATACCAAAGTACCTGGACCAATACAAAGTAAACAGTCTAATTGTTTTTTTAATCTTCTCTTAATAAATATATCTATCAATAACATTAAAAAGAATAACGATCCGTTATCTAGTGTCCGAGATTCTGCATCTGAAAGCGGACAAAATTACATAAAAATGTTCTGTTTTTTTGAACACTGAAAATCGGTCAACTTTGAAGTGCTATATCTTCTGAACCAAAAATCTGATTGTAAAAAGAGTGGCATATTTGAAATCGTTGGACAATTTCCTATAAAATAGGTTTATTCAATATTTTTTAGGGGCACATGAAATTTTTGATTTTTGCCACCTCACTTGTTCTACAGGCGCCACTGTGCGTTGGCTTAAATCCGTGAATACGTCAAATCATAGCTTGTTGCTAAAATAATGTATTTTTTGCGTTTCGTTTTATTTGTTATCGTTTGAATTTCAATTTAAATACTGTTTTTTTATTTGAATTGTAAACAATTTTTTTTTTAAATACTTTGATGTTTTGTTTTTCTTTGATATTCAGGCGTGTGTAAAATAATGAAAATTATATCAACTCTCTCTAGTAAGGTTACCGTTATAGTTTTGCCATGGTATAGTCTATCTAACCCTTTCCATCGGTTTCCTAAATCCAGAAAACCTTGAGAAAAATTGGCATCTAAATTCAGTTTCAACAGGTGTCGAGGAGAATTCTTGAAATGGCTCATACATATTTATTAATACCATTTAGTTCTCATTAAAGTTAAAATCCTTTACACAAATATTTATTGTACATGATAAGTAAGTAAATAATACCGTAAGCTATTGTTGTCTTAAAACCACAAAGTATTTTGTATTAAAATTTTAACTTCTGTTTTACAACACAATTATTACTTACACTAGTACACTCACAAGAACTTTTCAATAAAATTTCAACAGTTATTTAAAATGTTTATCAGTAAAATTGTTTCAATGGAATATATGTACAGTTAAATTATCAAAGAAATATATTTTTTAACTTTCTGTCTGTTATTCAATAAACAAAAAAAAACGGACTTTATTCAGTTAAAAGTTTCTATTTAAAACAAAAAGTTGTTATACAGGGTGTCTAGTAGCAGATTTATATTTTTAAACTTAAATCAAAAACGTACACACAGAGAAAAATTTAGCAATTTGCCAACTGAAATTTGGTTGCTACTACTCAAATTCGGTTTTTATGAATTTCAGTCGCTTGGCACAACTAAACCTTAGTTTTCAGAACAAAGTTCAGTTGAAATACCCAAAGTGTTCAGAAATCTAATGTAAATATCATTATACTAACTGAATGTATAGTTGTGACTATAAAAATATACTTTTCAATTCGTTTGGCACTTTATTTCTCTGTGTGTAATAATTGACACAAAGTTTTATTAAGAGCATTGAACGATAGAATGGAAATGCGGATTTTATTTTTTAAATAAAGGGTCCGCCATCTAACGTTTTTTTTCAACTAGTGCTTATTTCGTGAATGGTAACACTTAGCTCATGTCTGATTTGACAGATAATTAGTTTTATCCTTCCGCTGAACGAATATGGTCCGTATCAGAGAACGGTTTGAGTGCCGTATTTCATGCTTTTGAATGCAATCACAAAAAATGAGTACATTGTTGTCAACTCACATCATTTCAATGAAGCAACAATCGACAGAATTGAGAAAAGTGAGTGTAACGAAAACCATGCATTGCATTGCTTGTCTAGTGTTAACCTCACTTAACACTCACGAAAACAACGAATACACAACGATTGGTATGAATGGTCTCAATGTTAAATGAATAAAACGGTAACAAATTTCTTTGTGAAACATATTACTGTATTAAGAAAATTAAAAAATTTTATATATATTTCATGTTTAATAAAACTAAAAAAAAAATATACATATTTCATGTTTAGTAAAAAATATAAAAAATTAAAAATTAAATTAAAAAGTTCATAAAAACACAATAAACGAAACCATTAATAAATTCGTTACTTTCATTTTGAATTTGAGAAAAATTGTCCATATTTTACTTTTAGTGTTTTTCTCAATTGTATGAAAAACACCGGTGTTTATTTTTTGTAAAATATCTTCACTTTGCATGTTGTATTGCTACAGGTCAACGAATACTACGCGAATGTTGTGATTGATTTCATGTTTTTCATGTGTCATCATTTTATTTCATTGCTGTTGAAAAAAAGCAATGCAAAAGCAATGAATGTATGAATGGACAACAAAAACGAATGGTCTCATTCTGTTCTCTGGTCCGTATGTTCGTTATCTTGTGAAAAAAGTGAAAGAAACTGGCATCCTCATCGATAAACCAAAGCGTGAAAAGCCAAAAACAGTGCGTACACCCGAGAATATTGCTGCTGTGGCAGAAAGTTTGCGTGAAGCGCCATCAACATCAATTCACCGTCGTTCTCAACAATTGAACATTTCGGAGACATCATTGAGACGAATTTTGCATAAAGACCTTGGTATGACGCCATACAAAGTCCAATTGGTTCAGGAGTTCAAAAAAAAAAGTTATTTCGACCACTGCGGTATCGTGACTGACAAATCCGCACAATCGATAATTCCAACGGCGCCACCGTCCCTCCGCACCGTTTATTACTTTTTGAAATAATTGTATTTAAAAATATAAATTTGCCACCAGACACCCTGTATTATATTGAGTATTGAAATAAACGAAAACAATCTGTTGTTTTTACCGATTTGGTCAATTAATTTTTCACCAGTTGAAAATAAACTGCAAAATACAATTGCTTTAAATGAAAAGTAAGTAGTCCTATTGTTAACTGATTTTCAGTTAATTTAATGTGTATATTCGGTAGTCTTTACGGAAAAAATATTGTGAGTGTAGTAGTTATTATCATTGCACAAATACTAGTAAAGTAATAGAATAAAAAATAGATGGTATTATGAGATTGTGTATGCTAAAGCTGTTAACAGATTTATCTAAAGATTTTACTTATTAAGTAAACAGAATAAACATGAATATTTTTCAGTTAAGAGTATTTAACAATAAAAGTTTTTTAATTAATAAAATTGTATTCTTCTTCTTAAGCTCAATCTTTTTAAATTTATACAGTTTTGGTAGAAACAAAAATTTGGTAAATTTAAAAAGACTTTTTCTAACAAAGCGAAAAAGTCGATTTTTAATCATAAAAGTCACCTATTTTTTCAATTTCGTAACATACTAAATGTATAAAATACACCTTAAAACTTTGTTTCAAAATTTTAAAAAAAAAATTTTGAATGTACATATGAGTCATTCCATGTCAGACCGTGCGATTTTTGCTAAAAATTGACTTTAATGTCTCCGATGTCTTTCAAAATTTTAGTACGTATTCTCCATTAAAAAATATTTTAGACGTGTTTATAGAAAAAAATTTAACATTTTTTTTCAAAAAGTTATGTGCATTTGAAAATCGTCGAAATCGTGAAAAATCTTCCGACATGACAACTTTTAAACTAATGTTCTTTTCTAAAACTAGTGAGTGGAGTGGAAAGTTTAATACCTTATTTTAAAGGTATTTGAACCTTCTTTTTAAAAATGTATAATTTAAGTATTTAATTTACTTATTTTATTTTTTAAATTTGTTTTTTTTTTACATAATTTCTGTTTTCCACCATCTTCGAACAAGTCGAAGAATCTGAAAAAAAAATATTTTCTTAAAGCTCAATATAACCTTAATATTCCCTGTAAATTTCAGAATGGCAGTCTAATGGATTATATTTTTTCCGATTTTTTTTTATTGTAGTACCACGAAAAATTACATTTTGTATGTGAACATTATATCGTTTTTTTTTTAATTATATCCTTGAACAATTACAGATATTATGATCAGAGAAGAAAAAAAAAATGGCAAAATCCTTTGGCAAAAAAAAGTAAAAAAAATTTTGAGACATAAATCATATAATGCAAAGAATATCTGTAAAGGCAAATTTAAAGCTTAAAATCGGAAGAAAAAGCGCTTTTTAAGCCTAAAAATTAAAAAATGGCAAAAAAGCAAATACGGATAAAAATGTCAAAAAAAGAAAAAAAAGTATATTTGTCTTCTCTGACTATGACACTCAAATAAAGGGTTAGTTTATATAGATATCGAAATTAAAAAAAAATTAAGACCAAAAGGTCCGATTTCCAGAAATTAAGCAACATTTTGATATATATAAATATTCAACAAAAAGAATCGCAACAATCGCAAAACTTTGAAATTGTAATGACTTTTTTTTTGCAAGATCGAATTAAACTGAATTCATAATTTTTTGGTGTTACCGGTCGGATTTAGCCGTCACTTTCTTCTTTCTTTCTAATTTTTGTTCAACTTAATCACATACATTAAAAATCATCTATTTTGCAAACAAAATAAAATCGAAAACAAAAAATATTTCGTTTATTAATAACGGCGAAAAAGAGTTATATTTTTTCTTTATATTTTTATTCTCTTTGCAAAAAAAGCTTAAGGTCGATCTTTATGAAAACGTAAGAAAAAAAGTAGAACATCTCTATTTTATGTTATTTAAGAACTTCCCAGCAAAATTTTTTAGAACAGATTACCTCAGAACCTGTTCTAGAACAACTTCTTTTACCATCGGTTGCATGGAACCGGTTCTAGAACAGGTTCCTGGGAGTCGATATGTAAGGTGTCACTGCCCCAGAACCAGTTCTATAACTGGTTCTAGAACCGGTTCTAACCTATTGCAAATAGGACAAACTCCATATAAAAAGAACCAGTTGCAGAACAGAAATTAGAACCTGTTATAATACAGTATAAGTTGTTCTGCAACCAGTTATTTGGATCTTACTATTTTACTGGGTTATTTTTACTTTTAAATTAATTAATTTTGATCAAATACTTTTCGGAACTCTTAATTTTGTTTTTTTGTGTGTGGTTTTATGTATTTTTAAGAAAAAATTAATGAAATAAAATTATTAAAGTTGTTCGAGTTACTCGAGTAATTTTAAAATATTACACGATTAATCGAGTAAGTTAAAAACCTCAAAATCGAGTTACTCGTTTACTCGAACAAAACCAAACCCGAGTAATTTGAATACCCTAGTAAGTGTGTAACGTATTTGCCGGTTTCTAATACTCGTCATGAGAAGTTTCTATTAAATTCGAAACTACATGTCGTATGATGAATATAATACTTGTAATAAAATTCATCATACGTATACATTATCATATATGTATAACACAGTGATACCAAAAAGAATGAAGTTGAAATACTGGGAATTGATACTATTTTTCTGGTAAATGTTGTCGAGTACAACGATAATATAGTTTTGAAATTTGCCAAACACCTCCAAAATCTTGAGTTACCGGTAAAAACCGATTGTTCGTATCTTTATGTACTTATAAGCCAGTAACTTAATTAAATATTATTCGTGAGTGAAAGTGAAACCTTTCGAATGGTATATATGGTATTTAAGTTACCTTGAGAAATATATGTGAATTTCTCCAGAGAACACATCATCAGTATCCCATTGAAGTCACCACCAATATTCTAACATCAGTTTTATATTATTTTTGCCTTCAAAACGTTTCTAGATTGTAACAATTTCTTAGTGAAAATGTTCGCCTTGTTCATCGCTGAACTGGCCCAGGTTGTCTGGGAAGAAGTCGAAATGTGAATGCAGGAAAAGAATTTTTATGGGACATGTTGAGGGTCATTTCGCCAACCGCACTCAAAAAGTCATTAACATAGTCGTCGCTTCTGTGATTACCAAGAAAATTTTCACATAGTGCAACAAAACTTTTCCATAAACGTTTTTCAGCGGAACGTAGCTTGTTCATAAAGTTCTCATCTCTCATAATTTTAGGAATTTGAGGCCCAATGAAAATACCTAAAAGTCATCAGAACAGATAAAAACGATAATCAAATATTAGATTTGGAAATAAATACTTAAATACCTAATTTCACTTTGGATTAACCTAATTTTGGTTACACCACTTTAAGATGACAACAAGCTTCGCCGTTTACATCAAGTATTTTTTTACAAATTGTTTCATGTATCTCAAATAAAGATGCAGTGGTGTCAGAAGAACATCCTCAGATTTAACTAATGGAACGTTTAAAATGTTTCTTCTGTATATTTAATACGAATCACAAGATGGCCTTATTTTGCGATCATAGTGATGTGATATGTATTGTTAATATTTATTACTTATTTAGGCACTAATTAAATCTCTTAAATCAAGTTTTATAATACCGAATTTCGAAACGGTTCGATTAGGGGATATATTTTAACATTTTGCTCCTTAGCAATTTACAAGAACATCTTTTAACTTCTCTTAAATTTGATTACGTTTTATCCAATTTGACACCTTTGCCTATCATATAAATATATCTTTACTAAATTCTCTTCATCAAAATTTATTTTGGGCATTAATTAGTTAACAGTAAAATCAAATTTAAGACAAATATTAATTTAGCCGAAAGAAAATTTTTTATAAATGACAAGTCTGGCTCTCAAGAAAAAAAGTTTGGCGAACACTGTTGTACCAATTTTGTATTATGAGCTAGCAGCTTCACTAGATAGAAAGCGGGAATTTGTGCAAAAACTTTGTTTTAATAAAAAGTTGTATAACTCAGTAAATTTTTAACGGATTTTTAAAAGCGAAATTTTTAACGGATTTTTAAATAAATTTGTTTGTTAACAAATTCATATCTAGTACGGTTCCTTTATATAATACTTTGGAAAAACGTCTCCAAATTTGAAAAATAGCTAAAAATTAAAAAAAAAATGTGTTTGCTGGAGAAATTCTCACAGATTTCTCAAGTTAACTTAAATAATATATATACCATTGGAAAGGTCTCACTTTCTTATTACTAAATCTGCTGAGAAACTTAAAATCAGAAATTACAGACTTATAAGTGCATAAAGGTACTAAAGCCGTAACTCAAGATTTTGGAGGTGTTTGGCAAATTTCATAAACAGATCTTTGTTGTACTCTTACCAGAAAAATAATATCACTTCCCATGTTTGCGTGATTTCAGGGGGTAACAATTTGTTACTGGGATTTTTGTTTTGGGGTCAAAGTTTTCAACCAAATTTTTTTTAGAACACTAGGCTTTATTTCGGGTGGCTGGTTTAATTTCGGTCTTTGACTAAAAACTTTCTATATCCATAAAATATTTGAATTTCTGTAAAACCCTGCAAAATCTTTAATTTGTAACGATTTCTAAATATTGACCCATTGGGCTGGAATTTGGACCTAGCATTACTGAGCACTATTGAAACAAGGACAGAGCTCTGAAATTCAACAGTCTTTTTTTGGGCCTCCCCAGTTTGTGTCCTTTAAGATCGATACGATCGTTAGAGCCCAATTAATTTATAATTTTGGTTCAATATTGATTTCTAGTTCATTTAAAAAAAAAAAAATAATTCCCAAATTCAAAAAAAAGTATGCTCGAACTATTTTGAAAACGCGAAAGAGTAAAATTGCATTTCTTAATATTTTGTTCACGTACTTTAAGGCCAAGATATGTAAAATTTGATAAATTCAAAAAAATCAAAAGTTATAAGCCTAATGAAGATGTTGTTTAACATTGTTTTCTATTCTTTTTATTCCTGAAGTAGAGGATTAAGTAAGAAATCCTAAATAAAATCTTGTAAAAGTAGTCAGGCTCTATTATATTTGCTAACTGATAGGGTGATTATGGTGTCCCGTTAGAAAAAAATGTTAAGTAATAGCACTCAAACGATGAGTATTAACGAGCTGAATACGGAAAAAATAAAGAAAAACATTTTGGTGGGTACTTTTAGGTCCCGACAAGCGAAAGAAACATACGTTTTGCTCAAAAAAATGTTTCTTACTTTTTGTCGAAAATATGGTTAAAAGTTTCGTTAAGTAGAGCTTATTATAGGAAAAATATTCATAATTTTATAGTTGTTTTTTATTCGACCTTTTTTATAATATTCATAATTTTTTTTAGAATACTTTTGGTCCACCACAGCATTTTTTAGTTTTCATCAAGTATATAATACATATTTAATGTTTCTTATAAAAACGCTGGTATTACACTTAACTAGCGTCAACATTTCAAAAAAAAATAATTAAAAATTTTTCATTTATTTATTGTATTATATATTTAATTTTTATAATAAAAAAATTTTGCATTTTAAAAAAATATTAAAATACAATACAATTTTGCAATGCAAATCTTGTTTAGGGGAAAAGTGTATAAAAAAATCGTAAAGCTATTTCGCACATACATTTTTTTTAGTTTGAGAAAATCAGTAAAAATAAATTCATTTGGTTTAATAAAGTTGCATTGCAACTATCAAGCAAAAACAAAAAAAAATTTAAAATACTTTGAAAAAAAGTATGAATATTTTTCCTATAATAACGAAACTAAACTTTTGAGCCTTTTTTTGATAAAATAATAAGACGTCTTTTTTTTAGCATAACGTACCATTTTTGAAATCTTAAATAGCGTTTTGTGACCTTAAAGTAGCCTCCAAAACAAATTCATTATCTTGTAAGTATTCAGCTCTCTAATAATAAGCGTTTGAGTGCTATTATGCAATCCAATTCGCAAAAACGCTCTTTGTCGGGACACCCTACTGATGCATGTAAGCCTTTAAAGCTTAAAGGATTCTTAAAACTTTTGACTGCCATCAGAAATTACTCTAAAATACAATTTGTTTTCCTACACAGAAAAAATTATTGTCAAAAAAATTTCAATTAAACTTTTGTTTGATTTCAAACTCACTTTCAATTAAAATTTTAATAACATGTATTAAATGGTTATTGAAAATGAATTTGGTTCCCACAAAATTTCCAGTTTTTATAATGCATACGGAAAATAAATAATAAATGCCCAATTGGAAAAAAAAATAATTATATATGTCCAAAATTGAAAAAAGAAATCGTTTAAACTAAAAAATTCGCTAATATATAAAAAAAATCGACCAAACTTGAAAAAATTTCAAAATTTTAAAAAAAAAAATCTCTGAAAAGAATGCCAATTTTGAAAAAGATCGCAAAAAGTGAAAAAAGTCACCAAATTGAAATAAATTGCTAAAATTAAAGAAAAAAAAAAAGTTACTATAATTAAATTAATTGTTGTTTTTTTCAAATTTGGCAATCTTTTCAAATAGTTCTATATTATATTATATTACTATAAATATTATTGTATTATTTAAAGTTATATTAGTTTTTTGTTGTTATATACATCGAGATTATTTTTATGTTATTTTCAATTTATAACGCGCTTTCAACCTCCGTATATTTACAAAAATAAAGCAAATCAAACATATTAGCGAGGTTGATACTAGTATTTCGATCTGGCTAAAGATCTCATCAGAACCCGAAGGTTTAGAAAAGCTAAAGTCTCCATAATGGGCAGAACTTTAACAAAAAAACCTATTAATCATCAATGTTGCTCCATTATTGTCTTCTTTTCTAAAACTTCGGTTTCTGATGAGATCTTTAGCCAGATCGAAATACTAATATCAACCTAGCTAATATGTTTGATTTGCTTTATTTTTGAAAATATGCGGAGGTTGAAAGCTCGTTATAAATTGAAAATAACATAAAAATAATCTCGATGTATATAACAACAAAAAACTAATATAACTGTAAAAAATATTACTTGAGCCAAAGTACACACTAAATTTTTTTTATATAAATAGAACATTTTTGGTCTTCAAAGTTTAGTAACGTCATGATGCTTGTTAGGAAAAGACCTAACCACGTGCTTGATTACTAAGAAGACAATAATGGAGCAAAATTGACGATTAATAGGTTTTTTAGTTAAAGTTTTGCCTATTATGGAGGCTCTAGCTTTTCTAAAACTTCGGGTTCTGATGAGATCTTAAGCGAGATCGAAATACTAGTATCAACCTAGCTAATATGTTTGATTTGCATTATTGTATTATATTTGGCGATTTTTTTAAATATTAACTATTATACGATTCTCTTCAATTTTAGCGATTTTTTTTTAAATTTTGAAGAAAAAATTTTGCTTTTTTAAATTTTAACGATTTTTTATTTAAATATTGAAAATTTTTTCCCAATTTTGGTTTTTTGTTTAATTTTGTCATTTTTTTCATAATTTCGAAAATTTGAGAATTTTTTAAATTTTTGGCGTATTTTTTAATGTGGCGATTTTTTCAAATGTTGGCGATTTTTTATTTTAAACGATTTTTTTTACATTTTTATCGATTTTTATAAATTTTGAAAAAAAATGTTTCTATTTTTAGCGTTTTTTTTTAATTTCGGTTTTTTTTTTTATTTTTGTGTTTTTTTTTTTTTAATTCTGATGTTTTCTTAAATTTTGGCGATTTTTTTTGAAATTTTGGTGTAACGATGTTTTTGTTAGAAATATTGAGGTTAAGAAGAAGAATAAATGTTTTTCTCTAAAAATTATAAACACTTTTTTTTAATTAATCGATTTTTTCCCCAATTTTTGCCGTTAGTTTGCAAATTTTAATAGTATCTAGTAAAAAAATTGTTGAAATTAAATTTTAATAGGTATGAATGAAACCTTAATTTAAATTAAAATCAATTAAATAGTTACAAATAGTTTTAACTGATGCTACAATTTCCTTAATTTCACCGAATTCAATTAAACTGTTAATTGAATTAACAAATATTTTAATTGAAAGGCGATTTTAGTAGTTTTTTTCTGTGTATCCTAAATAAAACAACATCCTTTGATAAGGAATATAAAAAAAAAAGCTGAAAAAAATCATTAAAAAAATAAGTTTGTTTTGTGTATCTTAATTATTCAACTTTTTGCTGTAAAATTGTTTAATTCTATAATCTCATGTGTATTAGTGTGTACTTTTGCATAAATCTACACACATAAAAAACTTTTTAAATATTAAAGCATTATATGAAACTCATCTGGGTTTTTTTCCTCCTGTAACATTTTATGAATCTTCACTCCATCCATATATGTATGTTTATCTGGCCATAATATGGCTTTCATTATTTGTATTTTGTTATTGTTAATATTTATATTGTAATAATAGCAGATGTTGAACAGTTAATAAACTCTTTTTATAACAAATAACAACTAAAAAGCATACATGGCTATTATGCAGATACATTGCCTTTCAGATTCTATAGAATAGCAAAACAAACTTCAATAGATCTCATATTGAAATAATCCTTTTTTTTATTAAAATTTCCTTTTTTTCCATTTTTGTTTCCAATTCAATGATTTAGTGACTTTAGTTATCAAAATTTCCATAAGTTATAAAAATTTTAGTTTTAATTCAAATTTAGTTTTTTATTTCTTTATGTCAAATTTTTTGTCAATATCTTTTTCTCGATTCTCATGTAACGAAATAGCTTTTCTTTATATTTATTCAACCTTTTTCTTCGTTTGAATTTGTTTAGTTATTTGATTGGTTACAAGTAAATAATATTAATAATTTCTCCGAATATATCAAAGTTCTTTTTTACATTTTCATATGAAAATTGTACGTTCTTTCAAAATAAATATATTATAATATTAAATCATTGAACTGTATCATCCACACCGCAACGCATCTCACAAAAAATTATACATAATTTATTCGAAATAATAAATTTTGTGAATATGTAATATCAAATATTGTTTTTTCCTTTGAAATATTTTTGACAAACTGAGAACACTACTCACAAAAAAAAGTTAGTAGAAAAACTTTTCAATCGCACTTTACTATTTTTGTGCTAATTTTTAATACAATTTTTTATTTTAGTAACACTTTTTGATATTCTCATTTTAGAAATTTCTCAATTTTGTACTAAGTTTTGTTGCAGATTTAAGCAAAAAATTTTACAAATTTTTGAAAGCCAGTTGCTAAATTTAACAAAAATTTAGCTATTCAAAAAAAAAAAAATATTTTAAATAAGCGATAAAAAACAGTTTCATCTCAAATATAAAATCAGATTTCTTTTCGTATAGATCGATATTTATTCGTATCATAGTTTATGCAAAAATTGGGGTATCCAGTAATATCCGATTATATCCATCAAATATATTGCTGGAATAAGTTAGATCAAAATATCTAATTTAAGATCCTGATAGATCCCAAAATATCACGTGGGAATAATTTAGATCTACTTGGATCTAATTAGATACAAAAAGATAATTAATTTTTGGTGCATAGAATTTAGATATTTTGAGACAATTATATACAGGACCTTATAAATTAATAAATTGCAATATTTACACATAAATACAAATTGTTGAAACAACACAAAGCTAAATACACTTATGTCGTTTTCTTTTCTGGCAAAAATTTCACATTTTTTGCACTTTGCCCTCAAATTACCTGTTTGTGTTCTTTTCTAAAATAACCCTGGGGGAAATGGACCAGTCACTGGTATGGTCATGTGACTAGAACTTTGTGTGTATGAACCTGTCCTAGTTTCGGTTCTGTTATATGAAAGTGACCGGTACTTTTAACATGGGCTTGTCATAGGAGGTGACAATTTTCTACCTGTGGAGCACTGTGTGACGTATCGAATAACTTTACCAAGGTAACCTATCACCATACAGACTGAAATGAATATACTACGGGATTAGTTAAAAAGTATGTAGTGTCAAAGTATGACCATTTTAGGATTTATGTGATATGCAACAGAACCTGTGGGAAAAAAATATCACGTGACTGGTGTAGGTATACGTATCTTAGAACTGGAGAACAATTTTTGAAGGAAAACTAGTCACATATTAAGCGCAATGTGTTCTGTAACAGGGGTAGTTTGACTGAAATAGTTTTGAGACGTACCACTGCACTGGTCTAAGGGTACATGTCGCCGGGCATGCGAAAAGTAATTAGCAAGTAACCTGTCAGTTTTTATTCAGCGTATGTCATATTATGCACGAGTTGCTAAATAGCCCGTCCGGAACCAATCACTGCACTTTTCCAAAACAGCGTGTCTTACCCCCTATTCAAAAAAACTTTAAAAAAGGCACAACAAAAATCAATTTTATAATTAGCTTATTTTGTCTATACCCAACAAAAAACTAAGTTTAAGATCGCGACGTTTGGCAAGAAATCGCCATATCTGGCAGCCTTGGTCACAGTTCCGTGTTCAGTTCTTTTAAACCAGTGGAGTGTTACGTCTTCGTTTCTACTGTCACATAGTCGGTACAGATAAAACTCCTTCAGTGTTATGTCTGCTGTGTAGCAGTCAAGGGACTGAATCCTTTGGCACTAATTGCCATGTTTTCATCCACTGCTAACGGTTTTGAACCAGTTCAATGACCAGTGCAAGGGCCCTAGTTGCTTCAGTACACTTTGATGTTATGTTACTTTTTCTCCAGTTACATGATATATCTGGTAGCAACCAGTGAATGTTTTTTCACCTTAACTATAGTCACGTGATTGGTCATTTCAATTAAATTAACACTTTTTGGTGCACCACAATTTTGGTTTCATCAGTTCAGTGACGTGCTCCCCAATCATATATCACAGAATTACCACTTTGGATCAATCGACCCTTCATTTCCCGCAGGGAAGGTAAACACTCTGAGAGGGTGGCGTGTTTCTTTCTGAAAATGTTGCCTTATAAATGGCAAAAAATGCAACGTTTTCTGCCCTCAAAAAATTTACAGGGTTGGATGTTGAGCTGTTTTTTTGGTTTATCAATCTCATGTGTATATATTGCAAAGTTTTTGGCGAGAAAACTCTCACCTTGGTAGCAGAGTGGTAGTGTGCTGGCTTCTGATACAGAAGATCCCGAGTTCAAACCCATATTGGTATCACATTTTTTTATATTTTTTTTTTTTTTTTTGTTAAATTTAATTTACGATTTTTTTTTTAATTTGTTTTTGCTATTATTTTTAATTTTTTCTTTTTGTAAGTATTTAATAATTTTTTTAATCTAAAATTCGCTTACAAACAAATTATAAAAAAAAAATTTAATTGAAAAAAATGTATGGAGCTAAATCCAAATTTTTTAAATAATTAAAAAAACAAAAATTAATTATTAAAAAAAAAATAAATTTTTTTTAAGTTTGCTGGGATTCGAACCCGAACCTTAACAACACTAAAAAACAGATTTGTTTAAATAAATGTAATATGTGATGAAATTGTGTTCTATTCTGATTGTAAAAATGCTTAATTTTAAAGGGGCGAGGTCAAAATTTGAAAAATGTTGCACATTAAGAAGGCAACACTTTTTTCCAGAAAAGAAAACACCATTAGATACAAATATTTATATTCATAAACAAATTCTAAATATATTGTTTAAAGAAAGACCAATAGTAAGCTGCTGTCATTACTGGTAATGAGAAAAGTAATAACGTGTCATTACCGTTTCTACACTGGGATACTAAAAGATGAACTCACAGGTCAACTTTTTTCGCTGCGTGTCTCTAATATAAAAAAAATATTTTTACTACAAAAACCGTGATGAAGTCAACAAAAAATAAAATTATTTAAAGCCTTTTATTTACTTTAAAAACTCTAAAACATTTTCCATATTAAATTGAAGACTATCCAGTTTTATTTGAAAACAAATTATTCAAAGAACGCGGCTGTTTCAAATCTTTTAATTAGGAAATAAATTGTGGTTTTTCATACATCCATATATACATCATGCATACATTCGTAAATGTTTTTCATAATATTAATTAACTTAACTACTTTTTTATAACAAAAATGCTTAATACATTTAAGCTTCACATGTCGAACACAAACCCACAAAACTTATGCTCAAATAAATCTTCAAGTATTTAATTAAGAAACCAAAAAAACCGTTCATAAATTAAAATACACAAAAAAAAAAAACTTTAGAAAGGGTTTAATAAAAATCTTAGTATGAGTGAGTTAATAACAAAAATTTGTTAAAAAAAATTAAAAACAAAGATATTCATTAGAAAAAATATTTTTAGGGGATTTGCTTTTCAGTTCTAAGAAATTGTGCTTAACAAAAAAGGGCAACTTTTGTTACAGTTTTTTTTCAACATTTTTGGTTTAACCACAAATTGTGTAAAACAAACAAAAAAACTAATTATATATATATACTTGTATGCCTCGCTCGAACAAGGGTATAAAATCCAAAAAAAGGGAATTGTTAAGGAGAGCTAATAAAAATTTAAGTTTTTACAAATTTTTTTTCTTTTTGTTGCTATTCTAGGCCACGTAAACCTGTGTACAAAATTTCATTTAGTAATATTAACTAGAAGTAGCAAAAAATTGCACTTTAGTGGAATAAGGATATATGTTACAATTATATTTGTATTTTCATAGATTTTCTAAGTTGTTTTTTAAATAATTCTGTTCTTCTTTTGGGTTTCCAAAGCCACTATATGTAAATTCCTAAACTTTCCCAGCAAAACTTTGGTAATGGGTACGATAAAGTAATGCATTACCTTGTAATGTATAATCCTTACCTGTATCATTATTTTCCAACAAAAAGTAATGAGATACCGATAATGGATTACATAATATATTACTTTGTAATCAATACTCCTTACATTCAGCATTATTTCGAAACATAGAATAATGAGTTATCACTAGTTGGCTAAAGAATGGCTCAGTTATAATGTGGACGCACAAAAGTAGTTATAACTTTGTAAATAACAGACACATTTTTATAAATTATACACCAAATTAAAGGAAATTTATTCAGCTTTAAGGAAAATCATACAAATAAATTAATTTTCTTTGTTACGAATAAAAGAACGGACATGTTTGTTGATGCTCCCCATTAATTTTTGCACATCCTTCGGCTTTACTTTTTTAGCACTCTGGTTCCATTTTTGTAGCATTATAACTTCATTTTTTGCTTCTTTATTACTCTTTTTCAATTTATTTTTTACATTTGCCCAATATCTTTTGATTGGTCCAAATTGTGGGTAGGAATCTTAAGTATTTTAGAAATTTTCGAACCACTGAATGTTGGATTTTCTAAGAAAGTGTGCAAAATTTCTTCACGTCTTTTTTGTTCCATGGCGTCTGTACGAAACACTATTCGAATGACAGACTTGAAAATTATATCAAATAACGGTATATGTCTTGTCAACAACATATGTAAATGGTTTAAAATTTCATACACTGGGGACGCTGTAACAACGTTATGAATGCGTCCATATTATAACTGGGCCATTCTTTACTTTATGCATAACATTGTAATGTATACTCCTTACCTTCAACATTATTTTCAAACATGAAGTAATGAGTTACCAATAATTGGGCACATCATTACCTTTTACATTATTTCAAAACATAACATAATGACTTACCGATCATCAATTATGCATAAAATATAAACGTAAAAAATATTTTTTTTTAAAATGTTTTTTTTAATCTATATTTAGACACATTACTTTGTAATTTGGTAAGTATGATGGTAATATTTACATATTTTTAAAATCACAAACGAAAACCAGAAGCACAACAATTCATTTACATTTTAAGCAAACCATTATTATATATTTTAATAGCTCAGTTTTTAGAGTTCTCCATAACAACGAGAGACTCCAGGTTCGAATCTCAGCGCGAACAAGTTATTTATTTAATCAAAAAAAAATATTTGTAAGAATTTTGTTTTCATAAATTTGTTTTTATGAAAATGTATTTATAGACACCTTACTTTTCCAAACTCGGTAACAATAAAAGTAATCAGTTACTTTACCCCCTACTAGGTAATGAGTTCACCCATTACTTTTAGGCTCATCGCCTGTAAAATTTATCAGTGAAGTAAGATGTATTGCAATACATGGAGCCATATGGCGATACATTACCTATTATTTGGTAATGTGTGGTTTTGCTGGGTTAGATTGCGTACAAAAAATAAAACAAGCATGCTTTAGTTATTTATTATTTATCTCACTCACAAATCTCATTAAAATTGGAGCGCAACTATGGGACACTTTTATTTCCCACTTAAATAAAAACTCACATTTTTTCAGTCTATTACAAACTAAATAGTAAGTGACTAACCATGTTACATTTAATTCTTTAGTTTGTTGTGGTAAAAATTAAAAATCTTTTAAAACTATTAGTTAAGAAAAATGTTTCATTTATATATGGATACACTTAGAATACCACTACCACTACAAATTTAGTTAAAAACAAATGTAGTTAAAAATAAATAGTAGTTAAAAACAAATAAAAAGGACGACTTACATTTCGGTAAATTCAACGAACATTGTCATTTGTTTTTTACTGTTCAAAAAATGAATCACAATTGCAGTAAAAATAAATCACAAATGCAGTAAAAATGAATCTCAAATGCAGTAAAAATGAACAAACATTTTTAGGTAAAAAAAGTCATTTTTTTAACTTGGGTCCTCCGATTAAATTTAAATTAGCATTTATAAACTCCATATTGTCACTTAAAGACTGACGCTTTTGTTTTTCAAATTTAGAAAACCTCACGATTTTAGAAGCGATTTAGTTTTATTGAAAAATGGGAAATATGCAAACGTCTGTAAGATTGAACATTTGTAAGTTTGATATAATTTTTATTAAAAATAAAAATTATGTTTTTTTCGACATAGTGCAATGAAAATGAAAATTTTTGAATTTCGAGGCCATACTCTATATTTCTTTATTAGGATATTGTCCTAACAAATAGTCTATAGAGTTTTTTTGTTTTTAAATTTATTATTTGACCCTTTCAGGAATGTGTTGATAGATCTATTTCGGGAATTTTCTAGGTTCCCATTATCAGAACACGTTTTGAAAGAGGTAACAATCCCATGCCAAACGTCAAACACTAATATAAACTAGTTTACTTACTACATGAGAACTGATATATATGAGCTCGAAGTAAAAGATTATCACTATTGTTCAAAAAATAAGTTGTAAACTTGTTTTTTGTGTAAATATTCAATACACGTTTTTGTTTCTTTTCCCTTTGATTTGTACATTTGTTTTTCAAAAATAAAATGTACAGGGGAAGTAGTAAACAAGACCATACTTTGTCTTTTATGCAAGTTTGATATAATTTTTATTAAAAATAAAAATTATACTTTTTTCGACCTTTAATTGTGCAATGAAAATGAAATTTATTCAAGTTCGTGGAGGCCATACTCTATATTTCTTTATTTGAATATTGAATGAGGCATTTCTTATGCAATTTGTTTTTTTAAATGCACTTTTCAGAAATTTGGCCACTCTGGATATGAAAAAATATGCATATATGCAATCTTATTTATTATTACTGAATTATTGAAAAAAAGATTGCACCATGTTTAAATAGAAAAAACAACAATTTGTTTTTTTTTTTTATTTTTCAAAATTGAAAAGATTGAACTTAAAAATAAGGCGTTAAGGTGCCGTTTAAATGTATCTCTTTTGATACATTTACATTCAACTTTTAAGATTGTTTCTGTACTTGAAAGATAAACAAATCTACAAGAATATTATGTTTTAAAAATTTAATTTTTAACCCTACAATAGAAATACAAATGTAATTAAAATCAAATGAAATTTCACTTGAAAAAGTACAACTTACATTTCAGTAAATTCAACTAACATTGTCATATGGTTTTTACTGTTCAAAAAATGAACCACAATTGTAGTAAAAATGAACCACATAAGTAGTAAAAAATAAACAAACCAAAAAACTACAAATATTTACAGCAGAAGTTCCGTGAGTTTAGCAACCCCAAGTTTCTTTCTATAAAAAATCTGATATTCGACAGCACAGTGGGATATATCACAAAATTTTTGGAAATAATTCAGCCATTTCTTGCTTTGTGGGCCGATTGCAATGAATTGCAAGTTTTGATTTTGACCCTTGCAAACCCCCCGTGGGCGGCAATATGACCATACAAAATAAAATACTTTTTGCCTATAATATTTTGAGTGCTTGCCATGTTTTTATTTTTAATCCGTTTTTCAAATTAACATATTTGTTATCTGCGAGTAGAGACTAACAAAAACCATGCTTACATGTGTGGGTTATCTCCAATAGTTACCAAGATATTTTCACTTGAAAATGTGAAATTCCAAATTTGTTCCGACTCACGTCTAGTTTTTTGCGAATAGCGGGACGAAATCGGGGTCAATTTCTTTTTTAAAATATTGGTTATAAATAAATTCTTGATTAAATAAAAAAAAAAATTAATGCAATATTTTGTTCCACTCAAAAACTGTTTATAGCAGAAATTAAAGAAAACAAACTAATTTTTGTGCGTTTTTCCCCAAAAAGCACCAACAGAGGGTGGCCAAATTTTAGAAAAATGTATTGTAAAAATAAATTGCATAAATACTAATTTGTTTAAGCTGGGAAAAAATTTTAATCCCCAGTATAAAAGTAGAGGAGAATACCATTCCAACGCATCTTTAATTATAATGATCCGATGTATATTAAAGAACTACGAATGTTCCCACTTACACACTTTTCGCATATTTAGTATTTTTCAAAAAATAATAATATCTCGAATAAAACCATGGTTTTTTCGATTTTCGAGAAAATAAAAACGGCAATATTTAAGTGGCTCCATAGACTGTGTGCGTGCCAAATATAATTTTAATCGGAAGACCTAAGTTCAGATTTTGGGCGATCTATTGTGGAATGGCCGACTTTTAAGGTTCGGAATGGTCGACTTTTAAGGTTCGTTTTGGGACAGAAAAAGACGAAATTTGAAAAATAATTTTACGTATCAATACTTGATAAAACATATTTCATAAAAAAACGAGTTTCAAAAAAATTACGCTTATACCCTTATTCAAGCGACGCATATATTTATCAAGGCTTGATCAAAAAGTATGGCGATTTTATTTATACCACCGGAAAATAAATCCTTTCCTTTTGTTATAAAAAAAAAAAATAAAAAAATGCTAATTAAAAATATAAAAGTATTTAATTAAATTCATAGACCGTTAAGTAAGCAAAATTAAAAATAACAACTTTGTAAGCGAAATATATGTTTTACATGCTTACTTACATATTTATGTATATAATTCATATTTAAGGAAAATACAGTGATTTTAATACAACATCCTACCCAAAAGAATTGAAAAAAAATTCCCTTGATATTACATTTTTTTTTAACTTTATTGTAGTTAACCATTAATTAACCTTTTGGAATTAAAAAAAAAACAGGATGCAAAATTTTTGCTTTTAGTTTAGCAAAAAAAAAAATATATATATATAAGGAATTTTAAAAATGTTCGACATGTTGAGGTAAAATATTTTAAATTTTTTGTTTTGTATGGCATGAGTAATCTTTGGTGTATATGTTAGCCGATGTATTCAATTAAAGTTGCACAAATTTATAGATCTCTTTGTTTTAATCACACATCAAAATACATGTTACACCACCAAAATATATAAAAATACACAAATAGAATTTTCTTGGACGAGTTGTAGTGAAATTTTTCATTCAACAAATGAAGTTTTCTTCACAAAGTGAATTAAAAAATTCTTACACTTTATGAAAAAGTTTCATAACACTGCGCTACAAAATTGACCCCTAAAATCTAAAAAAGAGTACCGGTCATTGACCATTAATATTTTGCATGTTTTAACGCAATTTTTCATACATACATTTTCAAAAATCAAATATTTTATCTTAGTTTTGTATATTAAATACATAAAAGACCTGCATTCGGGTATCAAATTTGGTTCATAAATGTGCAGCATTAACAAGTAAATTCGTGTTTTTTCTCAGTTTTTACTATATTTCACCATTTTTGTACATCACTTTTGTGCATAGGCAAAAAGAAAAATCTGACCAATTATTTCGTGTAAAAACCGAAAAAATACTAATGTGAAAAATGTAATGTTATATGAGAGCATAGCGAAAAAGGACGACCTTTGAGTTCATCATTTAGTGTGTACCAAAATTCAGCCAAAAAAGTTTGTATTTCCCAAAAATTTTTAACAAACACTCTCATTACAGTGAATGTCTACAAAATATAGAAATATATATATTATATATTTTTAGCACCATTTTTAATTAGGATATAAATGAGTTTCAAAATTTATTTCATAAAAAACATGAAAAACTACGGTTTTTTGTTTTGTAATGATTGCACATAGTCACAAAATTTAAATAAATAAGTCGATTTAGTTTGAACCGCGATATATATTTTTAACAGATTTGTATGGCTGATTCAAATTTTTTTTTTTTTTTTTCCATAATTTCACAATTTTGAGAAAACCGCGGCATTGCCGTATCTTCAAGACTAAAGTGTATTCTAACTACACTCAGGGAACTTCTGCTTTAAAAATATGTAGTTGTTTGGGTTGTAATACAGTATCATTATTTTTAATGTAAATGTAAGTCATTTGTAGAACAAATAAAATTTTTAACTAACCTTGAAGTTCATTTTAAAAAACAACTTACATTAAACGACTGTTTTATGATTTTACATTCATTTTTTACAGTTGTTTTTGTTATTTAAAAAAATAAAAAAAATAAATTTTGGATTATTTTTTACTACCATTTGGTTCATTTTTACTACAATTGTTAGTCATTTTTTGAACATTAAAAAACAAATGACAATGTTAGTTGAATTTAATGAAATGTAAGTCGTCCTTTTTTTAAATGAAATTTCATTTGTTTTTGACTACAATTGCAGTCGTCTTTACCAACATAATTTCCTAAGTGTACTTATCTTTAGTTTGATTCCGTAGAAAGCGTCAATTGTATAATAAAAAGCTTCAAAAATAGCCAAAAATGGTAATTTTTAGAAACTTTGAATGCGGGTTTCTCAAAATTGTGACGTGATGGAAAAATTTGGATGCCAGATTTGAAATAAGGCACCAAAGAGTATGTAAATTACATATCGGCATTCATTCTCTTGTCGAGATGCGTTAATAGTATTTTTTTATTAAAGTACTAAAAACAAGTTTATAATTATTAGGTTTTAAACCAACGAACATATAGACTAAATAAAATCTAATCTTCTCAACTTCTGCTAAATTTTATATGCCAACTGGTTTTAAGAGAAACAGTTTTTTAGAGGTTTTTTTAATGCATATTTTTTAGTATATATGTTTATATAAAATGTTGTGTTAGTTATGCAAAACTTATTTTGAGAATACAACAAACAACACAAATTAACTTTAAAATTTAATTAAAATTGCTTAAAACCATCAAAATTAATTAATTAAAAGTACATACCACTGATAACACATTTTATTCGAAACTCTCTTAAAAGAGAGTGTTCGAAACGGCTTGTTTAAATAAATGAAATATCCAGCCCTTAAAACATGCTTAATGGATTCTAAATTTATTAATTTTAAAAATTAAATAGATGCCTAGTTCTACTATAGGCAAACTACTTTCTACCACTGATCCAGATTTCTGGTTATTTTGAAAAATCTAAAATTGCTGAAGTACTAAATAGAGAGATTTATCCTTCACAAACAAAATATCGTATTGATCCATAATACTGATCGCATAGTTATTATTTATAATTATTTTGTATAGCAAGGACGTGTAAAGTTTCCTGTTTATTTCTGCTCTTGAAAACATTTTGTGAACAAAAAATTTGATTTTCTTCCTCGGCAAAAAATGTTGTTTTACCTAGCTTTTTAAAATTAGTATGTTTTATAAATTATTTACAAGTAGTACTTAATTGAATTAAAATAAAAAAGCACTAATCTCTAAAACATTTTTAATATTTTTTTTTAAATTTTTTAATTAAAAAACTTATTAGAAAAAATTGTATCAAATTATATATAATTTTTGATAGACTCATTTTTCGGATCAAACTATTTTTGGACAAAGAAGAGTTTAAAAGTTTGGCAATGCTGAGCATATTGTGGGCAAAAATGTATAAAATTTCCATAGATTAAATTTGGTTCACCACAAGATCATTTAGTTTGAAACAAGTGATTTTAGTTATTACCTGATTTAAATTAAAAGACGAAGTGGACCAAAATTACTCAATGGAAATCTTATAAATATGTATCCAAAAATGTGCTCAGTATTACCAAACTTGAGCTCAACTTTGTACAAAAATCTAAAAAATACGAGTAGCGAACTTTAAGTATTCTCGACATTTTTTTTTATTTTTCCCATAATCGTCTGGATATTGGGAAATTTAACACTATTAAAGTGCCAATCGAATTGAAAAATGTATTTTGGTAGCTAAAACAAATAAATTCGGTTTGCACAACCGTATCCAAATGGAATTTAAAAATATTTTGGGTTTTGCAACTTAAATTCTGTTGTGTCAGACGATTTTGATGTAAAATCCAATAGTATGTTGTAGCAACCGATTTTCATTGAAGTAACTGAATTTCAGTTGGAAAATAGCAACATTTTCTCTTTGTACATAAACATACACACAGAAAAATAAAGTGCCAACCAAATTTGAAAAGTGTATTTTGGTGGCTAAAACCAATAAGTTCGGTTAGTATAACCATATTCAATTGAGATTTTGAAATATGTTGGGTGTTGCAACTATAATTTAGTTGTAATAACCAAATTTTGTTGTGAAAACCCATATTCAATTGAAGCAACCGAGTAGTAAACCGAATTTTAGTTGGCAAATGGCTAATATTTTTTCTGGGTGTATTTTCAAAAAACTTTTTGATGTTTAAATACTGTTATTGATGCGCTAAAATCAACTTGATATACCTCAAACCGTATCAAAATTACACCGTTTTTCAAATACTGTTCTCAGAACTTAACCCTTAAACCACTGGGATATTTAAAATTTTTCTGTAATTGGATTTAAGGGATGACCGTATGTAGACGGCCTTAGTGGTTTAAGTTTTAATTCCATTAACCCCTATGGCAAAAACTAAGGAAGTTTAAAAATTGGGGAATTTGTATTATACTTACTTGTAAACCACCATACAACTTTTCACCAAGCAGCAATGTGGACATTACATTTTTACCGAATATATCTCTCAAGTCTAGTGACTCCATTTTATTATTAGTTTTGATATGAAAGATAAAATTAAGAGCAAAAGAATAAAATGGTTGCAAAAACTCTTGTAAGTTTTAAATATTTTTTTAAATTTTCGACCTTTGAATTGCCAGCAATTTTTTTAGGTGAAAAATGTTCAACGCGAAACTTTGCATGTCCTAATTTCTATTTAACCCTGTCCATCGTTTCTCTCAATTCAAAGAACTTTGAGAAAAATAAAGGCATCTGATGTCAGTTTCAACAGGTGTAAAATTTTTTTGATATTTCTCATATAACTTGTCTTTAATTTTTTGTTTTTTTTTTTGTTGTTTTTGTCATTTTAACCCTTTAATGGCTATAAATTATGCAAGCTTTTGTGCTTATAAAAAATATTTTGTCATATTAACAAATAAATTAATTGTATTTACAAACTTGCATTTTTTCAAACATTGGTACTAGTATGTGTATGTATGTGTTTATATAAAATCATTTTAATTAAAAATGAGCCAACAATACAAATTACTTTTTTCGGTGTGGCTTATATACTCGTATTGTCTTCTTGAAATTCCCCACAATTATGAGTTAATATTTTAATTTATATTCACTATTCACTTACAGTTTTTTACTTTTCAAATTCATATATTTCATATTCATTTGTTAGTCATTTATGAAATGGAATTTGTTAAACGAAGCATAAAATGCTTTTAGCAAAATTTAAACAATATTTAGAGCCCTTTTAAAAAACTACAAACATACGAGTACATGTGATCCATAACATAGTTTGATATGGTTTCTTCATATAATTCAACCACAAAAATTTAAATAAAATAAAAATTACTTTGAATAATGCAAAAAATATAAAGTTTGTGTTTATACATTTAGTTTAACCATGTTAAACACAAAAAATTATAAAAGTTTCTTTGGTTTCATAAAATATTTTTGTTATTTGTAAAATTTTTTGTTGAATTTAAACATTCCCTAGTAAAATCATTTGTAATCGGTTTCCAACCACACCAATTCTATCACTAACACCATGGAACTAGTTACCGAATACGTTTCATGGAACTTAAATTAAGGTGTACCTAATGTAGTGCCAATTTTAGAACTAGTTCCAGAAATAGGTCTTGGGGAACCGGGTTTACTTTAAAGCAATAGAAGCGGTTGCCTTTGGAATAATTTTTAACCAAAATCATCGGTTTTGGGACCGGGATAGAATGGGTTGTTGTTCTGCAATAATTTCTTTTGAAACGAAATTTGTTTGGGTTTTTACAATTGGTTCCCAACTTCACTAACTCTGACTATAGAATCGATAACATGGAACTAATTTCGGATCCCGTTCAACGGAACTTAAATGAAGGAACAACTGACAGAGAACCAGTTCAAGACCTAGTTCCAGAATTAGTTCCAGGGAAGTCGATGCTCCTATGTAGCTATAGCACTGGTTGATTTCGGCTCAATTAGAAAACAAAAAAAATTATCGCTGTTGGAACCGAAAGTACAACGGGTTTTCAGGAAACGAAGTTGTTTAACAACGGATTCTTTAAGACAGAAAATTTTTGCTGGGTTTTGTTAAATAGAGTTTATTTTTTATGCTTTGATTCATGTTTATAAAGTTATAGAGTAGGTTTATGGAACACATTTTGTATGAAAAATTGATTTTTTAAATCTCTTTCATAAAGTGTTTATAAATTAACTCTAAAAATTTAAAACGTGTCTTTTGAAATTTTTATTTATACCTACACTGATGTAATACTGTATTATATATGGTGTTTTTTATAGAGGTACAGAACTTTGATATGGAATACAACAAAGATGAATTTTTTAAATTGACATGAAATTTACTTTATTCGAAAGATAATCTTTTGGCATTATAATTTAAATATGACTTCTGGCATATAACAGCCACTGCTGGCTCGGACGTAGTCTAATCTGGAGGTTCAATTTTCGATGACTTTTTTCAACATTTGTGGCCGTATATTGGCAATGACGCGGCGAATGTTGTCCTCCAAGTGGTCAATCGTTTCGGGCTTATCGGCGTAGATAAGCGACTTCGCATATCCCCACAGCAAATAGTCCAGTAGCGTTAAACCGCACGATCTTGGAGGCCATTTCACGGGTTTGAAACGTGAAACTATTCGGTTACCAAACGTTTCCTTCAATAAATCAATTGTGGCACGAGCTGTGTGACATGTTGCTCCGTCTCGTTGAAAACACAGCTCCTACACATTATGGTTGTTCAATTGATGAACGAAATAGTCAGTAATCATGGCTCACCATAGCGGTCACCATTGGTTGCAACGTTCTGAACAGCATCGTTTTTAAAGAAGTACGGACCAATGATTCCACCAGCCCATAAAGCACACCAAACAGTGAGTTTTTCTGGATGTAACTGTGTCTCAACACACACTTGAGGATTGTCACCACTCCAAATACGGCAGTTTTGTTTATTGACGTATCCATTTAACCAAAAGTGAGCTTCATCGCTAAACAAAATTCGCTTATGAAAATCGGAATCAACGGCATTCTTGTGTTGGACCCATTCACCGAAACTACGCCTTGCTAGGTGATCGTGTGGCTTCAATTGTTGGATTTTGTAAGCACACAAACCAAAATCTTTCCGCAAAATCTTCCATAAAGTGGATGGACACATATCCAATGCACGAATGCGGATAGACTGATTGGGGTCTTCCTCTATGCTGCATATTATCATTTAGAGTGAACGTTGTGCGAAAACGTTCCATAGATAATCGAATTAGTTTCTCTGATGGACGATTATGTTGACCGTAAAAGGGACGTAGTGCACGATACGTATTTCGAACAGAGCCATGATTTTCACAATAAATTTGCCCAAGTTGGTAGCGTTGTTCAGGCGTCAGTCAATTCATGTTGAAATGACAAACTAAATATAAATCACTTGACAGCTGACAAAATGGCCGCCAGTTAAAAAAGTGTCACGAACTTAAATTTCTATACCTGTATAAAAAACACTCTTTATCATGAATTCCACAGAAAAACACAGCAAAAATGCTAACTTTTGAACTCATGTCTTCCGATTTTCTTTATATTATACACATATAAACTTTATGGAGCCTATAACACATCTCCACATGGTAAGCTTGAGTGGAAGTTAAATGAATATGGGATTTCTCTGTAACATTAACGTTTACAAACATAGTCTGATAAAAAAAAAATAAATAAAAATAGAAGACCTTTTTAAAAACCGTGATTTCAAATTTTTTTACCCAAAAAAATCATAATACACAGGTAAAATTTTTTAATTATGGATCCGTAAAGGTTCAATGTATCTGTGTACATGTTCAGAAGAACATGCATGCATATCCATACATGGATGCATAAATCTTAATACATGCTTCCATATATCTCCACACATGGGCATTAATGAAATTTGAGGTAATATATTTTTCTTCTTTTGAGGTGATATCAATTTTTTTCGGATTCGGGTTTATCGACCCAACATTTCCAAAGAAAGGTGTCGTAAAAAATATTTTTGTGCTATAAATATCTCTTTTTTTTTTAATAAAATCAAACAAAAATTACTTAAATTTCTATACGAACAAAAAAGAAAAAAAAAACTGAACAAAAACTCCCTCTTTTTACCATATTTTTTACTTTTTGGTTTTTTTTTTGTCTTGTCGGAAATGAAATGAATTATTTCCAAATATCTCAATGTTCCTTGAAACTTGAAGGATTGCACCATGTCCTACCAAAAGTTCAATCCCCTATGCCCAATAGCGTCGGAGAAAATATGTACCTAAAATTATGAAAAAAATATTCATATTTTTTAGCTTTAGGGTCATCCTAATCGGCTCGTGGACCATAGTGGTCCAAGTAGTTGGTACGAGCGCGGATCAATAAGTCCGTGACTTTTTTAATGAAACACAGGTTTTTTTTCAAAAAAAAATTATTT
Source organism: Delia radicum (assembly GCA_021234595.1). Lineage (NCBI taxonomy): Eukaryota > Metazoa > Arthropoda > Insecta > Diptera > Anthomyiidae > Delia > Delia radicum. The sequence continues at coordinate 253,500,859 of CM037851.1, forward strand.
TTCAACATAATTTCCTTTTAGCTCAATACACTTAGTCCAACGTTTCTCCAATTTTTGTATCCCTTCCAGTAAATAGGATTTTTCGAGGTCCATAATATAGGTATTTGTTTGATCAATAATTTCATCGTTGGGGCTAAATCTCTTTCCGCAGAGCAATTTTTTTAGGTTTGGAAATAGGAAATTGTCACTGGGGGCTAAATCTGGAGAATATGGCGGATGAGGTACCAATTCATGGAATTAAAACTGCACACGTGAGCACCCGCGCATTGTCTTGATGATTGGCCATATGGGGTCGTTTTTTTTTAAATCCTCGTTAAATCGGTGCAATAAGTTGGCATAATATTTGCCTTTTGGTGTTTTTCCCTTTTAAAGTTAATCGATGTGGATTATCCAGCGTGCATCCCAAAAACCTGTTGCCATCACCTTATTGGCCGACAAACTTACCATGGCCTTCTTCGGAGCCGGTTCACCCGGAGAAACCCATTGTTGAGACTGCTGCTTGGTCTCCGAAGTGATGTAATGGATCCATGTTTCATCCACAGTTGCAAAACGCCTCAAAAACTCATTCGAATTGCGGTTAAACAACTCCAAACAATCCTTTGAAGTTGGCACACGATTACGTTTATGGTCAATTGAGGGCAAACGCGGCACCCATCTTGCAAACAGCTTCCTTAAACCCAACTGATCATTTAAAATCAAAACCACACTGTCATATGAAATGCCTATGGGTATCAACAATCTCACGAACTTTTACTCTTCGATCGGCCAACACCATATCGTGGATTTTTTCGACCTGAGTTGGCCGTCCAGAACGTTCGGCGTCATTTGTATGTACTTGTGCGACCACAACGAAAGTCAGTAAACCATACCATTGAAATCGATGTTGCAGAGGCCCATAGTATTTATTTATTAAGTCTATTAACAGGTGGTGCTTGATGGGAGCAGTGTTTCATTTCATATAACTACGAGGGAAGTTCGAAAAATCACGGACTTATTGATCCGCCCTTGTATGGTCTGAAATCTAGTCTTTGTCAATATATGCCTTACTCGAAAAAATTATTTAAAAAGTGAAGCTAATACAACAAAAAAGAAAAATGGGACATATATCAAACATTCATCGTCAACGGGTTAAAAGTAAAAATAATAAAAAGTAAAAATACTCCACTTAATTAAATTTTTTTAATAAGATTTTTATATTTAACATGAATTCATTGCACAAAATATCTGTAAACTAGTGCCACTGTAAACTAGTTTCTCTTAAATCAGATTTTTACGCTAAACACCCCCACCCCCCCCCCCCCAACTTTATCTCTATATTTGTTCAGAATTCTTGTCAAGTTTAATAAATATTTATGTATTTATTTCTTTATTTCTTTATAGATTTTTATGTTTTACTGAAATAAAAGTTACATGTAATAAAATTTAGTTTCACACTTTGTTGTACGAAAAGTTATTTTGTATGATTTTTATTAATGGAGACACTTAAATGGACTTTATATGAAACGAAAGTATCTTGAACAAACTTATATAAAATTTAATTAAATGTATAAACTACAAATAAATTTATTAAAAGGTATATTTTTTATATAAGTTTTAAGAAAAGCTGTATGTTGGGGAATTTATTGAAATTCTCATATACAGATTTTTAGTTTTTGACAAATTTTACTTCAATTATAAAATTTATTAAACAGCATTGAAAAAAATATATAAAATTTAAAGGCGTGTAATAAAATTTAAATATTTTTTTTTTATAAACTTTCTTTAAAAAGATTTTTAAAGAATGTCTCAATTAGAAGTATAATCACTAAATTAATATTCAATAGTGACACCACTTTTATTTCGATTTCTATTTAAAGTGCTCATTAAAAAGTTTTCAAATCAGTATTACAACTTTATTTGTTCACACTCGAACAGTTGTCAAATATCCCAGCAAAACTACACATTACCAAATCATGGGTAAAGTAATGTATCGCCATAGGGCTTCATGCATTACTTTACACGTTACTTCACTGATGAATTTTACAGACGATGAGCCTCAAAGTAACTCATTACCTTGTAGGAGGTAAAGTAACTGATTACTTATATGGTTACATGGTGGGAAAAAGTAATGTGTCTATAAATAGATTTTCATAAAAAAATGCATAAAAAATTTTTTTTTAATTAAATAAATAACTTTTTTTTTATTACATAAATAACTTGGTCATGCTGGGATTCGAACCTGGGGTCTCTGGTATTTAACAATTAGTTAGGCGAGAACTCTACCAAATGTAGATGAGTTGTTGTGCTTCGTGTTTTCGTTCGTGATATCAAAAATATACACCTTACCATTATGCTTACAAAAAATCACAAAATAATGTGTCAATAAATAGATTTTCAAAAATATATATTAATAATTACTTTACGTTTATAATTTATGCATTATGTAATTGATTATCGGTAAGTCATTATTTTATGTTTTAAAATAATGTAAAATGTAATGAGGTCTCATTACAAGGTAATCCATGAGTGTTCAATTATCGGTAACTCATTACTTCTTGTTGGAACATAATGATACAGATAAGGAGTACACATTACAAGGTAATGCATTACTTTATCGCACCCATTACCAAAGTTTTGCTGGGATATATTGTTCTAAGTTCTCTTTTACAAAAAAAAAAATTTTCAAGAACAGAAAACTATTAAAATAATGTATAACCAGTGTCATTAACAGGCAGTTCGTTTATTATACTCCAAACCCATTCCAAGCGTTTTTTTTTGCAACTACAACAGAATATATTTGAGTCTTTTCACTGTTTAATTTAAGAGGAAAAACAAACAAAAAACTTTTCATTTCGCAGAATTCAGTTTAACTAACATTGGCAGATAAAAAATGTATTCAGACAAATTGTGAGCAAAAAAGGCTTAAAATAAATTTATTTAAAATGTGGTTGGCAAATAAAGTCCCTTAAATGCCCTTACACACAGATAAAAATTTAGCTATTTTCGAACTGAAATTCAGTTACTACGACTCAAATTCGATTATTGCGAGTGTCAGTCGGTTGGCACAACTTGAAATTAGTTTTTACAATCAAGTTCGGTTTATTTAACTGAATTTTAGGTGTAACACGAAAAATATTCAGAAATATAATGTATAGTGTCCGACCGAACAGTTCGGCCAGAAAATGCATTTGGTCTGTATTCGGTATTTTAAAGCATTATGGACAAATTTGGCGGATGGAAAAATGTTTATTGGGCTGATTAGATGCTATTTTGAGTGTCAAATTTGAAGAAAAGTCTGTAGTTAAGCAATGAATTCACTGTTCGGCCTCAGAAAGTTCGGCCAAATTGAAAATAGTTCGGCGGCCGAATTTTTAACTTTATAGCTAAACTTCGGCTTTTCTCTTAAATTTTATACACAAAATCGAATTAAATCGGCTCAACAAACATGTTTCCAATACCAAAATTTGTCATCATTGCCTCTAGATATCAATAAACCGACAAAATATAGTTTTTTGGCCGAACTGTTCGGTCGGGCACTAATAATGTAAATATCGTTGTACTAACTGAATTTATAAGTTGTTACCAATAAAATACACTTTTCAAATTCGATTGACACTTTATTTTTCTGTGTGTAAAAGTATAAATAAAATCTTAACTACTGGGAGTGCCAAAACGGAACTGATTTTGATAAATTACGGGTTCGGGATTTTGAAAACTGTGATCCCGGGATCACGGGATTTATCGGGATTCTGGGATTTTGGAATTAATTTGAAATTTGAAAAACAAACAAAAACTACAAGGTGGCGCAAAAATAACCTTCCGATGTTTTTTGGCTGTAATTAAAAAAAAAAATTAAAAACTTTGATTCTTCTTGTGGATTATTTTTATTTGGTATTTTAATTTTTTTTACATCAAGTCGAGAATATGATGTCATGTAAATGGCCGCCGCCGGAGTTGATTGTCATTTGAGCCCTTTTTATGGCATTTTCCATCACTTTGGCCAAAACTTTCGGCGATAGGTCCTCACATTCTTGACGGATATTGTCTTTAAGAGCTGCAAGAGTCTGAGGCTTGTTGACATAAGCCCGTGACTTCAAAAAGCCCCACAAAAAGAAGTCTGAAGCGGTCAAATCAGGCGATCTTGCTGGCCAGTGCAAATCGCCAAAACGGGAGATTAGGCGCCCGGGAAATGCATCCTTCAGCATATCGGTTGTGGCACGTGCAGTGTGTGCCGTTGCACCGTCCTGTTGGAACCACATGTTTTCCAATCCCAATTCATCAAGTTGCGGCAAAAAGAACTCGTTGATCATTGCTCTGTAGCGCTCACCATTCACAGTAACCGTTTGGCCCGCGACGTCTTCGAAGAAAAAAGGTCCGATGACTCCTCCAGCGAAAACAGCACACCATACAGTGACTTTGAGCGGGTGTAATGGCTCTTCGTGGGTTACACGCGGATTTTCAGTGCCCGAGAAGCGTAAATTTTGCTTATTTACGTACCCGCTAAGATGGAAATGGGCCGCATCACTCATGATTATTTTTGATGAAAAATGTCAAATAAATAGGTCAAATAAATAGTCACCAATATTCCGCGTTCTGGAGCAGTGTAGCGTAACATTGTTTATTAATGTGTATTTCGCATGTGTTTACTACACAAATGTCAAAACAGAACTAAAATTAGGGGCCAATCGCAAAATTTATAGCATTTTCTGATAGGAGGATTACTTTTGCGCCACCTTGTATTAACTTATTATTGACCAAGTGTTCCCTTTAATTTCCCAGTATTTTTACACGATTATATTTTTAAATTGATAATTAAACTATTTCAACATCTTCACTACAAGCGTGAATAAAAAAACTGGTTTAAAATTGTTGTTCAGAGTTGCCAAATAATTATTTGAAACAAATCCCTTTTTCGCATTTTTCCGATGGGATATTTTGCAAAATTTATTTAAAAATTTAGGAAAGCCTAATCTTATATATTTTTGATTGTTGATTGTTGATGAGACAGGCGCAGGGAAATAGCTCTCAATGAAATAAGTCCCAAAAATAAAATGAAATTACAACCAAAAATTTCCATACAAATTGGGAGTTATTTCATAATGAAATAATTCCCAAATCGTGGGACCTTTTTAAATTTTTTTTTGCAAGTTATTTCATTTATCAATTTGGGTGTTATTTCATTATGAAATAACTCCCAATTAATTTGAATGAAATAACTCCGGTTGGAAATTTTGGTTAATTTTTGTTTAAATTTATGAACGACTATATTAATTATTAAATTTTAATTTAGATAAGTTACGGATGGTTAGTTTCGATTACAAATTTATCAAGTTAATAGAGATGCAACTTTGGAATTTTACGAAAGTTGACTTAAGCTAAATGTGGGTGCCTCAATGCATTTTCATACAATCACTCATTCCCTTAATCCAACTTTAATCAAAATAAAAACATTTCAAACAAACGAAAGAAATTTCAAAAAATAATAAATAAAACCTATAAATTATATAATTATTAAGAAAAACAAAAAAACATGAAATTATTTCTCAAAGTCGGCGAAAATTTTCAAATTCATACAAGTTCAATAAGGTTGTTCTTAAATTTAAAGAAAAATGAATTCAAACTTTGAACCAAATTTACAAAAGGTAAGCCAATTGTGGTTAAAGCTTTATAGCGTTAATAATTTTTATCGATATTTTTCCTTAGTGCACTCAGAACAAATTTTAGTAAAAAATATTGTTATTTACAAATTGTTTACTAGTTTTTAGTAAAAACTTTGGGTTTTCTACGATTTGGTTGTAATTTTACTTATTTTTTGTTTTTTAAACAAAATTAATGAGTTTTACTAAAAACGTAATTGAATTTTTTTTAATGATTTTAATCCTAAAATTTTATAAGCCACATATCTCAAAAACTATGGAGCTGATCCTTTTCAAATAAACATAACTTTAAACTTTCAATTGCTTTTTCTCGAAACAACATATTTAGAATTAGGTGCCAAAGGGCAGCTTAATAGGGCAGACCCATTTTCGATCTGATTTTTTGTTTGTTTTGTTGCAGCGTAACAAATTTAGTCCGCTATGTAGACGCATTTTGTAGAGACATGTAGAGACTTTTGATTTTTTTTTTTTTTTTAATAAAAAACAAAAATTTTTTTGTGTTTATTTTTAATATTTATGCAACTCAAATCTAAATCAAATTTAAAAATACATTTACGTTACAGTCTTTAGAATTTATTAGTCTGACAAAAATATTTAATCTTTTGTGATTGATGATGACATTGGCACCCGATTTTGCATTTTAAAAAATCTCTATAAACCAAACAAAAGTTATTAGCATTTTTTTTAGATGTTAGATACGAAGTGAAAAATTGCCAAAAACGTATTTTTAGCCCCCAAGTCAACAGGGGCAGAAAATACCGATGGTCACAATTTCCCCCAAAATCTCCAAGTCGCCACACTCTTGCACCTTCTAAATTCAATATCTTGGGTTCTATGCTAGCTACAGATTTCAATTTCTAATATGCTCTACAAGACAAGTATAACCAAAAAAGTTTTCGAAAAAAAAATCGGGATGCGAACCGTGGCCGGCAGATTGGGAGCCGACAGCTCTACCCACTGATTTGTCAGTTTTTCCCTTAATATAAAAAACTAAATCAAATTTCTTCTAAATCGAAGGGGGTAAAGAATATTCATGATTGATTTGGCATGGAATGACCCTATGAAGAGTTAAAAGGTGTTTGTCATTCTTGCTAATTTTATTAAATTTGGTGCAAACCTCAATATCATTTCCAAAACTTTTCAAAATAAAATTGTTAACGATCCTACGTTTTCTGTTATCATTGGAATATTGTTCGTAATATTTTCATATAAAAACAAATTGAGCATTAAAAAAATCCAATAATCTAAAAGATGGTCATAAAAACAACTCATGGAAGTATCGTTAATGTAGTTATTAAAACATTTCATAAAATATTTATTTGTTCCATCTAAACAAAATGTACAACTCAAATCTTTAGCCATAGAAAACACATAAAATATTTATGTATATTTCCAGTAGAGTCTATAAAGTATATAAAGTGGTCATTATTTTCGAATACATTTCGTTTTATAACCTCATAACACTTTTGATAATATTATTATTAATTTTGTAAATTATTTTCTAAATGTTTATGCCAAAAACGAAACAACAAAATTCTTTGTACATTTGTGAGTTTGCTTGAATACACCCAGTCAGAAAAGGACAAACGGACCACCGCTGGCAAAGCACTTTGATAAGTGGTCCAAGTGCTGGCAGCAATTGCGTTCCCAACCCCAAAATGATAACATCATTAGAAAAAAGGTCTGTCTGTTCAGAAAGTGTTGGACAAGCACTGGGGAAACAAAATGTCCAACGCTAGCAAAATGTTGGTAAAACCATGAAATAGGTGGTCTTAAGATAGATTTTCCAAAATAAAATTAAAAAAATTAATTTGAAATATTTTTGTTTTCGCTGGGATTTAAAGCCTGGCCACCAGATTGTCAGCCGACACCTCTAACCACTGAACTAACGAGACATTTAATACTTGTAAATGAATGATAAGTGCTGGGTAAAAGTTGGCTGCACAACTATGTCAGACTGGCATAAGGTTTGCTGGAAACAACTTGCCAACGTTGAGAAAATAAAAAAAAAAGTTTGTCCTAACAGAGCTTTTCTAGTAACAAAAAAATTGGTTTCATATTAAAAAAATATTAAAAAGTATAAAAAAAATCACAAAAAAAATGTATGGCTGGAACCGGAATCGAACTCAGATAATTCCGACTACAACCTTTTTTAAACAAAGCATTATAATTTGTTTTAAATAAATACTTTACTTTTGACTTTTGACTTTTGAGCCGTTTGTAATTTATGACTGGATAGCACTGGGAAAATACTTTTTGCCATCGTTTTTCCAGTGGTCTCAGCCAATTGTTTGTCAATGTTTTTGTTGTTTTTTTTTTGTAGGCCACTGAAGTAATTGTAAAACAAATACTGGTAAAACGCTTTTTGGAAACGCTGGTAAAGCGTCTTAAACAAGAATTCTGCCAGTAATGTATTCACAATTCCTCAGTTAGCCAGCGGTATGTCAATACCTGATTTTTTGTACAACTGGCAGTTTCTGACTGGGTACCCACATTTAAAATTTTTAAATATACTGAACGAACTATCTGAAAAGAACTTTAATAACGTTTGCGTAACACAAACTTAAAGTCAATTTTACTTTAAAAAAAAAAATGCACAACATTAATTTAGTGTAAAAAAAAAATTGGCCCAATTCATTAAATTTTGAGGCAGTTTGGACGTACTTTCTCCATAGCTATTGAAAATTTCTATGTTGGGATTTTTCTGAGCTTCTTTTCAAAACTTTTGATTGGAAAAAGTGCTTTCCCTGCAATTTATTGATGATATCTAGGATTAAATATGACTAATAGTTCATATTGCAAATAATGACATTTTTGACTAGTTTTACCAAATTTGTAAATTGAAGATTTAAGGTTACTTCTTACGTTTTAGAAACAGCTCGTTTATTCTTTCGGCAACCCTCTTTCCAAGCTGCATATACTACCCAGCAAAACCTTGGTAATAGGTTGGTACTGCGGAACGTGGTACCTGGTAATAAGTTAAACTCCTTACCCTTGCATTACTTAGTGAATTTTGGTATTACCGACATGTTTAAATTTTTTATGGCATAATTAGTTCGTTTCTATACAAAATTATATATAATTAAATTTTTACTATAAATTTGATAATTTAAAAAAAAAAATTTTCGATTTAAAAATTAATATAATTAAAATAAAAAAAAATTTAAGGACGTTTCGATAGACATGCATTTGTTAAGATAATAGGTTTTGTAATAGAAAAGTAACACGTTACCTCCTTATTACAAAATGTTTATTTTTTCACCCAAAAATTATAAAAAATTTCATGTTCAAAATTTTTAGTTTAATATTTTTAAATTTTAATTTAATATCCAATATAAAAAAATTTTATTTTCAAAAAAAAAAATTTTATTTTCGAAAAAAAAAAACATTGCTTTTATACTGGAGGTAATATGTGTTTTGTAAGGTGTTACCAGATTGTTAAAATAATAGGGTTTGTGATAAAAACTAGTTACTGACCTAAATTTCTTATTTCCAAACCTATTACCGCGTAATATAAAGTTTTGCTGGGAATTTAGCGATTTATCCAGAAATTACTTTTTTAAGCCAGGATCTCATGGATAAGTGGGTCAAATTGCACTTTTGAGGAATAATCTTAGAACTTTTTCTTGTTACTTAGATATCCACTATTCAATGTACTTCGTACACATTAACTTTCTAGCTGTTCAACAAACAGAGAAACTGTTTTCGATTTCTTCCAAGGTTTAGATATGACCACATATATCCAAAATTGGAGTCTATCTAATTATATCAGAATTCTGATTTATCTATATATATCTCCAGATATAATTATATATAATTTCAGATATGGTTATATATGAATATATATAAGGTTATATATGAATATATATGAATATATATAAGGTTATATATGAATATATATAAGGTTATATATGAATATATATGGAGTATATATATATAATTGGATAAACTCAAATTGTAGATATAATTATATACGGTCATATATGATCATATCTAACCCTTTTTCACCGGTAATTCAAAAAATTAAATTTTTTTTTTGAAGTTGGTTTTCATTTTCTAGTCCTTTAAAAAAAGGATTTGCTTGATTTTCATAAAATTGATGCAGTAACTTACATGAGAAAACAATTGGTTATCCGAAACTAAAGTCAAAATTTTAATAACATCTACGCAAAATTCGTTGCAATATTAATGAATTTTTGCATAGAAGCAATGAAGTTGCCTTGGAAACTTTTCATTGAATTAATGCAAATTTTCAAAAAATTTTATGAAAAATATCATTATATTCATTAAAAATTTAATTCACTTAATGATAAAGTTTCATTAAAAAAAACAATTTTCATAAAAAGTATGCAGCTTTTCATTAATTTTAAGATTTTTTCTCTATTTGTTAAAAAAAAGAAGTCGCATTAGTTTAATGAAAATTCATCATTCTTTTTAGTAAACTAATTTTCTTTCTGTGTATGTATATCTTTTACAGTTTGTGGTTTATTTGCCTTTCTGTTTGACTATTACAATTATTTATTAAAAACTAAAGACACTGCAAAGAATTTTGGGAATTTTTTGTTTTTCTGCTTTATTTTGTTTACTGTGCGCCCACTTGTGGTGAAGGGAGTGGGAAGCCAAACAATTGAGTCAATCGACGTTATATTAAATGTGAATATTGTTTTTTGATTATTTTTTATTTCATATTTTTAAATAAACATTTTATTGGCAATTGTTTATAAGTTTATTGAGGTACATTGTTTATTGTATTTATTCTTTTTCTTCCGATTCTGTGCGCTTCTTTGATGTATTATTTGTGTATGATTGATATACATGTTATGGATTTTCATTTAATTCTTTTATTTTTTTCAATTAAAAAGTATTTATTATTAAATTTTTAATGCGAATTTGCTTTTTTATACATTAATGTTTTTCTTAAATAAAAATGGAAATGTTAAAATATTGAATTAAATATTTTTATTACTTACACAAAAAAATTAAAACTCATTTCAATCACGAAAACAGCCGATTCAATTATTTTTATAGCTGAAATTCCGCCAACAACAAATTCCGCCATTTAATTAAAATTTGATAGCTCTTTTATTGAATTATTTTCAATTAAATTTTAATACTCATTTGATTATGATTTTTGTTATATTTGTATAGACATTTGATTAAAAATTAATTGATGGGATTAAAAATTGATCAATATCTTATCAAAAGGCCTTGAAAGGGTGTTGTTGGTATACCAAATGTATTTTTTATAGCTTGAATTTTATAAAATTGTTTTTAATACTATAATTCTTATTTAGTTAGTAGATTTATGTGAACAAATTGCTCACAGAAATTAGTTTTATTCTTCTATTAAAACATAGGGACGGAAGTTTTTTTGATTTTTTCGATTTTAAAAATTAAATAAACCCGCAAAGCAATAAAATAAAACCCAAACAAAAATGAAATAACATCCTATTTTTGGTGGTTTATTTCGGCTCTATGCAATAAGTCCCAGGTGCAAAAAGTCCCAGTGAAAAACTCCCAATGAAATAAATTCTAAAAAATGAAATAAGTCCCGTCTTTAAAAAGTGAAATAAATTCCAAAAAAAAAGGAAGTAATTTCCAAAACAAAAATGTAACAAATCCTATGTTTTGGTTGTTATTTTATCATGAAATAATTTCCAAAGAATAAAAATTAAATAACTCCCAAAAATAGTCCATGCAACACAAATGAAGTAAGAGCATATCGTTATATTCCACAAAGTCGTATTGCCCAAAAACCACAATTGTGGAGGTTAATATGTTATAACGACCAAATCCATGACAGAAAATATAAAACTTTTTTGGATGCTATGGCATTTTATTTTGAAAACCCTTTTTTTTTTTTTTTGGGCGCTATGACGGTAAAAAAAGAAGTTATTGCCCAAAATCATAATTTATTTTTATTTTTAAATGTCATAAGGCATAATGTCTTTTGTGTCGCACGCAGAAAAAACTTTATTTCGCGAAGCCGCCTGCCGCATTATACGGAGGAAAAAAAACCCCTAAGAGCGGCCGAAGGCCGCCACCAAGAAGAACTTGTTTTTCAAATCAGATGTCGAATCCGTTGAAATCTTATATTTTTAAGACATCAAGTAACATTTATTTGACCTGTCATAACTTTTTATGCCCGAAAATACCAACCCACACCATTATTTATTGTTTTTTAATGATTATTTTTTTAAAAGTCTATTTTATTAAAAATTTCACGTATATATTAGTGTCTATACGTTAAATAAACAGAAGGCCAATGCTCTACTCTTTTATTTAAGATAAAAAGCAATCAATTAGCTGTTTAAATGACAAAGCTATGACTGGTCAAATTATATTACTTATTGTCTTAAAAATAAGATTTCAACGGATTCGAAATTGGATTTGTAAAAACAAGATTTTATGTGTGGCGGCCTTCGGCCGCTCTTAGGGTTTGTTTCCTCGGTATAACGCGGCAGACGGCTACGCGAATTAAAGTTTTTTCTGCGTGCGACACAAACAAATAAAATTAAAGTAATTTTTTAAGTTTCCTTAAAACTCTTTTGTTTGATTTCATGAATCAGCCTTGACATTTAAGATCTTATGACATTTAAAAAAAAAATTATGATTTTGGGCAATAACTTCTTTTTTTACCGTCATAGCGCCCAAATTTATTTTGGCCAAACAAAAAACCGTCATAGCGCCCAACAAAAAATGTTATTTCGTCCAAATCAATGTCATATTGCCCAAAAACAAGAAAAATTTTACCACAACAATTTACATATAATTTTTTTGGGCGCTATGTCGTTTTGTTCTTGGGGAATATAACGTTACGCCTTCAAAATTTGTCAAACAACAGATTAAGTTAGGTCAATTTAAGAAGATCATCAAAATATTTTGAAAGATCCCGTTATAGAAACAGTTTAAAATATTAATAATATTAAAAAAATAATGAATTTTTGAAAATGAAATAACTCCCACAGCAAATGAAATAACACCGAACAAGAAAATAAAATTATATAAGTCCCACGCTAAAATCTGTTGGGACTTATTTCATTTCGGAATTATTGCATTATGAAATAACACCTAATAACAAAAATGAAATAACTTCTAAAAAAATGAAATAACTGCAAAAGAACTGGGTATTATTTCATTTGAAATTATTCCCAAATTTGTATGAAAAATTTTTGCGACTGATTTCATTTTTTTTTTTTTTGGGACTTTTTTCACCTGGGAGTTATTGCACAGAGCCGTTTATTTCATAATAAAATAAACCCCAATTTTCAATATAAAATAAGTCCCCATTTTCAAATTCAATAGTGTTCCATATTTTTCTTATTGTAAAAAACACATTTTTTTGGTTAAATCCAATGCTTGTTAAAGTATTCTGCAACAACAAGAGCAACTTTAGGTTTCAAGTAAATTTAAAAAAAAATTAATGCAGACTTTTTTTGTTGAGTGCAGTTAAATTGCATTTATGCACTTAAAAACTACAAATTCGTTGTCGCTTTTAAAAGTTGTCTGATCTTGTTCTGTTAACTCGTCAAAAATTTAAAACAAAAATTTTTTTTGTTATGATTCATGCGAATTTTTCATTTCCAACCAATTTACACTCAAACAAAAATTTAATTTCTTCAGGGATGTGTCTTCTGATATCCCAGGGTTTATTTCAAAATTCTACGCATTAAATTTTATTTAATCAACGAAATAACGTTTTAAGTCGTCGTTTCGGATGTTAGCGTTATTTTGACTTTAGTTCAAAATATTTTAAAATCAAACAAGTGAAATAAAAAAAATAAAACCGGTTGAATAAGAAGAATCACATCTTTATGGAATCGCTTTTAGATTTCGGTCTTAGTGTTGCGGTAGTAGCCAACTATTACATACAATTGAAATATAAACAGGTTGTTGACGTATAAGTAATATTAAAGGTGGTAAATAAAATATTAAGTATACGTAATGTAATCAAGTATAATTCAACGTAACAGAACATACAGAAATATAAACGATTTATTTATTTATTTCATTTCATCTACAGAATTTAATTCTTACAGATTACTAAACTAGAAGAAAACTTAAAAACTGATTATAATGTTTAAATAAAAACAACTTAAAAACTGATTATAATGTTTAAATAAAAACAACTTAAGCTTATCTTTATTTACATTAAAGTTTAAAATTGGAGCAAAACTATTACATAAGTGTAAACATCTTGCAATCGGCTCATTTTCGGCGTAGTTTGTTCTATGAACAGATTCTTCGAAAATCCGGTTTACTCTTAAATCTCTTCGAGGGCGATATAATATAAAATGATCCCTAATTTCGGAACAATTAATTTCACCAGTTATAACATTATAAACAAACATTATTGCGGAATATAACCTACGATCTTCCAAATATTGTAAGCCTAGCATTTTCCTCCTAACATCATAGGTTGGTAAATCATAAGGCCAAATTAATTTCAAGACTGATTTAACAAAAATCTTTTGAACACGTTCAATTCGATTTGATGTACCTATTTGATTCGGACACCAAATAATAGAGCAATATTCCAATTTACTACGGACCAACGAAATAAACAATGTTTTAAGCGTATAAGGATCTTTAAAATCCTGTGAATTTCTCCTTACAAAGCCAAGCATACTATAAGCCTTAGAAGTTATACAGTTTATGTGGCTAGAAAAACACATTTTGCTGTCGAAAATAGCTCCTAAGTCCTTCACCTCAACTGAACGTGTAAGTGAAGAACCACCTGTATCATAATCGAAAACTATAGGATTAAAATAACGAGTGTAGGACAATGTACAACATTTAGATACTTTTATCCCTATCTCATTTTCGATGCACCAATCGGATAAACTTGTTATATCAGATTGCAGTTTACTGCAATCATCAATATTAGATATTCTTGAATATATTTTCAAGTCATCGGCAAACAAAAGACACTTTGAATATTTTAAAATTAACGGTAAATCGTTAATGAATATAATAAAAAGTAAAGGGCCAATGTGGGTTTCCTGGGGAATACCAGAATAGGCGTCAATTAAACTCGAGGAAAAATAATTGCCAATTAAAACATTTAGATTTCTGTTTAATAAAAAAAATTTAAAAAATGTTAAAAGATTGTGTGATAATCCAAACCTGCTAAGTTTCCGCAATAGAAGATTCATTTTGGTTATTAATATTTCCAATAGAGGGTGCTTTAAAGAAAACGAAATTATAAAAATTTCTTAATGAAGCATCCCAGCAAAAAGTAACCTCGATTTGGCAAGCAGTAACTGCATTTGTATGCTTTCAAAATAGCACTTAGCCGACTTGAATTCACTTAAGCAATTAGGTAAGGCATTCTATCGTGATTCCCTAAATGTGTTCTTTGAAGCAGTGAATGTATACAATGAAGCAGTAAAGAATGCATACAATGGAGTATTAATGTTATCAATATACAAAGATGCGCTTTTAATTGCCTACGAAGTCATGAATTGATTGCTTCTTAGAGCACATGAAAGAAGCGCTTTTCACCTGCATAGAAGAGACATACCAAGTGGGAAATCGCGAACAAAAATCATGCCTTCTGGATTTGCTTTGGAAGCTCTCGGTAATTAAATAATGCCTTCCGGAACTGCTTCTGCGTAAGCACTATATTATGCTGGGATGGTCCTAAAAATCGGCAAAGTTTGGTTGAATAATTTCTATTAGTTGCCATTTATTAGTTAAAAATTAAATATCAATATGATAATAACAATATATGTATAATAGTTATATACTCCAAAAAATTGTTAATACAACAGTTTAAAATACACCCAAAACATAAAGACGTATGAGTTAATTTAAAATCATTATATTTCATAGTAAGTATAATATTACTTAATTTGTTTGCATTTTCAAAAATTTCTCTACAGAAATTTGATAATTTTTGCTTAAAGTCACTGTATAAGAATATCTTAAATTATCGTAAACCTTGGAAAATTTTTATAAATTTTTCGGCAGCAAAAGTTTAAAAATATAAAAAAACAAGCAACAGGACTTTGTTAATTTAAAACAAATAACATAAAACTACTTTTAACATTTTTTTTTTAACCAGAACACAAATTATCTTGATAACAAACAAAAAAAAAACAGTAAAAAAATGTTTGAGAACCTTTTAAAAAAACTATAGCAAAAACTAGAAACAAAAAACTGTAACAAGAGTGGACAAAATTTTAAGAAAAGAGGTAGCAACATATTTAGATCGGAGATGGTAAAGTTGGTACAAAGGTACTTTAAAGTTGGTACAAAGGTACTTTTAATAGTTTTCAATAAATTTTACAAATTTGTTTTTTAGATGTAAATTTCTAAAACTAAAACATATAGGAACATAATATTTCATTAAGGACGCGTTTAACATTTTTTAACCAAAAGTTTTAGATATGAGGCTTTCAAAGCCAACTTAGTTCGAATATTGTTCTACCTCAAGTCCAAAAATCTAATATGATATTGTCATATTAGATTTTATTTGTTGCTTTTCAAAAAGTTTGATAATTTTTATCATAGACAATGCAATTGTTTCATTGGCATCACCCAAATCTTCAGTTGTCTGAAAAAGATAATTGGCTTAACTCAAACCGAAACATCAAAGAGTGTATATGAATAGAGAGACTACACTTCCCAACCCTCTCAGCAACAAAATACCGAACTCGGGCAAGCAAATGAAAACATATTTTTACACTAAAAAATTATTGCAACATGTTGATAACAAATTGGTGCTTAAAACTCTCACTTTTTTTTGGCTTATATTTTGTTATTTTCTATTAAAAAATAATATATTTTAATTTTATCTTTTTTTTTATCTTTTTTTTTATCTTTTATGATAAAAATTAATTTAAACTATTAGATTTCTGTAACATGTTCTCATTTGCTCGGTGCTAGTTTACGAACAAATAAAAAGAGAGTATATTGAGCGACACTGAGTATTATGGAAACCCATTGCTTGAACTGACAAAACTATTTGCTTTTCTTTTCCAAGTTTATTTTGTAATTTACTTTTTTCTCTTTTCTTTAACAAGAGCAATTATTTTAATGCACATTTGACTTTTTAACATTGCTTGCAGCAGCCACATTTAGTCTTTATTTTATTCTTCTTAAATTCATGGAAAACTGCAAAACTTTTAAATAATTCTTGCATTTAAAACAGAATCTTTTTTGTTAAAAATTTTTTCTGTGGCATTGTTTAAAAACTTGTCTCTTTTTAAGTCTATTCTAACATTGCTCTAACTGTGTGCGTTTGTTAAGTGCAGAAGGTCATGGTAAAATGACTACAAAACCGCTTAGATGTAAAAAAATATGTAGGATTTTTTATGTTTATAGAAAGTTAAGATAAAATTTACATATTTTATTTAAAAAATAAATTTTATTTTGAGCGAATTTTGTATACATAATAGACGAAATTCTCTACACAGATGAAATAACTTTTTGTTAACTGGATCCGGTCAGTACCCTGTGGGAAACGAAGGGTCCATTGATCCAAAGTGACAAATCTGTGATATATGATTTGGCCGCACGTCACGAAACTGGTGAAACCAAAATTGTGGTGCACCAAAAAGTGTTAATTTTGGTGAAATGACCAATCACGTGACTACAGTTATGGTGACAAAACATTCACTGGTTGCTACCAGATATATCATGTAACTGGAGAAAAAGTAACATAACATCAAAGTGTACTGGTCATTGAACTGGTTCAAAACCGTAAGCAGTGGATGAAAACATGGCAATTAGTGCCAAAGGATTCAGTCCCTTGACTGCTACACAGCAGACATAACACTGAAGGAATTTTGTCTGTACCGACTATATGCCAGTAGAAATGAAGACGTAACACTCCACTGGTTTAAAAGAACTGAACTCGGAACTGTGACCAGGGCTGCCAGATATGACGATCTCTTGCCAAACGTCGCGATCTTAAACTTAGTTTTTTGTTGGGTATAGACAAAATGAGCTAATTATAAAATTGATTTTTGTTGTGCCTTTTTTAAGGTTTTTTTAAACAGGGGGTAAAACACATAATATGACATACCCTGAATAAAAACTGACAGGTTACTTGCTAATTACTTTTCGCATGCCCGGCGACGTGTACCCCTTAGACCAGTGCAGTGGTACGTCTCAAAACCATTACAGTCAAACTACCCCTATTACAGAACACATTGCGCTTAATATGTGACTAGTTTTCCTTCAGAAATTGTTCTCCAGTTCAGAGATACGTACACCTACACCAGTTACGTGATAATTTTTTTTCCACTGGTTCTGTTGCATATCACATAAATCCTAAAATGGTCATACTTTGACACTACATGCGTTTAATTTGTCCCGTAGCATATTCATCTCAGTCTGTATGGTGATAGGTTACCTTGGTCAAGTTACTCGATACGTCACGCAGTGCTCCACAGGTAGCAAATTGTCAACTCCTATGACAAGCCCATGTTAAAAGTACCGGTCACTTTCATATAACAGAACCGAAACTAGGACAGGTTCATACAGACAAAGTTCTAGTCACATGACCATACCAGTGACTGGTCCATTTCCCTCAGGGTAATGTCTTAAATTTATATTTAAAGTAATTTTTTGCCAAACGATTTCCGTAGAATTGTATTAAGTAGAACCAATTCAAGAATAAATTGATAAAAAAAATATCCAAAATTGTTTAACGAAATAAAAACACACTCAAAAATAAAATTCTTAAACTACTCCAATTAAAGAAGTCGTATTCAATTAATTTTGTAATTCAGTAAATTATAAAATATATCAATATTAGCTCTTTCACACGTCAATATTTAATACTGATCATTTTTTTATTGAATCGATTACAGAATTAATTGGCTCTTCCATTTAAATTTAACAAAAAAATGTAATTGGATTAACTAAAGAAGTATGTTTTTTTTTATGTGTGAACAAAATCTTAATTGTATTTTTACATTAAAGAGCAACACAAATCTTCTCACACAAATCGAAAGCATTTTAAAATTGTTTTAATTAGAGCAAGGAATTGCATGTTTTTTTCGCGATAGTCCAAAAGTGATATGGATTAAAACTTATCATAATCATCAAATTTAAAACAAAATGGAATCGATTTGAAGTAGCATATTTTTAAAAGTTTAACAAAAAAAATATATTTTAGGATATGTTTACTTTTTATGCACATTTCGTGCTTTTTCTGCTCTTTTAAATGCATATTTGTGTATCTTTTTTATTTATTTGAAGTATTTTTTTAATATATAACAAAAAATATTTGGATACATGGATATTTGGATTTAAGCAAAACTATTTTCACATTTAAAAAAGTTTGCTGACTATAAAAACAGAGTTAGATTATTTTCCTACTGAAAAAATATTAACCCAATTTAGATTTTGTTTGCTTAGATGTTTAGGTGTGCGTAATTTTTTTGGAAAATATTGTGATTATTTTTCTTGATTTAGTGCATATTTTGCGTTGCTAGCCGCATTTTATGAGTGCATAATTTCGTTTTTAAGGGCATGGAAATCCTGCCCTAGTTATAATTCTGCATATACAGTGGCCGAAACTCCTTTGGCTTACCAATATTTTTGAATTTTAACAAAAACGGGAAGAGCTAGGAAAATTCTAAAAACTTCAAAATAATTCTTACTTCCAAAGTAATTGGCCAGCTTGTCACAGTAATTGTCTATTAATTAAATTAAAGATAAAATGAAATGTTTAAAATTAATAAACATTAAATGTGTATTTGTAAACTAAATATGTATAGTCATTATTAATGTAGTGTTGTCAAATTGCAAACAAATATACGTTCAGATAGACAGACTTAAGCGAAATACAAGGATACACACTATTGGTAATTTTTTATGTTTCCTTTTCTTATTGCAAAAATGGGTTGTATATTTAGACAACCATCGATGTAAGTAGTTAAAAGATAATTTTGTTTATGTAATTTAAATTATTTCTACACTCAAAAAAAAAAATTAACTAAAATATAATTTTTCTAGGAAGTTTTTGAATTTTATTAAATTTACTAATATTCAGGAAAAATTTTATTAACTTTTAGCAATGATTTTTTAATTTTCAATCAACTAAGTGTTAGCAAAACTAAATCTAATACTTTCTAGCTACAAATCTACTAATTTTGTTGCTAAAAATTAGTTCGGTGATTTTCAGCAAAAGGTTTTGCTGACGTTAACAATTTTTTTTGGAAGCACCCTTCTGAATTAAATTTTGCTGACTTTACTAACTTTTTTGCACTATTATTATTATTAACCTTTTAGGTTTAATTTTTAAAATAAACACTTCTTATTAAAGACGTTGAAGAAACACTAAAATGGTTTCTTTTTGAGCCGCAAAATTTTTCGTGTACAGTTAACACGAAACTGAATATTTCAAATAATGTTTAATTGAGGAAAATTAAGTGAAATATTTAAAAATGAATTAAGATAATAAGTACTTCAATTAATTTCATATACAAAAAAATTTATAATCGAGTTTCAACGAAAATATTTTGTAAATACAATTAAAATCTTATTAAATTTGGACCAATGGAACTTTTAGCTTTAACAGTTAGAAAGATATGGACGATTATGTACGACTACTATTGTACGATGATGATATATTTATATGATACTTATCTTCAATAGCAGGTTTAGTTAAAATTGAAGGAGGTAGAGGTCGAAAATTTGATATTTTTATGTCCTTTTATTTTAAATGAGTCTAGAATTTTTAAAGGGAGAGAACAATTTTAAAAATGCCTTCATAACTCGTTTTTGTACATTTATTTCAGCTAAAAATTGTGGCATTAGTGGTTTACATATGTATTGTCTTTTCAATTCTTCCTTTTAATTCTTCCTTTCAAAACTTTAAATTGACATTTGATTACAATAAACTGACACAGAGATTGCAAAAAATATGTTTTAAATAAAATTTTTTAATTTATCAAATTTTAACAATTGACGTCAATGCATTTATAAAATCATAATTTCCAGTAAATATTTCAAAAATTATTACAAAAAAAAAATCTATTTTATCAACTAGATACGCTGAATATATTTTTAGGTCAGGGGTGGCAAGAATTTGTTTCTTTCGTACCACTTAAGATTTATATATTTTTTGTCTTATATATTTTTTTTTAATTTTTGTACAATTTTCTTTGCTTCTATATACTCAGAACTAAAATATTATTTAAGAAAAAAAAAATTGTAATTACTTCTGACTTTAAGACTGGACCTGAGAAATACTTAAAATGCACCCGCATGCCACTACAGATACATGTTGCTTTTCCAGCCAACTGGCCCGCTACAGGATAAAATGTGTCCCAGCAAAGCTAAACTAACAGTATTTGTTCTCCTATACGAGACTAAGAAAACATGGAACAACTTTTTAGATTTTTGCAAAAAAATGGTCGAAGTAGGCGTGGTTAAATATTGACAAAAATGCTAAAATTTGTAATGGAAAAATAACAAAAAAAAAACAAAATTTTTAAATTCAGAAGTAGTTTCGAATTAATAAGGTTATGCAAAACTCAATTTATCTAAAAATCGGTTAAAATTTTTGTTTATATTTTTATTTATAAAAATTGTTTAGATGTTTTTTTATCGTTCTGGAAAGTTTCATCGTGTAACTCGTATTAGTTTTGGAAAAAATAATAATAGTTGAATATTGTCCTGCATATATATTTCATTATTTTGTTGTAATTTTATTACATGTTTTAATCATTTTATATTAATAATAAGTAACCATTCCCTATGGGGAATAAGGAGTCAATTGACCTAAAAGTGACTGGTTAAAGAAGGACTTATCACTGGGCTGGTATAATTTAATACTGAGCAGTGTCAACCCACTAAGCAGTGTCAATTGTCCTAAACTTACCAATCCTGTGACTGGTAAAGGGAGGACATACCACTTAGCCACAATGCTTATTAACAAGAAAAAGCCAGTTGACCAGAATTTTACCCACTGGAAGCTGTTTAGTTTTCGTTTATATTTTAAACTAAAAATTATTAATATTGTTTTTTTTTTTGTCGATATTTATGTTTTTTTTTGGATTTATTAAAAAATTATCGGCATGCGAAAATTGGCCTAAAAGAACCTGGACTGCTGGAAAAGGACTTATCACAGGACTAGTATTATTTACAATTGATGTGAGTTATGTAGTGTAAATTGATCTAAAAAGACTAGTTCCGTGACTGGTAGAAGTAGGACATATCACCTAACTGGTGACATGTACGACATGTCCCTTTCAGTATAGTCATGTGGTTAGTCCGTTTTTTTTGGTTAGTCCCATTCCCCATAGGGTTGCTCATACGCCACGTATGCATACTATTGGTTTAACATACAAATGTGTATGAAGGACAAGATTCAATGAATATTTTCTCTAAAACTAATACGAGTTACACGATGAAACTTTCTGGATCAATAAAAACACATCTCAACGTTTTTTTAATAATTAAAAAAAATTTTAAAAAAGTTTTCCGATTTCGGAACTAGTTCTGAATTTTTCTGAAAAATTTTATTTTTTTTCAAATTCTCCATATTGATATAGTCAATTTTCTAGAATTTGCCAAATTTAGTTTAATAATAATTAATAATAAACTGAAAATTTGTCAACATTTAACAACGCCTACTTCGCCTATTTTTTTGGAAAAATTGAAAAACGTTGTTCCATTTTTTCTTAGTGTTTTATAGGAGTGCAAATAATGTTAGTTTGGCAATGCTGCGATGTTCTTTTTTTTCAACATACATATGTGCCATTGTTTTTCCAGCCCCGTTCTACGTCATTTGTTGTATGTTCTATAAATCACTCATACGTGCTGTATGCCAATTACGTTTATTGAAGAATAACTGACAATTATATATCTTAATATGTGTTTACTTAAAGTGTCCTAAAATAAATTCATTTAAATAATTGATGAGTTATTTATATGGATAATTTATAAAGTAAATATTTAAACAAAGTTTGAAGAAGGGTAGTGGGTAGTTTTAACTCATTTTTGACACAGTGTTCCCTTTTGTGACCTAGTACTTTTCAACGGCTATAGTTTCTTTATTGAAAATATATAATTCAGTGATTTGAAAACCTTAAAATTATTCAACACCTTGACGTTAATCGTAAATAAGAAAATTGTGAAAAATGTCATTCCAGAGTTGCCAAATAATTATTTGAAAAAATTAATTTTTGACATTTTTGATGGAACTTTTTCAAAAATTATTTAAAAAAATAAAAAAAACCTAAACTTTCATATTTTTGTTGGTTATGTTGATGCAAAAACATGAAAATGTATTATCCTGCGAGCAATTTGTATATAATTTCTGAGAATCTGACCGATTGAACGATGAAATTTTCAAATACACAAAGTCTAAAATATTCCAAAATTTATTCCGTTTTCACTCAAAATATAATACTAAAAATTATACAAAATATAATACTAAATCAATACTACTAAAAATTATATCGTCAGCGTTGCCATGATCCATGATCTTTGTCAAAGAAAAAATTAAAAATCGGTTAACTTAAAAAAAAAAGATTTATATATTTTTGAAAAAAGATTTGTTCACAAAACTATACTAAATTTAAATTTTAAAAATATCTTCAACAGTCAAGGATTTCTATGCTGTCAAAGTTTGAACTATGATTGACAATATTTCCACTAGAGGGCGCTTTGAAGAAGAAAAAATTACAAAATTTTCTTAATGAAGCATGGCTCTATATTAGACTGGCCCACGCTTGTATGGAAAAATAAAAGAATATTCCTCCACAAGCTTGCTTTTGTTCCTTTCATCAAAATATTATTATTAACGTTGTTGCAGCGTTATTTTATTTGTTTATGCACAGTTAGAAATATTACTGTGTATTTATGTATTGTTATACCACTCTTTTATAAAATCTTAACTAGCTCTAAATTCATGAAAATTTAAATGGACCCAACGCTCTCTATAATTATATAATGTTATCTAAAGGCAGAATTAAAAAACAAATTAATAAGTTAAAATAAAGACAATTCAAGTGTACTTATTGTAGATGAGTTTAAACTCATTTAAAGTAGTTTGGCCTCATAAATCCGAATCTGAAGTCAAACAGTCTCTTTTATGGATTTACGTAAATTTAACTCTAATTTGAGTAAAACTATGTCGAGAAATGGTCTCTTTTTGGAATTGTACCTACAACTCTTAGACTTTTTTTTTTTAATTGGACATATTAATATTTATAACATAACGTTTCATAAAACGAGGGCTTAAACTTGGAAGCCCATTCAGTAAATCCAGAAATATATGGTCCAAAATTTTGAAAAAAAAAGTACACTAGGCCTATATTTCGAGATGCTGGTTTAATTTCGGTGTTTTGACTTCAGATTCTTGTTTAGATGGCCAAGATACTTAAAAAAAGTTTTATTATAAGTCTGTACAAAAACTTTTCTAGATTCATAAAGTATTTAAATTTCTGTTAAATGTCGGTCTAACCCTGAAAAATTGTTAATTTATAGCGACCTCTAAATATTAACTGATTGAGTTGAAATTTGGACCTAGCATTACTGAGCACTATTAAAACAGGGGCAGCCTTGTGGAGCTCTGATATTCGATAGTATTTTTTTTTTTTTTTTTTTTTTGGGGACACCCCTATCTGGAAAGTTTGATTGTAATATGTCCAGCGGATCTATGACGTGCCAATCAATGTACCAGTTTCAGCACAGAAATGTTTAATAGTTTTAATAGAAAAAATAGAAAAATTCTGCTCTTTTTCGTTTAAAAATTGTTACAATTAATTGAACAATTTTAAAGGAATTTAATTTCAAAACTATTTATCAGTTTGTAAGTTGTTTTGTATAAAATAAAGATTTAAGTCGAGTATGTCGACCTTATTTACAGCAACTGGAAGCAACACTCACGTCGAATTTATAAAACTTTACAAATCGTGTGTTTAAGACATTTTTGAAATAATTAAATTATTTTCCTACTGCATCCATTTATTACATGCTGCAATACTAATACTATGTTTCCACTTAAGTGTTTTGAGCAAAACATGTGTTTTGGTGGAAAAAAAATGTATGGGAAAAACATGTATACAGCAGGTTTTATTTCAAAACACGTTCAGTGGAAACTTAGTATAATAAAATAATTTGTTTAACAAAAATACAATTTATGTTTAAGCATAGAGTAACTATTGTAAAGAGATGGAATATCGTGTAATGTTTATTTATTAACAAGTTTCATATAATTTTTATTAAAAATAAAAATTATGTTTTTTTCGACCTTTAATTGTGCAATGAAAATGAAAATTATTCAAGTTCGAGGCCATACTCTATATTTCTTTATTAGGATATTGTCCTAACAAATAATCTATAGAGTTTTTGTTTTCAAATTTATTATTTGACCCTTTCAGGAATGTGTTGATAGATATATTACGTTAATTTTCTAGGTTCCCATCATCAGAACACGTTTTGAAAGTGGTAATAATCCCATGCCAAACATCAACCATTCATATAAACTATTTTACTCACTACATGAGAACTAATATATATGAGCTTGAAGTTAAAGATTATAACCATTGATCAAAAAATAAATTGAAAACTTGTTTGTTATGTGTAATGGTTATAATCTTTAACTTCAAGCTCATATATATTAGTTCTCATGTAGTGAGTAAACTAGTTTATATGAATGGTTGATGTTTGGCATGGGATTATTACCGCTTTCAAAACGTGTTCTGATAATGGGAACCTAGAAAATTCCCGTAATATATCTATCAACACATTCCTGAAAGGGTCAAATAATAAATTTGAAAACAAAAAACTCTATAGATTATTTGTTCGGACAATATCCTAATAAAGAAATATAGAGTATGGCCTCGAACTTGAATAATTTTCATTGTATATTTATTAATTAAAAAATTTTCTTTGAACATTGCACGGGTTTTTGTTTAACAAAAAACAAATGATCTTGAACTTAAATAATTTTGTGTTTTTATAGAATTTTAGAAAAATATTTTTAAAATTTTTTGATGCTATTCAACGTTTACAAGTTAAAAAACTGCAAAAATGTTTATTTAACACGAAAATGAAGTAAACAATGCAGCAGTTACATTAAAAAATTTAATGTTTTCACTCCGAAGTTTTTTAGCACATTATTTGTGTTTTAATTTAGCATACTTTTTAGCATAATAAATATTTTTTCTGGGTGATTTAGGATTGGGTTGGGTAGAGCTGGCGAAGAAACAGGGGTTGAGTATCTAAGAATAGCATAGAAGGCCTTTGGTTTAATATGTTAGCCAACGCGACGTATGATTTATATTTAACTACAGATTATGTATCAATCATACGCCTTCGTACATTTTTAATTAATAATTAAAATTTTTAAAACTGACAAACGTTATATGTGGGAATTTCAATAGTAATTTAAATACAGCATAATCATAATTCCCCAGTTTGTTTAATAAAAATCGTTAAAAAAAAACTCATTTTCCGTTTTACTTCATTGATATTTTTTTCTTTTCAAGTTAATTCATAAAAAATTTAACAATTTGTTAACCATGCAGATTTCAATTAATTTTAATGGAACTAATTTATTTTCTTCAAGTGTTGTTGACTTTTTAATGCCCTTTTTTGTTTGCAATAGGAAGTTAACCCTCTAATGTACGAACACTTTTGTTCATTAAATTTAAACAATGGCAGAGGGGGGGAATATTAGACTTTTTTAAGCATACAGATTTGAACGATTTTTTTTTACAAAATTCTTTTCAAATTAATATTTTATGCATCTCAACAAATTTTTACGCATTTTTCATTTTCATTGAGATGCAAAAAAATATTAATTTGGAAACAATTTAACTCTTATGTTTACACCAGGGCCTGGCCAGGCCCTTTTTGTTTTTTGTCGTGTATTTTTTATACTTCCTTAAAAGCTATAGTAATGATATACCATGATATCCTCAAGGATACATTTGGAACAGTTTAGTGTACATTTAATTCTTCTTTGTTTTTTGCTAGGGGTCTAAAGTTTAGGATTTTTAAAACTCTAGTCATATCCGTACCACCTGGGTCTCGACAGACCCGCAACATTTTCTTAATATTATAACAGGTATAGCAACATTTTCTTCCGAAATTTTAAAAAAATTACTTTCACTTTTTAAAACAAAGTAAAGGGGCTCATACACGACACCAGAATGCATGCGCAATCAAGTGATTGTGCATGCCGATTGACCGTGTGTGGGGTTGTGGTGCGATTGCACATGCCGATTGAGCAAAATCAGAAACAGTTTGATATTTTTATGATTGTACCAGCATGCATGTATCGTGTGTGGTGAAATTAGCTCAGTTTTTAAAAGTTTTCAAGCAGTAAACAAGACCATGAATGCAAAGGAAAATTTATTTTGAGGAGAATTCCGCGATTTATACAATTAAATGCCGTGTTTATGGAAAATCAAAAGTTCAGAATATTGCAATCGTGATTTAAAAAGCCAATGTTGTAATAAAATGGTTGAGAAATTAAAAGAATTTGATCTAGATGCCAACAGAGACAAAGTAGTATCCATGACGACCTTTTCTACACACTTTTTGTAAAGAAATGAAAACTGTACCAGCATGATGGTGTGGTGTATGCTCAAAAGCTCAATCACACAATCACTTGATTGTGCATGCATGCTGGTGTCGTGTATTGGCCCCTTAAACGGGGTTTTTAAAAATAATTTTTTTTTTTTTAACTGAAAAAACTAAGTAGCCCAGCAAAATAAGAGCTGAGGAAGAAGTAGTAAAAACACCACATCTACTGAGTCGGATGTGGTGCAAATTTAGGTGAATCATTAATGATTTTAACATTGTCGTGTCATTGGGCGAATGGAGTGAATATATAACTTCTTTAATAGCATTTTAAACAGTGCATGGATGCTATTTTTCAATAGTTCATGGAAGGTCTTTTTCAAATATATATAAACATTTTTATTTAATAAAAATGTGCAGCATACTTTAGGGATGTTTCTTTAAATATTAAAAAAAAAAATCTTTTGGTGCCAGCGAGTATTGAACACACGAATCTGAGTTACGATCTGCTGTATTAAAGTTGACCGCGCTACCATTTGCACCAAAGTTACTTATGCAGTACTACAAATTTAAAACGAACTTAAGTTGAAAATATTGATATATTTTTATGAAAACAAGAAAAATATGCTACACAAATATATAATAAAAAAGATAAAATAATGATTTTTAAAACATTTTTATTATGGGATTTCGTATCACTGAGATATAAATTATTTTTAAAATATTTTTAAGTTTTGATGAGGCAAAAAAAACAAAATAATAAGAAATAATAAAAATGCTCATTTAACAATGTTGAATTCATTTCATATTTTAAAATATTTTTTTAATAATTAATTTGACGAGAAGTGTCTTTAATAAGATAATGACAATGAGAAAAAAAATATTGGAGAAGTAGTTTAACTACAGATCGGAAAAAGTGGCCTGCAATGAAACGATTGTGCCTTGGAACGTAAGATCTTTTAATGTTTCCCGTATTTTTTTCTAAAGATTTGAAGAAAGAGGTCGGTAAAAACTCTATAGGTAAATTAAAGTGATATATTTAAATTAAGTAAAAGGTTTTAATTAATTAATTTACTAATTAATTATTATTATTAATAAACTAGATTTCAAAATTTGGTTTCGATATTTTTTGGTTTTGCTAATTTTTTACAATAAAATTAAAAACTCAACTAGATTTTTTGAAGCCAAAATTAAATTTTTTTACCTAATTTTTTTTTGAATATTGCACACGTTTCAATTGAGGCACACCTGAAAAGTATATCTTGAAACAAATATGAAAAATTCGATAAAATAATTTTTAGCAGTGAAATACATCTTTGCATTTTCTTATCAACATAACAATAAAAAATATTAAACCTTAGGTTTTTTTTTAAATAAGTTTTACAAAAAGTTCCATCGCAAAGACCAAAAAAATAGATTTTTATCAAATAATTATTTGTCCACTCTGGATAACAAATTTCTAATTTAATTTAATTTAATTCTTTATGATTAAAGTCAAGATGTTAATTATTTGGTAGTTTTTAAATTACTTAATTCTCTTAAAATACTCAGAAAAACCAAATTAAATAAAAAACACTAAAAAAATTAATTAGAATTAAAAAAAAATAAAAAAAAATTATCTCCCCGGCCCGGAATTGAACTCGCAACCTTCTGATTAAAATCCAACCACTTACCACCTCAACCTCCATATAAAAAAAAAATATATATGCACTTATAAAAAAGTACTTCTTATGATGTTATTAATTTAGATACCAATTAATTTATATGGTGATGCAAGTGCTGTTTAAAATAACTTTAATTTAACATTTTTGGCAGTTGTTAACAATAACTTCTATTAAAGTGAAAAATGTGCGTATGCTAATGCTTTGGAAGTCAAGTTAAAGAGGTTCTTAAAGCACTACTTCCACTTTATTTTGCTGGGAGGCTGTGAATTGCAAGAAAATTTAATTTGAACTTACAATGTGCATGAGCTGCAAAGAAAATAATCATTTCATTTGAAATTGTGATTTGATATAGTGGTTGTGTATCGTTTGTGTTTTGTTGATATTTTTTAAAAAATGGAAAGAAATTATGAAGTGATAGAAGAAGTTGACTTGGTCTATCAGTCGTATTCACACAAAATTTTTATATTAACCTTTACGTTTTCATATAAAGTCGTCTAGTTTTGTACCGGGTCTGGCTAGATCCTGGTGTTATGAATGTGGCAAATCAACTTGGTGTAAACATAAGGGTTAATAAAAAAAAAAAAAATCGTTCAATAAAATTGGTGGAAAAAATTTGTAGAAAAAAATTGTACACCCTTGAATCGCAAAAAATTATTTTGATAATAATAAATCGCAACCAAAAAAATATATTGAGATGCAAAACAAATTTTATTTAAAACAATTTCATTAAAAAAAATATCGGAGAAAAAATTGCGGAAAAAAATTTTAATGAAAAACCACAGCGGAAGAAAATGGAGTAAAAATTGAAACGTTGCGCCTTGGCCGACTTTGCTGAGTTTCAATACCTAAATGCGTAGGACTTTAACAAACATATTGAGTTAAAATAAATCGGCGTCCCCGTCTCAGTTTCGTAAAAAAATTAGCGGATAAAATTTTGAAAAAATAAATTGACTAAAAAAAATTTCGCGAAAAAAATATTAAGCGTTACGCTTAGACCGCAAAAAATAATATGGGAAATATGTTTCGAGGAAAAAATGTCGCATAAAAATTCCTTATTTCAAATGAAAAACTTCTTTTGTTTTATATACTTATTATAGTAAATAACTAAATAATATCGCTTTTTAAAGGTATTGCTCGGCTCTTTGCAATAAGTCCCAGGTCCAAAAAGTCCCAGAAAAAAAATGAAATAAGTCCCAAAAACTTTTCATACAAATTTGGGAGTAATTTCAAATTAAATAATACCCAGTTCTTTTGCAGTTATTTCATTTTTTTAAGAAGTTATTTCATTTTTGTTATTAGGTGTTATTTCATAATGCAATAATTCCAAAATGAAATAAGTCCCAACAGAACTTAGCGTCTGACTTATTTCATTTTATTTTCTTGTTCCGTGTTATCTCATTTGCTGAGGGAGTTATTTCATTTTCAAAAATTCATTATTTTTTTAATATTATTAATATTCTAAACTGTTCCTATAAACGGAATCTTTCAAAATAATTTGGTGATCTTCTTAAATTGACCTAACTTAATCTGTTCTTTGATAAATTTTGAAGGCGTAACGTTATATTCCCCAAGAAAAAAACGACATAGCGCCCAAAAAAATTATATGTAAATTGTTGTGGTAAAATTTTTCTTGTTTTTGGGCAATATGACATTGATTTGGACGAAATAACATTTTTTGTTTGGCCCTATGACGGTTTTTTGTTTGGCCAAAATAAATTTGGGCGCTATGACGGTAAAAAAAGAAGTTATTGCCCAAAATCATAATTTTTTTTTTTTTAAATGTCAAAAGACCTTAAATGTCAAGGCTGATTCATGAAATCAAACAAAAGAGTTTTAAGGAAACTTAAAAAATTGCTTTAATTTTATTTTTTTGTATCGCACGCAGAAAAAAATTTATTTCGCGTAGCCGCCTGCCGCGTTCTACGGAGGAAACAAACCCTAAGAGCGGCCGACGGCCGCCACACATAAAATCTTGTTTTACAAATCCAATTTCGAATCCGTTGAAATCATATTTTTAAGACAATAAGTAATATATTTTGAACAGTCATAGCTTTGTCATTTAAACAGCTAAATTTTTTATCTTAAATAAAAGAGTAGAGCATTGGCCTTCTGTTTATTTAACGTGTAGACACTAATATATACGTAAAATGTTTAATAAAATAAATAATCATTAAAAAACAATAAATCTTGGTGTGGGTTGGTATTTTGGGACATAAAAAGTTATGACAGTTCAAATACATGTTACTTGATGTCTTAAAAATATAAGATTTTAACGAATTCGACATCTGATTTGAAAACCGCTTTTAGGGGTTTTTTTCCTCCATAGAACGCGGCAGGCGGCTTCGCGAAATAAAGTTTTTTCTGCGTGATTATCATTTTTTTTACACTTCATACATTTCTTATTCGGCAAAATTAATTTGGGCCTTATTTCATTTGTGTTGCATGGACTATTTTTGGGAGTTATTCCATTTTTTTTCTTTGGAACTTATTTCATGATGAAATAACAAGCAAAACCTAGGATTTGTTTCATTTTTGTTTTGGAAATTATTTCATTATTTTAGAATTTATTTCACTTTTCCGAGACGGGACTTATTTAATTTTTTTAGAATTTATTTCATTGGGAGCTTTTTCACTGGGACTTTTTGCACCTGGGACTTATTGCATAGAGCCGTATTGCACATTAGAAGGTTAACATTTTTTTGGTTTGTCCAAAAAAATATATAATTTTAAGTGTTTGTCATAAATGTGCCGTTGGACAGCCCCAAAAAAAATGTAGACATAATGACATTTTTTATGTGTTTTTTTCCAACACACCTCAACCCCCCGCCAAAAAAAACAAGGAAACCAGACAATAACAAATTTGTAGCTCTTTGTAATAATGATTTGTTGTTGTTGTTTCTTTTTCTGAAGTGCGTGGACAGTTTTTTTATGATGTCCTGCTGTTTAAGTATTTTGCTTAACTAACGGCCAAAATAACAAGGCATAAAAAAACTTGACAAATTATACAATTTTTTATAATAAAACAACATTTTTTACTGTCGTTTCATTAATAAATTAACCAAATAGTAAATTTCTTTGGACTACTTGGTTAGGGAGAAAGAAGGCACTAAAATAATTTATTTTAAAAAAATACCTAAAAGGTGTTCAAATTAAATATTTTTTTACAAAAAAGTTTTCCCTTGTACCAAAGAAAGTTTTGTAAATACAAAATTAATGGTCCATTTTTATAATTAAATTTTTGTTCAAATGATTCATTAATTATGCCATTATAATCTTATTTATATTTCATTTATTAATCTTTTAAATTGATGTTCTTTTTAAACACCTGGATTATTGTATTTGGCCTATTTAAAAAGCAGCATATGCGAAAGTGTTTTTAACGTATTTGAAAATTTGTTTATAAACTCATTTTGTGTAGTAGTTAAAATTTAATAGCTAAATATCATTTCTGATTACACTGTGCTACACAGAAAAATAACGCGTCAAATTACCTAGTGTAGGTTGTAGATCTAGCCGATTTTGAATTTGTAAACGGCATTTTAAAGCTACCTCGGCTTTCTAAACATATATGTTTCCTTTATACAGGGTGTTTTTTATACAAGTATAGAACTTTAAGTTGGCAACACTTTTTTAACTGGCGGTCATTTTGTCAGCTGTCAAGTGATTTATGTTTAGTTTGGTTTGGTATTTTAACATGGATAAACTGAAGCCTGAACAGTGCTTCCAAATTGTGCAAATTTATTTTGAATATCATGGTTCTGTTCGAAATACGTAAAGCGCACGAGTTTTGCGAATTTTGTTTAGCGATGAAGCTCACTTTTGGTTGAATGGATACGTCAATAAACAAAACTGCCGTATTGGGAGTGATGATAATCCTCAAGAGTATGTTGAGACACCGTTACATCACTGACTGACTGACTGTTTGGTGTGCTTTATGAGCTGGTGGAATCATTGGTCCGTACTTCTTTAGAAAACGATGCTGGTCAGAACATTACAGTCAATGGTGACCACTATAGAGCCTTGATTACTGACTGTTTTGTTCATCAATTGAACAACCATGGTGTGCAGGAGCTGTGGTTTCAACAAGACTGCGCAACATGTCACACAGCTCGTGTCACAATTGATTTATTGAAGGAAACGTTTGGTAACCGCATAGTTTCATGTTTCGCACCCGTAAATTGACCTCCAAGATCGTGCAAATTATTATTATAGCCAATATACGGCCACAAATGTTCGAAAAAGTTCGAAAATGTTCGAAAATTGGACCTCCAGATTAGACTACGTCCGAGCCAGCCGTGGCGGTCTTATGCCAGAAGTCATATTTAAATTATAATGCCAGAAGATTATCTTTCGAATAAATTAAATTTCATGTCAATTTAAAAAATTCATCTTTAATTTAATCCATTTCAAAGTTATTTACCTCTGTAAAAAACACCCTTTATTATTTAAATAAATATGCAGAGATTTATTTAATAATAACACAGGAATGCAAAATCATAACATTTAAAAATTAATATGGTTATGGCCACTAATTTTATATATATCAGCACACTGATTTCAATGGCGTACTTTATTTTTCGATCTGTGATACCGTTTTTATATAAAATGACTTTAAAGTTTGGCGAATGTAAATGCAGTTCTTTACATTTTACGTGTTTAAAATGCAATCAATCTGACTCCTTGCTTTTGAAATTAAAAAAAAAACCCTGTATTCTTATTTGAGGTAAATATTTGCTTCGCAAACATCCGCTATTTTGCGGTTTTCTTTTTTTTTCCCCAAATTTTACGTTTTAGGCGATTTTTATCGCTAAACTAGCAATTGACCTTGACAAATGGTCATGCAGTAGAAAGAGCTTATTAGAAAGGTGTGTTTCAGCAAGAAATCGATTATTTTAATATGATGCTCCAAATGTAAAATGAACGATTTTTCAAAATTTATATATGCCAGCATAAATTTGCGAGGTGAACCCAGAGTCAAACTTTTAGTATAATATGTGAATACATTTGAAAAAAAATAAGTACAAAAAATCAGACACTAAAGTTTATATTTGAAAAAGTTTTTCTTAAAAAAATCGTACTTTTGTGACAAATACGTACCAAAAAGATTTAGGAAAACTTTTGCAAATATAAAAATATTTCGCAGAAAAATTTGAAACATACTTTTGAAATGTTTTCACATATAATACCAATAGCTGGATCTTGCGATCATCCTGGAAAGGTATGGTTCTATGTAAAATCTTTTGCAAATCGCGAATTTTGCATAAACAAAGGCTTTGATAAGATAACTTTTGTCTTACTTATATAACTCCTCTTAAATGCCTCTTTCCACTGTGTGAACATTTGATTGGCTCGATTAATTATTTAGCGGTAGAATTCGCGAAAACCGAAATAAATTTAAAAATGCTTCATAGCGATTTTGATTTAAAGCTTTTTGAATCAAATATGTACCCGGGTATCAAATATTTACCATAAATACGATTTATTGCATATGGAAATTTTTGCATATAAAACTCATCAAGAAGGTGCGTCAAACATAAAAGTTATTTTGCGGAAAAACTGTACCATAGATCGAAAAATAAAGTACGTGATTGAAATTAGCATGCTCGAAATATATTGAATTGTTTGTTCAATCCTTATTAATTTTGTTGATGTCAAGCCGTCTAATTGCAATTTTTGTTTTCCAAAAATGTTTTAGTTCCTGTATTAAAAATACAAAAATAATTTTTTCGGACTTTCTATATTTTCATATATTTGGTTAAAATATTGTTCTACCTCAAGACCAAAATTTAAAATGATATTGTCATATTAGATTTTAATGTATTGCTTTTTAAAAAAATTGATAATTTTTATGATAGACAATACAATTATTGCATATGCATCGCCCTAATCTTCAGTTGTCCCCAATAAGAAAACGATAATTGGCTTAACTTAAACCGAGCCATTAAATACAGCCGAGAAACTCTAATTTTTGTCTGCTTTAGTATATAAACTGGCAGATTTGGTAAAACCAATCATAAAATCAGAACTTTTTGAAAAGCAACAATTTTTACATATCAATATACATACTTTACAAAAAAAATATCAAAAATTTTCCTTTTCGTTTCTACATCACTTTTAGCTCCAAAAATCTATGAAAAGCTAAAAAAAAGCTCTTGATACCAAAATATTAATACGATCCATTTAGCACTTACACAGAATGATAGTGGTACTAATATTTACCGATCACGCATGACTACAGCTAATTATTTCTCAAACAGCGGATGCGTCCTTCAAAAAATATACAATATTAAGACCTTCAAGGATAGACCTAATGAGATGTGTATTGTCATATTTTCTTTATTTCTTTTTTTCTGAAGGCACACTAATCCATATTAATTCATTTTATTCTCTTATTTGTCATTTATATGCAAATTTTAAAAATTTGAAATTGCGTTGACGCTGAAAGCCCAAAAATAAAAAAATCTCTGAAATTTCTATTTATTGAAAAAACTGAGTGACCGATTATTAAGAGCTACCGTTTATTCCGTACTGGGGCACATTTTTATTTTTTTTTTAACATGAGGGAGATTTTGCAATAGCAGGATTAGGCTATTCCTTTTATGCTGAAAAAGTTATACCCAAAAGAGTTGAAAAACTTTAAAAATATTAGGGTAATTAAGGTAATTTTTAATTAAGTAGAGAACACCTAAACAATGTAAATATAAAAATTTAGGATGCTCGCCTGGTTAAATTCGTTGACTCAAAAGTGCGGATACCATAAAAAATATTATAGATTGTTCGCAATATGGTTTAAATCTTGAGTGACATGGAATCCTAAGTTTTCGTAGAAATTTGCCTGTAAATACCTGGCAAGTTTCTCTTTATACAGTTTAAACAATTTAAATCGGTTAAAAATGACTGAGTTACTTCTCAAACCGGTTTTGTAATACACTCCGCTAGACCTATAATAGGGTGTCCCGAAGAGGACACTTTTTGGTTGAAGGAACACCACTCAAACGATGCATATTAAAGAGCCAAATATGGGAAAAATAAGTAAACAATTTTTGAAGAGGATCTTCATTTCCCTACCAGCGAATGAAGTTGCTTGTTCTTATCCGTTTTGACCCAAAAAAGTTTAGAATTTTTTTTCGAAATATGCCTCAAAAGTTTCGTAATATTTGGCTAATTACTGCAAAATTATTTTAAAATTTTCTCTAAAGTAATTTTGGTACACCAGAGGATTTTGTAATGTCGACCAAGTACAATTTATATACTTTATATTTTTTTAAATTTGTACATGAAACAATTGTATTTGCTCAAAACTAAAAAATCCTCTGTTGGACCAATATTTACAAATATTTTTCCAGTAATAAGCAAAAAATTACGAAACTTTTGAGACGTATTTTGATAAAGAAAATCAGAACTTCGTTTCGGTCGAAGTGGATAAAAGTTTCATCAGGGATAAAAGATTCATCATATTGATGAAACTGTTTCATAAATCGTTTGTCATCCATTATTCACCATATTTATGAAGTTTTCATGGATATAATGAAGAGATTCATTAAAATCTATGTCAAATGTTTCATATATCTTCATCATTTCATTAAAAAGTCTCAAAAACCGTGTGAACATATTTTTTATTTCCTATCAATTAAAATTCAGAATTTCCATTAGAAATTATCAATAGAAATTAAGAATTTTCAATTGATATTAAAAAAATGTAATTTTTAATTTAGTTTTTTATTTAGAATTGAGGAAATATCATAACACCAATTGAAAGTCAGAATTTCTTATTAGTTCTAAATTTTGCTTGCAATTTTGTTAATATAAATTTCAGTTTTATAAATATCAGTGTAAACGGAAATTCTAAACATCAATTAATTTTTTTTAATTCAAAATAAAAATTCTTAACTTAATTTATTTTTTCTGAATTTTATTAAAAATTAATATCAATTGATATTTTCTCAATTTAAATTTGAAATTTTGAGTTTTAATTTACATATTCTGAATTGCAATGAAAATGAAAATTATTCAAGTTCGAGGCCATACTCTATATTTCTTTATTAGGATATTGTCCTAACAAATAATCTATAGAGTTTTTTGTTTTCAAATTTATTATTTGACCCTTTCAGGAATGTGTTGATAGATCTATTTCGGGAATTTTCTAGGTTCCCATCATCAGAACAGGTTTTGAAAGCGGTAACAATCCCATGCCAAACATCAAACATTCATATAAACTAGTTTACTCACTACATGAGAACTAATATAAGAACTTGAAGTTAAAGATTATAACCATTGATCAAAAAA
The DNA here is from genome assembly GCA_021234595.1 of Delia radicum. Lineage (NCBI taxonomy): Eukaryota > Metazoa > Arthropoda > Insecta > Diptera > Anthomyiidae > Delia > Delia radicum. The sequence goes on from CM037851.1 coordinate 253,537,943, forward strand.
TAAATTGAAAACTTGTTTGTTATGTGCAAGGTCCACCTCTGGTGGATATTCAATACAGGTTTTTTTTGTTTTTCTCTCCTTTTTTATATTTTGTTTAGTTTATAAACAACACAGGGGGAGTAAACTAGACAGTACTTTGTCTTTTATACAAGTTTGATATAATTTTTATTAAAAATAAAAATTATGTTTTTTGAATTATATTTACAAAAATATTGGGTTTTAAAAATAATATATTAAAAATCATTTCATTAAAACTTATGCTTCATCATATTATTAAATCTTCGTATAACATTTATGAAACATTTCATGAAAAGCTATGAAACTTCTTCATGTTTATGAAACTTATCATAAATATGATAAAGCTTTTCTTCAATTTGAACTTTTATGAAACAGCATCATGATATTTATGAAGTGTTACTATGGACGAAAAAGAAAATCAATGAACTTTTGCATCAAATTCATGAAATATGATGAAGTTTTGAGTTTACCCTTCAATTACATATTTAGCTCTTTAAAACGCATCGATTGAGTGGTATTCCAAAGGTTTTTTTTTACGGAACAAGCTAACCTACAACATGCACATTTTTGTAACAAAAATTTTGTAACAAAAAATGTTTCTGTTGCACCGTGTTATTAATACATATTGAAAAATGTGGTGGAAATTGGCTTCAATGTATGATTGAATTATTTTTATAGATATTAAACAAATTCAATTGGATTTTTTTTATAACATTATATATTTAAATAAATTTTCAGATCTTAACGTTTCAATTTGAAAATTGTTATTACCAACCATTGAAAAGAAACATAAATTTCTAAATCCTTTTTTGTTACACAAACAAATACTCGTACGCATTTCATCTTTTTTTTTTTTTTGTATAAAAAAAATTTCATATTTACGCTTTTATACGGTAACAAATGGGGACAATAAAAAAGATGACGCATTTGATCATTATCTTTGTGTTGTTCTCATCAAACTCATTCCTACATTTGAAATTTCTTTGCCTATAAGTGTCATCGCCTCCAGTCATTTTTTATTTAGTTTTTAGTATCCTTTGCATAAAAAAATATTTATTGCAAACATTTCGCTGATTTCACATATATAAGATACGCTTCTTATATGTTTTTTCTTTGTAATTGTAAAAGATTTATATTTTCTTTCAACATAAATGTTTTACATAAAAAAATATTTCCCATAATATGTTTTCTCCTGTGTTGTAACATGTACACTCAGAATATTATGTAGTTTACTGTTTGTACTTTAATAAAAAAGTTTTCAGTTGAGCTGAAAATAAAAAAAAAAAACAAAAAAAAAAAATATTCAAAAAATTCGTGTCTGTTTTTTTTAATAAAATTGTTTGTTTGCATACAAAATTATTTTAATTCAAATTACAAGAAATTGAAAAAGTTTATACAAATACTACAGACATACAAGCAAAATGTGTATGTAGTGTTGTATGTCTACATATTGTAGAAAAAAACAAACAAACAAAACTGAAATAATTTCAAATAACTGAATATAAGTTTAATTTTTGGGCGCCCCGGTAGGCTAGTTGGTAGCGTGCTATCTTATCAGTGCGGGGGTCGTGGGTTCGATTCCCACCAGAGGCACTGGTCTGTTTTCGCTACAACGCGCCGAAGGCTATAGTAGCTAGTGCTCGGTTAGGGTAATAGTATATAATTTGTAATTATATTGTTACTAATTAATAATTGAAAAGTTTGATTTTTGTTCGAAGAGTTATGTGATTTGACTTCCATACTTTGTTAAGTGCACCATATGCTTGGTTATCTTTTGTAATGCGGTAAGCTATGTCCTCCTTACTACCACCTGAAGTTGTTACTAGCTGCCGAGATAACAAAAGCTGGCCCTTTGTTCCAACTAAGGATTACAGGATTATATATATAATTAATAATAAAAAAAAAAAAGTTTAATTTTTACTGATCAGTAGTTAAAATTTGAGCATTTATTTTTAACTTACTATTCATTTGTTTTAATGGATTTTTTATTTATTTAAACTATATTAAAAAATAAATAACAAGAAACATTTGATTGAAATGAAAAGTAAGTAGAATGGATTTCAAGTGATTTATCATTTATGTTAAATTCCATTTTCAGTTAATTTAAACTACAAACTATTTCGAGTATATGTTTAGATTTAGGTTATATGCTTCTTATTATTCGAATAATGTATGAATCACTACAATTTTTATTAAAACATCCAGCATCTAACAGGGAGGTATACCGACCCGAACTCGCAGATTTTCATGAATTTTGGATATGTTGTGCATAAAAACCCATTTCAATCACTAAAACCACCGATTCAGTAACTTTAATAGCAAAAATTTCGCCAACTACTGAAATTATTAGCTCTTTAATTGAATTATTTTTCAATTAAATACACAGAAAAAACTGAAAACGGGTTTCAACTAAAAGTTTTATTGAATCAATTAATATTTTAATTCATTGTGCACCTACCACTGAAATGATAGTATTAACTAAAAAAAATTGCAGACAGTTTATTAAAACTCTTTCAATTAAAATAATGATAATATTAATTAAAAGAGTTATTGTTGTTCTTTACAACCTCAATTAAAAAGTTTAGTTAAATTGATTAAAACTTTAATTGAAACTTGAGAAGAAAACAATGGTAGTTTTAATTGAAAACTCGTATTTTTGTTATATGCCCCCCATTAAATAAAAAAAGAAATGTAGGTTTGTAAATTAAATTGACATTTTATTTATAATAAAATTAAAGCTTTTTAATATAAAAATGTATTATAATAAAACAAATAATAATAAAGACAAAATTTTTGTTTTGCTTGTCTTGTCTTGTCTTGAACTTTTTCTTGTAATTGAAAAAAAAATCACACACAACTTTAAAATAATAGTTTAATGACACTTATACTTATTGAAAATTTAATTATTTACAATAATAATAGTTTAATTGTCCTTTTTCGATAAGGTTTATTTACATCCACATGTGCACTTTTATTACCACAGATAAAACACGAAACTAAATTAAGTTTTCGTGCGTACACGGATATCTCAACAAAAAGAATGTTGCAAACACAAGTGAAATAACTACGATTTTGCGTGTATTTGAAATCGGTAAACTATTCAACTTCTTAAAAGTTAATCATTTGCGATTTTTTTTTCTTTTTATTTACAAATTAAATAATATATTGATATAATTAAACCTTTGTTTGATTATTTAATCTAAATAAAATAAAAAAAAAGTTTGCCAAATTTTTAAAAATTTTGTTTACATGTTGTCAACACTATATGGATATATTAGAAAATTCAATAAATTTTTTAATTGAATCAATTAAAAAAATTGTTTAAATTGCCATTGATATTCAAACAATCGATTAATTAGATATTTTTGGTCCATAATTTTTTCTGTGTAATAACTCATTTGATTAAAAAGTGATCAATATAGTATACCTTCCAAAAAACAAAAAAAAAATTGTTGTTGCCATACCAAATGTGTTTTTGCCAACGAAATTTTTTTTTATAAAACTGTTTTTTGCCATACCGAATTTTTTTTATAGCTTGAATTTAATAACATTGAATTTAAACCGGCATGCAATTCTCATTTAGTTATCAGATTTATTTATACTTATGTGATCAAACAAAAAGTTATATAAAGCTGCAGAAATAAGCAGAATTGATAATTATATCATACACCTGATAAGAAACCACATTAACAAAAGTTTAGAATGCTATGAAAATAATTTAATTATGGCTCCTTATTATGCCAATGAGGAATATATACATTCAACTTTACAAAGTGGATATGTCCCTCCTGAGGCCTTCTTATACCTCGATAGCAAAGGTTTTATTCAAAACGAAAGTGGCAATCCTATATTATACCATATTTATAGACGGGCCAATATTAAAGCTGTAACTAGTAACCAACTAACAAATGATAATTGCAGATTTGACACTAGCATTTACCTAAGGGACAGAAATATGATTCCAAACCTGAATATAAAAAAATATTGGTGGCTCACCGAGTAATTTTTCAATTCTTTTTACCCCTTGAATGTAGCTTTTATCTTCTTGCATTAAAAAAGTAAGGTTTTTTCAAGCTTTTTTCTTTACATATCATTTATATTAAATGCAAATATTAACATATATTGTAATAATAAAAATATTAAATTCCAAAAAATGAACAAATTATTATATTGATATACATATGTAATGTACTTGAGCGCCCGAATATGGGACTGTGTATAATAAGATGTAAATATATATACTATTTGTTTATTTATAGTTTAAGTATATTAAGTTTGTTTAAATAAACGTCAAAAAAAAAAAAAAAAAAAAAAAAAAAAAGTGAACAAATTGACACAGAAACGTAGGGGATCGAACTGGTGACCTCACGTTTGTCAGGCAATTACTTTACCTCAAGCCTAATCTCAATTTAACATATCTGCTGCGTTTTCTCAAAACTCTGCTCTGTTGCGCAAGACGTATATGTACGTCCACTCTACATGTGTTTTTTTTTTTTAATTTCGGCGCATTAGGCGAAGGTTTTTTTTATTTTGACTACGCAGTTAAGTATGTTTTTTCAAATTTCAACTTTGAATAGTTTTTAGTTTCAAATTTAAATATTTGTCTAAAAATATATTTGTATGTACAACAGAAACTCGGTTACTAATCTCAATATTTTATTAGAGTTACTAAAATAATAAAAAAAGTATATTTATTTAAAATTATTTTATTTTATTAATAAAAAATTCCGCTAACTACTTGTAATTCAATTATTGTACCTCTAGCCCAATTAAAAAGTTGTTTTTCAAATTTAAATCTTGAATATTTTTCAGTTTCAAATTTAAATATTTTTCTAAACGTAGATTTGTAGGTACAACAGAAATTCGGTTGCTAATCTTAAGATTTTATTAGAGTTACCAAAGCTATAAAAAAAATGTACATTATTTTAAAATTATTTTATTAAAAAAAAAATCTTATGCCCAAAGCTCGTACCGGTGGCCTCCAGCATGTCAGGCAATTATTTTGCCGCTAGCCTAAACCCAATTTGAATTTGTTTTCTCAAATTTCAACCTTGAATATTTCTTTGTTTCAAATTAAAATTGGTATTTATAGAAATAGATTTGTACAAACAGCAGAAATTCGGTTGAAAATTTTAACATATTATTAGAAGTAAAAAAAGTAAACACAAAAAAAAAAAATTCCCATTTGCCAACTAAAATTTGATTACTACGACTGAAGTCGATTGATACACTCAGGGAACTTCTACTTTAAAAATTTGTAGTTGTTTGGGTTGTACTACAGTTTCGTTTTTTTTAATGTAAATGTCAGTCATTTGTAGAACAAATTAAATTTTTTACTAACCTTGTAGTTCATTTAAAAAAACAAACCACATCAAATGACTGTTTTATGATTTTACATTTATTTTTTTACAATTTTTTTTTTTGTTATTTAAAAAAAATAAAAAAAATATATGTTTGTTTATTTTTTACTAACACGTGGTTCATTTTTTACTTTTTGTGTTAATTATTTTTTTAACATTAATTAAAAAACAAATGGCAATGTTAATTAAATTTACTGATATGTAAGTCGTCCTTTTTTAAGTGAAATTTAATTTGTTTTTAACTACATTTGCAGTGTTGTTTACATACGAGTCATTCTCTATGAAAACACCGAAAAAAATTAAAAATTGTTGCTGGACCATTTTGGATTTTGTTAAAATTTTGTGGAAATGTTCCTAAGGGTTCCAAGAACCAAAATCGAAGAGGATTTAATTTTTGCACACGGCACTACCGGTTCACGCAAAATAAAAAAACTAAAAAGTCTTGTTTTTGTGCGTAGTGGTTTGAGCTGTTAAAAATTTTCTGCTAGAGATATCTACATGATGAATACAATGTTTTAAAACTGAAGGATTATAGTTTCTATCAAAAATATAAAATTTGACTTAATTCATACACCCGAAAAATAACGTGGTATTGAAAATAAGCATATTTCATTGGTTTTTTGTGTTTTTCAATGACCTCCAGTGTCGGCGCTAATGAATATAAAAGCATAATAATTCTCAGATACAAATTAGACATGTCGGACAAAAATACAAAATTAAAATTGGCTCAATCTGGCAACTCGTTATGAAGAAATCGTTACATGAAATTTGGAAATTTTGAAAATTTGCATATTTCAGGCTACAATTTGGTCATGTTTGTTAGCAGATACAAACTTGAAAATTACAGAGTATTTACTCCCTACTTTTAACTTTATAGCACTTCAAGACCCGTTTAGTTATTTTCACTCCTCTCAGATTTACAGGGTTTTAAAGAAAAGCCTTTTTGATTTTTTGTATGTATTTTTATACTTCCCTCAATTGTTATATACAGAGAAATTAAAATAAAAACAAGTATTATTATGAGGTAACAAAGAATAATTATGGACTAAAAAATATATTTAATAAATTCAGTAGATTTTTGATGTTAAAAAATTTTACAGTGGTGGCAAAAAATAGGCAAATGGTAAATTTTTATCATTTAAAGTAGAAAAGTTATAGTTTAAATGTGGGTAATTAAGAATCGTGGAATAAGTTTTATATTATTTTCATAAAGTATTTGTTCTTATAATATTCGGAGTTTCAAAGTTATCAGAAGCTGAAGACTTTCGTACTTTTTACTGACTGTGAGAAATCGGAGAGAAACTGTGGTAGTTTCTTGTATTTTTAATTGTGCAAACATCAATAAATCTTTTTGACAAAAAGTTTTCGATAGCATCAACATCAGGAATGGATACAAAAAAAAAATTATACCAGGAATTTGGGTGGAACAAAAATCAAACATTGCTGTAGGTGTAAGGATATGATGATCCGCAGTTCGCTGTAGACTTGCTTTCCTTACAGTCTGCTTAATTGTACCTCCTGCTACGCACAAGGACTTTTGCCATGAGAAGTGGCAAAAAAGTGCCACTCAGCTTCTAAGCCGAAATCGTCTTTTTGATGACAAATGTTGATAAAAATTTTTTTATTTTTGTAAAATTTTTGTAAACATAAAAAATCTACTGAATTTATTAAATACATTTTTTAGTCCATAATTATGCTTTGTTTCTTCATAATACTACTTGTTTTTATTTTAATTTCTCTGTATATAACAATTGAGGGAAGTATAAAAATACATACAAAAAATCAAAAAGGCTTTTCTTTAAAACCCTGTAAATCCGAGAGGAGTGAAAATAACTAAAAGGGTCTTGAAGTGTTATAAAGTTAAAAGTAGGGAGTAAATACTCTGTAATTTTCAAGTTTGTATCTGCTAACAAACATGACCAAATTGTAGCCTGAAATATGATAATTTTCAAAATTTCCAAATTTCAAGTAACGATTTTTTCATAACGAGTTGCCAGATTGAGCCAATTTTAATTTTGTATTTTTCTCCGACATGCCTAATTTGTATTTGAGAATTATTATGCTTTTATATTCATTAGCGCCGACACTGGAGTTCATTGAAAAACACAAAAAACCAATGAAATATGCTTATTTTCAATACCGCGTTATTTTTCGGGTGTATGAATTAAGTCAAATTTTATATTTTTGATAGAAACTATAATCCTTCAGCTTTAAAACAGTGTGTTCATCATGTAGATATCTCTTGCAGAAAAATTTTAACAGCTCAAACCACTACGCATAAAAACAAGACTTTTTAGTTTTTTTATTTTGCGTGAACCGGAAGTGCCGTGTGCAAAAATTAAATCCTCTTGGATTGTGGGTTTTCAGACCCTAAATATCATTTCCAGTTAGTTTGAGTAAAATCTAAGATATGCCAGCTTTGCCGATTTGGTGATTTCATACAGAATAACTCATACATAGTATTCTAAGGGTTCTACTAAATATTGGTTTTCACAACAAAGTTCGGTAACAACAACTGAATTTTAGTTACAGCAACCAAAATGTACATAAAACACATTTGAATAAGGTTGTACTAACCGAATTTATAGGTTGCAACAACCAAAATACAATTCGCTTGGCACTTTATATTTCTGTATGTAGAAAAACTTTATATTATTTTGAAATTGATAAGGAAAACTAATATCTTCGATGGAGTGATTGGTTTTTTGCAGGCGAAACTAATATTCAGTTTTAACTATAAATATTTTATTCAAGTGGCAAAATCTCCGATAAGTTGTTGGTATTAAAAGTAATGTAGAAAATAATATTTTTCCAATATTGGTTATAAAAGCTTATATTTTGGATGATGTGATAGCGTTTTGCTTGATTGTATATATTTTTAGTTCAAAATTAAGTTTAATTGTTGTGATGGTGAATTTAAGAACTCTCAATTAAAATTATTGAATAATGATTAATTGTCGTTGGTTGCAATGGAATTCTAAACACTTTATTCTCTGTGTGCAGGTAACCCACAAGCAGATTCTCCCTGCGAATTAAAAATATAACTATGTTAAGCCAAAATACAAACTTTATGCATTATTTAGCAACTCTGATTAAAAGCTTCCACATAAACCAAATATTCTTCAAATTTTAAAATAAATCTAATTCATTGTCATAATTATAAAATATTATCTAAAAATTTGCAACAAACTTAAATCCATGCTCTCTGTATAAAATACTTCATTAATATTAAACAGCCCACACACAAATATACACCTATCACTCGATTTACACAATAGATATCTTCCCGAGAAAAAAACAACTGTAAAACGAAATATACCCCAATACGTATAGAAAGCTAAAATTTTTTGATAGTTATTTTGTTTAAGCATAAATAAAAAAAACCAAGGAAGAAACATTTAAAAAATATCACGCCACTGCTCATAAAAATCTATTTTTACTCAATTTATTCTTATTTTCATTTAATCTCCCATAAATTTCTAATAATCACAACTAAATCTATCATCTTGATAAGTTATTTTTCAGCAATATTGGTTCATAATTTTATTGGGTTTCTGACTCGATGTCAAATAAATTTCAGTTTCAAATCTCTGAGATTTAGAAGTTAAATTTTGTTAGTATTCTGTTAAAGAAAAAAATCAAATCAAACTTATAAGGAACATGTAAGTTTATCATTCCTTAGAAGTATTTAGATAATGTAAATTTACAGTAAAATCTAATTTTATATAATTTTTATCAATTTATTGTCTTATTTCTCTTTGAGAATTAATAGACATAACACCAAATTGTCCATATGCCTTAAACAGTTATCAAAACTCTTAAAAAAAATAAAACAAGACTACCGACCACTGATCCTTAATATGTGGGCGCTGTGTTGTAATGGTTAGCGCGTTGGACTGTTACACAGATGGTCGCGGGTTCGATTCCCGGTGACGGCAATATCAATTTAGAAAAATAATATGTATGAGTTTTCTATCCCTCATATGTATCGCAGCTCCCACCTTCGGTGTTCCCATAGCACTTAACCCCACAGAAGTAAATTAATGAATCAGGGATATGAACCAAAAAGCTTCAATAAGTTCGCCAACTCTCCATCATATGGCGAGTAACAAATGTTCTAAGACTTATCATCTCGCCCAATTACAGTGCTGCCATGTTTGAAGCCCTTCATTTTCCCCACCTTTCATCTCTCCACTATCCAATTTCCAAAGAAAGCAACACATTAATTAATAGGAAGAATTTCCTGAGTGTTGCTTCTCTTTTAAAATAATAAATATATAAAACATCTTCATTTAACATTCGCATATCAAATTTGGTTAATAAATGTGCAGCATTACCAAGTAAATCCGCGTTTTTCTAAGTTTTTTCTATCATTAACCATTTTTTTACAATTTATCATTCCATTTCGCAATCGGTAAAAGAATTTTTGGGAAATACATATATTATTAAACATCATAACAATTATCTTAGCTTCTATTACCTAAATGTCTGTAATTGTGTGCAAGATTTGCTATAAGACAGAGTTAAAAGTTACAAATAATGAAAGTACCATTTACACAACGGATTAACTATAAGACAGACATAGCAAATGTTGCACAAAATTACAGGCATTTAGGTAATAGAAACTAAGATAATTATTATGATGATTAATAATATATATATTTCAATATTCTAGTTAAGACTTTAAATATTATTAAAATTATTATTGTTTTCTGTGATATTTTTATTTTTATTTAATTTTGATTTCTGGGATATTTTTATGTTTTCATATTGACAGAAAATATTTTTGATTTCCCGCCTTTTTTAAAAAAAATTATTATATGTATATAAGTTTTTAATTATTAAAACTAGTTTTTCAAATTGTAATATTTGTTCCCTGAAGAAGTCACTCAATGTGGAGACGAAATATTGGAAATAAATAATATATTGTGATCCCCGGTAGGCTAGTTGGTAGCGTGCTGGCTTATCAGTGCGGGGGTCGTGGGTTCGATTCCCACCAGAGGCACTGGTCTGTTTTCGCTACAAAGCGCCGAAGGCCATAGTAGCTAGTGCTCGGTTAGGGTAATAGTATATAATTTGTAATTATATAATTATTAATTAATAAAAAAAAAAATAAAAAAAAATTAATACATAAATGATCTTAAGCTCGTTTAAACTAAGAAGAATAAAATAAAAGAAGATCAAAGAATACTTAATTATTTTTGTTTTCTATAAAATAGTAGTAATATCGGAAGAACTCTTTTTTCTAAAGACATATTAAAACTCCATTCAAAATTTTGTATATATTTTAGAGGACATAAATTTAAGAAAAAAAAGAGATGCATTTTGAGATATTTACGATACAAGGGCATTTTGAAGTTTATTTTTTATCCCTTTTAAAAAGCATATAAATCAAAGCTTCACTTATATCAGAGAAGACAAAATAGAATTTGAAATGAGATATTAACTCTTAAAATTGGATTGCGCGTTCAATAATTACTTCCATTTGAACAGTTTAAATTTTTATAAATTTAAAAAAAAAAATACCAATTTTAAGCAGCAATAAAACGCAAACCATAACGAATTTAAAAAAAATAAACAAATTTTTTGGCACACTGACTAGGAGATTACATATACCAAGTCTCATGCAAATTTAAAGGGGTGAAAATGAAAAAGTCATATTTTCGTCAATATGCCTTCTGGAATGACTCTTTTACAGCTAAACTTTTAAACTTTTTTTCTTGCAAAATGTTTGTAGAACTAAAAACAAATCGTGTAAAACAAGGTAGTTTCCTCATTCCTTGAAATCGTGAAAAAAAAAACGATCGTGTTAATAGAGTGATAGGTGTATTAAAAAAACATGTTATTCGTTTTATGCAAAATGTGTTAATTTACAAACCAAGGTGATTTCCAAATTGCATTATTGCCAAGTCATTAACTAAACGTATTTACATGAAATTTATGAAGGTACAAATCATAAATGCACAAAATACACCCATACAGACACACAGATGACTAACGTAATCATATTTACAATGTGATTATTTTATAATTTTGTAAAATAATGAACATACGAGGGCTGAAATAATAATTAACTAATACTATAACATTTACAAATTGTAAATGATGTAAATAAAAATTTGAAATAACAAAATTTTAAATATTTAAATTATTTATCAATTGACCTACTCTTATATACAAGGATTAACTGTAATAATTAGGGCCAGGAATTTCATGCAAATGCATACTTTTTTATCAATATTCCAAATCTAATATGGGAAATATATTTATCCGAAACATTTAATTTGATGAACAAAATTTCTTCGCTTTGGCATCAAAAATATTCATGTTTCGGCATATTTCGACGTTTTTAAGATACATTTTTTGAATGCATATTTTGCGCTTTTTAGTGCATATTTGTTTATTTTTTTTTTATTTATTTGCAGTTTTTTTAAGTGTGAATCTTTTCAAAATAAGTTAGCTTTTTATTTTTAAGTGAATATTTTCATATGTTTAGGATGTCCTAGATGTCGTTTATTACACCCCCAAGTTTTATTGCAAATGGCACCAAATGGAAGAAATCAATTTTTTTAGAAATCGTTAAAATTATCGGTTTTTGGAAAAAAGTGTATTATTATTATCAGGAGCGGTTTCATGGGGGGGGGAGGGGTAAATGGGACAACCTAGTCGCCTAGGACGAAAGTGCGGCACTCCCTCTAGCACTGATCTCCAGAAGATTTTTTTCATCTTGTCTTACATTATTAACACTTAGTGTTTTCTATATGTAATACGAGTGGTGACATAGAATTATGATATCAAACCTGACAGTTCAAAATGAAATGCGACTATTTTTTAAATAACAGTAAAGATAATTATAGTCTTAATAAAATTATGCAAACTTTGATGAAAACCTTCAAAGTTTATTAAATTTTTGACAAAATAAACCTAGCAATTCAAAATGAAATACAGGTACAATGCAATATAAAATCTAATAAGAAAACAATCAACTAGAATATGTTGTGCTTAAATTTTAATATACACGCCGGATTCAAAATTCGTTCCCAGTAATGGTAACATTAGCAGTTGGACTAGCAACCCTGCCCAATAAATGCTTTAAGATTTAAAGCTGTTGGCTAAACTTGCACGAAAAGACGAAAATAACACATGTTGTTCGGGTAATCAATTAACATCACCGATTTTCTGTAATTGGTTGATATATATGCCTGATAAAACCTTAAGTTTCTTGTGGGTGGTTGATTAGAATGAGGCTAAAGATGACCTAGTCGCTCAGGTAGAAAGTGCTGCACTCCCTCTAGCGCTGATCCACACAACAATTTTTTCATCTTCTCTTTCAATATTAACAATTAGAGTTTTCTATTAAACATTTAATTATGATCTCAAACCTGACAATTCAAAATGATTTAAAAGATCAACAATACAAATCATACAAAATTCTCAAAATAAACTATTTTCATAAAATGTCCTGGAAAGTAGTCGCTCCAAATACAAACTCGAATTATAATTTTTCCAATTTTTTTTTTTTTTTTTCTTTAATATCAACTATTATAAAAATAACAGTCGACATTAGCAAATTAGGCATTTTAAAAATCTTTAAAATTAATTTAAAAAAAAAACATTTTAGCCTTTTTATCAAATTCGTGGGTCCTTTTGTATTCCTGGCTAAAGTCCGTTAGTGATAAGCGATGAAGTCGGAATTCCATATCTGATTAATTTTGAGTATATTAAATGAATAAATGAAATGAAATTTAAAATTTTGAGAATATTTATAAAACACTATTTTTTTCACAAAGTGCCATTTTCGTCCGTCTTGCTGCAAGGTTTAACGGGTTCCAAAAACAAAAAAATAAAATGATTTCATCCATTTAGAAAAATTTGTAATTAAATTGTTGGATGTAATGACAAATCTATTTTAAAGGGACTCCTTAGTGCATATTTTAAGGTTTTAGTTGCATTTTAGAAGCGCATATTTTCCTTGGTTGGTAAGGTTCATGAAATTCCTTGCCCTAATAATAATCGAACTGTCCAATGACAATAATGATGATGCTTATAGACAATAAACACGTTGTGGAATAACCCACACACACATAGAAGATATAGAATAGATGTGTGGTATTCAAATAAATTGCACTTAAAATCATCAATTTAAGCCACGCAATTTAATTTTAAATGTTTGCAATGAGTCTTAAATTGTTTGAATATGAACATAAATTTACTACTATTACCCTTACCGAGCCCTAGCTGCTATGGCTTTCGGCGCGTTGTAGCGAAAAAAGAATAGTGCCTCTGGTGGGAATCGAACCCACGACCCCCGCACTGATAAGCCAGCACGCTACCAACTAGCATAAATTTATCTATTCGTCTTTTGTTGTTTTCGATTATTTTTTATTCGATTCGATTTTATTTGGAATATTATTTATTGCAGTGGTTCCAAACACAAAAAAAATTGTCATAATTATGGATATTCTTTCATTCTGGTCCAATCGGGGAAAGTGTTTAAAAATATTGAAGAATGGAACATAGCCTTTAAGAAAATTATTTCTATAGTCATCCAGTTTTAAAACGGGTTGTGATACATGTTGGCAAAGTTGACTATATCGGGGTAATAAAAATGGTATAACTGCATATGAGGAATTTAAAAAATTGTCGACACTTTGAGGCAAAATATTTTTAAAAAAATCTATAATTTTTATTAAAAATAAAAATTATGTTTTTTCGACCTTTAATTGTGCAATGAAAATGAAAATTATTAAAGTTCGAGGCCATACTCTATATTTCTTTATAAGGATATTGTTCTAACAAATAATCTATAGAGTTTTTGTTTTCAAATTTATTAATTGACCACTTTCAGGAATGTGTTGATAGAGCTATTTCGGGAATTTTCTAGGTTCGCATCATCAAAACACGTTTTGAAAGAAGTGACAATCCCATGCAAAACATCAAACATTCACATAAACTAGTTTTCTCACCAAATGAGAACTAATATATGAGCTCAAAGTTAAAGATTATCACCACTGATAAAAAATAAATTGAAAACTTGTTTGTTATGTGCAAGGTCTACCTTTGGTAGATATTCAATACACATTTTTTGTTTTTTTTTTCTCCTTTTTATTTCACACTTGTTTTTATTAAAAACAAAAACAAAATGTAAAGGGGAGCAAACAAGACCGTACTTTGTCTTTTATACAAGTTTAATTTAATTTTTATTAAAAATAAAAATTATGTTTTTCGACCTTTAATTGTGCAATGAAAATGAAAATTATTCAAGTTCGAGTCCATACTCTGTATTTCTTTATTAGGATATTGTCCTTTTTTTATTTTATGAATAAAATTTTTTAGCCGATATTTAGGCATGCTAAATCTATTATCGTTAATCATTTATATTCAACGGCGAAATAAAGGCACTTTGTAAATTTAAAGCAGATTAAAAATATTAAAACAACAGTTTCTGCTTGAATTTAATTAAAGTAACATCAAAACGTACCGGTGGGAATGAAAAAAAAAATTTTTTTTTTCACATTATCAATTAAGTCCGTCGTGAATATTTACTATATGCACCTTATTACTCAAGTCACGTTTTTTATAAACAAAATGCGACAAAAAAAAATGAATTTAGCAAACATTTTTAAAAGTTCATAAAATGTTTGAGTTTAAAACTTTTAAATTGCCTTTTTGAATCGGAGGTGCTGTTTACTAAGAAACTCAGTTCACACAATACGCTAACCCATTTCAAACAGAATTCTGAATGTTTGACGAAAAAAAAAAACATTCATTTACGCCAATTTCTTATAAGTTTGTGTTGTTCGTATCCCATGACATCATATTGTTATACCTCAAACTGTATAAAATACACCAGTTTTTAAGTACTGTTCTTAAAACTCAATTCCTTTAAACGCGACAAAATCCCTATGGAAATAACTGTGAAAGTTTAAAAATCGTAAAATTTTTGGTTCACTTGTAAACAAACATCCAAATTTTCACCAAGCAGCGATATGGAAATTACTTTTTTCAGTGAATGTATCCATATCAAATATCCATATGATATTGGTTTGGATCTAAAGATAAAAACTTTGAGCAAAAAAATAGAATGAGTGAAAAAATTCCAGTTAGTTTCAAGTAATTTTTTTTTTTTTTTTCATTAATAAAACTGTAAAGAATAATTTTTGAGCCAGAGTAAAAACTAATTTTTTTCATATAAATAGAACAGTTTTTGGTTTTCAAAGTTTAGTAATGCCATGCTGCTTGTTAGGAAAAGATCCTAACCACGTGTTTGATTACTAAGAAGACAAGAATGGAGCAAAATTGTTGATTAATAGGTGCTCTAGGAAGCTCTAGCATTGCTAAAACTTCGGGTTCTGATAAGATCTTCAGCCAGATCGAAATACTAGTATCAACCTAGCTAATATGTTTGATTTGCTTTATTTATTTTTATGTATATACGAAGGTTGAAAGCTCGTTATAAATTAAAAATAACATAAAAATAATCTCGATGTATATAAAAATAAAAAACTAATAAAACTGTAAATTATAATTAATATACTTAAAATGAGCGCAGAATTTGTCAATATTTAATCACGCCTACTTCGCCCATTTTTTGGAAAAATTTCAAAAGTTATGCATTATTTTGTTGTCTTTTACATGGGAACAAATGCTATTAGTTTGGCATTGCTGCGGTATACTTTTTTAGCTAAACTGTTCGCTTTCATAGTTTTAAAAATATTTAACTTTGAATTTCAAAATCTTCATTTTTTACCATGACTTTTTTAGGTTTTTTTTTTGCCAATAAGTTTTTCATTATCATAAAATATAATTTTAATGTTATTGTCTTTTTGAAATTTTTACTTATTTTGCCAAATATTTTATTTTTCTTTTTTGGGCTAAAACCAGTATTTTCTTGAGATTTTTTAGCTCTAAAATTGCCTTTTTCAAATGTACGTTGCATGAAATGCTTTATTTCATATATTTGTTTTTTTTTTTCTTTTAAAAAGTCTAGTTTTGTCACCTTTTTTGTAGTTTTGACTTTTTTCCAATATTTTTTTGCCATAAACACCATGGATTTTAAAATGTTTGACTTCTCTGGTCCTGATTTTTCGTAAACACACCCAGGCAGAATCCTCTAATTGGTTATAATATCGGTAATAACAATGTTGGCAAAGAATTTTGCGGGTAGTACTGGCTTTGCAAACAAAATAGTGTTTTCTAAGTACAATATTAGTTGTACCTTTGGTAATTTTTAACACGGTGGGTTTTACAAAAATAGCAGTGGTATGCCAGTACTATTTTTGTTATTACGGTGGGCAATTTCTACCTGGGCAGGTTTTATTAATTATTAAAATTTTTTGGGTTTGAAACTACTGTGGGTGGGGCCTGGTTGTGGTTTGGCATTTTATGTAGAAATATGTGTTATTTTGTCTTTTAATCGATTTTAAAATGCTAATTATATCAGTGCAAATGTTGTTTATATAAATTGATTGGTGTAAAAGTGCAATGGAAATGTTACTCCTTTACATTAAACTGAATCATGTTGTTCTTGTGGTTGTTAATGTGTTTAATATTTAACGGAAAACAATTTCCAACTGAAATGCAAATGCAAATCATTTCCAAAAGAGTTATTCACAAAAAGAATACTGCAATGTGTAAAAGTTTAAAGTGTTTGTTCGTGATGTTGACGATAATGTGATGCACAGTGTAACCATTTAATTTAAAAGGAAATTAAAACCTTCACCCTTACGATAATTAAAAATTTAAGAATACATAAGTCGACTATTTTTTAAATTACGTATCATATAAAATGTTTAAAATAAACCTTAAAATTATGTTTTATTTACTACAGTTTTATTAGTTTTTTGTTTTTATATACATCGAGATTATTTTTATGTTATTTTTAATTTATAACCAGCTTTCAACCTACGTATATTTACAAAAATAAAGCAAATCAAACATATTAGCTAGGTTGATATTAGTATTTCCATCTGTTTAAAGATTTCATCAGAACCTGAAGTTTTAGAAAAGCTTGAGCCTCCTGAATAGGCAGAGCTTTAACAAAAAACCTATTAATCATCAATTTTTATCCATTCTTGTCTTCTTAGTAATCGAACACGTTACAATACTTTGAAGACCAAAAGTTTTTTTTAATAAATTTTTTTTTTAATAAAATTTCTGATCCACAAGATTTTCATTATTCCTATGCAAAAATAATTTTTTTTTTTTTACACAACAAAAGTTATGGCCTTTTGAATGATGTCCCAACTCCCAATTTTGCGATATATCAAAGCTTAAGGGTTGCCACAGTTTTCAAAAATAAACTACCAGAAACTGCGCAGTCTAATTCAATAAAAATTTACAATGTAGTTATGATTTTTAGAAAAGTATGCTTAATCTTCTCTACCACGCCTATCTCAAACAATTGAAAAATATGTGCTTATTAATTATAGTATTAATTGTACACTGTCTAAGAAGACGATGAATAAAAATTCAAAAATCCCCAATAAAATAAAAATCGATTTTTATATATGCGAACGCATACTAACCAAATTTTAACAAAATCGGAGACCATTGAAAAATTTGTCATTAAAATATATTAGAAATGCTCAAAAATAAAGTTAATTTTTCCGCAAATACTCATTAGAGAAAGGTTGTTAGTAAGGCTGATTTATTTTAATGAGTTTAATATTGCTTTCATGTGAATGAATCTATGTGAATCACGGTATTGTCAAATATAAAATTTTCAGTATTAATGGATATACTATTTTTTAAAATTGAAAAAAATTTTTTTTTGATTTCCGAGAATTTTTTTGTAGTTGCTTAGGTTGTAAATGCGGCAGTCCCGCTAGCGCTGATCCCCACAAGATTTTTGTCATCTTCTCTTACAATTATAAACAATTAGTGTTTTCTAGTAAAATTTTAATTATGATCTCAAACCAGACGATTTAAAATGAAGTTTTAGATTTCCTTGTGGATAATTTTGGGTAACCAAATTTTATACCCAGTCAATTTTTTGGAACCCCTGTATACATTTCTACCTACTGTGTCAACGTTGTAAATAATGATGATGACACAATGATGTATGTGTGGTGTTTGTGGTTAAGATTTCTTTTACAGTTTCTGTCATCTCTTTGTATGCAAATGAAAGACTTCAAAATTTGTTTCTCATGCCTTTAAGGACTATTATATGGAAATTGTTCAGTTCGTTTTTGCCCTTTTGGGGTTTTAACACATATACAATGATTTTCAAAAGCCAGGGAATAACTCATATTACTTACTAGGACACTGTTATTAATTGTGGTAGTTTTTTGTTGGCAGTGATATGTTTATGTCATTTTATGTCTTTTGCCCTGTATGTGGTTGTTTTTGTATTTGACAGTATTGAATGGATTTGTGAGTTACAACTTTTCATAATTTGAGTGTTTTAAATTATATTCGTTTTGCGTTACTAACTTGTTTGAATTCTCTTGAAGATAAATTACACTAGCTTACAAGACTTTTGCACAGATTTATCGACATATTTTTATGAAGACTTATTATCGACAAAAAAAAAAAACTAATATGAAAATATGTAAAACAAAACCGTTATAAAAAACCGAATAAATAAGTTAGTAGGAAAATTGGTAAAACGTTTCATATTCCGTTTTGTGTTATTTTTAGAGTTATTCTAATCAGGCTTTCAAGGTCATGGATTTTCTAAACGTAAATAAAAGACTTTTTTATTTAATTTTTCGTATTCCTACGTTTCGTCGGTATTTTCCGACATCCTCAGGGATTCGTTTTTTATTAAATAATTAGCCTTCTCGTCAAATTTACATCATTTTTAAAAAATACACATCACAGGTTTTATACGACATTTAATGAACGGCACTAAACAGATTTAATTAATTAAAAATAAATGCAAAAATAAATCTCGAAAAATTAAAATATCACAGTTGAATTATTCTTATAGCTAAGATCACAGTTGGAGTAGAACCACTTTACAATCGTTGTACTAATTTTTAGTACTAAATAACTTTTAGTAAATTTGTTTCCTAATCTCTATATATATTTTTTTTACTAATTTTCGTTACAGATTTTAGCCAATAATGTAAAATAAAAATACCAGGGCTAAAGCGAGAAACTCGTTGATGTTTGCTTATATATTTTTACTTCACTATTCATTGTGCCCAATGTTTATCCTCAAATTTAGTACTCTTCCTTGCTTCAATACAGCTGAGGATATATACTGCTTTTTTTTTTTTTTTTTTATTTAAATTCATTTTTACAAAATTTAATTCTTAAAATAATAGAGCCTCAGCGCCTCTAGGTCATTGTTGAGACAAAGTTGGCAATGAGATCCATTTAACTAATTTTACAGTAAAATTTATAATAAAAAAAAAGTATAGATCTGTTTATAAAATTATGTATTAAATTTAACATATGAGAAAAAGAAACAAAAAAAAAAAAACAAAGTTTTATACAATGTTTTTATTTATATAAAAAGCATTTCAATATTTTGTAGTAAATATTCTTTTAGTCTATTTTAAATGAAGAAATTGATACACAATCTTTTAAACATTGAGGTAAATTATTGTATTCCATACTACCGATATATTCTATTCTTTGCTTGGTCACTTCTAGCCTACATCTAGCAGTTCTTAGGTTAGAATTGTTCCTTGTATTAAAACATTTTGATTCGTTATAAAGCTGATTGTATGATGACCAACGTTATGCACGACTTTATAAATGTAAAGCAACAACTGTAATTTAAACAGTCCATATATTGGTAAAACTTTTTGAGCAACATCCTTATATAGTGATACTGTGGGAAACAAATGTGGGAGATTAAAAACAGCTTTTAATGATTTATTTTTAATGATTTGTAATGATTTTAGATCAGAATTTCCTCTATAGCCATAAATAAGCGTTAGATAGTTTATTGTTTTTGGCTCAACTAAAAGTGTGCGAATGTCGGGTCCGTCGCCCAGTAATTGCTCATATGGCTTCACATATAACTATATTAATTTTATAACGAAATTATTTGCAAGTGATGAAACACTTTTGAGCATAACTTCAGGTCACAAAAAGCTTACCTACTATCGGCTAAAATTTTAAAAAATCAGATATAGTTATATCTAATTGGATATAATTCAATGTACCGGGTATTGACAAATCCCGGATGAAATTATATCTAATTTGATATAATTAAATATATGTAGATGAAAAATTTTGCGGATCAATTTGTATATGCTAATATGTGGGAACTTATCAAATGAGATATAATTTTTTTGGACTTCCGAAATAGTATTATTCTCCAGATACAAGATAAAAAAAACAAACAAAAACATAATTCAGTTCATAAAAAAATATTTCAAAAAATAATACAGATACTCGAGATATGAGATAGAAAACTAAAACATAAAAATGCAGCCCTTAAAATAGGTAACATATTTTAAAAACCTAAATGACAAAGCCAATTGTGACAATTTTTTGTTGTTGTTTGTGTTTTTTCTTTGATATTTTAAATTTTGAATCTCGCTCCTAGACGAGGACAAGACATTCTCATTGAGTTTGTGATTTAACATAACAAATATCTCTAGAAATTCTAATAACAAAGTCCCCTGAAGATTTCCTTAGGCAGGAATGAAATCCGGATAGGGACACGCCTACATCAAATTGCTTTTCACAATTTGTTAAATAAGTTTTGGGACTTTAGCACATTTAATTACTATAAATGCAATTAATGTTTATCCCGATGAAAATAAATTTAAATAACAAATATGCAGGTGCTTGTGCAAATTTAAATGTAACTGACACTAATAGAAAACATATGATTTTCTATTGTTGATTTACTTGAATAAACGTCACTACATTGCTAGGTCTGTCAAAAAAACAGAGTAGTATTTGGAAGATGACAAAGCCAATTGTGACAATTTTTTGTTGTTGTTTGTGTTTTTTCTTTGATATTTTAAATTTTGAATCTCGCTCCTAGACGAGGACAAGAAATTCTCATTGAGTTTGTGATTTAACATAACAAATATCTCTAGAAATTCTAATAACAAAGTCCCCTGAAGATTTCCTTAGGCAGGAATGAAATCCGGATAGGGACACGGAATTGCTTTTCACAATTTGTTAAATAAGTTTTGGGACTTTAGCACATTTAATTACTATAAATGCAATTAATGTTTATCCCGATGAAAATAAATTTAAACTAAATTAACTTTTTTCTGCTTAGATAGTCTATTTCGGATTTTATTAACAAATTGCCCTGTTACACTTGTTCACGTTCTACCGAAATTGGACGAATAGTAAAAACTGCGTTTATTACTTTTATACGACAACCAAAATCTAGTAGTTTTTGAAGACTACTTATCAAATTACATACAAATTTTTAAACAAAAAGTACCTGTTTTTGGTTGTAGTATAAATGAGGTATTAAACAAATATTCAATATTTTGAGTTTTTTTTAAAAACTTTCCTCAAAATGTTTAAACTCCTTCTTTATGGCATATTTTGAAGCATATCTGCATTTAAAACTTTTTCAAATGTTTACTCTTTTACAGCAGCACATTCCATTTCAGGAAAAGCGGAAATTTTCGGGAAAACCCTAGAAACTTGTTTTAACAACAAAAAATTTTCCGCACTTTAACTTTTTACAAAATTTAAAATTCATTCGATGTAGAATAAAGTTTTAATATAATACAATATGTTATTATACGTAATATTGTATTAAGCGATATAAAATTATATTATATTAAGCGATATGAAATTATATATATATATATAATATATAATCTTATATCGCTTAATGCAATGCTACATATTGTCACCTAAAATGCAAAAGGGAGTAACTAACAAAGTTTTCAAACCCGGTTTTAATAATGATTATGATTAATTTGGCTGAACTACATGCCTACACCAAATGTTGGAGTTCTCCGATAAAAAAAAAACTGTTTTATAAATTTAGTTCGAATCTTATGTGTTTTTATTTTTGCGCATTTTTTTGGTTGCCCTGTAAAATATTGAAGTCGGGTTGAGTGATTATGACGCACTACATCGAACTACATTTCTCCACAAAATTGTTCGGTTCTATGATTAAAACTATCAGGTTTATTAACAACACTGTTAAATTATCTGTATACGTTTTTTGCTTCTCCTGGAAAAAGTAAATATGTTAGTTACGTCCTTTTGTATTTTAGGTGACGGTAACAATTTAAAGTGCGGTAATTTAATGTATATCATATATAGTAATATATGACACATCTTCGGTAATATCAATCGATATATATATTTAAAAATTAATATATATGAGACTATATTAAAGATTTTTGAAAAATCAAATCCTAGATAAAATTATATATTGTCATATGCCACATTACATATATCCATATTAAGCCATATAAAGCTATATGTTTTTTTTGTAATATTATATTTAACAAGATATGATTGTACATGATCCTTTTTACTCGGGTAACAAACAAGTTTTAAAGAATTTTTCATGTCAACTTTTTGTAGACGGTAAGAAAATTATTCACATTTTTAATAAAACTAATTGATTACGTAAAAAAACATGACAAATAAAACAAAAATGCTAAAAATATTATTTCCATAATGTTCCCTAAAGATTACCTTGATATATTTTCATATTTTTTAGAATTTTTTTTTAAGAATTTTTGTCTTTTTTAATTTTTTAAGCTTCAATTTAACAGTTCTTCTCTATTTTATAGAATTTTTCAACATGTTTAAGAACAAAAAATTTGTATCGTTAACAAAGCATTACAAGTATTGTATCCGCTTAAGCTGCTTTAAACTATAGGTATTATTTAAATTATCCGATTAATCGCCGAAATTTATTCAAGTTATTCGTTTTTCGAAGATCATGTTTTTAAAATTGTTTGTTCGAATTTCTTCTTTGTTCGTTCGATTAATCGAATAATTTTTGTTCAAGTGACAAAACTATAAATAATCACACCCCTTAGTGGCTGTATCGACCGTAGTGTAACTCGTTAAAAGGTGAGTCATAGCGAGAGGGTATCCGGTTCGATTTCCACTCGCGACCACACTTTGTAGAAAAAGTTTTTCATCTGATCAACTGATCAATTGATACATAAACTAACCACTGACGAGTCCTTGGATGGCGCAAAACTCCTTTGTGCCTGTTAAATTTTTCAATAAAAATCTGTTCTTCTTTCTGTAAGAATTTTCCTCTAAATTATTAAACAATTATTTCTTATATTAATATAAAATCAATATTTTGTTAGTAAACAACAACTACTAAACAATGAAACGGAACCGGAAACAGCTTATATTGCTATATGACCAGTGGGTGGGTATCTATACACCACAGTCTCTCTCAATCTGCCATCTTTTTATTTGTTCGTAAACTCGCACCGAGCAAATGAAAACATGTTACTAACATTTAAATGTTTAAATTGATTTTTATTCACTTGCTTATCCGAGTTCGGTATTTTGTTGCTGAGAGTCGTAGGCTCTACATTTGTATATACTCTTTGTACTAAACACAAATACCAGCATACAGTCTCTGTGTGTATTATGGTCATTATGGACAAGAACTTCAAATATTTATTTATGATTTAAAAATGTAACAAAAAAAAATATATTAAAAATAATCCCATACTTATTTTTAATACTTTAAACCCTGGAAAAAAAAACTTGAAACTGTGAAATATCTTTAGAATATGATGGTGTTTTAAACCGTGTTGTAACATTTTCAAACATTTAGTAGACCAATGTTTAAATTTATGTAATTTATACAGAGCTTTTTATAGCAATTTGTTATTCTGGCTGCTTCTTTTTTTTATCGTTTTATTAAATAAAGTTTTAAGTTGTCATATACAAACACGAGTCACCTGTCAACCCAGTTGTGCCGTTTTTGTGATAAAATAAGATATCACAAAATAGTAGGTACAAACTTCAGGTATTGTTTGTGTTTAAAAACATTTTTTTTACGGAAACAGTTTTTTTTTTAACAAAATTTCCAAAACTAGTTAACTAGGTTATGAGTCATTGGTTTGAGGGTATTTCTATGATGGCTACCATTTTCTCATACTAACGTATTTTATTATTTTCAAAATAATAAAAGTCATTCATTCTTTTAGCCAACTATTTACAATACATATAATTTTATTTTTCGACAGAGGGCGTGGATTTTTTCTTTCCTTTTTTGTAACGGGGGAGTTTTTTTTTTGATTGTGAGCATGTAAATATTGATAAACAACTTAATTATGCATAACACGCAATTCTGGTTAATTTAAATTCAAAACGTCATCGTATTTAATATCAAAATATAACAATCAAGTTTATTTTTTTCAACTTATGATGATTGCTTTAAATTATTTGAATGGACAATGTTAGCTGTGTATTTTTTATAAGTAAAAATTTAAAAAAAATTACTATTATCTGGTTTAACATTGTTTAGAAACAATGTTGACAAAAGCAACACTCAAAATAATCCATGCTAAAAATACGAAAATAGTGTCAAAACAACAAAAACTTTCGTAAAATGAACAAATGTGGGTTTATTGTACGAATGTATTTGTTATTTTGACATTTATTGGTGTTTTTATGCAGGGATTATTATCAGTGAAGGTACAAACATTGTACAGAATTAATTATTTTTATCAGTGGGTTTCCATACTATTCAGTGTCGCTCAATCTGATCTCTTTTTATTTGTTTGTAAACTTGCACCGATCAAATGAAAACATGTTGCAGAAATTTAAAAGTTTAAACTAATTTTTAACAAGTATTTAAATAATACATTAATAAAATTTTTAATTATTTAAAATATTAATGATAAAATCAGCAAGATAAAATTAAAATGTATTCATTTTTAATAGAAAATAACAAAATATAAATAGAAATATGCCAAAAAAACAACTTTTTAATTTTTAAGCTATTAATCCCGAATGATTTTATATGTTTCGGAGGTAGAGTCAGGTACCCTACTTGCTTATTAGAATGCCCCTCACTTGTCCTAAAACGGATTCACTTAAAACTTTTGAAGTTGGAATGTTATCTTCAAGCACCACGGCAGAATTTTAGATATTTTAGTCATCAACAACTATGTTGTCTCCCAAGGCATAATATTCATCCGAATTTGTGCCGTATTGCAAACAGTACAGCCTATTTTCGACAAATTTTATTAATTGATTAAAAAAACAGGGTGAATTTTTAAAAAAACGTAAATTTATGCTACCGAAATTAGTTATACATTAGTTATTAAGAACATAGACACTGTTTTCACTTTGGGAAACAACATTCCTTTCCATGTGATAAGTAAATATATTTATATTTCATTTACTATTGCGATAAAGCGGCAGTAGATATTTTAGCCGTCACCTTTGCGTGCTTATGAATTACACAGCCTCACAAAAATATAAAAAGGTTCTGACCCAGAAACCAGACCCACCAATCCTTATGTATTATGACCTCCTGAATGCGATGCCGCCATAAGAATTGAATTATATCGTTGGGTTTTCATGTAATTTACAAGCAAAGTCCGCAAAGTGAACTTACCTAATTTGTAAATTTGACCATGTTAAAAAGTGTTTGTTTAAATCCATGTTACTTTTAAAATTTTTGACAGATTTTATTAAAACTCCTCTTATTTTTTTCGTAATAAACCAGACTTGATCTTATATAAAGAAATAAAATTTTAAAAAATTTTATCTAACAATAAGTCAAATTTACAAAGAAACCGGGTAGGTTCACTTTGTGGACTGTCCTTGTAAATTACAGAAAAACGCACTCTTATGTAGATCTCTAAAAATTTAAATAATAAAATAGCTTGATGTTTTTAAAAGTATAAATAATAAAGATTTCTGTTAAATACAATTCTAGTAAAATAACTAAAATTTTTTTCGCAAAACTAAAAATGTAAACTTTAATGATCAATTTAATAAAATTTACATACATATTTTTATATAAATTTGGTACTATCTCATTATCTTATAGATCTTTTCTTTCTCATTCGGTTATTTTTCATCCGATTTTCAAGTTTTTTTTTTTGTTGGGAAGGTATTCAATTACCTTTCTAATTGTTGCATTTTGTTAGTACAAATTATTGCCGCTAGATGGCGTAAAATTCATTTCTTTTAAAAAATGCATCAAAACACCCTGTATTTGCAAATATTTTGAGTTCATATGTTCTGCAAAAGTACTCGCCATATGATTTTGTACAAAGTTGCCAAACAACATTTGGTCGAATTCTGGAAATTTAACGGTCAAAATTTTGATTTTCTTCAAGAACCTAAAAATAACGGTAATTTTGTAAATAACGGAATTATAAAAAAGTCGCGGAACAAAAGTTGCTTCTGATACCCTAAAGAACCATTTTCAATAATAAAAAAGTTCTTTTTCGCAAAAAGTCGATTTTGGCATATTGCTAAATATAAACAAAATAAAAGTGAGTGTTTTGTGCAACAATTTTTTATCAACATGCTGCAATAATTTTTTAATGTAAAAAAAATGTTACGCGTGATGTGATGACCAGAACAATATGAGTTATTTTCGTCGTTTCTTACAAGTTTAGCCAACAGCTTTACATCGTAAATCTTTTTAATTGGCAGGGTTGCCAGTCAAACTGCTAATGTTACCATTACTGGGAACGAATTTTGAATCCGGCATGTATACTAATATTTAAACACAACAAATTCTAGTTGATTGTTTTTCTATTAGATTTCACATTGCATTGTACCTGTACAACATGTTTGGTTTGAGAATGTTGAATATATTGTTTATCTTTTAAAATTGCATTAAGATTTACAGCTGTTGGCTAAACTTGTAAGACAAGACGAAAATAACTCATATTGTTCGGGTAATCACATCACGGGTAATTAACATTACGCTTTTCTGTATGGTATGCATTCATAGTAATAAAACTGTAAAAATTGCAAAAAGAAAGCTACTAAAAATTAGTTAAAAATTATATTGCAGAAAAAATTGCTAAAATTAGCAGAATATTTTACTAAATATTAGTAATATAAAAATAGCAAAAAAAAATCTGTTGAACTTACAAATATTTAGTTATATTTGAGTTAAATTTTAGTTAATTGAAAGTAACAAAATAGTCTGCTAAAATCAGCAAAAACATTTACTAAATATTAGTAGACAAAAAATCAAATACAAAATGTTAAATTTTTAAAGTTTTTTTTTTTAGTTTTTTTTAATGCGAATAAAAGTCTATACTTATAAAATCAACAATCTATAAATATAGCAAAAATTTTGATAATATTACAGTTTTTGTTTGCTATTTTCAGTTTACAAATATTTAGAAAAAATTTTTGCTAATTTTGCAGAGTAAAATGCTATTTTCAATTAACTAAAATTCACATCGAATATAATGGAGCAAAATTGATGATAAATAGGTAATAGCTTTTCTAAAACTTCGGGTTCTGATGAGATCTTTAGCCAGATAGAAATATGTTTGATTTGCTTTATTATTTGTAAATATACGGAGGATGAAAGCTCATTTAAAATTGAAAATAACATAAAAATTATCTCGATGTATATAAAAACAAAAAACTAATATAACTGTAAAAAATATTACTTCAGCCAGAGTACACACTAAAATTTTTTTTATACAAATAGAACATTTTTGGTCTTCAAAGTTTAGTAACGTGATGATGCTTGTTAGGAAACGACCTAATCACATGCTTGATTACTAAGAAGACAAGAATGGAGAAAAATTGATTATTAATAGGTTTTTTGTTAAAGTTCTGCCTATTATGGAGCCTCTAGATTTTCTAAAACTTCGGGTTCTGATCAGATCGTTAGCCAGATCAAAATTCTAGTATCAACCTAGCTAATATGTTTTATTTGCTTTATTTTTGTAAATATACAGAGGTTGAAAGCTCGTTATGAATTGAAAATAACATAAAAATAATCTCGATGTATATAAAAACAAAAAACTAATATAACTGTTAAAAAATTAATATATCTGTAAAAATATTACTTGAGCCAGAAAATATTACTTAAGCTTTAAATTACGAATTTTTAATAAAAATGAATTTTTAAGAGCATATTTTTTAAATTCAAAGAGCATATGTTCTATTTCTTTGCGTCATTTTTTATGGTCACATAGTAACTATCTAAAATTGGTCTAAAATTGTCCCATGTTCTAGCAAAAAAATCTCTGGAGTTCTGACTTATGTCAGGATTTAGCCTTGTCTCAAAATTCTTTAAGACTTTGAAAATTGGAATTTTATTTTCGACTAAACAAATACCAAAACAAACAATAAATTCTGGTTGCACAATTCTGAAAACAAAAAAATGTTGGCCTTCCCAAAAAGCATTCCTGGATACGGCCCTGCATTGCATACTATAAAACTTAATCATTAGCTCAATTTATTTTTTGGAAACTGGATTCATACCTTTTTCAAAATAAGTCGTTCGTTCGTATATGATTCCTTTTTTACTTTCGATTGCAACAATGTATTTAAACAATGCTGCAATGCTTCTTTTATATTTATTAAGAACTGAGTTCTAGCCACGGATTAAAATTTTAATTTCTCTTTAAACTTTAAATAAATATGTAGTCCTGCAATCAATAGTTCATTTCACTCCTGCCCTGCAATTATTTCTTATTTCTCTATACATTTAGCACATAAAGAACCTGACATTTAATAAATTAAAATCACAACTTTTGAAAAAGCTGAAAGTGAAACCAAAAACCAATTTGTTTTACACAATAAAACTTAATTAAATTATAAAATAAACGTTGCAGAAGAAGACTAAACGTAAATCAAAGCAAATTAACAGCCAACAAACTCCTAAACAAACAGGAAGTAAAAACCATCAAGACCAAACATTAATTAACACATTAACACCAAAAATCGAAAATAATTTATATTAAAGTCAAATTCAATTAAAACCTTAAAAGAAAAAAAACGAAAGAACCACAAACACGTGAAAATAACATTTAATTTCAAATAAAAGAAAAACTACGCCTGTGAAAACAAATTAAAAAAAAAATATAAAAAGCGGAAATTATATTTATATAATTCCGACACTGCAGCTGTAAAAGAAAAATAATTACAATTTATTTTTAAGTATTACCTGGTTGCAGAACAACAGGTGCATGAGTAATAGCGCAATGGTAGCCGTGGCTATATGCTGCATTTTAGTGCTTCTGGCCGTATTCATTATCATCATCATTGTGGTGGGACAAACAATGGGGGAGCCCAAGTGAGATAAACTTCAACTGGGACCCGGTAATTTCCCAGATGGATAACAAAGGCCTACCAATTGTTAGTACATTCCCCCTAAACAACAACAACATAATAACAAATAAATCATCTCTATAAATGAAATCACTTTCAACAACATTTAATCACCCACAAACAACCACTGGTTAACTTGCAGCTAGAGAGTTTACAAAATTAGTAAAGTGAATTTGAAACTAACAACATAAAAAAAATAACAAAAATTTACAAAAAATAATTAAATAATTTTTTAACCCATCGTGTCAGTATCAAATTGGCTGTGATGTGTAATTTTTTTATTAAACCACAAAAACCAAAAATAAACATATGAAGAATTTTAATCTACAACCAGAAAACAAAAATTAGTAAAACTTATTTTAACAAATCAGTTCAAAAAAATGTTTGTAGACATTTTTAGCAAATTTTAGTATAAACCATAAAATATATATATAATTTTATTTTGATATAAAGTGTTAAAAGTTAAAAAAAAAAAATAGAAATGAAAGTTTTATATAAAAAACAAAATATCAGTGAAAATTTTATAAATGTATTTAGTTAATAAGTGTTAATAGTTAATAAATGTTTATAAACATATTAAATTTACTAGTTGAAAAAAAACTTTACATTATCACACAATTAAATGAGTTATACACTTTGTTGCTAGCTATATGTTGTTAAAATTAAGCAACATTTCCATATATTATCTACAATAAATTACAAACATCATTAAACTGTAGCATCTACAATAACCTTACAACAACCTTCTAGTGATTGAATTAAAAAAAAAAAAAAAACTGCCGCTGCAATTATCAACGACATTTAAAAATTTACAAATATTTTAAAACATTTTTCAACAATTTTGTGTAAATAATAAGTATATGTGAACTGATTTAATGTAAGTCTTAATATATTTTATGTTTACTATTGCAACATGTTGCTGAATTCAAGCAACATTTTAACGTGCTACTAAATGTACATTTCTAAAAAAATTGATGAATGTTCATAAATAATTTAAACATTCCAAAATTATTTCTAGCGGAAAAAAATAAGTAACGCCAGTGGCCTCTATCATTAATTTAAACGTTTAAAATTCTGCAACATGTTTTCTCTTGTTCGGTGCGAGTTTACGAACAAATAAAAAGAGGACAGATTGAGAGAGGCTGAGGTGGATAGAGACCAATGGCAATGAGTTTCTATCCACCTCATTCTCTCTCAATCTGATCTCTTTTTAATTGTTCGTTAACTCACACCAAAAAAAAGAAAACATGTTGCGGAAATTTAAAAGTTTAAATTAATTTTTATCATGTTTTAGGATAATAATTTAAGAAAATGTTTAATTATTTAAAATTTTAATGATAAAATAAGCAAGATAAAATTAAAAAACATAAAATTTTAATAGAAAATAACAAAATATAAGCAGTGAGTTTCCATACTACTCAGTGTCGCTCAATCTGCTCTCTTTTTATTTGTTCGTAAACTCGCACCGAGCAAATGAAAACATGTTGCAGAAATGTATTTAAATAATAATTAAATCAAATTTTTAATTATTTAAAATACTAATAATAAAATGAGCGAGATAAAACTAAAATATATTAATTTTTAATAGATAATAACGGTAATAACAAATAAAAGGGATCGCTTAAGCAACAATTTTTTATCAACAAATTGCAATAATTTTGTTGTGTAAAAAAATGTATTCATTTGCTTGCCCGAGTTCGTTAAATTGTTGCTTAAAACACTCACTTTTATTTTGTTTATATTTTGTTATTTACTATTAAATGTATTTTAATTTTATCTTTGCTTATTTTATCATTAAAATTTTAAATAAATAAACATTTTAGTAAATTATTATTCAAAAACATGATAAAAATTAATTTAAACTTTTCAATTTCTGCAACATGTTTTGTTTTGCTCGGTGCGAATTTACGAACAAATAAAAAGAGGGCAGATTGAGAGGACTGAGGTGGATAGAAATCAACTGCTCATATACAAAGTATCTAAAATTTTAAACAACTAACGAAACTTATTTTGTGCAAAAACATTCTTTGTCAAAACTATATTTAATCTAAAAATCTTTTAAATTACCTTAAAAAAAACAACAGTAAAATGTACAAAGAATTATTAAATATTCTATAACATTTTAGAACATGTTGCAAATAGATGTATCAGCAACATGTGGCGAACATAAAATATGTTTTTAATAACAAACAAAAAGACATTTTGATGTTTTTAGCATAAAAAAGTAGTTAAAAAAATGATATATCACAAATTAAAAATCTTAAATTTGTCTCAAAAAATTCGCAGTAATCAACAGCAAATTCCAAAAATCATAACAATTTAAAATAACTTTAAAAAATTCTCAATAAACAACAACATTTTTTAAGAATTCAAAAACAAATGATAAAACTATTTAAGCAACATAATGCTACAACATGTTGCTAAACATTATTGCAGCGATATGTTACCATCAAAATGTGTCGCCAATTTTAAAAGAAAACGAAAAAAATTACAAAATTTCAGAAAATTCGATTTCAATAAAACAACAAAACCAATATTCTAAAATTCATTAAATTCTCAATCTAAATGTTATAAAAAATAATAAAAAGTAAACACCATATCAATTTGAAAATAACAAAATTTTATAACAACACTAGAAACAGCAAAAAATAAACTAAATTATCGTTCAAAAATCACACACTCGTTAATTAATGCAAAAAAAAAACCAATCTAATTTCAAAAATAATAAACCAAAAAAAAAATCGTTTAAAATAAACATTTTATTAAATAAATTAAGTTTAAAACTTTAATTTTTAACACAACAAAAAAGATTTTGTATATTTTATAAAATATATTTTTTTTATATAATTTATTAAAAACAAACAACATTAACAATAACTAAAAATAATTAAATAAATAACTATAAATAAAATATAAACCAAAACGCCAATTCATATTTAAACCTCCCTTAAATAATATGATTATAAAATAATTACTGTTTTTATAAAAAAAAAAAAAACTTTGAAAAACCACAAAAAAAAGAGTCTAATTAAATTTAATTGTTGTGTTATTAAAAAAACAGTTTTCAATGTGTAAAAAAGTTAATAAAAAATAATTAAATTCTCTTTAATATATCAATGATTTTAAAATATGTTAAAATTACAACCGTAAAACTTGTATATGCTATTGAAAATTCTTTACAAACAAAAAAAAAAAAGCTCATACAAAAAAATCTATAAAATGTGTAATTAAATTATTCTTGTTAAAATTTTTAATTAAAATAATTACCCTAATTACAAAAAAAAAAAACGTAAATTGTATTTCAATTGTTCTATAAACAAAAACTTAATTAACTTATAACTTCAAAGTGTTATTAAAATAACAATTTAGAATTAAAAAAAAAAAAACACTTAATGTGTGAAAATAAAGCTAAAAACAATTTAACAATTTACCACAAAAATGTGTGAAAACGTTATGTTTTTTTTTTATTTGCAAAACATAAGAACTTTTTATGAAATATAAAAGTTTAAATTTTTAAAATACTAACAAATTTTTAACATTTTCTGTTAAAAATTAAATATAAAAATCAACAAGAAAATTAATTATATACACTAAATAAACAAAATGTATTATTGCGACTAAAACAGGTAAGAAGTAGTAAAAGTGCAAGGCGGAAATGGCTAATTTACCTAAAGTTTAAAAATTAAGTTAACACAAAGCTAGAAAATTGACCCCTAAAATCGAAAACAAGAGTACCGACCATTGATCCTAAATATTTCGGCCACGCTGATTTCAATGGCTTATCCAGTCTTTTCACTTATATGCCAGATTTTTCGCAAAATTTCATTCAAATTTTACATGTTAGATTTTTACAAGGACATTTTTATTGAAAAATGTAACGGACACAATGGATATGCCAGACTGCCGTAGTTTCGTACCCTCTAAGAACTCGTCAGTGGTTATTTTATGTGTCAATTGAACAAAACATATTATATTGTTAAATTTTATACATAAACATTTTATAAATCAAATATCTTCGGATTTTATGTCAAATACATAAAACACCTTCATTAACAAATTTGGTTAATAAATGTGTCAGCGTTAACAATTAAATCCGCGTTTTTCTCAGATTTTACTATATTTTACCATTTCTGAACAATGTATCCCCTTTCGCAATCGATCAAAGCATTTTTGTGCAAATATAAACTTTTTTGACTGAATTTTGGTACACATAATTTTTTACGCTATTTACATAATATACTAAAAGATGAACTCATAGGTCGTATGTTTCGTCACGCTTTCATATAAATTTTAGGCATATTTCGCGTTTATAAAGTTTATTATAAAAATATTTTTCTAAATAGCTAAAAATGTGATATTTTAGGCATTGGTCTGAGTGCCGAACGATTTTTCTGCAAACTTAAAATTAAAAAAAAACAAAAATATATTTTTATCAGTACCATTGCCCATATTGTGGTGCTACGTAAAAAAGTTATAGCCCTACTAAACAAATATAATTTATAAATTAGAACGGTACTGACACATTGCTTTATTATACTACACTCGAAGAAAAGTATGTAATATAAGCAACATTTTCTTGCAGAAAAATTGCTAATATCAACAAAAAATTTGTTAAATTCAGCAAAATGTTTGCTGAATTTACTAGTTTTTTTTTTGTCTTTTTTCAAAAGTACTAGAAAACTTTTGAAATATTTTGGAGTTGTTCGAATTAACTTCTGAAATTTTTTTACATTTGTTCATAAGTAAAACAAAATTTTGCTTTTTTGCTGTGATAAATTAATAGTTGAAATCTGTCTTTTAGCACATGTATATTTAACATTACAACAAACGTTTCTAAATAATAAATTAAAAAAATTAGGAGATTGGAGTTAACCGGTATATCCTCTGAGTAGGCAAGTTAATTTTTTTTTATAAAATATAAACTGAACTCGAGTAAATTTAGTATTTTGATTTACTCGATCCTTCTGTTCAAAAAATGTCGGAGAAGCACTGGATAAACAAAATTTCCAATGTTGGCAAAATGTTGGTAAAACCATGAAATTGGTGGTCTAAATATATTTTTTTCAAAAAAAAATTTAAAAAAAAAAGTTAATTTATAATTTTTTTGGTTCCGCATGGATTCGAACACTGTCCACCAGATTGACATCCAACAACTCTAACCACTGAGCTAACGAGACATATAATACTTGGTAGTTTTAATCCTGCTCGGTAACTGTTGGCTGCTAAAATATGTCAGCACTAGCATAATATTTGCTGGAAACAATAATATTTGCTGGAAACTACCAACGTTGGGAACGAGGACAGCTGCTGACTGGATAGCACTGGGAAAACACTTTTTGCCAACTTTCGCAAAGTGGTCTCTTTTGCCAATGTTTTTTTGTAGGCAACTGAAATTATTGTAAAACAAATACTGGCAATAACATTTTTGGAAACGCTGGTAAAGCGTCTTAAACAAGTGATCTGGCAGTAATTTATTTACAATTCCTCGCTTACCCAGTGGTATGCAAGTACTTGTTTTTTTGCACCACTGGCAGTTTCTGACTGGGTAGTTGTTTTTGAAATCTATTTGTCAAATTCCATAAAAATATTTAAAAATGTTGGCTGTAGTATAAATGAGGTATTAAACATATATTCAATGTTTTGAAAAGTTTGAACTCTTTCTTTATGGAATATTTCGAAGTATTTTCTGAGTTATATTGAGAGCATTGATACCAGCATTTAAAATATTTTCAAATGTTTTCTCTTCTAAAGTAACACATTCCAATTTTGCCACTTTTTTATGTTTCCCGGGATCCCGCAAGAAAATTCACAGGAAATCGGGAAATTAAAATGACTGAAATTTACGGGATGGGAAATCCCGCGAAAACCACCTAGAGGTAACAGCAGTTTGGCAAACAAAAAATCTTTTTTATGAAAAATATGTATTAAAACATATTTTACTTTTAAGTTTTAATAAATTAAAACCAAAAGTTTATTTTTCGATCTTTTATCATAAATTATGATGTGAGCAAGATTATTCAAGTTCAAGATCATTTGTTTTTTGTTAAACAAAAAACCGTGCAACGATATTTATTAATCAAAAAATTCTTCATCCGCAACTTAATGCAGATTTTAATCCACTGACAGGTCCTTACATGTTTCATGTTAAAACTCTTTAATAAATGTTCTTCCATTGAAACTGTTTTATTAAGTTTAAAAGAAATTACAATTTTGAAGTGTATTCACCTTAAATCTATTTATTTTATTTTTGACACCTAAAACCAATTTTTCACAAATTTCTTATTTTTTTCTCTTTTCAGGTAAGACGCAAATAGCTCTTAAAGTGGTAAGCTAGAAGTTTAAAATATTTTGGGTTGATAAAAGTAAACAAAAATCGTTCGGGAGAAACTTGAAATCATGAAATGGAAAATCATAATATCTATAAACACGTTTTTTAGCTTCCCAGTCTCATATTTAGGGGTTACTAACAAGGGAGGTATCCCAAACTGAACTCGCATATTTGAACGAACTCTGGATATATGGATATATCTTACGTTTAAGGGTTAAAAAGTGGGGTAAAAATAGTTTTTGAAAACTTATATTTATTTTACGAAAATTAGATATATTTGTATTCAGTGTTAAAGTACACGAGGAAACAAAAATTTTGATACACATATTGCCCATCTAGTGGATACAGAGTTTCCACATGTTTTAATTATTTGAAATAATAGGGGAAAAAGGATCTTCGGGAAAAGTCGCATAAAAACCGAATGATTTCGAATATCGCAAAAAGCTCAGACATCCCCTCGATTAAATTAGATGGAAATTCACTCAGAATAGTCTATAATTACATCAAGGTCGTTCGGGTAGTAAACTGTAGTAGTTGTTTTAACTGTTATTATAGTTATTTTCTATGAGAAAATGAAAAACGACTATTTTAGACAGTAATTACAAAATAACTAACCAAAAATACTGTTCTCCAATAACAGTTGTTTTGAGTAGTTCTTTTAGTATTAGATACACATATTGCCCATCTAGTCGATACAAAGTGGCCACATTTTTTAATTACCGAATATCGCAAAAAGCTCAGACACCCCCTCGATTAAATTAAATGGTCATTCACGCAGAATAATCTTACCTTAATTACATCTAGGTCAACAGTAGTAGTTGTTTTAACTGTTTAACTGTTATTGTAATGAAGAACGACTATTTTAGACAGTAATTTTAAAAAATAACTAACCAAAAATACTGTACTCCAGTAACAGTTGTTTTGAGTAGTTATTTTTGGTATTTTAATAAACAACAGTAATTTTGTAGTAAACAGTTAGTTTTTGTTAGTTATTAAAAATAGCAGATTATGTCGAGTTTTTAAAAATGTTCATTTAGTTTATAGTTGTTATTATTGATATGTTCATAGTTTGCAAATTATTAGAAAATTTTTATATTAGAAAATTTCATTGTATATCCAATGCATAAAAACGTCATAACTGGAATACCGTTTGAAAATTTGACTTTTCATTTTAAATAGGATGTAGCAAATACAAATTTTTATTGTAATTAAAAGAAAAAAATGTAATTTCAAAAGTATTTTTAAAATACCGAAAAATAACAGTTGTGTTTTAAATTATGTAGTCGATTTATGTTCATTGCTTTGTTGCTCGTTTTTATGGTTTATGCAATCATTTGAGGTTAGATGTTTTTTGACCGCCATTAGTCGTTTTTACTACTATTGAAGTTGATTTATCAATATTTAAAAATGACTGCCTGGTTAGTTATTTTTATGACAAATACAATCATTGCTTCTTTGACAACATTTGTAGTAATTTTAACTGTCATTTTTAATCATTTGTACCTTCTTAATTTCCTGAGGTTTGCTATGCATTCATTTTATAATATGCCAGAATTAATGTTGCTCAAAACACAATTTTTTAGTAACAAAAATAATTGAAAGTCCTTAGAAGTAATTTACAAGAGTGTAAATTATTACGTTTTATGTGTCTTTTTTTGTCCGACGACCACTAACGGTTAAACATTTTTTAAACAAAAGTGAATATAATTATAGCAGTTTCTGGGTTCAGTCGTGAATTGTTGATGATCAGAAGCAGATGTTGGAGGAAGACAAGATAGTTGTACTTTTTTATGGTTCCGTGTATTTTTAATAAAACTTTATCTATACAATTAATTATTTTTGGAGCGCCATGTTCATATAAATAAACCTGTAAAAATAACAAAAAAGCTACTAAAATTTAGTTAAAAATGAGCTGTCAGAGAAAACTGCTAAAATTAGCTGATTTTTTACTACATATTAGTAATATCAGAATAGCAAAAACAAATCTGTTGAATTTACAAATATTTAGTTATATTTGAGCTAAATTTTAGTTAATTGAAAGTAACAAAAAATAAAGTAACAAAAGTTAGTTGACAAAAAAAATTGAAATTTTTATAGTTTTTTTTTAGCAAAACTTTCTGTTTGCTATTTTGAGTCTACAAGTACTTAGTAAAAGTTGTTGCTAATTTAAAGGAGTTAATTGCTGCTATTTTCAATTAACTATAATTTACATAGAATATAACTAATATTTTGTAAAGTTAACAGTTTTATTTTGCGCTGTTCTTTTTTTTTAAATATTTACCATTTAACTGCTAAATTTAGCAGATTTTTCTACAAGCTAATTTTTAACTAATTTTTAGTAGCTTTTTCTGCTATTTTTCAAGGTTTATTTCTATGCGTGCCTTAACACCAGGGAGAAAGCGAATTCCTTTTGTAATTATCTTTTGAGGAGGAGAAAAGGCAATTTCTTGGAATACTTTTGTTCCAAATTACATCGTTTGTTTTTAACAATGACTTGCTCTAAAAAATACGATATTGATTCCGGAATGTTTTTGTTGTTATTCTCGAACATAGTTGTCGGTGGGAGGTACATGGTGTTATCAACTACAGAAGATTAAATATATCTTCTCGAATAATTGCTGCCGCAGCTTTCATAATGTTTAACCGTTGTTCACTTTCATTTAGGCTTTTTTTATCGTACAAAGCTTGATTTAAAATATCGTTCGACGAAACAAATAATTGTTAACTTCCCGGTTTTCCAATAATAATAATAATTACATTTTTATATACTTATACCTTAATAGTAGTTTTATAGTTCTGCTATCTGAAGCCTGAATTTAACAAATATCCGTTAGTTCATCCAATGTAAACTGGCAATCATCGCTATTTTCTATAAATTAAAATATTTCCTCCATCGCAGATTAATCTTGAGGACGGCCAAATTTACCCCCCCACGTTGGGTCTCTAGAAGGATTTTTAACAATTGTCATGAAACTTAGCCTCAGCAGCAACTAAATCATATTCTAAATCAATGACTGCAGTAACAGCTTTTGTAACGTCATCAGAACGAGTTCAAGATACTTTTAAAATTGATTCTTCGAATGAAAGTGTAAAAACTTTATACATTTTCTCTCCAAACATTCTGCCCTTTTTTCTTCTCAACCTCTTCATCCGCTTCAATTTCGCAAAATAAACAATATTTTTTTAAACAAAAATCGGATTCACTTACTCGTGCTCAAGTCCGAGGTAGACTAATTTTCGATGTATAGGCTTAATAATAAGAAAAACTACCCGGGTAGAAATTGCCAACCGTACCAAAAGTAATAGTATTGA
Source organism: Delia radicum (assembly GCA_021234595.1). NCBI lineage: Eukaryota > Metazoa > Arthropoda > Insecta > Diptera > Anthomyiidae > Delia > Delia radicum. Next base: position 253,577,165 of record CM037851.1, read on the forward strand.
CCACTGATATATTTGTAAAACCCGTCGTGTTAAAAACTTCCAAAGGTACGACTAATATTGTACCAGAAAAGCACTATTTTGTTTGCAAAGCATGTGTTTTGCCCGTATCACCCGCAGAATTCGTTGTTTTTTACCGCTATTACCACCAATAAATAGCTTCAATAAATTCGCCAACTCTACATCAGGTTGCGAGCAACAACTGTTCTAAGACTTATCATCTCGCGCAATTACAGTGTTGCCATGTCTGAAGCCCTTCATCTTTCACCACCTTTCATCTCTCCACTATCCCGTTTCCAAAGAAAGCAACACATTATTTAATAGGAAGAATTTCCTGAGTGTTGCTTCTCTTTTAAAAAATAAAAATAGTAGTATTAATTTTTTTTATATTTTATTATAAAAGACTGAACAGTATTGCTACTATTTAAATGCTTTTTATTATAAAGGGTCCGCCATCTAACGTTTTTTTTTAACTAGTGGTTATTTCGTGAATGGTAACACTTAGCTCATGTCTGATTTGACAGATAATTAGTTTTATCCTTCCGCTGAACGAATATGGTCCGTATGTTCGTTATCTTGTGAAAAAAGTGAAAGAAACTGGCATCCTCATCGATAAACCAAAGCGTGAAAAGCCAAAAACAGTGCTACACCCGAGAATATTGCTGCTGTGGCAGAAAGTGTGCGTGAAGCGCCATCAACATCAATTCACCGTCGTTCTCAACAATTGAACATTTCGGAGACATCATTGAGACGAATTTTGCATAAAGACCTTGGTATGACGCCATACAAAGTCCAATTAGTTCAGGAGTTCAAAAAAAAAAAAGTTATTTTGCTGACCCTTTACATATTTCTCAAAATTAATTAAATTTATGGTATATTAGAAGGCACAACATTTTTTGTTTGCCAACGATGGGAAGTTAGCTCAAGCCAACGGTTGGCCACTTTTATCAATCGGGTAACAGGACAATGTTGTCAAGATTGTTAATCCCGCGTTCTGCCAACATATAACAGGCCGTCGCCGACGCTTTGCCAACACCGTGCCGATTGTATTTTTCTGCCTGGGTAGCAAAAGACACGTGTATTTACTACAAACACTACAAGCAAAGATAATAGAATAAACTCGCAAAGGACACCGGAAAAGAATATGAACGGCGCCATGCGAAGAGTAGACAGATGCTGTTCAAGGTCATACGGGTAGACTGAATAAGGGACTGAGGTTATTTTGAGTTTATATTCTCAGAATTGTATGGTTTATTTGTATTTTTGGTTTATAGTATTTTTAAAAAAAAACTCTATAGATTATTTGTTAGGACAATATCCTAATAAAGAAATGTAAAGTATGGCCTCGAACTTGAATAATTTTCGTTTTCATAAGTATTTTTATTTATTTAAATGTACGATATATCCGTAGCATATGCGTCATTTTTTTTTTGTATGAAGAAAAACTTTTTTTTGAAAAATTCAATTTATTTATCAGAATACAAACTGCACCAAATGACTTTTAGACCTAATACTATATTAGGTCTAAAAGTCGTTTGGTGCAAGTTTCAGAAAACTCTGATAGCTTTAACATCAGGCTTCCCGCTACCAATGTTTTCGATTTTTGAAAATGTTTCGTAAATTGCTTTAATAAAAATATAGCTTGCGACACATTACTTTTTTTTATTATTTTGTCATTTTGAACACTAACATTTAGAAATTTTTGAATTCGGACTAACGGTTTTCGAGATATTGCTATTTGACTAAAAAAACGCGTCTTTTTCATCTATTTTTTAAAAATTCTCATAGAATTTTTCTTTTTGCACTCAAATACTACACAAAACATGGTTTCATTTTATCATAATTATGTCTGAAATTAGAGATGATATATCACAAAATATATTTTTAAAAATTAATATTAATTTGTTTGCTATATATCATAGGATTTTTGGGCAGGTCTCCAAGGTTAAGTAATGCGATTTTTCTTAAATTTCGCACCACAAATCCGTTGGGGCGCTGTGGTGTAAAGGTTAGCGCGTTGGACTGTTACACAGATGGTCCCGGGTTCGATTCCCCGTGACGGCAATATCAATTTAGAAAAATAATATGTATAAGTTTTGTATCCCTCATATGTATCGCAGCTCCCACCTTCAACGTTCGCATAGCACTTAACCCCACCGAAGTAAAATAATGAATCAGGGCTATGAAAAAAAACCTTCAATAAATTCGCCAACTCTACATCAGGTTGCGAGCAACAACTGTTCTAAGAGTTATCATCTCGCGCAATTACAGTGTTGCCATGTTTGAAGCCCCCCACCTTTCATCTCTTCACTATCCACTTTCCAAAGAAAGAAACACATTAATAAATAGGAAGAATTTCCTGAGTGTTGCTTCTCTTTAAAAAAAATTAAAAGCATAACACTTTACTATGCAAATATTCTGTTTTTCTGAGATATTTGTAGGAAAATTTAGAAGTTATGATTCCACCAATATTTACGCAAATATGCTGAAATGAAAACTGGTTTTGTCCACTATTCTAGTGCAAAAATAAAAATGATGTGTCGTAAGACACATTTTTATGAAAGCAATTTAAAAAATTTTTTAAAAAATCGAAAACTTTCTTCACGTGACTGCACGAGCTAATGCTGTCCGATTTTTCTCAAATTTCCACCAAATAACTTTCGTAACAATAATTGATAAAAATCGAAAGTTAAAAAAATATGCCGCTCTAGCGTGCATATTATAGATTATTAGAATCGCGATATCTCAGCAATGGTTACTCTTATAAAAAAATATAAGGAATATTTTTGTAGATAACTTTATGATCTACAATTTTTATCTTTCTCATTTAGTTAGCAGATTTATTTATACATATGTGAACAAATTCACACAGAGATTAGTTTTTTTCTTTCTATTTAAACGTAGAGAGGATATAAAAAAAATGTTTACTTTTTGCAAAAATTACCTCTTTTGTTTTAACCAGTGTATTTTTTTTAATAATTTTAAATTTATTTTTAGCATTTTTTGTTAAAATAAATAGTTACATTTTGATTAAAGAATATATAACTTTAAAAATAACATTATCAATTTTATGATAATGTTTTAGAATAAATTGATATTAACATTTAAACCAAATAAAATTATTTAACTTAATAAAGTAATAAACCTAATGAGAATTTATAAAATTTAATTAAAATGAATTTAAAATATTTATTTCTAATACATAAACATTTATAAAAAAAAACAACTACATTAATAGTACAAAAAAACAACAACAATATGTTTTGAGCGAAAATATAAAAAAATGTGAAGCAAGTTCCTTATTAAAGCAAATATTTTATTGATTCAATTAATTTTTAATTGACAGCTTTTAAAATTTTCAACAAATCGATTTAATTGATAAAAGTAGGGAATTATTTTTTTCTGTATACCCAAGTTCTGTACCAAAATTCAGCTCTGTAGGAATTTTTGTTATTTAAACACTATTTTTCTGGCTAATTTCTTCCAAATCATGTAGAATCTTTTTCTTTTCCATCATCTCGTAAATTTTTTTTTTTTTTGTATAAACCACCATAAAAATACACTCAAATTGAATTTCACGTACCACTTTATAAAAGTCGTATCTATTTAACTGTTTAACTACACAAAGAGAAATAAAGTGCCAACCAAATTGAAAACGTGTATTTTAATGGTAACAACTTATAAATTCAGTTAGTCAACGATATTTATATTCGATTTCTAAATTTTTTTGGTTTTGCAACTAAAATTCTGTTGAATTAATTGAAATTTATAGTGAAAACTAATGTTCAATTGTAGCAACCGACTGAAATTCGTAATAACCGAATTTGAGTAGTAGTAACCGAATTTCAATTGGCAAATAGCAAAATTTTTCTCTGTATTATTTTTAAAAGAATCACAAAAATATGTTTTATGATTTTCAGCAAATATATTAACTAAATTACAATTTTTTTACAATTTTTTTGCGTTTTTTTTCAGTCTACTAAAATTCAGCAAAAAATTTATTAATTTTTAACAACGCTTTTTTATTTCTAATCTACTAAGTGTTAGCAAAACTTTTGCTGAATCTACTAATTTTGTTGCTAAAAATCAGCTCGCTGATTTTCAGCAAAAGATTTTGCTGACATTAGCATTTTTTGCTGACTTTACAAACTTTTTTTTTTGAGTGTAGACCTGTATTAAGTATTACTTCAATACATTATTATTACAATACAAATATGTAGTGTGTTTTTATGTACGCCATATAGAATATTAAGGAAAAATTATACAACTACGAAGAGAACTTAAGTTAAATAAATTTTATTATTATGACTAAGGTTTTGTTGGAGTAAAAATGACTTTATTTTGTTCAACTATTGTTGAAATACATATTGAAATGTTACAGTTATTTTTCTTTTATACAAGAGGTGTTTCCACATCAACTGTATGGTATGGTTTTTAAGAAATTGCACTGGGAATCTTTAATCACTTCGCTAACATCCAGTTTAAAGGGGCACTTAGAATATTATGTGGATAAAGAACACTGCAAATGTAGGTAAAAACAAATGAAATTTCACTTAAAAACAGGACGACTTACATTTCATTAAATTTAACTAACATTGTCATTTATATTTTACTGCTGATAAAATGTAGTAAAAATAAACCACACATGTAGTAAAAATTTTAACTCGTTCATTGGTTCTATTTCTTTAAATAAAAACAACAACAAAAACTGATAAAAATTTTTTTTTTATTAATTAATAATCATATAATTACAAATTACATCCTATTACCTTAACCGAGTACTACACTCAAAAAAAAAAGTTTGTAAAGTCAGCAAAAAATTTTGCTGCGTCAGCAAAATTTTAGTCAGGAGGGTGCTTGCAAAAAAATTGCTAATGTCAGCAAAATCTTTTGCTGAAAATCAGCGAGCTGATTTTTAGCAACAAAATTAGTAGATTCAGCTAAAGTTTTGCTAACACTTAGTAGATTAGAAATAAAAAAGCCTTGCTAAAAACTAATAAATTTTTTGCTGAATTTTAGTAGACTGAAAAAAACGCAAAAAATTTGTAGAAAAATTGTAATTTAGTTAATTTATTTGTTGAAAATCATAAAACATATTTTTGTGATTCTTCAAAAAATAATTTACAATAATTGCGAAATATAAAAATTTTCATTTTCCCACATTGACCACATGAATTAATTTAATATCTGAAAATATATAGAAATAAATATATATAACATAAAAAAAATTTTCTTTCATTTACTTACATCAGTGATTGTCTAAAGGACGCAACTGCCGAAGATAATTATAGAAACGAAACGAAAAAATAAACAAACACAAACATAAACATAAACGAAACAAAAAAACAAATCTTTTTTGGAATAAGAAAAGGGAACCATAAAAATCTACCTAAGATGTGTGTCTTTGTCTTTGTCTTTCGCTTTACTCTGTCTACATGTCTGTATATGCTTGCTTGCAATTTGACCACACTAGATTATTAATCTATAAACATTTAGCTTAGAAATACATATTAAATTTAAATATTTTATTTTGTCTTTTATTTAATTAATAGACAATTATTTTCACACGCCGGTGACAACGCAAAATTTAAGTTGTTTTAATCCACAATTTTGTTTTATGTATGAAAAACAGATACAAAAACTTCCATGGTTGATTTTTTTATATGTCTTATTAGAGTTGTACTCTTTAGTATCATTTTCCTCTTCTCTACTACATCTTGACATGCCGCGTCATCTACTTCATTCTGCGTATATCTTTCAATCTGGTTGTCGTCCACACTATTAATGTGCTTATCAGCATAATTTTTTTTAGCAAAATTAATTAGTAAAACATTAGTATATTAGTAAAGCATTAGTATAAAACAGTTAAGTGCTGAATAAGTATAACAAAAATTTTAGCTGAAAACACGATTTTAGCAAAAAATTTTGCTAAAAAATGGTATACCTGATTTACAAGACGTTTTGCTAACTTTTCTACTAACTTATTTTTTTGAGTGTAGCTACTATGGTTTTCAGCGCGTTGTAGCGAAAACAGACCAGTGCCTCTGGTGGTAATCGAACCCACGACCCCCGCACTGATAGACCAGCACGCTACCAATTAGTCTACCGGGGTGCACAAATAAAATTAATATTAATTTATAAAACAGTAATTTGATGTATTTTGTTTTTTTTTTATGAACCACAAATGTAGTCAAAACTGAAATTTATTCTACAAATGACTGCTTTTTCATTAAAAAATAAAGATACTATATTACAACTCAAACAACTACAAATATTTACAGAAGAAGTTCTATGAGTGTGTATACACAGAAAAAATTAAACCATTTGCCAACTAAGAATCGGTTACTACGACTGAAATTGTTCGATACAACTGAATAATGGATTTCACAACAACATTTGGTTAGTACTACACTGCTAATAATCCATGTATAAAAATACGAAAAAAATGTCAAAATAACAAAAACTTTCGTAAAATACACGAAAATTTGTTAATTTTACAAAATATTTCGTAGTTTTGACATTGTTTACGTATTTTTAGCATGGATTATTATGAGTGTACTGAATTTTAGTTGCAACACCCACAATATTCAGTAATCTCATTAGTTTATGGTTGCCCTGACCGAATTTATTGGTTGTAGCCACGAAAATACAATTCGGTTGGCACTTTATTTTTCTGTGTGTACTTATGTCGCTATATTTGACGACTATTTTTTTTAAATTTAAAACGAAAATTGTTTTAAAATTGTTGCAGTCGAATGAAATTTATTTAAATTTTATTTACAAAAATATCTTTTTAAAATTTAAGATTATTTTTCAGTATCGGGGCAGTTAGTATTGAATGCTTCACATAATTATTGTATATTGCGAAAAATGTGTATATTTATATATGCCAATAGCTAAACTACTTCAATATTTATTTCTTTTATAATATATTTCATTCTTTTCATTCATTTCATTCATTTCATTCATTTCATTCATTTCCCTTATCACAATAAGGGCTTTGCGAACCTTGAAAATAAAACTGAATGTTGTACGCATCGCCGGAAGAGGATTTAACCCAAAAGTGCGAACACTAAAAATGTTTTTCTTAATTAGAACCTATGCCAACTAAGTAAATGTACAAAATTAAAATATAAATTACTGCTAAATGGGCATGTATTTGATTCAAAATCTATGTCAGTAAAATCTTATAATATAAGCATTATTGTAAATATTCAAAAGTGAAAAAATTCAAAATGAAAGTGGTTGAACAAAATAGTTTAAAAAAAATGTCTATGAAACGCTTGGACGGTATCCTAAAAACAAAGTGTCCTTAGGGAATAAGTACCACGTAGCACAATATATTCCATATTAAAACGGTTTGAAAATGGAGTGGCATCAACCGGAATAAAAAATTTACCGCAGCTGATCTTGTTAAAAACTTACTCCAATTCGCAGAAATACCAATAAAATGCAGACAACTGAGAAAAAATTTAATGAAAAAAAATTTTTCAAATAATTTTGGATGATGAAAAATACTATTCTATTGCTTGTAACAATGGAAGTTTTAATTCTGGATTTTATTTTGATGACTTGAAAAAAACTCCCGACAATGTACGGTATTCGACCAAAGCGAAGTTTGAACCAAAAGTACTAGTGTGGGCAGAAATCATTTCGGCGAAAGGTATATCACAACTTTACATCCAGGATTCAAAAGCTGTGGCTGTAAACACGGCTGTTTACATTAAAGACGTTGAGATATTAGCCAAAAACTATTTTTTCTTTAAATAAAAAAATAAATAAAACAAATCTGTAGACTTTTACAAAAGCACTTATGTCGACTTAAGAAATTTTTCAAAGAATTTTCACATCAGAACTTTATACACTAAACGTCTTGAGACCGCCTCAAATCAATTTATATCAAAGTTTTGGTTAATTCTGTTTAACAAAAAAATGTATGTCATTTGTAATATAAGGCGTTTTAACTTTAGCGATTATGTTTTTAATCCAAAATGTACTATATAGGACAAAAATCACAAAATTTTAATAAACAATTTTTTTTTTTTGGCATACTACAAATTAAAATTTTAATTGAAAAACATTTGTCAAATTTTCATGGATTTAATGAATTTTTTTTTATAAAATTATGAAAAAATCATAAAAAAATTTAATGAAAAAATTAACAATATTAATACAAATTCTTTCAGTTAAAGAAATTAGTCATGAAATCAATGAATTCGTTCTATCAGTGTATAATTATGAAATTCGAGGGAAAAAATGCCTTTAGAGAATACTCAATATTGCCGACAACAATACATAATTTATTCAAACCAAATGATATTTTATTCATACATGGGTTATAAATATGAAACGGACCTTAATACATAACATTTTAAATATATTTAAACAAGCTTTATATCGATGCCCATATGATCCATATGATAATGATCAGACAAACACTTTTTAAGGCAATCATACAAAAACCTTTGTGACATTGAAGGCCCGCCCACTTTAAAAGGGCGGGCCGTCACAATTTTACAGTCACCAATTCCGAAAATTTTTTTTATGCAAAAAATTCACCATTTTCGATACTGGCAACCCATGTTTTTTTATAGCCATACTATTGCAATGAAATTGCATTTTTCTTTAGGATAGTTTTCGAGAAGTTTGGAACATTTGAGTTTTTGCAAATTCAATAGAGATTTTTGCTAAAAGTGCTCGATCGAAGATTTTAATTTTTATCGAAAAAAACATTTTTGGTTTTCACACTTTTGGGTTAAATCCACTTCCAACGAGACGTGGTTGTTTCAACTTATATATTATATCTGTTGCAAAGAATTCGCATTAAAATAAGTTGGCAATTTCTACTTCCTTCTTATTCCCCGTACTACTAAAAACACCGCAATAAAATTTGGATTATCGAAAAATCTTGTATATTGGTATGCAGAATGATAAAGATTTATGAACCAAGCTAAATTGCATTATAAAATTACATACATATATAGTAATGCATTTATTATGCGTATTGAATATTTTAATATTATTTTTCTTTTATATTCTTTGTTTACACATAACATTAGTATTTACCTGCTATTGAATTGAAAATACTTATTCCAACACGAGTCAAATGGAATTCAAAATAAATTGATTATAAATAAATATTTGATGAATAAATAATTGACATATACAATAGGGCAGCGGTTCCCACCAAATCTTGCTTAACGGATCCCTTGACGCACTTTTACTGGTTCAAAAAATGTATAATATTTGGGCCATAGTATTTGGAAATTAAAAAAAAAAATTATTTAAAAAACTCTTTTTGGAAAACTATTTTTATACAAAAATTTCTAATTTTTAGAAATGCGATTGTAGAGTGTCACTAGCTGAGAATTTCTTAAGACTATTTTAAAGACTGAAATTCACAACATTTATTTAATGAAATTCAAATTTTACTTTTTATGACAATTTCAAATAAATAAAATTTTCTGTGAGTCTTGCAACAGCAAATACATTTGGAATACAGTCGTAACTACACAGAAAAAAAATAAAAATCCATTTAAATCATGTAATTCATCGATTCAATAACTTTAATTGCTGAAATTCCGCCAACAACGAAAATTTCTAATTCAATTACGATTTGATAGCTGTTTAATTGAATTATTCTTCAATTAAATAATAACTCATTTGATTAAAAAGTGATCAATATTGTATACCTTATCGAAAAGCAAAAAAAAAAAAAAATAAAATTTGTTGCCATACCAAATGTTTTTTTATAGCTTGAGCTTTATAACATTGAATTTAAACTTGCATTTAATTCTCATTTAGTTAGCAGATTAATTTATACTTATGTGAACAAATTCACACAGAAATTTGTTTTTTTCTTTCTATTAAAACGCAGGAAGTATAGCAATTTTGATTTTTTTTTTTGCAGAAGTTAGCGCTTTTGTTAAAACCAGAGTATTTGTTTTTTAAAATAATTTTTAGCATTTTTTGTATAAATAAAATTGTTACATTTTTATTACACAAAATTTAACTTTTCATTATCAATTTTATGATAATGTTTTAGAATAAATTAATATTCAGATTTAAGCCAGAGAAATTCAATTATTTAACTTAATAAAGTAATAAACCTAATGAGAATTAATAAAATATAATTGAAATGAATTTAAAACATTTATTACTTATACCACTAAACATAAACATTTATAAAAAAAACAACAACATAAATACTACAAAAAACAACAACAATGTGTTGGTGTATGCTTTTAAGCGATAAATAATAAAGCGACTCCGGATCTTGGGTGATCATATACTGGACGACCTCTCGGTAATATCACGTGTGGGATTCGGTGATCTCATACGTTATCTTAACCGAACGGGGTGGGTCTAGTACTCCGGATACTAGTTCCTTACGGGTAGTGTGGTTTCTTCAAAACGGAGTCGCTTTTTGACTCTACTTGATGCTCACGAGTAGCGTGAGCTGCCACTTAAACCAACCAACCAACCAACCAAGCGATAAATTTAAAAAAAAAACGTCTAGAAAGTTCCGAATTTGAGCAAATATTTAAATGATTCAATTAATTTTTAATTGACAGCTTTTAAAATTTTTAACAAATTTATTTAATTGAAAAAATAGGCAAATATTTTTTTCTGTGTAGATTCCGACACGCGATTTAAGATGTCAAAAAATAGTATATATTGTCAAAAAAAAAAGTTGTCAAAAAAAAAGTTGTCTTACTTTTTATCGAAATAGGGAAAAGTTCCGTAAGTGGAACATATTATCAGAAAAATATTTAAAACAAAATTTTTAGAACAGTTTTTGTCCACCGCAGCATTTTTGAGTACTCAACATATATAGAATACTATGTAGGTAAAGACCACTGCCAATGTAGTAAAAAATAAATGAAATTTCACTTATTGAAAGGATGACCTACTTATCAGTAAATTCAACTAACATTGTCATTTGTTTTTTAATGTTCAAAAAATTAACCACAATTGTAGTAATAAGGAACCACATGTTAGTAAAAAATAAACAAAGATTTATTTTTTTAAAGAACAAAAAACTACTATAAAAAATTAATGTAAAATCATAAAACAGTCGTTTGATGTGGTTTGTTTTTTTTAAATGAACTACAAGGCTACTAAAAAAATTTAATTTGTTCTACAAACGACAAAAAATAAAGAAACTGTATTACAACCCAAACAACTATATATTTTTAAAGCAGAATTTCCCTGAGTGTACAAATACATGATAATAGTCATATTTTGGCCATTTTACAAAAAGTCTTAAATAGATCTTAACCAAGGTCAACATTTAAAAAAAAAAGTAGTAAAGTGTTATTTGCGTGTTTTTATACTAAATCTAAAAAATATTTAGTTGTTATGTGCACTGAGAGAATTATCTTCACTTTAGTAATAACTTTCTTCATAGCTTTAATGAAAATTGTCACTGGAACTCGTGCATTGAAACATTTCGTAGAATCTATGCAACAGGTTTAATTAAAGTCAATGTTTATGAAAAGTTTGCAGAATTAATGAAAATCTTCAAAGGAAAACTAATGAATCATTTGAATAATGAAGCGTGTATAGAATTTATGAAACTGCTTTATAAAAAGTTTTAATATTGAGAAGATCTTTAAATTACTAAAACTTGTAATTAATGAATTAACCGCTTCATAGAATTTATGAAACGATTGAATTAATACAGCACTTTATGAAATATGTTAAACACTTGAGAATTAGATCTTAAAATTTAAGTTTAAAATGTATGAAAATATATGAAATTTTATGAAAACATAAAAAAATTAAGTCTTTGAAATAATTTCATAGCTCTAAATAAAGTTTTCATTAAAATTATGAAGAGATAATTTATGAAATTTAATGACATTTTTTATGAATAAAAGTTTATGAAAAATTTCTTAATATTAATAACATGTCTTGGATATAATGAAATTCTTCATTGAATCTACGAAAGAAAATGCTATTAAATTGTTTCATTAATATCATGAAGAATAATTCTACCAGTGTACTAAACGAAAACTAAAAAAAGCTGCGGTAGACCAAAACTGTTCTAAAAAAAGTTTATTAATATTTTTCTCAGAAAACTCTCTATATAACGAAACTTTTGAGCCCTATTTCGATAAAAAAGTAAGAAAACTTTTTTTGAAAAACACAGCAATTTTGAAATCTTAAAACGCGTATCGGAACCTAAAAATATGTTCGTTATATTTTTTATATTCAGCTCTTCGGTACGCCTCGTTTGAGTGCTATTACTCAAGCGAATTTGTAAAAACATCTTCTGTCGGGACACCCTAATATACAAGGTTAGAAATACTTACATACATGTAAAAAGTAACAAAAATAAAATTTTAAGATTTTTTTTTTATATTTTATATTGTATTGTATACATAAATACACACGTACATAACAAAAAATGACATTGTAGTGATTTATTTTAAGTGTTTATCACAAGAAAATAATAAAAGGGAAGTATCCGAAACGTTTGATGTTAATGAACTTGGAATATGTTGTAGATGAGCAAACAATAAGAGACACTTATAAGGAGTGAGATCAGTCAAACTAGTGCAAGCAGTTTACCTTTCAAGGTCTCTTACATGCTTCAAACGAAATATTTTTTTATCAAGTGAGCTTTGAAAATATACTTAAAATGTGTGTAAAAAGTATCAATCAAAACGAACTAAAAGTAATAGAAAAAATAATTGAAATTTGCAAAGAAAAAACACATCGTACTATTACAGAATTGCTAAAAAATTAAAGGTTTTACGAAATACGGGTTCTAGTGCTATCAAAAAAATATAATGACACTTGTATTGTTAATTGAAGTCCGTGAACCGATATTAAAAAATGTGTTTCTGATCCAAATCATGTTACGAAAATAGTGGACCTTTTGAAGAAAAATAATAGTCTGTCAAACAGAAAATCAGCTGTAAAGCCAACTGTTCAGAGTTTTTGGTCAGGAAAGGTAAAAACCTGAACGACTGAAAACATTTGAAGTGAAAAAAAGTGCCGAGCCGAAATTCCAGGAAGACCGAGGAGGCCAAAGAACGAGCAAAAAAATGTGTCGTAATTTTGTAACAAAATAGGATTGTTGACAAAAGCTTTCAGAGCAGCAATTTTATAAAGCGAATGCAAACGGAGATGTTGAGGAAAAAATTTGGACAAAAACAAAAACAACAAAATTTACAATTTTAATTTTAGTTTGTGAAACTATTTGCACTTACGGCAAAAGGAGTACTTTTTACATAACAACAGTCTCTATAAAGAAGACGAATAAATCAGTTGAATCTGCAATAATAAATCAGTTGAATCTGTAATATTTGAGCTAAATTTTAGTAAATTGAAAGTAACACATTAATCGGCTAACATCAGCAAAAAAAAAATTCTAAATATTAGTAGACAAAAGTTTTTTTTCAAATTTTTTTTTATAGCGAACATAAGTATACTCTTCTAAAATCAGCAATATACAATTTTTTAACATAAATGTCTGTTGATTTTAGCAAAATATACTCTTATTAGCATTCTACTAAATTTAAGGTTAATAAAGCAAACATGTTTACAGTATTTGTTTGCTGTTTAGTCTACAAATGGTAAGTAAGAAATTCTGCTAGTTTTAGCAGAGTAAATTGCTATTTTCAAATTACTATAATTCAGTTCGAATATAACTAGAAGTTTGTAAAGTCAACAGTTTTGTGTTTGCTGTTCCTACTTTACTAATATTTAGCAACAAAAGAAATCTGTTAATTTTAGCAGCTTTTTCTGCAATGTCGCTTTTATCTAATTTTTAGTAGCTTCATGACAAAAAAGTCTGATTTTAAAATTTGGTAAATTTTAGCCAACAAGCATAACAGATGGGGATGGGGCAGTTAAAAAACACGTGTCCCTTAGATTTCTGTCCTCTATAACATTTTAAAAGTATATTTGTTTATTGTTTAGTAATTTAGGGTCCGCTTCGTGAAACCACCCTTGTAAGTATTTTAAAAGCACACACCAAAAAAAAACTCGTTGAAGTCATCAAAATGTTTGCTAGTAGGCTGATTGCAGTAAAATTTTTAATATCAGCAAAACATAAGTAAATTCCACAAAAATGTTGCTGAATTTAGCAAATTATTTGCTGATATTAGCAATTTTTCTGCGAGGATCCCTCCAGCAAAAATGTTGCTGACTTTACAGACTTTTTTTAAGTGCAGTGAGGAGTTCATATTGCCCAGTGTAGAAAAGCATTACCATATAAGTGGTTATATAAGTACATATTTTGTAATAGCAAGCACTTACAACTGTCATTGCAAATCTCATTACTTTTATATGAAATGTTGGGCAAAATAATTACTTTTCATTACTAAACACCTTACAAAAATAGAAAAATATGTGGTTACCTATATACTTACCAATATGCGCAAAAATAATGAGTCTAAAAATAAATTTAAAAAAAAAGTTAATTTAATAAACAAAATACTCGTACTTGTTTTATTGAAAAATATTTTTTTAATAAAATGCTTACACGCTGGATTCCGACCCGGGCCTGCAGTTTGTCAGTCAACCGCTCTAACATCTGAGTTATCTCGACATGTTATTAATTTATGTTAGATATAAAATAAATGACTTGCTTGCACAAAATATAATTACTTTTCAACTTACAAAAAATCAAAAATAAGCAGCTTTATATGTAATTACTACAGTTGAAAAAATAATGAGGCTACAAACTGATTTTCAAAAAATTTGTTTATCATTACATTATATTTAAAATAATTATAAAAATAGTTATGGGTAACGCATTATTTTTTGTATTGAAATAATGGGAAAATGAAATACTTATTAGTTAGTAAGTCATTATTATTTGTATTAAAGTAATGCAGAGAGTTAGGTGGTGTCATTACTGATAGTAGGAAAAATAATAACAGGTCATTACCGTGTCTACAGTGGGTACATTTTAAACAACAGAAACTTCAAAAATAAGCTTTTAAATAAAAGAAATATAATAAAGAAAACTGCAATTTAGCTGCATTAGATTCGAGGCCATACTTGGGTGTGATCGCTAAACGGTCATGACTTGGTATTGTTACGTTTGTAATGTAACAAGAGCGCAGATTTGATTCTTCAGCCGCAGGTTGTTAAAAAATTTATCATATACAGACAATCTGACAATTATAAGACACAAATAATAATACAATTTAAATGGAAAATCACTGATGAGCCTGTCCATAAAATGGCAGAAACTAGTTTAGTCTGATTTAAAAATTAATATAGTGTTTATAATTTTAAGAGAAAAAACGTTTATTCTTCTTCTTAATCGCAACATTTCTAAAAATTAGAGAAATTCTCATAAATATAAATTTATCCATTTTCACGAATTTTTTTTTCATTATTCTGTAATATTGACCACATCGTCCATAGTGCAAATAAATTTTGTAGTGAAAACAAATTTCGTAGTTTTTTATAAATTTGTGTATATTTGAAGTTAGTCATTTTCATGGTTCAAGTTAGTCATTTACTTCTAAAAACTGTCAATGACTTTATTATGGTTTTGTCTTATTTTACATATACACACCACACACATGCATCCCTTATCCCTTTTGTTGTCCTTTACACACCTACATGCACATGAGCATATAGTATTTTTATATTATATTGTTATGGGATTGTAGCCTACAAAATATGCAAATTTTGTTTTGTTTTATACATTTTTTTTTATATAAAATACGCCCTTGTTTGTCATTTATGTTGTTTGACTGTAGTTAGAAACTCTTATGTGAAATGCAATTTATATGTAAATATTTTGTTTAGAATTACTTGTATTGTTGAGAGTCTTGCTTAAACAATAATGTTTAAATTCAATAAACTTTTTAGTTCTTTCGTATTGCATATTACAACGTGGGTAAATTAAACCATTTTTACAAATTGTATATTCAAAACTACTTTAAAGCAATCTCACTTGTTTTTATAGTATTTTTGATTAGTTTTTATTCCTTATTGGAGGGTAAAAATGGAGCCACGCCCTAGATCTTTCATTTTAATACTATCAAACTTCAGGATTTTTTTATTAATTAAACACACTCATAAAAAACCCCTTACAAATAGTTGAAAATTACGCTGCAACAACTGGAAAAGGTATCTACCCAGCCAGAAAAATACGAACGGCAAAGCATTGGCCCAGTGCTTTCAACAGTGGTATGTGCGTTGGCAGAGCGTTGGATATCTGAAGATTTAAGTGCTTTGCCAACCCCAAAATTATAACACCGGGCAGGGCTTGGCCGTTCCTTTTTTAAAACGTTGGCAAAGCACTGGCAATGAGCGCTTTGCCAGTACCAAAATCAAAAACAACCAATAAAGTCCTACTTAGTAATTCACTTCAGTAAAGAGTTGTATTATTTCTTATTGAATGATTTTGGTAATTTGAACAGAAATAGCAATAGGCTTGCTTCAGCTAAGTTAATTACAAAATAGCTGAATATTTTTTTTATCAAATTATTTTTGTGATAAGTTAGCACGATTTTTTTACTACAATTTTACTAAAGAAAGAAATTTGAGAAAATTTTAGTACAAAAACTATACTTTGTGCTGACTATAATAGGAGACCTTAATATTCTTAACTTCAAACCATAAATGGCAATTTAGTTTTGAATTTTTCCACTCTTGTAATTTTAAATTTTATAAAGGTATAGCTTAGAAAAGTGTTTAAATACGATTTGAGTAAATACCCAGGTAGAAAAATACAATCTTTAAAACGTTTTAAAAGCATTTTTCATGATGGTACAAGCGTTTTCAGAACATACCAAATTACAAATTTAAAGCGTTTTGAGAATGTGCAAAATGATAACCCAAATTTACGGTCTGAGGATGGTATTTTATAACGTTCTCAAAACATTGCAAAACAAAATTTTTGAAATGCTTCTTCAATCGTTAAATAAGTATTTGCAGAACATTTTGGCTTACAGTTATTAAGCGTTATGAAAACGACCCAAATGATAACCGCTTTGAGGGTTGTAATTTTGAACATTGTCAAAACGCTCGAAAGACAAATTATAAAGATCTTTATGAATTGTTCATAAATACCACAAATAATGAAACATGTAAAATATGATTAAAATAATATAAATAAAGTAACAAAACATTGTAATTTTAAATAGTTTAACTAGCGTTTTATTAAGTTTTGAAAAAGTCCTCTAAAATATTGCTTTATCTGTCCTCAAAATATAGTGCTTTATAAAAGATATACAAGGACTATACACTTTATAGAGTCGCTAAATTATGGGCTGGCCATATTGAGTGATTTATTGAACTCGGTTCATGAAGAGAAAAGCATATAAAAAAATTGCATAAGAAACCGAGTTCGCATATAGATAGACCCCTTATGACAGTGTTGTTTTTTAATCAGTAAAATATTTTGTAAAAAAAAAAAGTATTTCTAAAGTACTATTGGCAAATGTTAGAAAAACGCTTTAACGCAATGGTTTTACATTGGTTTTATTTTATAAACCGTTGTAAATTTTGTACGATAAGAACTTCTAAAGTACTTTTTACAAACGTTGGAAAAACGCTTTGAACCAATGTTTTTACAGTGTTTTTATTTCACAAATATTTGTAAGTTTTGTATAAAAAGTATTCCTAAAATACTTTGTCCGAACGTTCGAATAGCAATCCAAAATAATGTTTTTTAAATGCTTTTTTTTCGTATTATTTGCAATTATCGCTTTGGAAACGCTTTTATTTTAGTACCATCAAAAACAAACGTTTTGAAAACTCTTCGTTTTTTGTACCATCCCAAATTTCTACCTGGGTACTTATTATACACTCAAAAAAAAAGGCAGTAAAGTTAGCATCATTTTTGCTGGGAGGACTTATTTAAAAACAAGTACATTCATTAAATTTCGTTTGTACAAACGATTCTAAATTCAGTAAATCGAGCACTAGCAAAGCACTTTTGACCAGCATTGAGAAAGCGTTGTGAACAAGGATGTGCCACTGTTTTTATTAAGTTAACGGTTGTAAATTTTGTAAATAAGTACTGGCAATGCACTTTTTGCCAATGTTGGGAAAGCGTTCTAAGTCAGTACTCTGTCAGTGCATTTTTATTTTTACGGTTGTAAATTTTGTAAATCAAGTACTGGCAAAGCACTTTTTACGAACGTTGGCAGAGCGTTCTAAGCCAGGGCTGTGCTTGTGCTTTTATTATTTTTACTGTTGTAAATTTTGTTCATCACTTTTTACTAACGTTGGCAGAGCGTTTTAAATCAATGCTTTGCCAGCACTTTATTTGTTGGATCATTGGCAAAAAGTGCTCTGCCAGTGCTTGATTTTTTAGACCATTGGCAATTTGTGGCTGGGTAAGTTTACGCCAGCACAATTTTCAATGACGTTGAGAATTACGTTCTGCTAAATTTAGGTGACCTAAAGTAAGTTAAAGTACAATAATTTGGCAGAAATACTGTTAAATGGAAATGAAAATAAATCAGTTGAAATCAGCACATGTTTTCTGCTAAATGTTGGTTGTTTAAAACTATGTAAAAAATTCAGTTAATATACAAAAATTTAGATGAATTTTAGTTTAAAATGAATGCTGCTGAAATAATTATGATTTATTTAATGGAAACAAATTTTATTTAATTTTAACTTTCAAATAAATTACACGATATAAATACACTTGAATCGTTATTATTTTTCACTTTTTTTACATCAGCCTTGCCTATTTGTGTTTGGTTTGTTACTTATTTTCGCTATTAATGGCATGTAGAATTGTTTGAAAATATTTAAAGGCTGAAAAAAGATAAAAACAATATTTAATCGTTATCACATATTTTTTATTTTAATACTAACCAAGAATTTTTAGTTCTTGGAAATCCTTGGACGGACTAAATTGACAAAGTGCAAAAATTTTAATTTTTTCATTCCTAGCGGGTACAGCCACAATGTCTTCCCAACACATTTCACTTTATCAATTCCGCCAAAACGTACATCAAACAAAATATTTAATTAAAAAGCTTTAAGGACTTTATGGATTTTACAAAATTTTCGTAATAATTAAATCAAATTTTTAATTTTGCGAATTTGAAAGTATTTAATAACCCCAAACTAAAAAACTTGAAAACCGGGGTTTCGGTTAATTTTCGGTTTCTTTTATATAATATTAAAAAAAAAATCTAAAAATAATTAAATATTGATAAAAATTTACAAATTTTTAGTAAATATTTTTTGAAATTTAATTGATTTCATTAAATTTCTAGATAACCAGTGTAGAAAAGCATTACCATTTAAGTGGTTATATAAGTACATATATAGTAATGGCAAGTACTTGCAATTGTCATTACAAATCTCATAAGGTGATGTCGAGCAAAATAATAACATATCATTATGAAACAGCTAACGACAAATCAAGAAATATGTGGTTACCTGTATGCTTAGTAGTATGGATAAAAATAATGAGTCTGAAAATAAATTATAAAAAAAAACTAAATTTAATAAAAAAAATATTTCATTTCGGGATTCGAACCTGGGACTCCAGGTAGTCAGTCAAGCGCTCAACCATCTGAGCTATATCGACATGTTATACTTGATAGATAAAAATAGTAATGCTCGCACAGAATGTCATTACTTTCTAGATTACAAAAAATTAAAAATAAGTAGTTATACATGTACTTACTGGAGTTGAAAAAATTAAAGAGTCTAAAAATAGATTTTCCAAAAATAATTTTTAAATCATTACTTTAAAATAATGATATAAATAACTACTTGAGGGAAACTTAATATTTTTTGTATTAAAATAATGTGAGATTGTAAGTCCTTATTATTTGTGTTAAAGCAATGCAGAGAGTAAGCTGGTGTCATTACTGATAGTGAGAAAAGTAATGACATGTCATTACCATTTCTACACTGGGAAGATGTCAAATTAAGCTTACTTTTTGATAAATTAGCCGACCAAAAATAATATATTATGGTGACCATTTTTTCTAACATGAAATCAGTACAAATTTTAGATTTTGTGACGAATACTAAAAAACACAGCGAGATTAAGCTGAATTCTTCCTACAAAAATATTTTAAGATTCCCGGGTAAAAATTCTAATATGGAGTCTAATGTAATTGTATCTCATTTCATAATTTCCCATATATAAACAAATAAAAATTGATGCGAAAAATGGGTCGTCTACATGTATATAATTATATCAAATTAGATACAACTTAATACAAGGGATTTGACCATATCCGGGGCATTAAATTATATCTTAATTGATATAAATTTATCTAATTTTACATAATTTTAGTCGATAGTATTAATTCTTTTTGTGACTTGAAGTTATGCTTAAAAGTATTTAATTTGAAAATTAAAGTTTCTAAAGGGTCCGCCATCTAACGTTTTTTTTTTCAACTAGTGCTTATTTCGTGAATGGTAACACTTAGCTCATGTCTGATTTATTTATTTATTTATTTATTTATTTATTTATTTATTTATTTATTTAATATGGTTACTTCTACAACAAAACATACGTCTTACACAGTACGTCTTTGACAGATAATTAGTTTTATCCTTCCGCTGAACAACGCTGGGAAATATTGCGACATTGCTTTGAAAATCATGGTAATGTTGCAGAATATGTGCGAAAATTGCGTACGGATTTTGGAAGAAGAGAAGCAAGATCTTGGCGGGTATGTAAACAAGCAAAATTGTCGCATTTGGGTCACAGGAAACCCGCACGCATACATTGAAAAGCCGATACACCCAAAACCAGTCACTGTTTGGTGCGGATTTTGGTCCAAAGGCATAATTGGGCCATTTTTCTTCGAAAATGAGCAAGGAGTGGCCTTTACAGTCAATGGCGATAGTTATCGGGCCATGTTTAACGAATTTTTGTTCACAAAAATTGAAGATCGCATTATCAGCCGCAGAGCTGGTGTCGTTTGGCCACCTCGGAGCTGCGATTTGACACCTTTGGACTATTATTTGTCGGGTGCCGTCAAAAATAAGTGTTACGCCAACAAGCCAGAGACAATTGAAGCTTTAAAGGACAATATTCGTGAAGCCATTGGTGAAATACAGCTGCACACAATCGATAATGTGCTTAAAAATTGTACCGATCGTGTAGGCTACTGCATGGCCAACCGAGGCAGCCATTTGAATGAAATTATTATCCATTATTAACCGGAAGGATTGTACTTTCAAATAAAAAAAGAAATTTGATAAAATATTCAGTAGTTTTTTTTATAGCATTTTCAAAAAAAAAAAGTTATTTGGCGGACCCTTTACAAATCAATCATTTTAAATTAAACATAACGAAATGTTAAAAAGTTATTAGGAAAACACTTAGGGCCGTATGCAAAAAAAAAAACTACTTTTGCTTTAACGTTCACATTAGTTAACGAAAACATTAAGGCTAACAAACGTTTGTTAAAAAATCGTATGCAAAAACAGTACTTTAACAAATAAAAGTATTAATGAATTTAAGTTGTCACTTTATGGTTAGCGATGCATTAAAATGAATACTTCTTTATCCGGGTAATCAATACTATAAAAATGTTCTTATTTTTTTTTTTAATAAAATAACATATTTTTTACGCAATTTTCTTTGATTTACTTATTCAATAAAAAAAAACACAAAATAAACTAAATCAAGGAAATTGAGCAGAACTAACAAGTTTTTTTATGTTACAAATGTTTTAAGTATTCGAATAACGAGCTGTTTTTGATTTGTTTTGATTGTAAGTACATCGCTAAAAACATTTCTTATATTTACATTGATTTGTGCTGTGTTTTTTTTTAATTATGGAAAAAAAAAGAAAGAAAGCGAAATAATGGAAACGCCAGTCGTTATTAAAAGGATACTACAATGATGTATTTATTTATATGTAAATATTGTAAATAAGTAAAAATTTTAATGAATTAATTATAAATAAAAAGTTTTTTTATTATGTTGGTTGAAGTATTATTAAAAATATTTTTCTATAAAACTTTTAAGGATAAATTTTTCTCTTCCCCTTGCTGAGGATTCGGTTCTTAATAAGTTATTTTCAGCAATTTCTGTTTGCATTTCTGCATCCGGTTCAAGGTCATCTGGTTCAGTGTCATCCGTATCAAAGTAATCTGGAATTGAAATGTGGTTGTTTAGTGATAATCATGAATGATGTCCATAATTACTAAGGAATAAAGTGAAGCTTACCGTTTTCTTGTATAGCGATGTTGTGAAGAACAGCTAAAGCTACAATTAATATTTTAGCGTTTGGAAAGCTTACGGTTATACCATCCAGCAAACATCGAAATCTTTGTTTCCAGACACCAAAACATCGCTCCACTGGATTTCGAGTAGCAATATGAGCAACATTATATTTTAGCTCATTGTCGTTTAGAGGGCGAAGTAATGGTGTAAATAAATAGGGTTAATTTTTAACCAGAATTGCCAAGCAAACGACCTCTAAATTCCCCACTTTCAAAGCGCTCCTTTACTCTTGATTCGTTAAAAATCCGACAGTCGTGAATACTTCCTCTCCATCTTACCACAATATCTAATATTTTAAGTTCAGAATCACAAACGACCTAAGCAAAATGTTAAATAAAATATAAAAAAAAACTTCAAGCTGTATGTACCTGAACATTGAGCGAATAGAATCCTTTTCTATTTATGAAGTATTGGGCTAAATCACCACCAGTTTTTTTAATTTTAATATGGGTGCAGTCAATTGCACCAATTATACCCGGAAAATTCCGTAATATTTTGAACTTTTTTGCTAATTTAGCTTCTTCTTCAGCACATGACGGCATTTTGATTACATTTTTTGCGTGTTTTGAAAAAGCACGAGCAACTTTAGCACAAATTCTACTTACCGTAGATTGGGCCAAACCATGAAGGTCACCAGCGTCGTCTTGAAACTAAAAATATTAATGTAAGAGCATACTAAATTTACGGCTACGGAATACTTGACTTTACTATACTTCTCTTCTCCCCCAACAACGCAAAGCTACTAGCACTTGCAGTTCTGGTGATGTTCCACATCCTCTGCGGTCTACTGCAATGTCTTCTTTAACCAGTTCTATTATTTTTTTTTGCTGTTTCTTTATTAAAACGATATTTTTTTTTTTTTTTTTTTTTTTTTTTTTTGAATTGGTCATCAGGAAGGGAGAATCCATCAGTCCTCGTCTTGTAAATTCTTGGCCGATAATAATTTCCGATTTGGATAATAGAATCTACTTATAAAAACAATACACAATTAACACTAATTTTTCCACAATCACAATTAATTTTACCAATTCTTCTTATAAAATTTACAGTATTCATTTCTCTCACAGTTTATGTTATTTAATTTATGTAAAATGTTCACTAAATTTTAATTTTCAAACGCAAATAACGAAAAGAAAACAAACAATGACACTAACGTACGCTTAAAGTACGTTCCTTTCTACTTTAAAATGTTTCAAGTTACCAAACGGTTACCAAACAGTTACCATAGGTATGTTAAGCTAATAAACGTTTTTGGATACAACTTTAAGCAATTTTGCTTAACAATGGTTTACCAACCTTTGTTAATTTTTTTTTGCATACGGCCATTAGTGTTTCAAAAATATATAATTAAGTATTTTTGTCTTATAAAATGTACACATTTTTTATTTAAAATTATATAAAATAAATAACTTGAAAATAATTTCGTTAAAAAATTAATATGGTTATATTTATGTGAAGTCATATGTAATAAAGTCTTAACTTGCTCATAACTTAACGTGATATTGAACTTTACCAAAATATGTATGGGATTATATATAAAGCTGTATAAAATTGTAAGTAGAATATTTTCAGTATGACGTTACATATAGTTTAATTAGACTTAGCATGGGATTATATATAATCATATCGATCAATACATATATTAGATTATTATATGGCTTATGTTAATATATATGGAGTAAGATTTGAAGACATATAATAATATACAAAAATACACAAAATTCTACAAAATATTAAATTCTCTCAATAAAAATTATTAGATGTATTTGTATGTAAAGATATAAGCCGTAATGTGACTCCATTCAAAGTCAGATATGACTTTATCATATTATATATGACTAGATATAACATAAATTTGGTTTTACCAATTTTTATCTTTGTACCCTCCAAAATGAACAACAAAAATATATTAAAAAAAATATGTTAAGAGGTGAAAACAAAATTTTGAGGTGAAAAACTTTTTTGGATGTAAAAAAATAAATTGTGTGGTTGAAAACCATTTTTGTGGTAACAAAACTATTTTTGAGGTAACAAAAAAATTTTTTGTTTAGAAAAAAGAATTTGCGGTGAATTTTAAATATTATTCACCTCTTAGCGTCTGGTGGAAAAATATGACGTTATATTTTATACACCAGACACTACAATGAATTCTAATAATATACAGTCCATTATACACCAATTTGTATGGAAAATTTAGAGGTACTTTCACATTGTCACTCATTACTTTTGAACCGCTGGACCGATTTTGCTCATTTTCAATACCAAAATTTTCGGAAAAATGTACATAAAGCTATGTAAAAATGAGCAGTGCGTACTAAGAAAATTAGCCGATATTAATATAAGAAATTATTAAAATTTTGAGATTTTTTCTTAAATTCACCAAATTTTTAATATTTTTTGAATGTGCTATTAATATCTTGCTGTATTGAATTACGTTTCTCACAGTTTTTTGCGAATTTAATCCTTGTGATTGGTTGCAAACAAATTTGTTCGTGAACTCATTCGATTATAAAAACACGCTGCTAATAGTCAATTTCACATTTTTATAAGATTTTTATTATTTACTTTTTTGAAAATCATAATTAGTTAATAATTATAACCCTTAGTGATTGAATTCAATAATTGGTTTAATCGATTACTAAAACTCTAATATAATCATCTGTAATCAGTCGCACTCAGTGAATTCATGTGATTGAATTCACAGCGTTTGGTTCCAAAATAATTCATTGTTCATATGGGACTGCAAATCGAATTAATAATTATTGAATTTTAAAGGCACCAAGAAATTCATACATAGACAAATTTGTACATCTGAGGTTCAAATAGTACCATAAAAAGTACTATCGTACCAACTTTATCATCCCTGATTCAAATATTGAGAAAAAGATTTCACAACAAACCAATACATACGCACTTTAGGCTGTCACTTAACGTTGAATTCTATTTTCAATAGAATTGTCCGCAACAGAACAGAACGAAAAAGTGAAAACTAACCACACATACAGACTTTCAATTGAACAGAAACAAAACAGCTGATTCGTAACGGAACAGAACGTACAAACTAATTCTGCCTTAACGAATATTTTCCGTTTTTGTCCTGAATATTTGTTTTTCTAAAAACACCCAAGTTTTTAATACATTTGTGCTCTTAGATTCTAAGCTCTTCTACTCGAATTAATCTTTTCAGATTTTTAAAAACTTTTTTACAGCTCTGATCAGATTAAACATTTTTTAATGTAGAAAAAATTATAAATTAGGTAGAACTGATCATGTTACTTTATATGTGTGCGACTTTTTAGGTTGTAGTGTTGACGATTTTGTCAAACTAAGGTGTCTCTTATTTTTCTACAAAATGAAAAATTTAGATTTGGAAATTCTGAACGAACACACACTTTAGTGCAGATACATTTTAAAACAAAGATATTGCAAAGGTCATTTCAAGCTCGGGTTATAAGACTATGGAATAGCGTTATACCTTATAGTGAAAGGACTTTTAATAACTCCGATTTTGTGTTCCGGAAAATTGTACTTGAAAATTTGTAAATAATTTTGCGGTTATTGGCTACATTAGACAACATATTCAAATTTTTTTTTTGCTACATGTATATTTTAGATATTAATTAATGCTGATTGTACCACTTTATTTTTATAAATTGTATTGATTATAAGCCTAAATTCTGCCATGTAAAGTGTATCTTTAATCATTTGGCCCATTGGGGCTTAGATTATAAATAAAGAGTGAAATGAAATGAAAAAACATCTGGTTTAAAATGCTTTCCGTTATAGAAAAACTATCAAGTTCTCAGACCTTTAAGTTAAATGGTTTTTCAATGGAAATTAATTAATTTATTATATTTATTTATCAAATCGGTACGAGTAGTCACCCTAATAATACATAAAAGGGTATTAACACCAACGTTTTGAAGTAAATGGAGCTGAGCCTTTTTTGAAATTCGTGATTCAATAACATGCAATTTCATATGTATTTTTTGGGGTTTCCGATATAATATAAATTTGAATATAATATAAAATACCTTATAATTTGGACAAAAAAAAAATTATAAAGGTCTGGGACCAAAATTATTCTGCAAAATTAGTGAACACGTTATTTTTTTTAATTGGTTAAAATATTTACTGAAAACCGACTTATTTTCGTCGGTTTCGGTTTTGAGGCTTGAAAAACTGCGGTTTCGGTTAAAGCCGAACAGCAAACTCTACCCTAAGCCCAACTAAATATCATTAAACCGGCAAAAAACGCTTGGTTTCTAAAATAATCTCTGCTTTCTTTTAAGTTCTAATTAATGACCAACAAAATTTTTGAGTGTATTTTTAAATTTTTTGGTTGAAATGTGATAAATATAATGAGATCTATAAATTGATGTAGCTGTAATTAAATCCAAATAATTAATTTTAATATTTTTAATTTGCTTGAAACTTAAAACCTTCATCATTTTTTCTTTATTAAAGATAAGTGGTTAACGTGAATGGATTTAGCATGCCTAAACATCGGCTTACATATACACAAAAGGGTATTCATGTCACACAAAAACAATTTTTGTAAATATTTTACCGCAGTGTCGACAATTTTTTAAATTCGCTTAAAGAACAACACAACATTTCGAAATGCTTTAAATGAAATTTTAAAGCGCTAGACTTTTAGATTATATTTTTGCTTAGACCGTTATGATGAGTGTATTTTTGACGAATTTTTAGAAAACACCTGTCATTTTGACTTGGTTTAGGTTTAACACAATTTAGGTCATTCTAGTGTTAATATTGGCTTGTCTTTGAGAGGAAGCTCTTCATATATATATGCCTTAATAATTTTCAAAAAAGTTGTATTTTTTTTATAGAATATTTTTGTTTCAACAATTTTTGATTCCAGACTATGTGTGAACCTCTTTAAATAATAGTATCGTACCAATTTAAACTTGGAACATTTTTTAAAGTATATTTTTTATAGACTTTAATGAAAACCTTGTCAACCTTTAATGAAAACAAACTATTATAAAAAAAAAAAATAACAAGCATTCGTTTTAGCCCTTGTTACAAAGGGCTAAAAGATTAATCACTTTATTTACTTACCCCTACATGTTTAACACAACAACAAAGTAAAAAAAACATATATAAAAGGGTTGGAAATAAGAAAAATATAGAAGAAATTTTCCCGTTTATTTTTGTAATTTTAGTTTATAAGATAATCATTAGAATAGTTTTCACTATGAAAACAGTTTCAATTTTACTTTGTTTGAACACAAAAGTATTACAAATACTAAAACCATGATAAAACAAACAAAGGAAGAAATAATGTACAAAAATAGAAAGCTCAAAATATAAAAGAAATCTCCGTTTAACGACTGAATGATTTTCAATTTGTTATTACTAAAAGATAGAAAGATGGAAACGCAAAACATGTATATAAAAATAACTCAAATAAAAAGTATACAAAATAAAGAAGTATTAAAACCAGTGGCAATTTGTCGAAAAGTGTGAATTTTGAAATAAAATTCTTCAAAGTCATAAACTGTTTTAGTTCTTAAATTATACAGAGTTTAACAAATTTAAGACTTTGCATAAATAAACTACCCGATGAAAATAGTTTCTATATACTCATACACAACTGGATATTATTATATATGCTTATATGTGTGGCAATATATAACGATATATGTTCATATCTTATATTTAGTTTATGAAAATTTTAAAATATGCCGTAATATATCATCATATATCATTCTATCGTATGTTATATCTTGTATATCTCATCATATGAAAAAGATATAAATCTATATATGACCATATATGATCAGATGTAAGTGTATATGGTACAAGTAACCAAAAATAATTCTATCACTTTTATATAAAATTTATATATGGCAAAACATATCATTATACATAAATTTATATATTGTTAGATTTAATGAAAACATTTTTATCACTTTTATACATTTTTTTAGCACCGTTTATAATTAGAATATACGAGGGCGGATCAATAAGTCCGAGACTTTTTGAATGAAACACAGTTTTTTTTTACACTCGAAATTCACTTTTTTCCATTTTTAAAAATTCCACGAGGTTGTATATTTTGAACAGCTGTTAAACGCAAAGTAAATAACATAACTTGCTCAAAATTTGACAGTAGTCTATTAACAGATGGTACTTGATTGGTGCAGTGTTGCATTTCATATAACTACGAGGGAAGTCTGAAAAGTCACGGACTTATTGATCCGCCCTCATAAATTATTTTCAAGATTTACTGCAAAAAACATGAAAAACTACACTCAGGGAACTTCTGCTTTAAAAATATGTAGTTCTTTGGGTTGTAATACTGTTTCTTTATTTTTAATGTAAATGTCAGTCATTTGTAGAACAAATTAAAATTTTTTACTAACCTTATAGTTTATTTAAAAAAACAAACCACAGCAAATGACTGTTTTATGATTTTACATACATTTTTTACAGTAGTTATTTGTTATTTAAAAAAATAAATGTTTGTTTATTTTTTACTACCATGTGGTTAATTTTTACAACAATTGAATTTGTTGAACATCAAAAAACAAAGAACAATGTTAGTTGAATTTAATGAAACGTAAGTCGTCCTTTCTTTAAGTGAAATTTCATTTATTGTAACTACATTTGCAGTGGGGTTTACCTACATAGTATTCTAAGTATACGATATTTTGCTTTGTAATAATTACACACAGTCACAAAATAAGAATATGTCGATTTGGTGTGAACCGAGATATATGTATATATTCAACAGATTTTGTGTTGCTGATTTCAAATCTGCTTTCTAAATTTTTCCACCAAGTCACAATTTTGAGAAAACCGCGTTTAAAAATTGGGGTTTTAACCATTTTTGAAAGCATTTAAAAAAAAATTGTTGAAAATAAATTTGAATTTAAAAATAGTTGCGTTTTTGATTTCACAAATTCCATTAGTACAATTCTAAAACTGTAGGCACCATTTTTTCCGTGTAATATTTAGCTGATTAATTTGTTACTTTCAATTAACTTAAATGTTGCTTATATATAACTAAATATTTGTAGACTCAACAGATTTTTTTTTAGCTATTTTTACTGATATTTAGCAAAAAGATCTGCTAAAGAACTAGTCAAATAGTTTTTTTCTGCAACGTTATTTGTATATAATTTTTAGTAGTTTTAACAAAAACTTTTATTAGTTTTTAATCAGTGTACTGTTCGCAAAACCATTAATTGAATGAAAAAACTCTTGTAAGTTTCAAGTAAGTTTTTTTAATTTTCGACTTTTAAATGGCCAAAAATTCTTTATGTGAAGACTTTTCAATGTGAAACTTTGCATGTTATAGTTCTTAAGTATATTCTACCTAACCTTGTCCATTGTTTGACTCAATTCAAAAACCTTTAACGAAATATGATCGAAAATTTTTGCAATAGCTCATATTTTTTTTAGAATTATCTGCATAATATCATTTAATTTTTGCATTAAATCAATGACATTGCACTGGAATTCTTACATTCAAACTTTTCATTAAGTTAATGCAAGTTTTCATAAAATTGTATGAAAAATATGATTTTATTTATTAAAAGTTTCATACACTCAATAAGGAAATTTTATTATTTAATTATTTTAGTTTTCCCCTACAACGTTATTTTCCATCTTTAGTTAGAAAACACATGTAATTTTTATAAAAGAATTTAAAAATTTAAACTTGTCAAAAATAAATTCCAACAAAATTCAATATCTACATATTCGTACACTTTTGAGTGTTATGATTTCTTAAGAAATTTTTCGTATAAAATATCGTTAAAGTGTACACTCAGAAAAAAAAGTTAGTTGAAATTTTTGTCAAACGTCTATTTAAAATATTTAACTAACTTACAGCAAATTTTTTGCTAAAATTGAGTTCTCTGCAAAAATTTCAGTTAAACGGTTTTACTAAAAAAAACTAATTTTGAACTAATGTTTAACTAGTTTTTGTTGCTACTAAAATTGTGCTGATAAGAACATTCATAGCACGGAGAACAAATAAAAAGACGAGATATAGATGTAGCAGTTTGTCTAGGCGAAGTAGAGAGAAAAGAAAAGATACAAAATTCTTTTTTGTATTTATCATTTCAAAAATTAGACCTTCCATGAAAACCGATCGATTTTTGTTTGCCTTAAAATTCGGCAGAACTAAAGAATTTTTTGTGTTTAAAATTAAAAAAAAAAAAAAAACATGAGGAATTTTCCGACATGTCAATTTTAATGGTTGATGGCTTATTTTAATGGTGTTGTACTCTAGTTTTTCTAAGTCTATTAAAACACTAATGTTGCCATATTTTAAATGTTTTTTTGTTTTAGTTTTCAGCTTGCGTTTATATTTTTAATCATTTTTGCCCCACCTAAAAATAAAAATACTGTATCTACACTTCTACTAAGTAAACACTGAAATTCGATTCTATGTTTTTAAGAATTTTATCCCAAAAAAAAACACAAAAATATTATTCAGTTCGCTTGTTGAAAAAATTGAAAAATATATACAAGTTTTTAATAATTTCAAGTATTTTAAAATATTTTACATGCAAATTTAAAACTTTTTTAATATTTTTTGTGAAAAATTCTAAAAAAAAAATAGGACCCGTTGCTGATGATATTAGGAATTTTCTTGCAAGGATCCTCCAAGAAAAAATGTTGCTGACTCAACTTACTTATTTGCTAACTTTACGGACTTTTTTTTTGAGTGTAACATTTATAATCCATAAATTGATGTAAAGCATTTTTTCATATGTCATCATGTTCAAAAATGTTAAGAAAACCATCCCTGCATAATATTCCAAAAGGAAATGTACGTGTTTTAGAAGAAAAAAAAATTAAACAAAATGTTTGATTAATTGACAACAACTGACATGTATATTTAAGAGCCCTGGCATGCACAATTATGACATGCCGACGAAAAAAGTTCCGATAGAATTATATATGATTATATACAGTATCACATATAACTATACATCCCTTCACATCTCATCTGTTCCAAAAAATTGCATACACAAGCTGATCTCATGGTATCTCATGGGATCTAATATCATAAAGTTTGATCCGAAAAATGGGTCTATCAAATATGATTGAATTATATATAATTTGATACAATTTTATCTAACAAGTTTCTTAATTTATAAATTTAAAAAAAAATTAAAATGTTTTAGAGATTAGTACTTTTTTTAACCCAATTATGTCTACCTGTAATTTATTTATAAAACATATAAATATTAATTTTAAAAAATAATGTTAAATCTACAAATTTGTGCTTTTTATGAACCTGAAGTTGGAACATATAATAAATTTATGACGCTAGGTAAAAAAACAACATTTATCGAGTACGAAAATTAAATTTTTCGTTCGCACAATTTTCAAGTAGAATATTTTTTCAAGAGCAGAAATAAACAACATACTTTACACATCCTTGTTATACAAAATAATATATACGCCGGTATTATGATACAAAATATATTGATACAATATTTTTTTTATGAAGGATAAATCTCCCTATTTAGCACTTCAGCAATTTCAGATTATTCAAAACAACTATTTTGTTATCCACAAAACAGGATCA
The DNA here is from genome assembly GCA_021234595.1 of Delia radicum. Taxonomy (NCBI): domain Eukaryota; kingdom Metazoa; phylum Arthropoda; class Insecta; order Diptera; family Anthomyiidae; genus Delia; species Delia radicum. Next base: position 253,608,940 of record CM037851.1, read on the forward strand.
GTGGCAGAAAGTATATTCCCTATAGTGGAACAAAGCAGCTATTTAATTTTTAAAATTGAAAATTTAGAATCCATTAAGCATGTTTTAAGGGTTGGGTGTTTCATTTGGTTAAACAATCCGCTCTCTTCTAAAATCCTGGACTGTCTTTAAGAGAGTTTAGAAAAAATGTATTAACAGTGTTAATTTTAATTAACTAATTTTCATGCTTTTAAGCAATTTTAACTAAGTTTTTTAATTAATTTGTGTTGTTTAATGTATTCTCTGCATAAGTTTTGTAAAATTAACACAAAATTTATATACTAAAAAATATGCATTAAATACCTTTAAAAAACTGTTTCTCTTAAAACCAGTTGGCATATAAAATTTAACAGATGTAGAATACCTTCTTTTTTAGTTTTTTAGAACATATAGTTCGTTGGTTTAAAACTTTAAATAATTATAACGTTGTTTTTTAGTACTTTAATAAATAAATATTAATAACACACCTCGACAAGCTTCCTTGGTTTGTTTTTTATTACTTTAATAAATAAATATTAATAACACACCTCGACAAGCTTCCTTGGTTTGAATGACGATATTTTATTTACATAGTCTTTTATGCCCTGATTCCAAATCCGGGACCCAAATTTATCCATCATGTCTCAATTTTAAGAAAACCGCGCTTAAAGTGACCAACAATGACCATTTTGGCTCTTTTTTAAGCCTTTTATCATAAGAATGACGCTTTCTAAGGATTCTAGATAAAGATAAGTAATTAGAATACACTTTACTTTTGAAGATACTCAAAAACTAATTTTTAAAATACCGAAATTATACCTTTATCAAATGCTTTCTACAAAAATATTTAAATACATTTTTTATATGAAATTGAGAAATAAGAATTATAATTTCGTACAATTTTAAAGATGACTTTTATTTGTAATGCAATTTAAACGGAATTGATGTAATAATAGTTTAACGTTTTTCGCCGACATTAAAAAAAGGAAAGTTCAAAGTTTATCTCGTGACCCTAAAATAGATAAATTAAAGCAGGGCGGATGCATAACTTAGACTACTTTTAAAAATGTAATATTTGGTAATTTTTTGATAGAGTATTTTTACCTATAATAATAAAGAAATTTGAAAGATATGTTAATAAAAATGTTTTAACTGTTCGGATGTGTTGTGTACACAACTTAAAAAATGGTTAAAAACACAATGTTTTGCGTTTTTAATCGAGGTTTCCTCAAAATCGTGACGTGATAGCACAATTTGGAAAACAGATTTGGAATCAGCGAGACAAAATCTGCTAAAAAAAATATATATCGCGGTTCAAACCAAATCGATATTAATTTTGTGACTGTGTGTAAGCATTATAATTATAAACGGCCCTAAAAAAATATATACGGTCATGTTCTGTATTTCACTTTCGGATGAAAGTGAAAATTTCATAAAATTAATTTTTCAACTTAACTAATTTTTATTCGAAATTTAAGTGAATTATGTTTGTACATTGGTCATTTATTATAAAAAAGGTGAAATCGACTAAAAAAAAAATTTTAGAACTTTGTGTAAATAATGTAATTAATTTCAATTTGACTGCGATTAGAAATCACATGAAATATAGAACACAGCTGGTAATAGTAATTAAATTGTTTCCATTCAATTTTACTATATATATTTATATATGTTGATATGTTTTGCCGTATATAACTATATATAAAATTGTTCGATTTATTTTTGATTAATTGTCCCATATAAACCTACATAAGATCATAAATGGTAGAATATATGGTCATGTATAGATCTATATATATATTTTATATGATCAGATATACAAAATATTTTAATATATAAGTATATATTACGCCATCAGAAACTAAGTATACGATATGAACATATATCGTAATATATTGCCACACATATAAGTATATATAATGATATCAAGTTGTATATGCGTATATAGAAACTTTTTTCATCGGAAAAGAAAAAAAGGAAAAACAAAAAACAAAAAACAAAAAACAGAACAAAAATAAAACATACTACTAAAAATTGAGATTATAAAGACATGTTAAATTACTTTATTACTTATATTTTATATAACGATGGTTATAAGTTGACAACTCAAGTTAAGAATACCAAATGATTTCAGTATGAAGGAGAAGGCATTTGTATCTGCGTAGATAGGCCGGTCTGTAAATAATTTAGCACCACCCGAGAAAAATTTTCGTTTCATCCTTTTAAATTTGCATTTTTATTAAAATTTAGCTATTTGCCAACTGAAATTTGCTTACTACGGCTTCGGTTATTACGAGTTTCAGATGGTTGGCACAACTCAACACTAGTTTTCACAACAAACTTAATTCAACTGAATTTTAGTTTCAACACCCAAACGTGGACTTCTGGAAAGTTTTTTTAAACCTAATTTGGCAATTGTTAATTTTTTCGAATCTCTTAACATTTGACCAAAAAATGTAAAAATTTATGAACACGAACATATTCAAACGTTTTAGATACCCAGCAAAACCACACATTACCAAATCATGGGTAAAGTAATGTATCGCCATAGGGCTTCATGCATTACTTTACACGTTACTTCACTGATAAAATTTACAGGCGATGAGCCTCAAAGTAACTCATTACCTTGTAGGGGGTAAAGTAACTGGTTACTTATATGGTTACATGGTGGGAAAAAGTAATGTGTCTATAAATAGATTTTCATAAAAAAAAATGCATAAAAATTTTTTTTTACAGATATATTTTTTTTATTAAATAAATAACTTTTTTTTTATTACATAAATAACTTGGTCATGCTGGGATTAGAACCTGGGGTCTCTGGTATTTAACAATTAGTTAGGCGAGAACTCTACCAACTGAGCTTTCGATACATACAATATTTTATTGCTTAAAATGTAGATGAGTTGTTTTGCTTCGTGTATTCGTGCATACAAAAAATCACAAAGTAATGTGTCTATAAATAGATTTTCGAAAATATTTATTTTATTTATTTATTTATTTATTAATTAATAATCACATAATTACAAATTATATAAATATTATCCTAACCGAGCACTAGCTACTATGGCCTTCAGCGCGTTGTAGCAAAAACAGACCAGTGCCTCTGGTGGCAATCGAACCCACGACCCCCGCACTGATAAGCCAGCACGCTACCAACTAGCCTACCGGGGCGCACTTTCGAAAATATATATTAATAATTACTTTAATATATATTAATAATTACTTACTTTATGCATTATGTAATTGATGATCGGTTTTATGTTTTGAAGTAATGTAAAAGGTAATGATGTCTCATTACAAGGTAATCCATGAGTGTTCAATTATCGGTAACTCATTACTTCTTGTTGGAGAATAATGATACAGGTAAGGATTACACATTACAAGGTAATGCATTACTTTATCGAACCCATTACCAAAGTTTTGCTGGGTATGTTAAGATCTTTTTAAGTACAGCAAATTCATAAATATAGGAAAAATTAAAATTTTAGTTTAAAATGCTAAAATTACATAAAAAAATTTGTTTTTTCATGGCCATAATCCAAAACTTTCACTCGTAATCCAAAACTTTCACACACTTGTAAAAATAGGAAAAAAAATGGTGTTGCAGAAAAAAATTTTAAAATTAACTGATTTTTGACAAATATTTGTATGATAAGAACAGCAAAAATAAAACTGTTAAATTTAAAAAGTTTTAGTTAAATTTTTGTTAATTAATTAGCAATTTAATCTACTAAAATCAGCAAAAACTTTTGCTGAATATTTGTAGACCAAAAACAGCAAACAAAAAATGTAATCTTTCTTATTCACTCAGGGAAAAAAGTTTAATCATATTTATGAAGTTTTCATAGATATGATGAAGAGTTTCATAAAAATGTATGTTAAGTGTTTCATAAATCTTCATTATTTCATAAAAAAAATGTTCATAAACCGTGTCATCATATTTTTGTTTGTTTTCCTATCGATTGAAATTAAGAATTTCCATTTGAAATTTAGAAAACATTAATAGAATTTAATATTTTTCAATAAAAATTAAAAAAAAAAATATAATTTGTTATTTAGATTTTTTATTTAAAATTCAGAATCTATCATAACATCAATTGAAAGTTAGAAATTCTAATCAGCTAGTGTGTCCTAAATTTTGCATTTAATTTTTGTGACAATAAATATAAGTTTTATAAATTTTAGTGGAAATTCTTAATTCAATTAATGTTTTTAAATTCAAAATGAAAATTCTTAACTTAATGCTGATTGCTGCTGATTTCAGAAAGGCAAATTGTAATTCGCATAAAATTATGATTTCAGAAAGGCAAATTGTTATTCGCATAAACAAACAACTATGAAAATTACAGATTTCCCTATGGGCAATGGGAACGGTTCTGCATGTGCCACATGATCGGTCCCTTCGTGACAGAGACCGGTCCTCTGCTAAGCCCTACCCTATGTAAACAACTGGCAACTTTAACATTGGCTTGTCATAGGAGGGGGTCATTTGTCCTGCTTTAAACCACATAGTGGCATGCCACAGGACTAACCAAAGATGGGCATACCACAAGACTGTCGCAAAAGGGTCATGTCGTATAAAATAAACGAAAACTAAACAGCTTCCAATGGGTAAAATTCTGGCCAACTGGTTTTTTCGTGTTAATAAGCATTCTGGTTAAGTGGTATGTCCTCCCTTTACCAGTCACAGGATTGGTAATTTTAGGACAATTGACACTACTTAACCCACTTCAGTATTAAATTATACCAGTCCTGTGATAAGTCCTTCTTTAACCAGTCACTTTTAGGTCAATTGACTCCTCATTCCCCATAGGGTTTTTTTGGGATGATTTTTGTCTACTAATATATAGCAGATGTGTTGCTGATTTTAGCAGATTACTTATTAACTTCCAATTAAATAAAATTCAGCTCAAACATAAAACAATTTTTGTAGATTGAACAGATTTAGTTTTACTATTATTATCTTATTAATATCAGGCAAACAAATTTTCATTTTCAGCAGTTTTTCCTGCAACGTTGTTTAGAACTAATTTTTAGTGTACAAAAAATTTTATCAGAAGATGTTAACAACAGATTCGAAAACATTTTGCACGTTGATTACTATCATCAAACTGTCCACTTTTGAGACTCCTTAAGAAATGATTCGAAACAAATTTAAAAAAGGGTCATCCTAATTAGCATCTTTGCCGTTAGAAATGCTCAAAACATTTTAAAATTTCGGATATTGATGGGGCTATATGCACACAGAAAAATGGTCTAGCTACTACAGTGGCCATTTGTCATGCCTAACTCAATTTTAAATATGTCAGTTACGACGCGTCAACTTATGACCATCAATATTAAGTGTAAATGTGTAAGATAGTGTTCATGATGTATTTTTTTCTTCCTTTGTTTTTTTTTTTTGTTTTTACCTAAGAACTGTATATAAATACTACTCATAATGAATAGAAAAGGGTCTTAAATAACCATCCATTTAAATGGTAAAAACATTTAAATAAATGCGTTGTTGTAGTTGTTGTTGTTAATGGTGCTAATGCCTTTTTTTATACAATAAAAAAAGGGAGTAAAAAGTTAAATAAACAGTTTGGGGTAAAAAAAATGAAGAAGATTTAGTTAAATTGATGTTGATTTAGGATTTTAATATTAAATAAAAAAAAACTATTTGATAAGTTTTGGTTTAACAACTGCGCGTATGAGTAACATTTTATTAATATATTCATCATACGCGGTGATGGCTACTGAAATTTCTCAACTTTTTTAATTTCGTTTATAAATAAAATTTTTCTATATGAAACTTCTATATTTAGCTCGTAGTACAACAACACAAAAAAAAAAATAATACTCATAAAAACTACCGGAAATTGTGCAATTTATTGCCAGTCAGTCAGATATAATAGTCATGAAAATTCATGAATGAAATACTAAACGGGTGGGTACAAAACGTAGAATTTTAAATTTTATCAAAATTTGTGTTGTACAAGTGCATATGAAACAAAATTGTTTTAATTTAAAAAAGTGCCCATCAGCAAAAAAAAACAATAACATTTTATTTAAATTTCATGTTAGAAAGTGTTTTGCAACCGTCAGATAATGACAATCGTAATTAATTTTTATATTAACTACTGTAGATTATTACTTTAGTTAGTCTCTTTACAGGAAGAAGAAGAAGAAAACATTTTTTATTGAAAAATTTCAATAAATTCAACCAATAATTTTGTGATCTCTCAAAAATTATGACTCATAAAAATGTATAAAATAGGATTGTTTTCTGAACATTCACATTTGAGAGTCTTAAATGATTCATAACAAATTAATTTTTATGAGCCTTTCAAAATTAGCCCTCTGAAACACACATTTTTTTGGCTCAGATTTGATTAATCATACACACAGAGAAGAGATTCATTGCTACAACCGAATTTTTTGCCAACCGAATTTTGATAGTTACATGTACTAAATTGATATTTAGTTTTAGATGCGATTGATTGAATCAAATAAATAGCTGTGAATATCGGCATGATCAATACTACCAACCGAATTAAAAAAAAGTTGTTTGTGAAGATGGTCGAATTTTAATTGTTAATGCAACCGAATTTAATTAAGTTTGCACTGTATCCAATAAAAATCTATTTTTTATACTATTTTGTTGAAATTTTATTATTAAAGTACAATTAAATTAAAAACATATACTACATTATATATTATATATATTCTTACGGAGGTTAATTCCAATATTAGAAAGAGAAAGCATAATTCCAGGACATCAGTTCGGATTTCGGCAAAATCATGGTACTCCAGAGCAATTTCATCGTATACTCAACGTGATAAGAGACTCTTTAGAACGTAAACAATACTGTTCAGCTGTACTTCTCGACAACCAGCAGGCCTTTGATCGAGTATGGCACCAGGGAATTCTATTTAAACTAAAAATGTTGCTACCAGCTCCATATTATTTGTTTTTTAAATCCTATTTAGAAAAAAGATTCTTTTACATGAAAGTTAACAGCGAAATGTCAGATATATGTTCTATAAAAGCGGGTATTCCTCAAGGCAGTGTTCTAGGACCTGTTCTTTACACCATATTTACATATGATATGCCTACAAATGAAAATGTAACCGTCGCAACATATGCTGATGACACTGCATTAGTAGCAGCGAATGATTCACCTGTCACTGCATCAGAAATGATTCAACAACAACCTAATGATATCGAAGGGTGGTTGAGAAAATGGAATATTAAAGTAAATACCGCACATATTACTTTTACTCTAAGAAGAGAAGATTGTCCAGCTGTTGTTTTAAATGGTACAGTTATTCCTAAACAAACAACTGTTAAATATCTTGGTCTCCATCTCGACCGATCACTCGTTGCGATCGCTTTAGTAGTTTTTTTTTAAACAACTTTCAATGAGGTGAATTCTTCAATTTTGTCACATGTCATATGGAATTGCTCTATAGTGACTGGTTTAGTGGTGGTGTGCACCACTGTCATGTGACAAAATTGAAGAATTCTTCATAAGGGACCTCATTGAAAGTTGTTTTAAAAAAAAAAAACTACTAAACCGATCGCAACGAGTGATAGCTCGTTGGAAAGGTATTGAATCAGGCTTTAATTGAAAAATAAAATTTTCCTAATTTTTCTTGTTAAATAATTAAAAATAATTCAATTATAAAAAATATAAAAACAATGAGAACAAGGTGGTCTCTTAAATGCTCTTCTCCTGTCCAAACAAGGAGTCGGCCCCCATTTTTTTATTGCTGATTCTTAAAGCAAAAATTATGAGGAATCCAAAAAAAATAAAATTAGCCGGAAAATTTAGGAGCTTCTGTGGAAAATCGGAAAATTTAATTTTCATGGGAAAATTTAATTTTCATGGGAAAAAAGGTAAATTTCTGAGAAAAATTAGGAAAATTTTATTTTTCAATTAAAGCCTGATTCAATACCTTTCCAACGAGCTATCACTCGTTGCGATCGGTTTAGTAGTTTTTTTTTAAACAACTTTCAATGAGGTCCCTTATGAAGAATTCTTCAATTTTGTCACATGACAGTGGTGCACACCACCACTAAACCAGTCACTATAAAAAAAAAAAAAAATATGTAGGTACATAATTTTTTGCTGGGCAATCGATTGAGACTATTTATTTTAAAATCGGAGAGGGGTCGTCCAAAAGGTGATCGCTTTCATATGGAATTGCTCTATATACAACCAAAAAGAGAACAATTAAAGATAAAAACGAGAAAAATGTATTGGCTACTAGGTTCCAAATCTGAACTATCACTACAAAATAAACTCTTACTTTACAAAACGATATTGAAACCTGTTTGGACTTACGGAATACAGCTTTGGGGCACCGCTAGTAATTCGAACATTGAAATTCTTCAAAGATACCAATCCAAAACACTAAGATTAATGGTAAACGCTCCTTGGACAAATAAAAGATTCCAACAGTTAAAGATGAGATAAACAAACATACCACTAGATACTTAGACAGACTCAGTACTCATAGTACTCCGTTAGCAATATGCTTATTAGATGAAACCGAAGAAGTCAATAGACTTAAAGGTTTCATATATTAGATACAGAAAATGATCTCCTACAATTTAATTAATTTGTAGATATTTTACTGGATAAAGATCCAGACTAGGTTAAGTTAAAATAAGATTATAAAATTAGCTTATTGTTGTAAAAACAGATTGTAAATCAATGAATTATAAAAAAAAAAAAAAAAAAATCATTTTCAATTTATAACGAGCTTTCAACCTCCGTATATTTACAAAAATAAAGCAAATCAAACATATTAGCTAGGTTGATACTAGTATTTCGATCTGGCTAAAGATCTCATCAGAACCCGAAGTTTTAGAAAAGCTAGAGCCTATATAAAAAATATCATTGATTCTGTGAACTTTTTCTATAAAACAAACAAAACTCACGATCTGAGGAAATTTTTTATTGAAAATGTTAAATTCAAGCCTTTCATACAGTACGACTTTCACGAATTCTTTCAATTGCAAAAACTTGAAATTCTGAGGACTTATTGGTTACAAACACTTCGGATTCTTAACGATTTTTTATATCAAAATTATTAAAAAAAAAACCTCTCAGATTATGATTATTCCGTACTTTTCCACATATTTATATACTAAGGCATTTATCTTTCTTTCAAAAATAATAAAAAAGTCTTCGGATTCTTACTATTTTCTAAAGAAACCAAAATGTCTTCATATTCTGCTATTTCCTAACATCTAGTTCCAAAGCTTTAATGCATAGAATTTGTGTTTTCTTATCGTTGTCTTTTTTATAGACAAAATCGTCTGGATCTCATACGTTATCCCGTATTAAACTAATTTTAAGGTTTATTTATAAAAGAAAAGAAGATGCATTAGTCCTTATTTTAGAAAGAGGAAAATGTTGTAATCGAATCTTTCTGATAATGCTGTCGTGGAACTTGCAGTATAATATCCTATGTTGTCTCCACAATTAGTTTGTATGTATAAATTCGATCTTCAGAAAATCATCTTTGTGTTACATCTCTTTCTGCAAAAAAAGTTGTTTTATATATGTACATACATACATATTTAACACTCTAGAAAAAATTAACTTTATTTCATAAAAATATCTTATGTATATGGTGGAAAATCACTTTGATTGTATAAATTAGCTGTTGTTATTTTTTCCAATGTTATTTTATTTAAAAATTTGTATTTTTGAACTTTTTATTTTTGAAAAAAAATATGATTTTTTTTATTTATTATTTTGACAGTTTTTGTATCCAAAGCCCACTATTTGTTGGTTGTATATACAGTTTTTTATTGTAGTTATAACAAATATTTAAATTTCGAATGGAACCGAATTTTGTTTTAAAAAAAAAGGTTTTATCAACCAGCAGTTGGCAGAATTAACTAAATATTTAGTAAACTTTTATTTTTATTTAAAAAGTATTAATTAAGTTTTATATTTTTGGTGTCACAACCAAATAAATTGGGTTTATTTGCAAAAGTGTAGTTTTAATACAGTTGTGGCAGTAGTGATTTGTTTTTAAATAATATTTTTATTAAAAATAGTTGTAATAACAAGTAATACAGTTAACTTGACTGTCTAATATTTGCTTGTTTTTTCTATTAACAATAATTACACAAAAATGGTTGTAATTCAAAATGAATTGTTATTTTAAAACATTTTTAATTATATGCATTGATTTTTATTTGTAGTAGTTGAATTCCAACTAATTTTTTCCCTGTGTGTAAGTGCTTTAAAAATGACTCTGAAGTAAGTGGGGAATGATTTTGAAATGGGAAATTTTAATAAAAAAACATTCAGAAAATCCACTTTTAAATGTGTGATTTATGAATGTTTAAAAAATCAGTCAAAAAAGATTTAAATATGAATAAAAACTAGTGTATTCTGAACCTTCCTAGAAGGCTCAGAAAAAAGTATGAAAAAAAAAAACTAAAAATTTTTTTAATCGAAAAAATGTGTAAATTATAAAATATAAAATAACAATTTATGTAATATTTCCTTGATATCCGTTAGCCACCGTTTTGTTTAAAAAAATCGAATTACCAACATTATTTCGTGCGAATTATACTGGAAATAAATTTGCCATCAAATTATCAAGATTTTTAGAGATTATAAGTATTACTACTTCAAATACAAATTAAGACCATAAATGACTCGAAGATTCCTTAATTAAAACGAGTTTACAAGGATTTTCGAAAAGGATGGAATTTGTGTAAAGAGTATTAACAGTGTCAAATTTTATATACGAGTATTATATGTGCTCTGACCGGAACACATATGTGTTCTTGAGCTAGTGTTCAGGAGAGCAAAAAACCCGTTTTATTTTGTCAATTCGCAACAATTTTTTTTTTTAAGATTTTTGTATTTTTCTTTAGCCTTTTTATAAACATGCGTTGAAAAAGGTCCATAATCTTTTAGCGTACTGGAGTGGATTTTGGAATTAAACACAAAACTACACATAGGCTAATTTTTTGCGGACATTTTTTAAATAAATAAAACAAATATAGGTGTTTGAGTACTTGAAATAGCCTCTAAGATATATTAATAAATTATTAGCTAAGTGGTATATTTTAGACTGATCTATTGGATTATATTCTATGCCCTTGCGTGTTTGAACTAGGAGTTGTAAAGTTAAATTTCAAAAAGCGAATAACGCCAAACCGGTACAGAAATCTATTATTATCTAATACGAAAAGAAACAGTTCTACAAAACCTTCAGTTTCCTCATTCAAAAAATAATTACCACCTTCGTCTTCCATGGCTAGTGTACTGGTATATGTCTGAAAACAATATTAAAATATTAAGTAAACCCATAAAGGAAAGAATTTTGTCTCTGTGATCTAATTCGGATACTTATTTTGCAATTGATGTTGATATAAAACCAAAGAAAATGTATAGTTTTCAAGTTTAAATCATAAACACTTATGGGTAGTAAAACACAAATGTGTTTCTTAGGAGAATTTCTACTTAAGGTTGTAACCTTGAGTATTAATTAATAAAGGGTGTTTTTATAGAGGTATAGAACTTTGAAACGGAAAAAAACAAAGAAGAATTTTTTAAATTGACATGAAATTTACTTTATCCGAAATATAATCTTCTGGCATTATAATTTAAATATGCCTTCTGACATATGACCGTGGCTGGCTCGGACATAGTCTATTCTGGAGGCCCAATTTTCGATGACTTTTTCCAACATTTGTGGCCGTATATTGGCAATAAGGTTTCGAACGTTGTCCTCCAAGTGGTCAATGGTTTCGGCCTTATCAGCGGAGACTAGCGACTTCAGATATCCCCACAGAAAATAGTCCAGCGGCGTTAAATCGCACAATCTTGGAGGCAAATTCTCGGTTCCGAAACGTAAAACTAGGTGTTACGAAATAACCCCCAATGAAATAACACCCAAACGACAAAATGAAATAACCCCCAATGAAATAAATCCCAAAAAAAATGAAATAAGTCCCAACAAAAAAAAATTAAATAATACCCAAAAGAAATGAAATATTCCCCAAAGGTGAAAATGAAATAACACCCAAAATTTGGGGGTTGTTTCGTAATGAAATAACTCACAAAGGAAGAAATGAAATAACCCCCAATGAAATAAGCCCCAAAGAAATGAAATATGTCCCAAATTTTTTTTATTTTTTGTTTTTATATATTTAATTATATACATTCTATATATTTGGTAAAGAATTCATAAAAAAGCTTGGATAGTGTCATCAATTTGAAACCGAATTAAAAATTTTAAATTCATAATTTTGGTAAGTAACATGTTGAAAAAAGCGCCGAAGGCGAAAATTTGGTTTGGTTTCAAAAATCGCGCAATTTTTGAAACCAAACCAAATTTTCGCCTGCGGCGCTTTTTTCAACATGTTACCAAAATTATGAATTTAGAATTTTTAATTCGGTTTCCAATTTTCGCCTCCGGCGCTTTTTTCATTTAGTTTCTTACAGAAGAATAAATTTTAAATTCCTTTTTTCATAATTTAATTACCTTTTCCAGGTATTCGATATTGATGATCAGCAGTTGTTTAAAACATCCAATTGGTACAACACCAAACGTGCCATCAATTAATATGCGTCTTCTTTCATTTTGGGGAATATTTTCCCTTATCAAATTTACGCATTTGTCTGACGCAAATATACAGTATGCGAAATCCTTTTCGTCATGAAATAACCCCCAAAAAATATGAAATAACCACCAAAATAATTGCATATGAAATAATCTCCAAAGAATTTAAATTTTGGGCTTTATTTCATTGGGGGTTGCTTCATAATGAAATAATCTCCAAACCGTAAGATGATAATCCCCAAAAAAAAATGAAAAAACCCCTAAGCAATTTTACACAATTTTTTTGGGGGTTATTTCATTTTGGCCGTTGGGGGTTATTTCATTGGGGGTTATTTCGTAGCGCCGTAAAACTATGCGGTTACCATACGTTTCCTTCAATAAATCAATTGTGGCACGAGCTTTGTGACATGTTGCGCCGTCTTGTTTTTTATTATTAATACATTTTTACAAAAATGTTTTAGTAATAAATTTTCGTTATTTGCTTCGTTATTATGTTTGTAAAGAAAATTTTTCATTTCATAAAAATGTATGAATATGATATGGCATCCATATTTATAAAACGTCTTATAACATTTATTAAATATTTCATGAAAAACTATGAAACTTCTTTATATTTAACATTTCATAAATATGAAGAAGCCTGTCATCAATTTGCACTTTATGGAACAGCTTCATCATATTTATGAAGTGTTACATTGAACAAAAATCAATGAAGTTTTTCATAATTATGATGAAACTTTTTGTCTCAGTGTAACGGTAACGAAGTAGGGTTGTATTAATGGAGTTTTTCATAATTCCACTTACTAAAAATGTATTACTTTTATAAAAGTAAAGGAAAAGTAAGGGAATTTTATCTATTGTGAACTGTTGAAGTGAAACTTTTGTATTTTTCTTGAAATCTGTCATCGAGTTTAATTTCCGCTATTTAAGAAAGTTGCGATCTGAATGCACGCGTTTTTATTGGATTTATAGTGTCTGCAAAAAACGGCTCTATAAAATAAGTCCCCAAATCAAAAATGAAATAACTCCCCATTTGTTGGGGCTTTATTTCATTATAAAACAATGCCCCAAAAAAAAATGAAAAAAAGCCCCAACAAAATGAAACAAAACCCGAAAATAAAATGAAAAAAACGCCGCAATTTTTGGGGCTTTATTTCATAATGAAGTAAAGCCTCGTTTTGAAAGTGAAATAAGGCCCCAATTAAAAAAAAAATAAATAAATTATATATTACATTATAATATTTTTTTATTCCTAATTAATACATTAATATATACCTGCAAAGAGTCCTCAGCTGTTTGACTACAAAAACATAAGAAAAATTAGTAAATGAAACCTGTATATATGAACATTAAAAATATTTCACTAAAAAACAATTTTAAACAATATTCACTGGAAGATTATTCTTGTACCCTAAAAAAATATATCAAACGAATTGATAGTTTGTTTTTTGTGTCGCACGCAGAAAAAACTTTATTTCGCGTAGCCGCCTGCCGCTTTCTACGAAGGAAAAAAAAACCCTAAGAGCGGCCGAAGGCTGCCACACTGAAAAACTTGTTTTTACAAATCCAATGTCGAATCCGTTGAAATCTTATTTTTAAGACAATAAGTAATATAATTTGACCAGTCATAGCTTTGTCATTTAAACAGCTAATTGATTGTTTTTTATCTTCTGTTTATTTAACGTTTAGATACTAATATATATGTAAAATTTTTAATAAAATAGACTTTTAAAAAAATAATCATTAAAAAACAATAAATCTTGGTTGGTATTTTGGGACATAAAAATGACAGGTCAAATAAATGTTACTTGATGTCTTAAAAATATAAGATTTCAACGGATTCGACATCTGATTTAAAAAACTAGTTTTTCTGGGTGTAGGCCTTCGGCCCAATTTTTTTATTATAAATTTTTGGGGCCTTATTTCATTTTTGGTTTGGGGACTTATTTTATTGGGGCCTTATTTCATAGAGACGCAAAAAACTTCGCAATATAAAGTGTAATTTTTTGTAAATAGAAAAGTTGAATATCAAACAAGTTATAAAGAATTTTCCAAGTCGTATTTTTGTAAATGGTGAGAATTTTATTCACAATATTAATAAAACTAAGTGATTTGGTAAAAAAAATATAGTAAATAAAAAAATGTGAATAATTTAATTTTCATAATGTTCGCTAAAGTGGACCTTTGATATATTTTACTATTTTTTATTTTTTTTTTTTTCCAAGTTTAAGAATTGTTTAAATGGTTAACGTATTATTTTAACAGTTCTTGTCTATTTTGGACAATTTTTCAACACGTTTGACAACAACAAAAATATAGTTTGTTTGCCGCAATTCAAAAAGTTAGCTTTACGTATGGGAACACTTTAAGCAGATGTAAGCGAGACATAAAACGTAATACAAAATTAAAAAATATTTTAATTTAAAAACTATTTTTTGTCGGTTTTACTTAATTTTTTTTATTAAGGTCCACTTTATTTTACATGTTTTCTAGAGTGGACCTTTTGAGTTGTTTCGAAAACAACATAATTTTTGTTATGTTAGTTGCCACAAGAAAATAATCTATATATGAATTTGGAATATTCTAGTT